>JAEIGP010000602.1:2400000-3000000 GCA_018904095.1 Zaprionus ghesquierei | reverse complement strand
AGGCACACAAACATCTGCTGCTGCTGCCGTTGACGTCGCTGGTAATTGGGAATGAGAATGAGAATGGGAATGGGAATGGGTAAATGCGGCATGAGGCATGAGGCATCTGATGATGGGGCAGGCGGCGGGCGCTGTGAGGCATCAGCATGCTTATGATGATGCTGAATGATGCGCTCTTGCGCTGCTCTGTGACGTCACAGCGCTGCGTATTGGGAAAATCTACTGGCAGACTCAAATACTTGTGTGTGTGTGTATGTGTGTGTGTGGCTCGGCATGCGCCCTGCGAGTGTATCTGCCGCCGAGTTGGGTACGAGTTCGCTGCTCGGTCATTGCTTGCGGGATTTGTCGATGTGCCCCAGCCGAAGCAGGGGCAGACTGCGGCATGGTAGCGGGGGGAACTTACAGGGGGAGGGGGCCGACAGCAGCGAATGGCAAAGAGAAAAAAAAAACGCGCAACGTTGCAAATTAAACCTAAATGCCCCCATTCACTTGGAGGCTGCTACCGGAGTTGCCGCAGACGCTTGGCGCGTTGCATGCCGCTCTTGTCGTGCCACTGGCCACGACTTAAGCAATTGCAGCGGCAACAATAAAAACAACAACAACAACATCAACGTCATCCATCTGAGCGCATTATTAGTTTCTTTTTCTGCCTCCGCTGTTGC
This sequence comes from Zaprionus ghesquierei, assembly GCA_018904095.1. Classification (NCBI taxonomy): domain Eukaryota; kingdom Metazoa; phylum Arthropoda; class Insecta; order Diptera; family Drosophilidae; genus Zaprionus; species Zaprionus ghesquierei. The sequence continues at coordinate 2,999,338 of JAEIGP010000602.1, read as the reverse complement.
TGCCGCTGCCGCTGCCGTGCCGCTGCTGTGGCGCTTTATCGCATTTATTGCCGCATGGGGTCTCAATTAAGCTGTTAAGACCAGTTGAGGCCAATCTATCGGCGGAATTAAAGCCAATCAATAATTTACGACAGAGGCAGGCAACCTGAAACCGTATGCAATCGGGCACGACAGGCCCGACAGGATGAGCTCAATCAGCCGCGCGCCAACTTGTGGCAAGCCACATGTAGCACAGACCGGGCAGTCTGGGCAGACGTGCAGCGGGCGGTCGTTCGACTGTCTGTCCGTCAGTCCATTTGAAGCTGCCACACAACACTTAAAATGGCGTTCACAAATGTTGCAGTGTTGCATGCCCCCATGCCACAACGGCTTCCCCCTTGATTAATGCCTGCTTTGACGGTCTTAACATCCTACACAGGGAATTGTCTGTAATACTCGGGCAGGTCTATACCTATACCGAGGGTATTAAGTCGTCTATATAGCCATCTTTGATGGGTTTTGTGTACTTAGCTCTACTTCAAATTTAGGATAGATTTCATTGAGCGATTACTTTTTGATTTTTGCTGAAATTTGTTGTGTCAGCTTAGAACATATAGGGAATCCAGTTTTCATATAATTATAGCCAATGTTTTTGTTTAAACTACAGTTATAGAGTTCTAAACAATGTTTTTAGGTAAATTTTAAGTCAATATATATAGCAAAAACTGTCGAAAATCTCAGGTTCCATCAAGCTTTGCGCTATTTATTCTTTAGATATGTTTCTGAGCATTCGTCTTAACCTCAAATCTGAAAAAGTTTTTTTTTGCGCGCTAATATTATATGATATTAAGCGATAAACTGATTAATGCGACAGACAGACAGAACCAAAATTGACGACAACGTAAAGCTATAGTTTTGATAGCAAAGTTTTCTGACATTCTTCTTAACCTCAAACCTGAAAGAGTTCCTCAATTCGCTCTAATATTATATGATATAACCTGATAAGCTTATTAATGCCATAGACTTAGATCAAAACATGACGACGACCTAAAGATTAAACTCTTTTTGAATAGAAAAGTTTTCTGACATTCTTCTTAACCTCAAACCTGAAAGTGTTCCTGTTTTCACGCTAAGATTATATGATATTACGCAACGAAAAAGATTAGGCCGATGGACTTAGATCAAAGTCTAAGGTTTTATATATATGCGTGCTAAAGTTTCAATAGCAAAGTTTACTGATATTCTTCTTAACCTCAAATCTTAAGAAGTAGCTTAATTTGCGTAATTATTTTATAAAATAGAAATTGTTAAATATTATCATTGAATTTCAGTCACTTACTTCGTAAAAATGCTATAAAGTTGTATATATTTTACTATAGCATGTCGAATATTGCCGATATCGCATTGAAAACTATCAACATACGCCGTAGAACAAACTCTTTATGAGTTCACTCGTCTCTCTCCTATAATTTATGGCTCTCTCTCTGCCATTTAACGAGTGTTTATAATAAACATTTACAGCTCTCGCAAGGAAGTGCCTTCTCTGGTTGCAACATAAGCTAGACATTAACCTCCATTTGGGGATTGAAATGATGTGTCACGAGATCTGAGCACAATGACTCAGAACAAAACAAACAAACGATCTCAAAACACATTGAGAGATCGAATTATGAGTCGGAATTCATCTTTGCTTTTCAGTCAGCTCTTATCTAGTCACTGTATGGGAATCTTAAGGGAAAAAGTATAGCGAAACTAAGTATGGACAGTACTTTATGTCTTCGAAGATGCTCTTGCGAGTAAAGGTATTTATATCACAGATCCTCTACTATCTCTAGGTTGTAATACTTCTCTCGAAATAGTTTTTATCGTCGTATGCAATGTTATTTCACGTGATTTCTCTCTTGCACCTTCTTGTACAATCAACGCCAGAGCCATTAGAACAGGCAGAGGATGAGGAGAGTTGAGAGAGAAGCAGTGTGGATATTAAAATCTTCGGATGAATGAGTATGCAATGTGTGCGAATGTCCGACTGATTGGAGAGCTTTTTTTTCTGCCCCGACTCTGGGTAAGTTGTAGGAAAGGAAAATAAACACACAAGGCAAATGCTGATTGTTGTTTGTTGTTTGTTGATTCACATGTGCAAAAAGCACTCACTTTTTTCTCTAAGTGTGTGTGTGTCTGGGTCTGTATCTTTATCCGGACTTGTGTGTGCGTCGTGTGTTACACGCCTACGTGCAAAAATGCAAGTTCTCTTCTCTCTCTCTCTCTCTCTCTCTCTCGTTCTGTACGGAAACAACAAATTGTCGAGTGGGCAGATTTCGTTGAGGCAGCACAAAAACAACATAAACCAAACAAACACGAAGTTCTTGAACTATAACATTTGGTATACCTTAAGCAGAGTAAAGAAATCAATCTTGTTTTACGGCCTAAGTTCTTTTTAAAGGTATTTTACTTTCGGTTTTTAGCGAAAATTTGAGAAAGTCTTTAAAGGCATAGTAAGATTAAGACATAATAGATTATAGAACTGTCTTCGTTATTTAAACCTTCGAGTTTCTGAAGAGTTTCAAAACTTTCAACGAGTTTTTACCAAGAATTTTGCTACGCACCTTAGAAGACATCGCCGACCCTACAAATTATAAATATTTTTATAATTAGCATCAATAGGGGAGTCGAACTAGATATGTCCGTCTGTCTGTCCGTTCGTCCGTCTGTTGCAACGCAAACTAGTCTCTCAGTCTTAGAGCTATCTTTATGGAACTTGGTATACATGCTTCTTATTGCTGCACGCTGTAAATAGGTCGAAACGAGCCGGACCGATATATCGTATAGCTGCCATAGAACCTACCGGTCGAATTTTGTTATTTTTTAAAATATCGCTATGAAATTTTCCCGACATATATCTTAGTATGCCCTTTAATGGCTGTCAAAATTTGATCAAAATTGGATCGATATATCGTATGGCTGCCATAGAATCTATCAGCCGACTTTAAACATTTTTCAAGATATCGTTGTGAAACTTTCCTTATATACATATATATGTACATATGTCTAATTATGTCCATTAAATGCTATGCAAGTTTTATATCGTTAAGCTGTCATAGAACCTAGCGGCAGATTAACTATGTGGAGTAACTACTATGGTATAAATTTCTTTCTTGTTTCCTTATAAAAATCTGTATGTTTTTTGAAGCTGATTTTATGTATTTTAACTTTAAATTGTGTTTATAAGTTCTTTCTGCAGCCTTTCTTTATAAATATGTAGAGTAGAAAAATAGAACTATAAGATTAAAGCATTTTTGCATGTAGAACATCATTTCATTTGCCTAAAAGAAACAGTTTTGGTCAAAAGTTTAATATTTTTAAGCGAGTTTTTTGCAGTAAAGTTATGGTAAATACTTTAAAACAAGCGTCAATAATCTTAAAATTTATAAAACATGCTTTGCGTAACAATATATCAATGTTTGCGTATGGTTTTCATAGGGAAAAATTAAGTAAACTATTAGTTTACTGGCAGAAATTCGACAAACTTCTTAAAAATGTATGCACTCTATTCCATTTTATTAGTTTAAACGATTTTTGAATGTCAAAACTTATCAATTATGTACAATTAAACGTTTCTCACTATGTAAAAGAACTAGAAAATCCAAAGAACAATGCATATCCCGCGTAATTTGCCTTTATTTCCACGTAAGCCCCTAAAATATGTAGAAAGAGAGCACAAGGCGTTGGATTACATGCTTATATACATATTTCAAATTTCCTGCGTCGCCTAATTGGCGGCTTTTTGTCACCTGAGCCGAAGCCGCCGCCGCCGGCGTCAATGGAACCTGAAGGGGGGTAACATTGGTAACGTAGATTCGTTACATGAAGCCAATGGTTACGGCATAAGCACCTGGGATTATGACAAACATACACGCATATCCAATGGCTATGTACACGATAAACTCAACTACCTACCCTCGCGGCGAGTGGAGCGAGCATATAACGAGTGTGTACCTACCGAAAAAGGTGCACAAACACACGTAGGTTTATATAAACATAATTTGTAGCTACGTACCTAAAAAGGAGACTGCTTATATACTGTACCTATTTGTATGTACATGTATACATACTCTAAAAATATACACGCTCTCAGCGCAGATCAAAGAAAAATTTTTCCCATATGTGCTGTGTACACACTCGGTAGCAGCAGCGGGGCACCCCTCGCCAACTCAATTAAGCAAATACATAAGATGTATCACAGTTTGTTTGTACCAACATGAAACATGTATATAAGTACACATGCGTGTGTGTACACACTCTGCTGCCGCAGAGCGTACATAGAGAGTGGAGTGTTTGCGTACATAAGCCAACTGCGGATACGCGCGTCGCCGTCGACAATGAGACAGCCGACAGCTCTTCCTTTCACACAAATGTGTGTGAGTTGACGAAACAAAGAAACAGCAGGCGCAGCAAAAGAGCTAAAAAGCAACGGCAACGACAACGACAACGACGACGGCAGCGACAGCAACAGCGCCAACGGCAACAGACTTCGCCAGAGCTGCCGACATTTAGTGCAAAGCCAACTTCGTACGAGAGCGGTTCGTTACTCGGTCGAAAGCAGCGAATGAGAAATAGAACTTGCCGTCGCTCGCCGTAGAGAGCAGCCCAAAGAGACCAAACGCAACAAACAAAAGCAAAGCGACGACGACGACAACGACGAGCGCGTCGGGAATATACATACACAACACAACGGTGGCAGAGCGAGTGAGCGAGCGAGCGCGCAGCACTTGTGGTCGCCCAGTGAGAGTTCGTGTGCGAGCGAGAGAGCATCGTGTCAGCCACTGAGCGAGCAGTAGGTAAAAAGGAAAACGAAAAGCTGACAGCAGAGGGCAGGCAGTTGGCCGCCGTCGTTGTAAATAGGCGTTGCGTATGTATTAGTGTGTGCGCGACTGCACGAGTAAATAAGCGAGCGCTGGCAGCAGAGCCACAGCTCGGTAGCAGCAGCAGCGGCAACAGCTACTTCAGTTGTACGCGAAACGTTGAGTCGAACAGACGTGCGCGCATTTTCGCTGTCAAATTCTGATAGCGCCTCAATTAAAATACATAAGTAAATGGTTAAAGTGAAATATTAAACAATATTAAATATATTTATGTATAAATACATAAAAAGGTGCGAAATAATAGCAAGTAATAGTGAAACATACATAAAGCATTGCTAGAAATTTCCTTTGTGTCTCGTGTGACAAATGCCGAAACAACAACAGCTACGACGACGATAGCAGCGGCAGCAGCAGCAGCGAACAGGCTGCGCTTATTTACCGAAAGCAGCGACGGCGTTTATATACGAAACGCTGCTAGCGTCAGCAGCGACCGCGCGCGCGTTTCTCTGTGTGTGTGTGAGTGCAGAAAACATAAGGCAAAGCATAATACACAATAAAGGTGCTCACAAAAGCAAATAACCCAAAGTGACAGCCGCAGCAGCAGCGCTCGAGTTTCTTCTATGCTGGCGCGCTATACGTGTGTGCGTGCGTATGTGTGTGAGTTTGTATGTTGGGAAATAACATACAAAGCAAAGAAGTGGAAGAAGTAGAGAGTGGAGTGTAAAGCAAGCAATAAAACGTAGCAACGCAAACAGCTGAAGCTGAAGCAGAAAGCAACGGCAAAGAGAGAGAGAAAAAATTGTTGAAAATCTAATTAAAACCAAGCGAGGAATAATAATATGTGTGGAAATGTGAAAGTGTGCGTGCAAATATGCCAATAACAGCACTTTGGATTACAACAACAACAATTGCAACTGCATCGCGTTTTGGATTACGTTCACACCTTGCAGCAATTGGGATTACAATAACAAATACGCAAAATGCCGCGCATTTATCTGGATTAGCAGCAGCAACAACAACAACAACAACAACTCGTACAGGTAAAGACGAAGACGAAGTTGAAATACACAAACAATTTCGGCTGTGTCAACTTCAGGCAGGCAGGCAGGCTCCCGCAGCCGCTCTCTTCCACTCTCCCGCTCTTGTCACTCGCACACACACACTCTCTCGCTGTTGCCTCTCAGCCACAGTCTGTTGGCATTTTACAACACTGTCGCGCTTGCCGGCCTGACAGCACACAGCTGTTGCGCTGTGCTGCTGCGGGCTCCCCCTGCGGCTCCCTCTGCCGCTGTCACTTAAATCTCGTCCTCACTCTCTCTCGTTCAGCTTCACACACATACTGAGTGTGAGAGCGGAGAGAGCGCACATTGAAACAACAGTTGCTTGAGCATTCACAGCAGTCGAAGAAGAAGATGCAAAGCGCAAAAACAGTAGCAGCAACAGCTTTATTTATGGCGCCCCCCCATAAAGTGCATTCTGCGATTGGCAAGCGTGTGGGAATATATGTATATAAAATATATATACATATATTATGTATGCACAGCATGTACAATGTGCAGTATATATAGTATATATACTTGTGTTTTCACAAGAGATAAATGCAATCATAGCGAGCATGCACAGTTATCGTGACTGTGCGTGTCTCCCTCTCTCTCTCTGTGTGTGTGCGTGTGATACGATACTGTAGATAACATCGTCGCCGCGTTGCCGTCGAGGTAGTCGTGTCACAGTCACCCTACACGGCTGCATTCCGCATGCCCTTTTTGCGCCGCGTAGCGCACCGTCTGCAGTCGCGCCGCGTCGCGCTTTGTTCTCACATGAAATTCCGCTGCTGCTTCATTTTTATTTTATTTTTTTTTGTGTATTATCCTTTTCATGTTTCGTACCCGGGCTATTTTTTTTTCATTTTCATTTTGCGCGCGCGTTTGCGTTTGCCTTCAACTTCTTTACCCTGTCCCGTTTTTTTTTTCGGCTCTGGGAAAGGGTTCAAGCTGGGGTACAGTGAGTGTGAGAGAGTGTGTGTGAGCGCCTCTGCCTGTGTGTGTGTGTGTGTGTGAGTCCTCGCTTAAATTTCATGTAAAAAGGATTTTAAAGCATCATCGCTTGGTTTGCTTCGTCCCGTTTCGCTTCGCTTTTTGTGCGCTCTGAATACATTTCATATTCATTCATATTTCCATTTACTGCCCCCCTTTCTCACTCTTTTTCTCTCTGCCTCTCTGTGAGTGAGTTTGAGTTGGGTTGGTGTGTGTGTGTGTGTGTGTGTGTGCTTGTTGGGCTAAAAAGTTTTGCTGCAAAGTTTTTACCTCGAGTTTTGGCATTGGGCACGCGTTGATGCAAAAACAACTTGAAATTGTTTTCAAATATATTTTACATTTCGCCTGCCTTTTTGTTTTAAAGCCATTTGCATTTGTACACATAACCTAACTTATCTGCACTGTTAAACAGTCCAGTGCGTCCACCCCTCTTGCTCGCCTCCCCGTTCATACTCCCCCGCGTGTCGTGCATTTCAATATGTGCTCTCGCAGTCGTAAACATTCCCATGGCAACATCAGCGGGGAGTCAGAGAAAGGGAGAGAGAGAGAGAGAGAGAGAGGGGAGGTAGGGAGAGTGGGGGTTGCTTACAAGCATCCATTATCCATCGACGTAGTGCATATAACAGCTCTGCCCCATGTGACCCCCCTGCCCCCCTCCCTCTGCGTCTCTCAAAATGCAGTACATAAACCATATATTGTTTCATGGCATGTCCTGACAAGGTTTCCCCCTCGTGGGAGTCTGAGTCGATTTTGTCCAGTGATTCAACAGTTTGATTTTCAATTACTCAGTACACAATCATAATACATAATAATAATACTATAGGGGATGTTAGTACCCCCAGCTAACGATAGCATGGGGGTTATGAATATAACATGAGTCTCGCTCCCTCTCCATTGAGTTTGGCACTCGATTTTCTGCTAAAGTCTACTTAAAGTTATTTACGAGCTGTTGCTCGGGCCAAGTGAAAGGTGGGAACAAGGTAAAGGTGCAAAATTTAAGGTTAGATTCGGTATAAATTAAGCTGGAAGTAGGTAGCACTTTATTTTTGTTTGATAAAGCTATTGGTAATGACAGATAGTATATTTTTATCTAAAAAAGATGTTATTCGAAATTTAAGGTTAGAATTTCAGTAAAATTGGAAATTTTTGCCAAATTTACGCGATTAAAGAGACATAAATGACCATAAAGTATGTTAAATATTTTATTTTATCAAACTTGTACAGTAGTATAGCCTAAAACACCTCCCTCGTCTCTCATTTTCTTATCAGCTGAAATTTGGCAACAGTGTAAAAAGCAATTTTAAAGTTAGAATTTAAAAACCTGATAAATTCTTTAAACTTTCCTATCACAAAGGGATTAAAAGTGGCTAAGTGCAACGTAAATCATGTTGTTTAACCTTGCAGTAGCTATCCCTGGCCTTTACAGTTATTTTCCTGCTAATCAGCTGATTGCTAAGCTGAGATATGTACTCCAACAATTGAAAAGAGACGAGAATTTAGCGAGAATCGCGCAAGTTTCTTTTGTGAAGTACAACGAAATAAACGAAACGAAATCTCGAGTGTCTCGAGTGGAAATTGAGGATGTGTTTTGTGCAATCGGAGTGCTGAAGAGGAGGAGGGGGAGCTTTGGCATTGGCATTGTGTGTGTGTGTTTTTACAGTTAGTATTTAAGGCGTGGGATAGAGCGGGAGGGAAAGGAAAGGGGAAGAGATAGCAAAGCAGCACACAAAAGACTGAGATTGGAGCACACACTCAACACACACACACACACACACACACACATATACGCAAACCTTTATTAAAGCTTTTGATTGCCAGACAAGTGTGTGTGTGTGTGTGTGTGTGTTGTGTCTATATTTGCATTTGTTATTTGTCGTTTGACTGCATATTAAATTTCGATTTTCATTTCTCTCTTTCTCTCTCTTTGCAGAAATAAAAGCGAATTGAGTGCGCGACTCGCCGTTATTATTATTATTATTATTATTTATACTTTTATTGTTATTATTATGATGACGCCCGAGTCGAAAGCAACAGCAGCAGCAGCTGCAACAACAACCAAAACAACAACAACAACAACAGCCACAGCAGCAACAGCAGCGGCCACAATGGCAACACAAGCAATACAAAAGCCAACGGCAGCGCAGTCAGCGTCGCAGTCGCAGTCGCAGTCGATGCTGCAATTGTCAGCGGCGGCGACGGCTAAAACGAAGTCAGCTAAAAGCTTTGTCAGCAATGTGAATAGCAGCAACAACAACAACAACAACAATAATAATAGCAGCAGCAACAACAACAACAACAATAGTAGCAAAAAGCACTCCGCGAATATAACGGCGAAAAGTGTTGATAAAATGCAAATGCAAAAGCAGCAGCAACAGCAACAGAAACAACAACAAAAGCAACAACAACAGCAGCAAAAACAGCAGCAGCAGCAACAACAAAACTTTATGGCAAACAACATTAAAGTAAAAAGTGAAAATGCAGCCGCAACAACAACAACAACAACAACTGCAGCAACAACAACTGCAGTTAATGCACTCACAACAACAACAACAACAACAACAACGCTGGCCAGCAAAAACATCAAGCAGGAATCAACACCTCCAGCCGCAATGCAACAACAACAACAACTCCGCCAGCTGAGCCGCCTGCAGAAGCCACCTCATCATGTTCCTCCGCCTCCTCCTCTTCGTCTGCCTGGTCAATAACCACATCCAGCAGCAGCGAGGATGCCAGCAGCAATGGTGGCGCCTCTGCCGATGAGGAGCAAACGCCAGAGGAGGCAACAACAACAGCGCCTACATCGATATCATCGACGATGATGACAAGGCCACGCCCCGTACTTCTAACGGCCGTGAATCCGCACATAATCTGCCACTTGTGCCAGGGATATCTGATCAATGCGACGACCATCGTTGAATGTTTGCACTCATGTAAGTAAACTGACAAGGCGCCCCTCGCTGGCCTCCTACTCCTGCTCCTCCTCCCACCCTGTCGCCTCTCAAAGCTGAAGCGCTACTCAGCCTGTCTCCACACTCTCTCTCTCTCTCATTCTCGCCTTGCTCGGCTTCGCGACTAATTACAAAACTGGCAAAGGCCTCTCTAGCGCAGTGCTGCGCAATTAGCTTTTTTATAGCTAGAAATTGAGTTATATGTTAAGTTATTTTATGTCTTTTTTAAGCTTATTCTAGAGGGTAAATTAACCTATAATTATTTTAAATCCTTAAAAAGTGCAAAATTTGCAAAAAAGGCTAAATTTTAAAAAGATTTTAAAAGAAAACGTTAGTAAGTAAGAAAGTCACTGGATTTTAAATATATTTAGGTAGGCAGAAAGTGAGGCTAGAAATCTTGTTAAATTTGACATGTTTTTTGACTAAAAATTAAAAATTTTTACAAATATATTTAGAAAAAGATCTTAAGTATTAATTAAAACTAAGAACGTGGAATTTAAAATTTTGAAAAAAAAATAAAATTTAAAGAAAGCAGTTAAGGCTTGGATGAAAAGTGAGGTTAGAAAACTTGTGTACATAAGGCTCTTAGTTCTTTCCTTGGATTACAGCTAAAACTAGCTATTTTTAATTGCAACAAGCAATACAGCGTCTCCTTGCTCCCCTCTCTCTCTCTCAGACTGTCTAAGCAATTCACAACTGCTTGAGAGCAGGAGAGAGAGAGAGAGAAGAGGGTGGAGAGTGAGCGCGATGAGTAGCGGATGCCGCAGACGAAACGCAGATGCTGCTTGGCGATAAGTTAATGGACAGCATTAATGAGCCTTCTTGCCAGACTTTTGCATATTGCCAAAGTACTTGGCCAAACATGTTGCAGTGTACGGGGAGGTGATAAGTAGCGAGATATATGTATGTATGTATATGGCATGGAGCATACATATGTCAGACTAAATAATTACAAATGGTTCTGCTGCCGCTTCGAGAGGATACGTTGCGGGCTAATAACAACTGAGGCATAAATCAGACACAACTTTCCCAGTCGAAGCAGCAGATACTTGTTTAGAGTTGCCGCCGCCGTTGCCGTCTCTCTTTTTGGCTTTAACGACTGTTGCCGCTTTTCAATTTTGGGAAAAAAAAAAAACGGAAAGCCAGACAACAAGTTGAGGGGCGCAAAAACGAAGAAGAAGAGAAAGATGAAGAAAACTGCTGAGTTTTCTATGAAAATTCGTTATTTCAATTTCCGGTTAGTTGCGCTGCTACGTTTTAGCGCATTTACAGCGAAACTTATTGCCTTGGCTGCTTTAAACTGCAAGCGCAGCCAACTTAGCTTGGTGCAGTTTAAATGCTGCAGGGTTGTCAGATCAGAGGGATTTTAAAAGCTTTTTGAGCAAGTTTAGCTGTTTAGAGTGACCATATTTCTTATGAATCAAATTGTATATTTCTATTATTATCTTTATTTATGTTTTCATTAACTTTTGCAAAGCCAAATAACACCCTACACTTTAGCTTTTTTAGAGTGACCATATTCCTTAAAAATCAAATTGTATATTTATATTATTATCTTCTTGTTTTCATTAACTTTTGCAAAGCCAACTGATTTCCTGTACTCTAACTTTTTTAGAGTGACCATATTTCTTGACAAAGCAGGCTATATTTACATATTTACATATTAATTTATTTTATTTCTGCTTTTTTTTAACTTTTTCAAAGCCAAATCACATCCTGCACTCTATCTCTTTTTTAGAGTGACCATATTTATTGCTCTTATTAGGGTTTTTCCTGCACATTATCTTAATTTATGCCATGTTATTGATTCCCACTTCAAAGAATTCTTGTTAATCCATTTTTCTTTGCTTTGCTTTCCCAATTATCTCCAAAAACGAGGGTCACCCTTAGGCATTAAGTTGTTTTCTAACTAGTCTAAACGAGGCTGAATGCTGCATCCAATAATTTAATCCAATTAGTTGCAAGTTTTGCTTCAACTTGGTTGCGTGCGTAATTTACAAATTAGAGAGAGCAACCCTTAGTGTTAGTGTGTGGGTGGATGGCAACTCTGGTGGAAAGTGGCGTCTAATCACAGTTCGTACGATACGCGACAATTGACTCGATCGGGCAACGACGGGCAACGCAACGTGTCGATGGGGCTGGCTGTGTGTGTGCTGAGGTTTATTTGAATTTGCTGAAAGCAGGAGAACCTTGTTGCAACCGGGGGGCAACAAATCAGATGGACAGACGGACAGAGCGAGACAGTGTCCGGCTGAGGACATTCAACTGTGTGTACAAGGGGGTGGCCTGGGTGAGGCAGGCGTGTGTGTGTGTGTTGTGGCTCGCGGCGTCGTTGCTGATGGCGTTCGTAACTCGCAAATGGATGCGGCAACAGCTGCTTGGCCAGCTTCATTCGTTGTTGCAGCAGTCAGCAGTTACTCGAGGCCATTTGGGCAACAGCCGTGGCAGCAGCACCCCACAAAAGTAGCCTGGCATTGGCAACGCGTTGGCATTTTTCGATACCCACTACAAAAAAGCTCAAAAAGGTATTTTCTGTCTGTATGAACGCTTAGATCTCAGAGACTATAAAAGCTAGAGCTATAAAATTCGACAAGAATATTCCTTAACATAGTGTATAGCTTAAGCATGTTTAAAAATTTGGCCACGCCTACCACCGCCTTCAAAAATTTTAAATAATTGCATTGCAAGCGTCATTTTATAGCTAAAACATGCATTTTTGGCAAATAAATTAGCTATTGCAACCATTATGATTACAGACAATTTGTCTAAATAATTTTGGTCTATAAATAGTTTGCTAACGGGTATATAGCCGTCGAGTACATGCAACTGTAGCGCTTTCCTACAGTGTTATTTTTTTTTCTGTGACAGACAAGCGTAACAGGCAAGCCGAATGTGTCCGGTAGAGTTGTCACCCCCCACCCGTACTCCTTCTCTCTCTCTCTCTTGTCTGCTGTGCCATGCCGTGTCCCTGTCGCTTGGGTGACAGTTGGGACAGACAGAGAGGAGTCTGCACGGTTCTGCTGGCATTGACATTAAAGTCAAAACAACTTTTTTTTCTTCTCTTCCTCCTCTTCTTTTTTGGGACATTTTCGTTGTAGCCCCGTGGGTGGTTTGTCTGTGTGTCTGTCTGAAATAAGCCTTGTTTCTGGGGAGGAGGAGTGGGATATGGGGGTCAACTTGTACTGTATCGAGATTGACTTGGGCGGGCTTTACATAAATTTGAATTATTTCGCTGTTTCCTGTTGTAAAAGAAAAAACTTTAATCTACACAAATTCCACGTATTATTTGAATGTTGTTCGCACCTCTTACTCGCACACGCATTTATCTTTCTCTCTCTCTTTTTCTTGCAGTCTGCCACAGTTGCCTCATCAATCACCTGCGCAAGGAGCGCTATTGTCCGCGCTGCGAGATGGTCATCAACAATGCCAAGCCCAACATCAAGTAAGAGCACTAAATAAAGCACTATATATACTATATATTATATATGGGGGGTAGACAATATAATAGCAATTGGTGCCGCAGACAGTTGCGGCTGACAACTGGCGATTTGATTTGATGAGATGAGCGGAATTTAAGCAGGATGTGCGACTCACTGACTAACGCACGCAGCGAACACTTGAGGAACTTGAGGAACTTTCGCAATTTGTTTGTGTCGTGCATGCCTCACGCACGCCCAGTGGGTGGAGAGGGGAAGCCTTCACAGGGGTTGCACTGGAGTCTTCTTCTTCTTCTTCTTCTTGCTGTCCAGTTTTTCCCAGCGGACAAGTTAAAGCCTCAAATTAATTGCTGGCTAGAACAAATATAAATAGCAACATTTTCGTGTGGAACGAAATGAAATTGAATTTGGCATTTCATGAAAGTTGTATGCATATTTTATAAGGCGGTTTTTTATGGGTTTTCTTTTCCAGAAGTTTTTGTCCATTTTATTTCATTAATTTTTTTTAATTAACACTGAAATTAGGGCTATTCATTAAGCTGTTTAAGCTGCTAATTATTATTCTGTTTCATTCCAATAATTCAACTTCTTGGTTTGCTTGAGCTGTTTTTTTGTGCCATGCCAATGTTCCAACTTCATTTGCTGCTTATTTATAACCTTAAGCTCATTTTGTGTTTCATTTTAACGTTCCAAAATAATTTTCAGCTTATTTCTAGCCATTTTTCTCATTTTGTGTTCTTTTTCAACGTTCCAAGTTACGTTTTTTTGCTTGTTTATAACCTTTAGCTCTTTTTGTGTTTCATTTCAACATTTCAAGTTGATTTGTTGTTTGTTTATAAGCTTTAGCTCTTTTTGTGTTCTTTTTCAACGTTCCAAATTAATTATTTACTTGTGGATGATCTTGAGCTCTTTTTGTGTTCTTTTTCAACGTTCCAAAATAATTTTCAGCTTATTTATAGCGTTTTATTCATTTTGTGTTCTTTTTCAACGTTCCAAGAACCTTTTTTTTTGATTATTTATAACTTTTAGCTCTACTTGTGTTTTATTTCAACGTTCCAAGTTAATTTTCAGCTTGTTTATAGCCTTTATCTCTTTTTGTGTTCTTTTTCAACGTTCCAAATTAATTATTTAGTTGTGGATGATTTTGAGCTCTTTTTGTGTTCTTTTTCAACGTTCCAAGCTTATTTCGTATACCTAATTGAATCTCTTTTACAGTCTCCAACAGTTTTTGTGTTCCATTTCAACGTTTCAAGCTTAAATCTTCTTCTTTTCATAAAACTTTAGTTGCCAAGTTAAGCATTCCATGCTGCTTTATTCCCCTTAACACTTTTTGTGTTCCATTCCACCGTTTCAAACTGCATTATATTGCTTTAGTGGTTCCATCAATTGCCAATTCTTTAGCTCTTTAGCTCTTTTATCATTAATTGCGTTCCATTCCCACATTCCGTTCGATGCGCTAATCAATTGCCACTTGGTGCTGCTATAAAAAAACACAACCAAAAATAAAACCGTAGCTCATTAAACACTTTTTATTTTTCTTTTGCTTTGTGTAATCTTTTTTCGGAACTTGCAAGTTTATTTTCGTTTTCCTGCTTCCATTTTGCCTGCTCCTTCTGCATCTTTTTTATGCAGAGCTCCCAAAAAAAAAAAAAAGAAGGGTCTGTCTCTGCCTTTGTTGCTTGGCTTTTGTGAACTCTTTCCAGCTGCCGCCTGCCAGTTTGGCATCTCCCCCCCCACCCTTCCGTTCCCTTCTCTTGCGCTTGCCACATGCCACCGCAACCAGAGTTGCCTCCCTCGTTGGCCGTCGGCGAAACGCAGCTCAACTTGCCTCAACTCTGAGCGCAAGACCCGCCCGTTAATTATCTCTGACTCGTCGTCGATTTGCTTTTCTTGGAAATGCGTTTTTTGGGCAGTTTCCGTTTTTGGTTTTTGTTTTTGTTTTCGGTATCGTGCAGTTTATCAGACTTTGTGCTATGAAAACATGGCGACAAGAAGTCAAAATTTATACATTGTTTTATTTGTTTTTTTTTTGCAGTTGATTTTCCTGAATTTTATTTTCTTCTTTTCACTTGCTATTCCGGTTTTTGTTTACCTTTCTGTGGCAAAGCAAAACAAGTGAGTAAAGCAAAGTAAATAAATAGAACTGAAGCTTGCAACAGAAGGCAAGTCTTATTGTTGTTATTGTTGGGGTTAAACAATAAAGTTTCGCAATAAATTTAATTGGAGACTCGACTTGACTCGACTCGCCTCCATTTGGCCCCAAGCGAAGCGACGCAAACCTGGGAGACCCGTAGACCACGTACAAAAAGCACTTGTTACTCTCTTCTCTCTCTCTTCTCTCTGTGTAGTTTCTGCTGACTTTACACCATTTTTGCCCTAGGTACAACAACAACAACTGCGTTTGCCCATTCATGTTGGCATAAGCGTGTACCCTACGCCCCCCTCCCCTTCCCTCTCCATGCTTTGCTTTATCTTTGAATTTGTACTCGCATTCATTATCTTTTTGTATGCAGCACAAGATTACAAGCTGACTCGTTCGCACTCTCTCTCTCTCTGTCTCCCTTGCGCTTTTTATGGCCACAGTCAGCAGGAGGGTTGGAGGTGGGTTGGCAACCCTAGCGGGTGGTTGCAGCATTAAAGCTGTGCCTTAAATTGATTCGCCCGTCACGAACGTGTTTCATTAGAAACGTGTGCGAACGTCACAAAAAACACTTATTAGTGGGAGGGAGGTGGCAGGGGGACTAAACGAGCCGAGTCCAAATATTTGGCAGGCATCAAATAAAGTTAACCACAGCCAACTTTGCGACAGCAGCAGCAGCAGAGAGAGAGAGAGAGGGAGAGACAGACAAGTTCAATTAAAGGTGCCTATCCCCCCTCTCTTGCTGCCCCTTTTTCCCTCTTCTCTGCCGCACAACCACAGCGAAAGTTCTGCGGATTCTTTACTCCATCCCTGGTTTTTCCCCTGCAGAAACTTTACACTCGACTTGCCGCGCCAAGGGAAGCAAAAACGTCGCTTTTTCTGGTCCAAATCGTCTTGGAAGCGAAGTTTCTGCTGCTGGCCAAATAAACATTCAACTACTTAGTGCAAGTTTGTGTGGGCAACTCCAATCCCCTACCCTTCCCCCTTTTGGGGAAAGCTTCTCTGTTTTCTTTTGCTGCCTGAAATAAAACATATTTGCCGTACGCAGCTAACCTCAAAGCGGTGTCAGGCAGCTGTCAAATTATCCAGCTGAAATCTTTAAGATCAAACTGCGGGTTTTTCTCTCATTTTTTTTTTTTTTTTTTTGGGTGCAGACAAGTTGAAAAGTTTTACAGGCTGATGATGCTATAAATGGCACTATAATGCGAGTTATAAAGAGTTCTCTTTAGTTTGCGAAGTTGTTAAAAAGGCGTATAATGGGCAAGTTGAAGGGTATTTTTATGGTATTTTAAATACCCTACTGCTTGAAATCGTATGCTGAGTATAAGAAAAGAGTTTACTCTTATAGAGAGAGCTACTTGTTAGTTAAATATATTCTTTCTTTATTAAGCTTTATTAAATATTTTTTATAACTTTTTATATATATTTATTTTATTGTATATTGATACCAATTTTTAGGTTATGCACGATTTTTATACCAATGGTATATTGATTTGGGTCAGAAGTTTGCAACACACCTTAGGAGACCTCTCCGACCCTATAAATTGTATATATTCTTAATCAGCATCAATAGGGGAGGCGAACTAACCATGTCCGTCTGTCCGTTTGTCCGTCCGTCTGTTGCAACGCAAACTAGTCTCTTAGTTTTAGAGCTATCTTTAAGAAACTTGGTATACATGCTTCTTATTGCTGCACTCTGTAAATAGGTCGAAACGAGCCGGATCGGACCGATATATCGTATAGCTGCCATAGAACCTATCGGCCGAATTTTATCATTTTCGAAGATATCGCTGTAAAACTTTCTTGATACATTTTTAAGTATGTCTATTAAATGCTATGCAAGTTTTATTAAAATCGCACCGATATATCGTATAGCTGCTATAGAACCTATCGGGCGATTATTGTCATTTCTCAAGATATTGCCAAGAAACTTTCGCAATCTATGGCTTAGTATGTCCATTCAAAGCTGTGCAAATTTTATCAAAATCGGACCGATATATCGTATAGCTGCTATAGAACCTATCGGTCGATTATTGTCATTTTTCAAGATATTGCCAAGAAACTTTCGCAATCTATGGCTTAGTATGTCCATTCAAAGCTGTGCAAATTTGATCAAAATCGGACCGATATATCGTATAGCTGCCATAGAACCTATTGGCCGTTTTAATATAAAGGAGGGTATAAAACCTATGGCGTGCCGAAGGTAGCCTTTCTTTCTTGTTATATTCCTTATTTTCGAACTATTTATCGTATATTTTCCAAGTTTTTCTAACTTTCTAACAAAATTCTACACCTTTTCCATAACCTTCCTCTGAGTTAATAGGTTTAATTGAATTTTCTTTTTAAAGAGTTTACTCGCCCCCCAAAATGTAATAGCTTTAATTTTTCCACACTCCTATCTCTGCCCCAAGATCTTCTCTATAGGTTAAATTTCATTTCATTTCGTTTTTCGTGGCGATCTAAATTAAAGCAAACTGTAAGGAATTTTCGTTGATGTACTACACGCTCATTGCTCTCTGCTGCCACTTTCCTCACCTTCTCTCCTTCTCTTCTTGCTTGCTTTCTTTCTTATTTCGGTTTTTCTTTTTCGGCTGCTGCTTTGTTCGATTCCTTTTGAGAATGATTGAAGCGAGCGCCTGCGAGTGAATTGCGCTGTGAAATGCGACTTAATGCGAGTTCCTGTGCCACCACCACCACCACCAGCAACGAAAGAGAGAGAGAGAAGAGCAGGGGCAGGGGCAGGGGCAAGGGCTGTGGCAGCAGTAGCGCATGCCACAGGGCGTCCGTCTCCTTTTGCGGCGTTTGTTGCGTGCCACAAGCTGCCTGGAAGCAGTTGCATCTGCCGCTTCTAATTTGTGTTGCTTTTCTCTCGCTTGCTTTGTGTTGCTGTTGTTGTTGTTGTTGTTGTGTCTGCTTTGTGAATTGTCTTGTGCTCATTTCCGCAAAGCAATCGCTCTCACACTCCCTCTCCCTCTCTCTCGTCTTGTTTCGCTTGCTCGCACCTTAGACTAATTTTCCCGCTTTCCAAGGCAAGAAAACGCAGCCGTCTTGTTAGTCTGGTAGCTGTGTGTCCTCTAGGTGTGTGTGTGCTCTATGTGTGTGTGTGTGTGTGGTGTGTGTCTTTTCCATTTGACTGCACACACATGTCTCCTACCCGCTGCCTTATGCAATAATGCCAGCTAAATGTTCTACCTCTCCCACTCTCCCTCTCTCTTTTACTCTCTTGACCTTATCTAACCGTTCTCCCTCTCTTTCTTTCTTTTTGCAGATCCGATACCACACTACAGGCAATTGTCTATAAGCTCGTGCCGGGTCTCTACGAACGCGAGCTAATGCGCAAACGTGCCTTCTACAAGGATCGACCCGAGGAGGCAGCGCTGGCCACGCCCGAGCAACGCGGCGATGATACCGAACATTTGATCTTCAGTCCCAATGATGCTATGTCGCTTTCATTGGAATATGCAGGACTTGGGTAAGTCTTATGAGAAAAGAAAAGTTTAGCTATTTTGTAGAGTGATTTAAGTAGCCAAAAGATGGGGAAGTATTTAGGCTAGCAGATTTGAGAATATTGGGTTAGCAAAGCAGTTTATATGGTAAGAAAATTTGAGGAAATATTTTTTTGAAAAATAGCTGAAAATTTCAAATTTTTGCCATAATTTCCATAATTTTTCATGCAAAGTGCTCTGTATAACATTTTTAGGCTAGTTTTAATTCACTTCATCATTTTATGGCAAAAAATTGTGTTTTTATTTTTTAAAAAAATTTTGAAAATTTTGTAAGGGGGTAGCATGGAAAATTTTGAAAAAATTGCAATGTTTTAAATTTATGAAATTTTGATGGGGGATGCATTTAGAGATAAAACCATGAAGATAATGACAAACCAGAGCTAAATCGGTTGGGTTTTGGCTAAGTTATGAGAGTTTGAAGTCTAGATAGGGGGATTATTAAAAAAGTTCGAAAATTAGAGAAATCTGCAGAAAAAATTCAACAAAATATTATAAATCAAAGAAAAGTTGACAGTTTATAAAGAGAAAGAGAATTTGGAACAGATAAACAGATGATATAGCGTAGATATAAACATAGAAAGTGAATGAAAGATGTTTATAAGTACTGCAAAGCTCAGAAGAATCTCCATTTATAATGAAAAAGTTGGGAGATTCAGATGCAGATACAGAAAAGAAGGAATATAGACATAGTATAGATATAGATATGCACTGCTATTTTAATGAACAACCAAAGACTGATGCTTCTAGCAAAAAGAGTTGTTCATTTGCTTAATTCTCGCAAATCTAACGGGATTTTTTCGTTTCTTCCTTGTACACATTCCATTCTACAATAACAATGCGTACAAGTTGAAATATTCGTAACGGAACTTGAAAAAAATCGCATTGCTTGATTGCATTTCTTACACTGCTATTTTTGTGAACACAGCTGTATATGTACATATAGATAGATGTAGCTATATTATATAATAGTAAACAATTTGAAAGATCTTCCCCTCAAATCCATAACCAAACTTTAACTAACATTTGCACTCTCTTCTTCCTCTCTTTCTTTCCTCTTTCTCTAGTGAACTTAGCGCTGAGACAGAGATGGAATTCGTGGACACACTGCGTCCGCGCTATCTGCAATGTCCCGCCATGTGTCGCGTGAGTCACCTGAAGAAGTTCGTCTATGACAAGTTTGAGATCGATCCGCAACGCTTTGACATTGACATCATGTACAAGGTGAAGACCATTGTGTTGCTGGACTACTACACGCTGATGGACATCGCATACATCTACACGTGGAAGCGAGATGCACCAATGCGTTTCTACTTTGGTGTCTATCAAACGCAGCAGAAGCAGCAGCAGCAGCCGGCAATGAAGCCACCCAAGCCGCTCAAGCAGGAGCAGCTAACGCCGCCACCACCACCGGCAGCAGCAGAAGCAGCTCCAGCTCCGGTTGCGGTTGCAGTTCCAGCTGCCACTCCCGTTCTGCCCGCTCTGCCCGCCCTGCCCGCTCTGCCCGCCTTGCCTGCTCCTCCACTGGCTATCAAAACGACCACCCCTTCCCCGCCCGCACGCATCAAGGTGGAGCAATCCTCCCCGCAGCAGCAGCAGCAGCAGGGAGGAGTTCCGCATTGTGCCCAAGCTGAACTCACCGACGGAGCAATCCTTGAAGCTGGTCATAAATCGCAATCTGCTCGTGGAGAAGCATGAAAAGACGCCGTCATCGGAGAAGTCGCAGCAATCCCCGCAAGCCACAGTCAAATCCAATGCCAGCTCACCCTCCTCCAACAACAAGGAGGAACCCAACATTAAGCTAAAGATTGATCTGTCCAAGCAAAACAGTGTGACCATCATCAATATGTCCGATCCGGAGCGTAAGGAGATTATTAAGCCGCTGAAACCGGAGAAGGAGTCACGTTCCAAGAGCAAAAAGGACAAGGATGGCAGCCCAAAGTCGGCGGAGCGAAAGCGAAAGAGTCCCAGCCCGCTGACTGTGCCGCCACTGACCATACGCACGGAGCGCATCCTAAGTCCCAATGGGGTGAGCACCGTGCTCAGTCCACGCATCACTAGCGGCGCCTGCGTTGAGGATCCCAAATCGGAATTCTTGAAGTCGTTCGCACTGAAACCCATCAAGGTGGAGTCACCAGAGAAGCAGACGTCGCATGGAGGCAGTGCATCCTTTGCTGCACCGCTGCCTCTTGTGGGCGGCAAATCCAAGTCGCATTTGGATGATAGCCTGCTCATGAAGCCACCCAGTGCCATGGCACCCAAATCCATTGCATCCTCCAAGCGCAAGAGCAAGGAACCCATCAAGACTGTGTCCAAGAAGCCAAAGTTATCGCCACCGTTGCCACGTGAGGATTTCAAGATACGCCTGCCTACACCCAATTCCAATGCTGCATCTCCAGCTGCATCTCCCGCTGCAGATAAGCCGCTCATGCCACCGCCGGCGGCCAAGGCGCCCATTGCTGCAGTGCGTCACAAGGCCCAGCAGATTAGCTCCAACTCCGCCAACACGCTCTCTGCACCTGCCACGCCCCCAACTCTGCCGCCCTATGCGCCACTGCATCCACATCAGCAGGGATTGCAGCTGGCGGCGCCAGGCAATCGCACGCCCATAGCCAAGCGTTATCAGCCCATTCTTCCCAAGGCAGCACGTCCCAATCCCTTTGCCAATATACCCAGTGATGTGAATCGTTTGCTCAAGGATGCAGGCACAGAAATCAAATCCATTGCCAGTCAGGCGGCTAAGCCACATGTTTATGGACCCAAACCGCCGGCGTTGGAGCAGAAAATGGGACCGCCGGCGGCGCCAGTGCGTCATGTAGGCGGCGGAGCAGCGGGTAAGCTCAATCAGAGCAGAGCAGCAACTCCTCCCAAGCCAAATCGAATCACGTCTCCAACAACTACCTCAATTTGGCGCTCTTCAATGCAAGCAAATCCAAGGGCAAGGAGGCACCTCCTGGTTGCCGCACACCCATGTATACACCGAATTCGCCCATCTATTCGCCCAGTTCGCCGCAATATGTGCCCAACTATAACATACCCACCATGCCCACCTACAAGTATACGCCCAAGCCGACGACGACAACAACAACGACGACGACAACGGCGGCGGCTTCATCTAACCAGCAGGCTAGCTCCTACCTGCAGAGCATGCTCAATGGATCAGGAGCAAGTGCATCCGCCGGTGGCCTCTTTCCCTTCACCTCCAGTTAAGACCGATCAGAACACCAATCCTTCGGCTTGCGCTGAGGATGCCCCAGAGAAGCAACAGGTCAAGGTGAAATCCTTGCTCAATTCATGCAACATCAATATACCCTCTTCGCTCTCCATAACCATTTCACGGGACAATGGCGACGCCTCCTCGCCCAGCAGTGGCGTGCATCCCAAGCACAAGAGTCCCGTTAACAATTACATAGAGATTGTCAAGCTGCCGGATCAGTCGCTGGAACAGAAGGAGGTCACATCTAAGCCGGCCAGCAAAGTAGCCAAGCTCAATGCTCCCGCCACGCTGCCCGTCAAACTGCCTGCGCCACCTAGTAAGACCATTCCATCGCCACAGCATTTGCTGGCCAGGATGACGCCACCGCAGCAGCTGCCACCGGCAGCGCCACGTGTCATTACACCACCGAAAACCTCACCCACCGCCGGAGCAAGTGCACCGCCCAAGCCGGTGCTGACGCCGCAACAGCAGGCGGAGCACAGCAAGAAGACGCCCAGTCCGGAGAAGCGTAGTGCCGCTGCCGCCGGCATTGGAGCACATTCACCCAATGCCAGTGAGAATAAGTCACCCAAGGGTGGAGCAGCAGGAGCAAGTGGAGCTGGCACTGGCACTGGCGACTCGGCGGCCAAAAAGTTTCGTCCCATTTTGCCGCGACAGAATGCAACGCCGACGCCAACCACAGAGCTGGCGCCCAAGTTGCCACAGGTGTTGCCTGCCACTGGAGCAGCCTCTTTCAACTTTGCCGCCGCCAACAACAACAACAACAAGAAGGTGCCCGCCAGCAAGAAGTCACCCGGCGGAGCAGGTGCAGCAAATGCAACCGGAGGCAAACTCACCATTACGCCACCCAAATCCTCTCCAGGTGGCCGCAAGTCCGGCAAACAGCCCACGCCACCTCCCACGCAGCCTGCCACATCCGCCGCTGCCCCCGCCCCCGCTGTCGCCGGCTCAATGGGTCCACCTGCGCATCCACATCTGCCCAGTCTGAATGCACCCCTGAGCATTGCCTCATCCGCTAATCAACTGGATTTGAATTATCTCAAGGAGAATCTAATGCGCGCTCAGGTGGCCCAAGCGGCGCAGGCAGCACAAGCTGCCGCCGCGGCGAATAACTCCAATCTGCTGTACAACTTCAATCCTGCCATGTATAGCTATCAGCAGGCTTATCTTATGGATCAGCTATCGCGCATGCAGCGCGCTGGCAACGAAGTCTTTAAGGATTACCTGCAGAAGCTAAAGAATGCGGCGCCAACGGGCAGTGAAGCGGGAGCAGGCACTGGGGAACACAAACAGCCTGTGATGCCCATGTTGCCCACTGTTACACTGCCCAGTCCGGGTGCACCGGCAAGTCCGAAAACAACAGCCAAACTGACGCCGACTGCGACGCCAGCAGCGAAGGCCAAAAGTGGCGCCAGTCCACGGCCACAGGCGGCGGCTACGTCAAATGGACTCAGTCTGGCAGGCAAGAGCAAGTGAAGTGACGGAGGAGGAGGAGGAGAAGGGAAGCCAAACCACCCCCCGCACACACCGTCCACGCAGGCAGGCAGGCAGGCCATCCCATGTACCGGGGGAAAAACAACCCCGGAAAAGCCAAGTGAAAAGCGTCGCGTCGCGTCGCGTCGCGTCGCTAATTAATGTTTAAAGAGTTTTTTGTTTAGTTGTTCTGTTCCTTTTGCCCTCTCCCTGCCTTACTTCCCTTTTCCCTTCCGCCCACCCTGTACATAACCTGTACATATATTTAAGTATTATATACCATATACTATATAACACATACAGGATATAACATTAACCCCATACGATTTACTCTATACCATATACGATATACGATATATATTGATAGCAAGACAACGATTCAGAATCATTTAGCCTTAAGTTTTGTATACAAAAGCGTATTACAACTATACAAATACCATAAATAAATCTATATATATATTTTAACAAAATAACTGTAATGTGTTCTATATAATCTGGCTTAAAGCTGGGAAAAGTTTCAACTTTAATTTTGAACTCAATTTGAGCGTAATTTCCTTGTCAATTTAAGCGAGCTAAAAACCATTTCAACTGGCCCCCCAAATTGGACATAATCTGGCGATAAGGCTAGCTGTTTGAGTGACAATTTAAAGCTGACAGCGGCTTTTGCTTTGTAGCTAAATTTGAAGCTAAACAAGCCAGAGGTAATGGAGATGTTACATAGTGAGAAACAAGTGAGATAAAGGCGCAATAAGGCTAAATTTAAAGCCAAAATTGAAAAGATTAAAAAACAGCTTTAAGCTTGCTGGAGCTTTAAAGGCTTCAGTTAGCAAGGATCTTAAAGTAAAGCACATTTTTTAACCGAGCTTGTGTGTGCTTAAAGCACATTGTTAGCTATTAAAAGCTCTACTTGTGCTTAAGCTCCGCCAAACTAAGTATATAAAGCGATTTATAAAGTTCCAGCCAAAGAACTAGAGAGCGTAATGGACATTAGAGCTTACAGGGCTTTCAAAGCTCAGTTTGTTGCACTTACTTCACTTTAGAGTGCGTATCAAGCAGCTTTTAAAGCTCAGCTTGAACTGAAAACGCGCTAAATTGACTGAAAAAGAAGCTCTAATTCAGCTTAATCTAAGCGGAGCTAGTGATATAAAGCGTTTGATTATGCAAGTGGAACTAAGAGAGAAAGAATAAGTAAAATGTTTAGATTGTGAAAAGCTTGAAAAGCTCAAGTTGTTGGATTAAGTGACAGTTTAAAGTGCACTTCAAGCAGCTTTCAGCTCATTTAAAGTTCTGCTAAAGCAATCAATGCTTAGCTTGAACTTTATACGAGCAAAATTAGCTAGAAATAAAGCAAAAAGCACAGCTTGCACTTAATCCAAGCTGAGCTTTTTTCACCATCCGCAGCTTTAAAGCTTTCAAAGCACATTTAAACTGCCTACCAGCTAAATTAGCTGCAAATAAGCT
Organism: Zaprionus ghesquierei; assembly: GCA_018904095.1. Taxonomy (NCBI): domain Eukaryota; kingdom Metazoa; phylum Arthropoda; class Insecta; order Diptera; family Drosophilidae; genus Zaprionus; species Zaprionus ghesquierei. The sequence goes on along the minus strand of JAEIGP010000602.1, from coordinate 2,974,285 downwards.
AAAAAAAACGAAAAAAAGATTTCATTGACAAAATGCATAATGAGTTTTAAAGCCAGAGAATGCGAGTGTGAGAGAAGGAGAGAGCGAGATAATCGATAATAAATCCCATTAATATGAGCATCAAATCGGACTCACATACACACACACACACACGCGCGCGCACATTCTTTATGCAGGCAGGGCAAATCGAGCGAACATGCTAATCGACACACACACACACAGCCTCAGCTGCCGCTCTGCGCATTGCGGGTCACAAGGTCAATGACGGCCGGCTGTGGTGCTGTTAGGCTCTGAAGGCCGCCTGCGCTGGTCCTAAATCCCGCTGACCGGTCCCGAGGCCCAAACAAAAGGCGGAAAAGATTACGAAGCGAGTTCAATGAAAAACCATTGGAAATCCCAGCGAGTTCTTCTTGTTGTTGTTGTTGTTGTTTGACTGTTTTTCTTTTCTCTGTCTTGGTTTCTTGATTTTCCCTTGCACAATTTTTGTTTTGTCTTTATTTTTGTTTGGTTTTTGCAAGTTTCCGATTTCGAAAATTGCCAATTTTCAAGAAACGAGTCCCAGAAGGCAGCCCGCACACACACACACACACACACACACGCGCACACACACACAGAGAGAACGAGAGACACAGACCCAGCCTCATCTAATGAGCCTGCCCAAGACGAAGACGAGGGTTGAGGGTCCAGAACCGAGGGTAGTACACGGCATCTTGATAGGCCTAGTGAGCCAACGGACGAGCGAGCAAGTCTATAAGTAAGTGAGTGAGTGAGTGAGTGGATGAGTGCGGCACGGGGTGGATTAGGTGCGAATTGGTTTAGCGGCGCTGAAAATCAAGAGATTTATGTGCGGGACACATTGGCCATAAAAATTGACGGCATGTGCTGTGCAAGACAAAGAGAGGGAGTACAGGTACTGACGGAAAAATACCCTGTAGAAACGAAATACATTTTTTCTTCAATATTATGGATGATTAAATATTTGCAATGCATGCCCTCAATTTTACAGGGTATTATAAAAAAGAGAATGCTCACATGAATATTTGTACAGGGTATTATGGTGGTCTACAAGCAGCAAAACGGCTTTCTTTATGAGTTAAAAAAAAAAGAAATTGGTTTAATTAGTTTATGTTACAGAGTATTGCTCTGAAGCACAATTACAGGGTATTTAGACTATGTATAAGCCTAAGGAAACGCTTTTTTAACACTTTAAGAATAGCAAATCGCTTTTATTTGCTGATTTTAGTTGGTATAAGTTGTAAACAGAATTACAAATTTAAATTACAGGGTATTTTGGTAAACACTAAGCCAGAAAATATACTTTTTATAAGCATATCTAGGCAAAAGACGTTTGATTTATTGATTTTACAGCTCGTTAGACTAAATTATTCATTATATTACAGGGTATTCATTATTACAGGGTATCTATACTAACTCTTAGCGAGCAAATAGTACGCTTCTAATGCCATTTTCAGCCATAAATGTTTTCTTATTATGTTTTCTTCAAGTCTTCAACCGAAATACCCTCTCAGCTCAGCTCAGTTTCACTACAGGGTATTCTTTCTCTAAAAAAAAGTCGTCTGTCTTCTCTTTAGCATCTATGTGCATTCCTCATTCTCCTCTCACCTCGTGCCGCGACGCATCTCATTCGCTTTGGCATTCATTTTAAATTCATACAAAAACTTTTTCGCCCCAAAATGTTTCGCCGCAAACTCGCCTGAATAATTTATGAAATTTTGCGGTTTTCAAGCCAAAACTCCCAATTACAATAATTAAGCAAGCAGTTGCCCCCCTGACCCACCCTCAACCCATGACCCTTTGCAGTACTTATGTGTGTTTGCCATATTCAAAATTGTTTTCACTTACTCACTTGGGTGTAGGAGTGTGTTTGAATGACTGTGTGAGTGAGTGTGAGTGCGTGTGAGTGCGTTTGAGTTTGTGTGAGTGTATTTGCTTTTGGGGCCACATCTGAAACAAGTTTAATGCGCTTGGCTTTTAACGCATTAATTTAGCATTTATAAATCATTTGTATAGGCACACAGACATTGTCCCCTGCTGCCCCTCTGCCCCTTCTCCCCTCTCTTCTAATCTTCCCTTAACCCCCTCTCACCCTCAACGCAGGTAATCTACTCGCTGCGGTAATTACAAATGCAAAATTGCGCTCACAATGCGATATGAATATGCGCAGCAATTAAGAGATTCACTACATACACTCACACGCAGTTACTTTTCCCCTGCCCCTCCCCCTCCCCCCTACTTCCCCTCCACTTGCTAGTCGCCCCACCATCGTATTTAGCAGATGTTCCACTTGCCCGTACAATGATCTATGTAGACTTTCACAGCGCGACTAAAGCGACTTGCGCAAGTGTCCCAACATAATTTACGATATTCGCAGGCGATGCAATTTATGGAGCACAATTTGCACAGGTTTTCAATTTTATTTGCAGCCATTTAAGACAATTGTGATACCCTGTAAGCGAAGCGGTTGAGTTATAGAGGGGAATGGGGGGAAAGTTTATAAATCTTTGGGTTTTTGTTCAAAAGAAAAGATATATGACTATAATATGATATAAAGTATAAGAAAATTTCAGTTATTCATCTATTTTTCACTTTTACTGAGAATATGGTCACCTTTTTTTAGGAATTTACTTAGAAATAGTAAAATTATTCGATTTTTAAAATGTTTTTTTCGAAGTCAAGAGATTTATATGGTAATAGTATTTAAATTATTTACTTATCTCTCACTTTTACCAAAAAATATGGTCACCTTTTTCAGGAATTTACTTAGAAATAGTACAATTATTCGATTTTTAAAATGCTTTTTTAAAGTCAAGAAATTTATATTGTAAAAGTATTTAAATTATTTATTAATTTCTTTTAAAAAAAATTATTAGATTTTTAAAATGTTTTTTCAAAGTCAAGAGATTTATATGGTAATAGTATTTAAATTATTTACTTATCTCTCACTTTTACTAAAAAATATGGTCACCTTTTTAAATAGTTCGTTACAATAAGCTATTATTCATGAATTTCTTATGGAATAATCTTTCGATTTGCTAACTTAGAAACAGAGAAAGCTAATGATAATATATCAAAAATATAAATCCTATGCAGAAATTCTGCTTTTCTGTTGCTTGACAACTCTATAAAGAGGTATAAAGAATCTATTTGATTTCATCTTTAAGTCAAACTAACCATATCCGTCTGTCTGTCTGTCCGTCCGTCTGTTGCAACGCAAACAAGTCCTTCAGTTTTAGAGCTATCTTGATGAAATTTAGTATACATGTTTCTTCGGATCGGACCGATATATCGTATAGCTGCCATAGAACCTATCGGCCGATTTTTGTCATTTTTCAAGATATCGCCAAGAAACTTTCTCAATCTATGGCTTAGTATGTCCATTCAAAGCTGTGCAAATTTTATCAAAATCTGACCGATATATCGTACAGCTGTCATAGAATATTAATAATATTTTATAATATTTTCATATATTTTAATATTTTTTATTTATTTGAATCTTACTTTTATCTGCGTTTTCTAAACTCTTTTCCAGCTAGTAGAAGCCATACTAATTGCCCAACCAATTTCACATCCTTTCCCGCAAGCAATAAATTCAGTAAAATGAATGTTTCATTTTCCTGCCCACAAAAATAACGCCCCCAAAGTAAAGTGCGCTAGCCAAGTGTAATCGAAGCCATGTACCGCCTCCGGTTTGGCACTTGAATTGTCTCGGTCCGAGATAGTTTTGCCCACTTAATTGATAGATGCTACCCGGCTACGTGTGGTCACCAGGCAAACCGCTGGACAATCACACAGAACACACACACACACACACAGCAGGGGCAGTCACGTATTACATACCAGTTAGGTTATTGCGGTGTGGGATATCTAGCCACCAGTGTTGTCAGCTCAGCTTTTTTACCGTCAAATTGGTTACAAATTGCAGAAAGCGAGCGTTCTGTGTTGTTATGAATTTAGCCTTTTTTTTAGCTTTTTTCCGTCAAAAACAGCTGAGATTAGTTGGCAGCACTGCGTGTGACCTCGTTTGGGGCGACATGATTTGTATGCTTATCTCTGTCTATCAATATCTACTCTCTCTCTCTCTCTCTCTCTAACTCCCTCTCCTTCTCTCGTAACTGTAATTAATGAAACTTAGTATTGAATTACGAGCTGCTGCTATTGAAATACGCAGCCAGTGTTGCACAACGTTTACACACTGAGCACATCAAAGTTTTCCGCCAGCAAATTTAATTGAATTGCGAACAAATGTTGCCACGTGTGTGTGTGTTTGCAGGTAAGGTAGACTCAGAGGGGCGTTGGGGTCGGGGGGGGGGCGTTACGAGGCTGTGGCGAAAGTTTCGCCAGCTTCTAATTGCAATTTTACCTAGAACTCTCATGCCGCCCCGCGCGCGCTTAAATGACAATTTATGTGCTTAGAATTTGTCGCACAAACTGCTGCCAAATTGCTGCTACCTGCTTACGACCTGCGACCTGCGACCGACGACCTACGACCTGCTTGCTGCACGGCAAAGTCGTTGAGAAATTTAATTAGCCAACTTACGGTTGTCATCGCATTAAGTGGCATTGATTGTGGCATTATACCAAGCACTAGCTCCCTTTCGCTCTCTCTCTCTCCTTCTCTCTCTTATTCTTTCCTTCTCCCTCTTGCTCTGCAGCAGGACTTAAGCGCTTACAGATATTGTTTATGCTGCTTAATTGCTTGATTATTACAGCCATTCCAGGGTTACGTCGCAGGAATTCGCAATGAAACTCTGAGATTAGGGCGCCATCTTCTTTGCTGCTTATACCATGTACCGCATTGCCTTGCGGGGCTTCTCTTAACTCTTAAAACGTAGCATTCCGTATTCATTTGACTGTGGCGTCAACTTGAAATAATATTTGCGAAAAGGAATTGTTGGAATTTTCTTTGATTTTCGTTTGGAATTTGAATTCTTTTGTAATGAAGCTGTAAAGTTAATTACACTGTGCTACAGTTAATTAGTTTTTTAAAAGATTAACAGCTTTGATATGCAGGAAAGTTCATTAACCGAGTCGATTAAGCCATGTCCGTCTGTCTGTTCGCCTGTCCTTCTTTCCGTCTGTCCGTTTGTCCGTCACGCGTCTGTGTGAACACGCATATCTCAGCTATTATAAAAGCTAGAGACACCAAATTTGGTATGAAGGTATATAAATAGAACAGGCTACTGGAGTTTATTTCAAATTTGAGGTGCCACGCCCACCGTCTTTTGAAAATTGATTTCTAAATTATTGAGTTTGCTTTGTGACGAAAGTATTTAAGTTTTAAATTTTTGCCTAAGCACACACATAGATATAGATACTATGTTCATATATATTCCAAATTTCAAGCAGATCGGATTATAAACACAAAAGTTATTCAATTAAACGTTTTACGCAACGGAACGCAACAATTCAGCCGTAGCGTGTGTTAAGCTGTTTGCTATGACGTCTTCATATGTAGATGGCGCTATTCATAGATAATATATATACTGTAGCTTTTCTTAGTTGGTTTTTTTTTTTAATTGATGCGAAAATCCGCAAAAATCACAGCTAAGCTTTGTATATATCTATCAAAAACAGTATATATATACAATATGCCTATCCCCCAGAACTTTGTTTCTTTAACAAGTTCTAAAGATCCTTTAAGTTAAAAAACTTGTTTAAACTTTTTTAGAAACGCAGCCACATGGAAAGAAAGAAAACTCAGCAAAGTTTTAGCTTTAAAAACTTTTAAAATCAACTGCATGAATATGTATGGAAAAGCTTTTGGAATTCCGGAAATCCTTTCCCCTTTGTAAGCTGACCAAAGGTTTTCGCAAATCAAATCGACCCTTTTCAACCCAAGCAGATTCAATGAAATGAAAAAAAGGGAATAAAGGAATGAAGGAAATGCAAATGATTCGACACTTAAGAATCAACCGATGTTGGTACAGTGTAATTAATAATATTAAGGGTACAAGGTTGCCAAAGGATCCCCAGATTTTTCTGGCTACAAATTGTCATGTTTATTTGTTCATTTGCGTGTTCATTTCCGCAAAGATTCCGTTGACAGTTTCAATTTGACGCCGCGGAGTGTCATCAAAATAATTAAAGCATTTTTCTCTTTCTTCTCCTCTCTAGATAGAGCAAAGCAATCTGTGGCGCGGACTTCTACGGAACTGAACATTTTTTCTCCATCGGGGCGAGTAATGTAATGAAATCCCAGCATTAAGGTCCAATTAGTGCAGCATTATTAATATGCACGACGCCGAGATGGAGACCCAAGCAACGACGAGGCTATCTCCCTTGCTCTGTCCCCTGTCTCTTTTCCTCTCTGTCATCCCGTTCGCTTGGGTTATTTATTTTTTGCATCATATCAAAGTGCCCCTTAGAAAATATGCGAAACCCAAAAAAAGTATCAATTTACAAGGACAGTGAGAGATAGAGAAAGAGCGAGAGGGAGTGAGCAGAGAAGAGTGTGGTGGCGACGTCGTCGTCTTCGTCTTCATTCCTGGGGCAACGAAAATCTCGAACCGGAAATAAGAATAATAACTGCATGAATTGAAAGCAAAATGGTACGGTAAATGTGTCTTTCAGCACAAACTGGACAGCTTTCGCCGCTCTCCAGCACTCTCCCTGCCTGCTGCGCGCTCTCCCACTCTCTCTCGCTCTGCCTGGCACTGGCGCTTTGCTCGCTTTGATTGATTTGAGTGGCGTATTGAGTGCTTCTCAATTGTCTCTAATGATGAGCTGCTTGTGATGGCTTTGGTTATGCGGCTTGATCGATGGTTGAGCGCGAGAGAGTGGGAGAGAGAGTGTGGGAGAGCGGGAGTCTGTTTGCTAGCTTAAAAGTCATTTCAACAAGATAAATTGTCTGGCGACGCAACGTGAGGCGCGCGTGAGAGGCAGCAGCAGCAGCAGCGCTGTTGGCGTTGCTTGTAATTAGTTGATTACACAAGACAGGCGCGCTCTCCCACTCTCTCTCTCTCTGCTGCTCTCACTTCACTCTCATGGGCTGCGTTTGCATTGCAAATGAAGTTGTTGAAGTTGGGTGGCAGCGCTGTGCGTTGTGAGGTGTTGCCAGAATTCGATTGCGCTCGCTGGCTGCATGTGTATATGTGCGTGTGTGTGTGTTTGTAGACTTGCGGACTGCCAGTTGAGTGGAGTTGATGTGGCTCTGCTGCTGTTGAGTAAGCGCAAACAGTTGCGGTCTGCCTAGCTACTCTCCCCACCTCCCACTGCTGCCTGCTGACGGGCAGCTGCCTGAAGTTGTCAGTTGCAAGCTGAGTGTAAGTAACTGTAAGTACATAGCGCAGTAATGTGAGTATGTACACCACACACACAACCCTCTCTCTCACTCTCTCGCTTCATGCATTTTTCACATATTTTTTACAGCTTATTGAATTGCTCGCATTGCCGCACGGTACATGGTACACGGTACATGCTATGTACTCCACTCAGACCTTACCTTTTTGCCAGTACATAATGTACGCGCACACACACACACACACTCTCAACTAACCGCAGTGACGGCGTCAAAGCGACGGCAACGGCGACGCTGCAGCCAAGCAACCGAAAGCAGCCAGTGAGCCGTGCGGTTAACTCACACACACGCACGCATAGTTCGATAAGCATTGCACACATACACACACACACTCGCAAACACAGCCCCTTGACACAGCCAGCGCAATGCAGAGAGAGGGTGCTTTTGGCAACGTCAACGCGTCGACGGCGACGCCAACAGCGGCAGACGTATGCGCTGGCAAATGAACCTAATTTGATAGAACACAGCACAGCAGAGCATAAGCAAAGACAAAAACAACAACAACAGCAGCAGCGGCAACAGCAACAGCAAATGACAGCCAGCAGGCGTCGGAGAGCGGGTGAGAGAGAGCGTAAGCGCCGCGACGAGAGCGAGATCGAATGCGAGAGCGTGCTTAAAAATGTAACTTATCGAGAGTTGGCAATGCAAGCAGCAGTAAAAGCAATAACAGCAACTACAACAACAACAGCGACAGGGGAAACGTTGGCAATGCGAACGACAGCAGCAGCAGCAGCAGCAGCGGGCAGCACAGTAGCGCTCATTAAATACTCTATCTTTCACTGTGCTGTCGTTCTACCCTCTGCGTCCGTACGTCCCTCTGACGCGCAGTCTGTCGTTTTATTCCTTACCGGCTCTTTTGCTACGTGCGGGTATTGGATGGGAATTTAAATTGGTAATGCGACGAAGGCCCAACTCTCGTGGTCGTGGTCGGCTCTGTGCGCTGCTTGTTGTTGTTGCTTTTGTTGTTGTTATTCGTTGCTATCGCAGTGCCGCACACTTGAATACACACACACACACACACATACACGTAAAAGCGAGCACACTGAGTATGCTATACATGGTTGTATACAGCGTACAGTGCACATACATACATATTTGTGCTTGTATGTACAGCAAGATTCAAGATAGAAGCCAGTGGCGCAGGCAGCGAGCAGTGCAAAGGGGCTTTGTGTGTTTGCGAGGGTAGCTGAGGAAAAGTGAATAGAGAAGAGTATATTTTATATTAAAGTTGGGACTTGTTTTCTTACTATTCCCTCTACAAAACTTTTTTTCGAATTTTTTAAAATTTAAAATTTTTTAAAATTTATTTTTTATATTATAAATTGCGTAATGTAAATCAATAGCAGAGCTTTAAATCCGTACTAAACAAGTGCTTTAAAGTGTTTTAGAGACTTTGATATGTTTTAGCATGTAATCAGGTCAAAATTTACTTAAATTTAAACATGTAATGCCCTAGAAATGACTTCTAACCTCACTTTTAATTTACCATAATATTTTAATAAATTAAGTGATTTATAGTTTCTTATTACAAACATTATTATAAATATTTAATGAATATTTTTCATTTTTTAACTATCTATAGACAAGCAACCCCTCTGCGCTACGTCACTGTGTCTCAGTAAGTGTCTCAGTCCCCGTTCCGTTCCGTTCAGTCGAGTTGAGTCGAGTCGAGTCGAGTTGAGTTCCACAGTGCCCGTTTGCCAGTTTGTGTGTTGAAATATTTTCGAGGCAAGCTGCGCACATACCCTACACACACACACACACACATAGACTGGCATACACTGGCACACATGCATACATAAGCGCCCCTCTCCGACTCACTGTCCATGTTCGTTGCCCCGTCTCTGCGGCGCTGGCGTCGCTGCTGCTGCTGCCGCTTGGGTTGCTATTTTTATGTACAAAATACATGGCACATAAATTGTTTCAGGCCGCCAGAAACAGAGCCGTAGCCCGTCGTAGTCGCCATGTAGTACCGTGTAGCAGCCATAGCCATAGCCATAGCCAGAGCCCGAGCCCGAAGCCGAGTTGAGGCCGTGCCGTGTTATTCTGATTGTGATTCCGTCGCCGTTGCCGTTGCTGTTGCTGTTGCTGTTCCTGTTGTGGCACACAGTGTGTGCAGGGCAGAAGAGCAAGAGAAACAGGGTTGTTGCATGCAACTCGCCAGCGTGTTTTGGATTGCTGTCGGTTTTTTTTGGGCTGCTGCTGCCGCTGGGAAAGAGTATTTTCTGTTTGCTGCGCTTGTTTCCGCTTGCATGCTGCACCAGTTGTTGTTGTTGTTGCTATCGTTGTTGTTGCTGTTTTGGTTGTTGTTGTAGCTGCTGCTTCACACATTCCTAATTGAATTATCACGCATAAGCGACAGCCGCAGCCCTGGTGCGATGTTTTCGCTGCCAAGTGAAGCAGATCGAACTGGCAACTCTTTCTGCCCCCCACTCCGCCCCTGCCTTGACTCTCTCACTCTTCAGTGCGCTATGTGCCTCATATTCATATTAATGTGTATTTTTCTGTTTTTGTCTTATTTTTAGACGCCTCTTTTTGGCTGCATCGTAAAAACTAATTAGAGTAGCGAGAAAGAGAGTGTAAATGAAGATGCGCCAGCGGGTTTTGGCGATGAAAGCGTGTCGTGACACGAGCGGGCGGGCAATACAAAATTAAAAAAATAATAATATAAATATTATTAAATATTTTTGTAGTATTTTTATTTATTTAATAATTTTTATAGCTATTTATTTTGTTTCGTGTCACGCGCACAACACTAGAAATGGCTCAAACCTTCAGGCCAGCATGTCGGCAAATCAAACTGAAATTCCAAAAAATTATATTAATATTTCCAAGAAAATATTTACTATATTTTTTCTCTTTTTTTAAATTTTCAAGCTCATTTTTCGTGTCGTGTCACGCGCACATCGCTAGGCACGGCCTAAGCCCTCGGGCCGCTGGCAGACAGCTACCAACAGCAGCAGCAGCCGCACTCGCTTAATCGTTCTACTATTTACAGCTATACATATACCCTGTACATAATCAACACACACACACAAGCAAATATATAGAAGCAAAAGGTTTTCGGCTCTGCTTTTATGTACAACACGCCCATAGCGTCATTTAAAGCCGACCCTGACTCCGACTCCGTCTTCGAGGGTTATTTTAATGCGTATTGCCCACTGTGCGACCGCTGTCCACTAACGTTTGTCGCTATGCGTTGCCTCATTTACATTTTTGTATGTACCAATTTTGTGGCTTCTCTTTAGCTACGTTTTCTGTGTGTGTGGGTTTTTTTTTTGGTGTCTTTTGCATTTCCATTTCGCGCGCATTTCTATTTCTATGTGTGTGTGTGTGTAAGCATCTGATGAGACACGTTTTGCGTTATGCTAAGCCCGCGCACAACCCTACACTCACTTCACCATCCAAACTCCGCTCCCCGCACTCCGCCCCTGACAAAAACAGCGTGTCCTGTTAGCCGTCGACGTCGCTGCCAGCGACAGGCAGCGCAAAACCCTCCACACACATCACACACACTCTACGTCGCTCTCACTCCACGCTCGCATTACTCACACTCTCTCATTAAGCGCTCACTCTCCCCCACGCTGCCTCTGCCTCTCTCTCTGCGCTCTCTCCTAGGCTGCAGCTGATATTCAAAACTAAAACGTGCGCTCATTGTGCGAGCGAGCGACGCGCTAATTGTAACTGCACACAGTAAATAGATGTGTGCGTGTGTGTGTGTGTGTGTGTGTCTGTACATAGCGCAGCATCCATTTAAACGAGACGGAGTATATAAATAAGAGTGTGTGCGTGTGTGTGTGTCGCTTGTTTGCCTGCCTGCAGCCCCGACGCGTTGCTGGCAGCCTTGGCTCTGCTTTGTCGCTGCAGCATTTTGTGTATTTCCTCCCCGCTTTGTTGCCTTCATTCGTTGCCGTTGCCGTTCAACGCACTTCCTTCTTTAATATGTGTGTGCCAGTCTGTTGTGTGTGTGTGTGTGAGACTCTAGCGACAGCCCCACAGGCAAAACGTTGTCATTCGTTTCACTCCTGCAGCAGCAACTGATATTCCAAAGCTGCCGTTGCCTCTGCTCTCGTTGTTGTTGTTGTTCCTGTTACCGTTTCAGCTCTGGGCAAGAATTTTCGAGCATTCCTCACAAGTTATGCGAGGGATGGTCTGTCTCTGTTCCATCCTTCGACGACCTGCGATAGCATCTGAGTTGCTTTTTAATACATTTTAGCTAAATGGATATTGAAGCTGATATGGCACAGGGCAGCCATCCATCCAGTCAGCCAGCCATCCGGCACACAGCAGGCTACCGCGTGTTGTCTGCAGTCCCTCATCCCCCCTCCCTTTGCGCCTTCACTTCGTTTCGCTCCATCGCTCCATGTGCGAAGAAAGTAAATTAAATTACAGGAATTTCAATTGCGCTCAGAGATTAAAACATAATACGATTTAAACGTATCCAAAAAAATATTGATGTGCCTTAAAGTTGACTAGGGAGATATTTAATAAAATGGCCTAGGCGCTAAATAAAGCTTAAATGCCGTTTATAACCTTAAAATGCCGTCGCAAACCTAAAGAAACAACAGTTTGTTTTGTTTACTTACTTTTATACGGATAAAAGAAGTAGTTTCAGTTTTTTTTAGCACTAACAATGAGAATTTTGAAAAAAGTAAGAAATAATTAATTATTTAACAATTTATTTATTTTATAATAATTAAAATATCTCTTAGTTTTCTATCATAATCATAAATCATAATCATCATAAAATAAATTTATCTGAATCTAGTCAAATGGGTTGCTTGTACAGCTAGAATTAGAAGGTTAATATACTCTATATGTCTTTTTCTTCTTTTTCCGTTAATACACACAAACAATAACGTTATATTTTCAAAAGTTAATCAAATGTTCAAACTTTCTAGGCATTTTTCATTAATACATATAGAAAAGATACATATACATAATGCATTACATAAATATTAAGCAAAGATATGCCAGATTTGTTATCTCTCTAATGAATTTTCATCTTCCATCAATAAAAAGCCTTAGCCTGACTTACTACAGCTCTTCCCTATACAACATACAAGCTATGCTCTACCCTTTTCCTTAACTTTCCCAAACATGCTCAGAAAGAATTTCATATTCAGCCACTTTTTACGCACTCAATTTACCTAAAGTTCTCAGAAATCTGAATGAAAAACACGCAGCATCCGTAAGTTCTTTCCCAACTTGAGAGCATATCCAATGATGGTTGTTGTCAGAGCGACGGCAAACGCAACGCCGCCGCAGTTAAAAAAAAAATTGTATGAGATAATCGAAAAACCTGTTTTATTTTGCGTGCTACAAAGAAGCACAAGTAAAGCACGTGGTATAAGGAAAACAGGTTACACATTAAGAAAAAAAACATATAAAATATTCTAATTTTATGCTTAAGAAATAGTCAAGTCTTTTGTCTAACCAAATTGCTTAAGTTTTAAGCGTTTGAAGCCCGCCCAACGACGCTGCATGGGCAACAACCAATCAGAGGCAACTTCGCCGCAGCCATCGACCAATCACGTCGCAGCAGTCAGCGACGGCCAATGCAAGGCAGGCAGCGCTGTAGAGAGCGAAAGAGAGGCAGCGAGGCAGGCAGGCCGAGCAACTCTACACAACGCTGACGAAAGCGCACGAAAGCTTCGACAAAAGCTCGTGGAGTAGGCGGGCAAAGTGAAAGGCAAAGTAGGGAATATATTATAAAATAATAATTATAATAATAATAGGTAGCTGACTCGGAGCGTAGACTGACCTACATAAAGCTAGTTTTTAATTAGTGAGTAAGTGAGAGAGCGAGAGAGGGAGAGAAGCACCAACAAAGCGTTGTATGAAGTAAATTTTTCATTGCATACTTTCAGGTTGCTCGCCATAAAGCTTCCCCCTTGGCAAATAATAAAAAAGTTGCGCAGTTTTTGAAAAAAGTAACTAAAATGTACTATATATATTTAATATTTTAATATCGTATCAGATATAGTTGCATATATAGCTTGGTGACCGATGATATACGAATAATTTAATTGAAAACTGATGAAGCTTGTCTTTGTCTTGTGGCTTGGTGCAAGGGATTTAGGACCTAACGAGCACCTCGTAGTTATCCAGACGCACCTCCTGTCCGCCGAAGGGAATGTAGAGGCAGCGATGCGACTGATGTATTTTGCCGGGCGTGAAGCTACCATTGTAATGGCCACGGCCAATGTACAGTGGTTCACCCTCGCTGGTGCGTCCACAGACCACAGCACCGCCGGGCACATTGCCAAAGGAGTCGGGCACCCAACCGTAACCGTAGCCGGCGAGCAGCTCAAAGTCGTATTTGACGTGCTCCCCACCGCCATAGGGCACATAGGCGCAGCCCTTGTTGGGAATGACCTAGGATGAGCAAGAAATGGATTAGCTATGACTAAAAGCATTCACTTCAATCCTCTCTCACCTTGGCGGGCAGCAGATCGCCCTCGTGATAGGCACGTCCCACATAGATGGCATCGCCATCGGCATCGTGTCCGGCCAAAATGGTGCCAGGCACTATGTTGCTGCCGGAGGAGTTAACCCACGTCTCTGGCTGCACCAGCACCTCGTAGGCCTCCAGACGCTGTTCGGCACCGCCATAGGGTATGTACAGGCAGCCGTGCGAGGGATGCACCTTGCCGGGTGTCAGGCTGCCAGCGAAGTAGCCACGACCCACATACAGAGGCTCCCCATCGGAGGTTTGACCCACACGCAGTGCATGTGGTGGCACCTCACCATTGCTAGCCGGAATCCAGACATAGTGGTGGCCAGTCAAGATCTCGAAATCATGCTTGTTGATCTCCTCACCGCCCCAGGCCACATAGGCCTGCTGCTTGTTGGGTATCACCTTGGCGGGCAGCATGTCGCCGTTGTGATAGGCACGACCCACATAGATGGGATCGTTGTCCGAGTCGTGACCAGCGGCTATGGCAAAGGGAGGCAGTGCATCGTATACGTTGCGGGGTACCCAGGTGTGATCTGCGAGGAAGAGAGAGAGAGAGAGGGAGAGCAGAAGTTATTGAAAAGCTCAATGCGCTGTGCTTTCACTCAAAAAAGCTAAAAGGGGAAGGGAGAGAAAAAGAGAGAAAGTGAGCGTGCAAGTGGAAGCGAGATAGCAGCTGCGCCGTGAAGAGTTTGAGGAGAAAGGCGTGCAAAGGCAACGGCAAATGAAAGTTGCTGACTGCGGGTCTTGCGTGGCTTTCTGGAGTGTTTTTTCGGGGCACTAAGTACTAACCCAAGCAAACGAATTCAAATAGTTCTATGAAGTTCTACAATGTTATTTTTTTGAACTAGTTCCCATGTTTTCATTACTCACTGCTATTTTTATGAACAGCTGTAAATAGCACTTTTTTGTTTTAATTAATAATGTAAAAAAATTAACAATATTTTCAACAATAAATTGATTTGTTATTGTTAAAAATAATCGCAAAACTGAAACAAAATTAAATTTGTGAACATTCATTAATTTTTTGATATACAAAATTAAGTTTAAAGTTGCAGTTAATGTGTACTGCTATTTTTGTGAACACAGTTGTATATTGTTATTATCAGATAAACAACTGCACCATATTATGTTAGGGCCAGTTTGTCTGTATGTTTGTCAATTGTATACTATACCAAGTATTATCTTAGTTGAGTCATGTCTTTAAAGTAGTAAACCTTATTACAGGACCTCACCAAAATTTATATTAGCTTTAACTGAACTGTCAACATCTTTATTTCTACTTAGAATTTGTATTATCTCTAACCAAACTTTTTTCAATCATAATACTAGAAAATATAAAAAAAAGATTCATATTCCCAAAGTAGAAGCTTTCCGACTCATAATACTAGTAAATAAGTCAAGTCATATCTGTAAGGCAGAAAACCTTTTCGAAGTACTATGGTATCTGCAACTGAACTTTCAATTTCCAACTCACTATTGATAATGAGTACAAGAAAGTCTACTTATAAGTTCACACACACACACACATACATATAGATTGTCCCACATGTAGAAATTATAGATAGAGTGTCTTGGGGCAAGTGTCTCCGCCTGTTCGCCTGTCACTTAGTACAGTTGGAAATCGACTCACTAACTTCCGTTGTTATCTTGACAGTTGTCTGATCCCAGAAAAGCTTCACGCAAAGCCCAAAGACTTAGGCTGTCCTTGTAATACAGACATATTTGATATATGTAGGTTTAATGTACAACCCACCATATCGAACTGTACAATCTAACCAAAAATAGCGCGATTGCCTCAGAGCATCAAAGAAGTTATTGATAATGAAAGTTGTTCGAGAAATAACGCCATACAGGGTGCACTTCACGCGTTGATAACTTGTTGTAGTTGCACTATGGCGCTATATAATCCTGTGCAGCTGACCCGAAATTCTTTTTTAAATTTTTTCACACACTTTCATAATATTCGCACTGGTATAATCCAAAATATATATTCCAATTTTGAGGTACGTTGCTTACCCATTTTGTGTGTTTTTTGTTTTAGGTGAAACCTCTTAACTCTCTACGTTCTGTACGTGGCGTAGCAGATATATAGACTGACTGGACTACACGTTGGCTTGTGGTGTTATAAAGCTACGCGTCCCCTTATCGGACAAAAAAGTGTTGACTGACTGACGACCGTTTTTCGGTGAGATAAGATATCGCCCCCTATCGGAGCCTGGAGACCGCTTTTTCCAAGTAAACAAGTGCAAGTGTGTGTGTGTGTGTGTGTGCTTTGGAGAGTGCATGTCTCATACTGCTTGTCGCTTCGTCATCGAAGTTCTCCACCTGTGCCAGCAGGTGTGAATCGCCAAATTCCTCAACAAACAAGAGAACTTCGTAGTTCTTCTTGTTCTACCTCAAGTATTATAATAAGTTAGCGGTACGGTTTGGTCTTTTATCTTGCCACGAAGCTTATCACAGCCCCGGCGTAGTTATCGCAGTGCACACAACTAATCAATAATCCGTAATAAACGATGTCATAAACGGCACAAACACGAATCGCGAACTGGGGGGTTGTTTACTCGCTGCAGTACCGGCAAGAGGGTAGCACCCTTACTTACGCATTTCCATTTTGCTGTCTTTCCTTTAGTTTCTGCTAATCCTTTGCTGCTTGCCGTAGCTTCTCTTCTTTGGATTCTGTTCGAATTGGCGCAATCGCATACGCTTTTTATGCACAGACGAAGCGGTACCCGCATCCAATGAGTGATTTGTGCAATACTCTCTGGAGAGCAACGATAGCGACAACAAAAAAAGCCACAGCTGTTTTCTAGCTCTTGTTTTTTCTTTCTGCTATATTTTCGATACTACGAGAATTTCTCAGCTAAAGGGTCCGAAAAGTGAGTCAAGCAACATGTGAATTGCTACGTTTGTACAGCAGGTCGCACATGCAGCCTACTTGGGGTCCCGAAAAAAACGAACGTACGAGTGTACAAACCATTTACTGAGTCAACATGGCAATTTGCTTTTCATCATATCGTATAATCGCATTTCAATCTTGCACAAATTTCGTACTTTGTGCGGAACATAGGTTTAGAGTGGAGATTCGTTATGAGGAACTTTTGTAGGAAAGTTATAATAAAATGCTTTAGAGGTTTAATGAGATTTTTTTAGGCATTTACATTTTACCATCTTAAAAATAACTTTACTATTAGCTAAACTATAAAAGAATCATAATCGATATACATTTTTCAATGATTTTTTCATTTTTTACATTTTTTCTTTATAAAGCTTTTTTACTGTATTTTAATGGCATTACTCTCGATAATGGATTATATACATAAATCATTGATATATACAAAAAATAGTTAAAGTACGCATATTTTTTTTTATTGATTTTCTGGTAATTTTAACACAATTTTATAGACTTTTCAGATGTTTTTAATCAAAAATTGAGTGTGGTTTTTTATACCCTTGCAGAGGGTATATTAATTTTGGCCAGAAGTTTGCAACGCACCTCAGGAGACATCCCGAGACCTTATAAAGCATATAAATTCTTAATTACCATCAATAGGGGAGTCAAACTAGCTATGTCCGTCTGTCCGTTCCTACGTCCGTCAAACTGGTCTTTAATCTTTAGTCTAGTCTTTTCAGTTTTAGAGCTATCTTGATGAAACTTGGTATACATGCTTCTTATTGCTGCACGCTGTAAATAAGTCGAAACGAGCCGGATCGGACCGATATATCGTATAGCTGCCATAGAACCTATCGGTCGAATTTTGTTATTTTTTAAGATATCGCCAAGAAACTTTGGCCATCTATGCCTTAGTATGTCCATTTAAAGTTGTGCAAATTTTATCAAAGTTGGAACGATAAATCGTATAGCTGCCATAGAACCTATCGGCCGATTTAATATTTAAATAAACTGCAAGGGTATAAAACGTTCGGCGTGCGGAAGGTAGCCTTCCTTACTTGTTCTATAAATGTTTTGAAAAATTCTTTCTTAATTACCTAAAAATATTTCTCACTTTATAAATAAATTTCAGACACAAAGAAACCAAAGTTGCAATATCTTAAGAATACTCCCTCACTATATAAGATGTATCATAAAAAAGGAATATGAGTAAACAACGTGGTGCAGTATGCAATAAATACTACAAAGAAAGGCTGTAAATACTGAATATACTGGTATTTTTATTTGCGGTCTACAAGGTGCATACACATGTAAATGGATTACCTAACCAAGCTATTTTACATGGCAACTTAGTCACAGACTACGTTAGTAAAAAGAAAGCTATATCTGAAAAGGAATTTCAACAGAAATTGCACAAGTTCTTAGCTTTGTTTTCATTTTGCGATTGATCGATAACGATCAAAGTTCTCGTGTACATCACAACTCTTATCAAGAATCGATAACCACGTCAGATTTTGTCAACAAGCCAAAGATCTGAAAGGGAGAGTTTCAATGGGCTTACCTGTGCTATAAAACAATGTGCGAATTTTAGTTAATTGTGTTTTATATATAGAACTCTACGCTACCTCTAGAAAGATCCCCGTCATGTAGTGCGTGAATGACTCACATCGATGATCGATAACGTGCAATGGAACAACAAGTTGGAAAAGCTTTTTGCCAAGTGAGGCAGCCTATTGGAAAGAAATGATAAACGGACTAACCGATAAGAGGCGTTGGAACGTTGGACGGTGCTATATATCAAAATACCCAAAAGCTTTTTACACATATAAACAAAGGCGCCGTGGTCGGCTCGGGAAGTGTGAAATCGTTTAGTAACCCTTCGAGCAGCGAACCCGACGGTTCTACCGGACGAATATCGAACAAGAAATATCGTAGCATATTACTATATACTATATAAGAAAGACTTATCAGTGCAAAAGCTGAATCATGGGTAAGTTATAATTGAACTACGGTTATTATATAGTGTACTATAGATAATATAAGTGAAGTCAATCTATAAGAAGTAATAACAGAGAGAATGTGTAAAACTAAGTGAGAGAGAGAGAGAGAGAGTGAAGAATGTGTGATAGAAAGAGTGTGAAAGTGACTAAGTGAGAGACCCGCTATAATCCCCAAAGCTGTTGCTTCCTTTCCGACATATCATACGATTCTATTGGGGTTTTCCCTAACTGTCTGTAGTCTGGTCTTCATTCTACGTTTCTTGGCACTCTTCCAGGTGCAGTACAGCCGGGCGCAGTTGTGACAATTGGTAGGCGAGTGCAGGCAGCGTGATTTCCTATAGACTACATGCCAGCCCCAAAACGTAGTATCAACTTGTTTGCCTTATCTAATCGGGACTGAGCTGTGCTTATCGCAACGCGCGATAACTCGCAATAAATCGTATCGAATTGAATCGTATCGAAGCTAATTGCAGCCCGTTTCTCCGTCCGCTTCTCTCGTTGCAGAACACACCTGGGTGCACTCGACTCCATATGCCGCACTGCCTCCGTTCGCTGTTGTGGGCGGTCACGATGCCGACGGTACGCCCATCTATGTGGGCCGTTCGTTCCATGAGGGTGAGAACCTGCCGGCGAAGGTGATACCAAGCAAGGGTTGCGCCTATGTGGCCTATGGCGGTACCGAGCATGTGAAGACCCACTATGAGGTACTCGTTGGCCAGGGATTCGCCTGGGTGGGTAGCTCCAGTGGTGGTGTACCACCGAATGCAGTGCGCAGCGGTACCACACGCACCGGGGAGCCGCTCTATGTGGGTCGCGGTCATTATGCGAACTCTTTGAGTGTTGGCAAGGTGCATCCATCGCATGGTTGTCTCTATGTACCCTTCGGAGGCCAGGAGGTGCGCATCAACACATACGAGGTGCTCATCCATCAGCAACAGGATGTGTGGGTACCAGCCTCGCCGGCTTATACACCACCTGGTGCGGTCATTGCTGGACATGATTCGGATCGTACACCCATCTACGCGGGACGTGCTCTGCACGAGGGAGAGATGCTACCCGCTAAGGTGATACCAAGCAAGGGTTGCGCCTATGTCTGCTTCGGGGGTTACGAGTTCCAGAAACCCAGCTATGAGGTGCTTACCGGCTATGGATATGTCTGGGTGCGACCACATCATCATGGTATGCCACCAAATGCAGTGACCACAGGACGTGCTCGCAATGGGGAACCCATTTACTATGGACGTGGACACTATCAGGGCAGTCTAACACCTGGATTGATCTCATCCCGCCAGCGTTGCCTGTACATTCCATACGGAGGTCGTGAAATTCGCGTGGACTCCTACGAAGTGCTCTGCAAGCAATAGACCCCCATGTCGATCAATTTCTATACGCGTATTATAATCAACTCTTAACCCTATAAAGACTTTCGTTGCGCCCCTCTTTATGCCATACTCTGTTAATGATTTCAATAAAGGTGCGACTTTTTATAACATATTTGAACGCATTTTAATTTATCGATAACTCGCTATGTTCTTATCAGTCTAATTATTTATATTTTTTACTTTAGTTATCTAGTTATTTACATATCTTTTCTTGATAATTTTAAACTATTTATTTAGTTTTCCTTTCGTGTTTTTTATAGTTTGGAGTTGCGTCATTTTACTTTAATCTTGCCTATCTACTCCACATTTAATCTAGGGAAATCTATTTAAATCCTTTCTAAATTATGTTTAAGGTTGGCTAATCCAACATATCGTAGAAGTCTATGAATTATTTGAGGTTTTTGTTTATTTATATGAGTCATCCTTTGGGAAACGTAATGTTTGCCCCTGCCCACTAAGTTAAAAAATATTAATTTACTTTAGTGTTTTCTAATGTTAATAATAGTCACTAACACAAAACCACTTACTTTTTATCAATTAAAAGTCTACAAAAATTTTTCTTTGCTTATCAAGATACGCACTGCTATGTTAATGAACAGCCAAAGACTGATGCTTCTAGCAAAAAGAGTTGTTCATTTGCTTAATTCTTGCAAATCTAACGGAATTTTTTTGTTTCTTCCTTGTACACATTCCATTCTACAATAACAATGCGTACAAGTTGAAAAATTCGTAACGGAACTTGAAAAAAAATCGCATTGCTTGATTGCATTTCTTGCACTACTATTTTTGTGAACACAGCTGTATATGAGTTATCCCTTGGGAAAACAATAGAATGTAGACTATGCAAAGAGAAAGGGATATATTCATTTAAATTTCGCAATTTATGATAGACTTAACATTCATAAACAAAACTTGAGTATTTTGAAAGTCTCGACAGAAGTTCTAACCTCACTTTCTTAACTCTCTTAAAAATCAAGCAAATTTCAAGCGGTTGAAAAGTTTGAGATTATTTTTCCGTAACCTTCGTAACTTAACCTTGTCTATGCTCTTCCTTTGCAGCTTACAAGTGGGTGCAATCCTCGGCCTACTCCTCGATACCACCAAATGCGGTGGTGGGCGGCAACGACGAAGATGGCGCCATGATCTATGTGGGCCGCGCCGAACACGAGGGCGACATGCTGGTCTGCAAGGTGGTGCCCTCCAAGCAGATCGGTTACATATCACAGCGCGGCGAGGCATTGCCCAAGGACATCTTTGAGATGCTGTGCGGCGAGCATCTGCAGTGGGTGAAGTGCTACGACCATGTGATACCCGAGACGGCGGTGCTTTGCGGCCGCACCTCGTTGGATCAACCCATCTACATTGGACGCGGTCACTACGAGGGGCATCTGATTATAGGAAAGATTTCCTCAGTGCATCGTGCGCTGTTCATTGCCTATCGCGGAGCGGAACGGCGACTGGATTCGTATGAGGTGCTGGTGGAGCAGCGTAGCGTGTTGCCAGCGGGATGGCAACTACCACCACCGCCGGCGGAGCTGGAGAAAGCGCCAGTTTCACCTCCACCACCGCCACCACCACCAGCTGTGCCCGTTGGCGGCGTTAAGCCGTATCCATATCCACCGGATTTCGATGCGGTGCCATTCTCCCTGCACGATAGGCCACCACAGTATACGCCAATGCCCACACCCATGCCCACACCCAGCACAGATCCGTATCCACCACCACCTACACCTGCAGTGATGGCTGTAGGCGAGCCCGGCATCTTGCCGCAGTATCGTCCGCCCGTGCAGGCTGCACCGTTGCCACCGAAGCCACAATTCATGCCGGCCATGCAGGCTGGGCCGCTGCCACCGAAGCCAGCTTACATGCCACCGCCGCCTTCCTACACGCCCGCCGTGGTAGCTCCGCCAATGCAATCCTCCTCCAGCTTTGTGCCGGCGGACACCTACAAGCCGCCACTGGATGCCTATGTGCAGCCAAGCTGCAGCTACACGCCAGCTGAGGTGGCCGGCTCCTGCGGCCCCGACTACGATGTGTGGGTGGCAGCCAGTCCGGGCTACACACCACCCGACGCCGTTCATGGTGGACACGATAGCGACATGGCGCCGTTGCTGGTGTGTCGTGCCTATCACGCCGGCATCCACATACCCGGCAAGGCGGCGCCTAGTCGTGGTTGCGCCTACATTGCACATGCCGGACGTGAGATAATCGAATCCCGCTACGAGGTGCTCATTGGCCAGGCGAAATATCATTGGGTACCCGGCTACGATGGCAGCATAGCACACGGTGCCGTCGAGGCGGGACGTGCACACAATGGAGAACCCGTCTTCGTGGGTCGTGCACGCTACATGGGCAGCCTAACGCCGGGCAAGATACAACAATCGCATCGCTGCCTGCACATGGCCTACGGCGGGCGAGAGGTGCGCATCAATAGCTACGAGGTGCTCGTACGCAGCGATCACTATCACAGGCAGCAGGCGTGCAGTCTGAGCTACTGAGCCGTAGTCAACTAAGCCTCATAGAGTGCAGCTACCTTGTACCTACTACCTTACCAAAGAGCAGCTACCTCCATGATGTGTACCTACAGCTGTGTTCACAAAAATAGCAGTGCTAAACTTAATTCATTTGCTTAATTCTCGCAAATCTAACGGGATTTTTTCGTTTCTTCCTTGTGCACATTCCATTCTACAATAACAATGCGTACAAGTTGAAATATTCGTAACGGAACTTGAAAAAAAAAACAGATTGCTTGACTGCATTTCTTGCACTGCTATCTTTGTGAACAGAGCTGTAGGTGAACCATATACCATACTATCTATATATATATTATATCTATCAACTGTAACATATCATTTAAAAATATACCTGTATTTATTCACTGGGAAACTTTGTTGCGTGATTCATCATTCGTAACTCCCCCATAACTTCCCCCCCTCAATTTCCCAGTTCCTACTCAGTTCCGACTGCGCTCATTAAAGTCGCACTTCCTAACTCTAGTTATAATAATAAAAAACGCAAAGCTTCGACCTCGCAGCAGCGACTGGTTTTCGGTTTACTGACCCCTCTTTGAAACCAGATCTTGAGCTACGCCGGCTAAGTGAACCGCAAGAAGAACTTTTGAATCCAGAGAAAGTTGGTTGGGAATTGTTTGGAGAGCATAAATACACGAGACAGATTAATAAAGATTATTAATTAGGTAACTAGATCTATAAAAATATTGTTTATTCAAAAGTTATCTAAGAAAAACTGGTATAATTTTAATATAAATGGTATTTTTCTGAAACAGCTTTTAAATACTGCCGGAAATCAATTTCTATGCAGATAATAATTGTATATTTCTACATTTAATTTTCCTGTAATATTAAGAAAATTTAAAGACCTTAAGTATATAAAAAATTCCGGATATTGTTTTGGAATAATTTTAATCTATTTTAAAAATAAATCGAATAGGGCTTTGGGAAGATTTATAATTAAATATTTCAACATTTTATTTTTCTATATTATGAAGAAAATTTTAAAAATATAAGTTGATAAAAATTTGCAGTATTTTTTTTAGAGTAGTTTTAATGTATTTCAGAGTTAAATTGAATGGAGTTTTAGAAGGGTTTTTAAATCCAATATTTCTACATTTAATTTTTCTCTAATATAAAGAAAACATAAAGATCTTAACTAATAATTTTGGAAATTTCATTGTTTTTTATTATTATTATATTAGAGAAGTTTTAAAGTATTTGAAACTGATTGGAATAGGGTCTCATGGAGGTTTTTTAGTTAAGTATGATTTCTTCTATATACGTCCAGGTATTTTTTTGAACTTTAGGTACCTTTTAAATCATTTTAGAGTTAAATCAAAAAGGGTTACACAATTAAATAATTCCACATTTTTTTTTTTCGTTTAATATGCAGAATAATCAAGAAACTTCCTAAATATTTTCAGGTATTTTTGAAAAATTTAAAAGACCTTTTAAATCATTTTTGCGCTATATCTAAAGGGGTTTCATGCTGGTTTTAATGCTTGTAATTAGCTCATTACCTTACAAAATATATGTACTTGGCGTTCCCAGATCTTAAGTATGCATTGTTTAAAACTTCACCCACTTCCTCACTTCGCTCGACACTCTCGACTGAGTTTAGTGACTGCCCCACTAATGATAGGCCTAAGTTTTGTAGGGTCTCGCTTCACATACTTCTCTACCTCGCTCTCTTTCCTCCCTCTCTGTGGGGTAGCTCATACAAAAGTCAGTGTAGCGCAATGTTTACACTCCGCTTTGCTTATCGGCTGCAGCACGTGTGGGCTGAGAGCAACATGCTAGACTCTGAGATGATATAATTCTAGCCTTGTCACTTTATAGCAAAACACAAACTCTATTTATAGGTCACGTTTGCGCAGAGGGCTGCTTTAATTGGCAGCAGGTTGCGGAAATGTTTATAGTTTATGGGAAATATGGATGTATGGAAAGATTCGCAGCGATTATAGCACGACTCAAAGATATGCACAGACGTTACGAACTGTCAAGATTAGATTTCTATTTTCATATATGGTGAAATCGAAAGAAAGCTGATGAAACCATAAGGAAGATAGGTGCCAACAATTCGCATCTATGATATAATATAGAACTATATACCTGGGGGTATATTAATAGATATGCTTAGCAGGAATCAAAATAAAGTCATTGAAAAACCCTGAAGATACTAGCTGATACTGAAATATCTCACTATCCCCACATAGCTATCTATGTATGTTGACCTACACCAGATGACGCCTAAACATGGCGCAGGCAATTCCCGATTCTCTCAGGTAGAGCGGAGCAGACAGAATCGTCGCTATAAATAACTGCGCTTTTCCCATCGCTTAGCTCAGTTCGATTGACATCGTTCAAGCGGTGAGATTAGTGCGCGAACTCAGTGTAGATTTACGAATATTACGATTATTACTATCTGAGGTGAGTGGAGTGTGATGCCATACAATATGGATATAGCGTTAATGTTGCGGCTTTAGTGCAAATTGGTCCACATTCGCACACGCGTCTCTGCTCTGACCTTGATGTTTGTTTGGGCTCGTGTTTATGGCATTCGTAAATTATAGTATTCCGCCATAAAGGTACGGTACGGTACTTACAAATAGATAAGTGCCGAAAGTGCTGTAACACTGTCGAACAAAAGAATTGTTTTCTGTTCAAACATTACGCAAAGTTGTGAAATTCCCAAAAAGGAATTTTTTTATTGTTTTTATTAATAATCATTGATTGGAATATGTCTATAAAGATGATAAGAGCTTTTTAAAAGAAATGTTTGTCAGAGACACCCTGTTTAAAGATAGCAATAATCTCAAATGCATTTCAAACTGATATGAAAACAAATGTTTGTTTGGTTTAAGGAATGTTTTTATGCGGTTTTTGTATACCCTGATTGATATAATTGTGGAATTTCGGTAAGATCTGTTAGATAAATAAAGTGTTAGGTAAAATTGAGTAAATGAAAAAACAATATAAATTTTGAAATAAAAAAAAAAAAAAAATTTTAAAGAAATTTATAAGATCTGAAAATAGAAATCTTAATTCAATTTTATTAAATATTTGATTTTTCAAAGATATAACAGATCTTTTTATAGATCTAGAGTTATGTAGATAAAACTGTAGAAATTTCGTAATCTAAAAGTTGTTAAATACAAAAACAAACATCTTTCACTTTCTACAGTGTATATACCACACAATACCCCACTCTTCCAACAAATATTCAGCCTCAATTTTGTTGCGCAGTGTAAGTTCAACTGCGCAAATGTTTGCACTCGCCCATATCAAAGATAGAGCTTCGCCCTGCCATCCCCATCCACCTGCTATCATAACCGATTGACATAATCGCACTTGTACTGCATACTCGTAATACCAGACTCGTAATGCCCCCTTGGCTAGACCGGCTTGGTAACAAGCGCAAACTCAGCTTAGAGCTTGGAATGCCTGACACCTGTGTGGGAGATGTAAATCTGAACGAACTACGAAACACTGTACCAAAACTATAGAAACTACAAGTATATAAACTGTATCAATCTTTATTGGTTTATACGCGCATTAACTATAATGATCTTTATCAATTTTGGCTGAGATCTTGACGCATATATTTCACAACGATCTGCGTCACAGTTACAAGAATTACTCGACGGGTCTTCCCCAACCTCGGCTGCAGTGGACCGCAATGTTGTTGACTTCCACACGTGCGTGATCTTTTTGCGAAATGAGGCTGGGCTGGGGAAAGAAAACTTGTATTGAGCTCCGAGAATTTTGGTACACTCATTCAGCTCCATTCACTTTGGTCGCCGGGGCTGCACCGGTCCAAGTGACGCGCGCGCCTCTCGCATTTTGTTGTCGGGCGAGACGCGTCGATAAGAGGTAACTACGATTAGCATGTGTTGTAGAGATATCACCTTAGCAGTTTGGGATTTGTTTACCCTCGCAGATGGTAAACTTTTGTTTCTGCGCCCGACGTCGTCGTCGTCGTCGTCTCTGAAGTGTTGTTTTTGTTTGTCGCGATCGCGACGATCGTCGTCGCTTAATTGGCAGCACTTGCCGATTAAATTTTTATACGATCGTGTTTTTATTTTCGTTTCATTTTTTATTTTTTTTTATTGTATACCATCAGTTCGGTTTGAGTTCTTATATCATGTCCGAGTCGCAGGCAACCGAGGCATTGTCGACGGTGTCGCCGCGTTGGCTTTGGCAGTACCAATTGCAATCGCAAAGTGTCGAGATGCGAATGCGAGGATCGTAACACAGTATCGAATATACGAGTACCTATATACAAGTAATACATATAGTGACCCCTGATAGTCTGCAAGTGCGAAAGATTTCGATTTTTATTGATCGCGCTTATCGTTAACACTTCGAATTTAATTTGTTTGCCGTGATCGTGCCAGATCGTCTATACAAAGTGAATTGAATCTATATCAATTGGTAATTCATAATTGGTAATAGTCTGAGAATGGGG
Source organism: Zaprionus ghesquierei (assembly GCA_018904095.1). Lineage (NCBI taxonomy): Eukaryota > Metazoa > Arthropoda > Insecta > Diptera > Drosophilidae > Zaprionus > Zaprionus ghesquierei. The sequence goes on along the minus strand of JAEIGP010000602.1, from coordinate 2,947,254 downwards.
AAAAAGCGATGGGGAACAAAGATTACGCGTCAATTGTCGCGATCTCGGACGATCAATCGACTTATCGATCTTTGCGAAAGATATTTCACTTTCGAATCGTTTGTAATTTATTAATTTATGGATGTTTTTCCTCCACCAGCAGCAGCCTCAATTGATCGCAACAAGTGTGTGTGTGTGTGTGTGCAATCGTCAGTATCTCAATCTCAATTCATCAAGCTGCAACTGCTTCGAGCGATTTCGATTTGTAAATTGGAAATTGTAAATTGTCTTGAGAAACAAGGCTTACATAAAAAACAAATAGGGAATATAGAAGAATAAAAAAAAAAAAAAAACGTGAACTTAATTTGTTTGCGTTTCGATTCGATTCGAAAATTGAAATAAAAAGCGCGTTACAATCGAGCGCATCGCCCCAGTTGATTGTGGGAGATGAGGGAAAATAGAGTGGAAAAGTGACTTCGCTTTCGTTGCTCATCCAAGTTTGCTTTTCGCTTCGTTTTTCAGAAGAACTCTCAGCCATCTTTACTTAATTCCCAAAGGATCTCAGTCATGTCCAGCCAACAGGAGTTTGCCAAGTCAACGAAAAAGGAGAATCGCAGCAAATTGCCCGATTTGGGTGATTTTCAAGTGCAGCGTGGAACGGCAGGTGGCGCCACAGTCGAACGAGATCGAAAGTATACCTATTTCGATCTGGTAAGTCAACAGATCACACATATTTCAGTTTTCTGTGTTACTTAGTGAAGTCTCTCCCTAGTATCGCTACTCAACACGCGGCGAGCGTTTTCTGTTCGCACTGAGCATGATCGTGGCCACATTGGCCTCGGTCTTTATACCGTATTTCATATTGATCTATGGCGAATTTACATCTCTGCTCATTGATCGCACTGTCGGTGTGGGCACCTCATCGCCAACATTTATACTCGCCCTTTTTGGAGGCGGCACACGTCTGTAAGTGCTTGAAAAGATCCTCAACTGATCGATCGATCAATCCATGATACGCTCTCTTCTTTAGCACCAATGCCAGCAAAGAGGAGAACACACAGGCCATCATTGATGACTCGATTGCCTTCGGCATTGGCAGTTTGGTGGGTTCGGTGATCATGCTGATACTGATCATCATAGCGATCGATGTGGCGAATCGCGTTGCGCTCAATCAGATCAATCGCATACGCAAGCTCTTTCTGGAGGCGATACTACGCCAGGATATGTCCTGGTATGACACCTCATCGGGCACCAACTTTGCCAGCAAGATGACAGAGTAAGTGGAGTGAAGCTTTGGCAGGATCACCTAACTAAGCTAATACGGTTATTCTCTGCAGGGATCTGGATAAGGTAAAGGAGGGCATTGGCGAGAAAGTGGCCATTGTGACCTTTTTGATCATGACCTTTGTCATGGGCATTGTGGCCTCGTTTATTTATGGCTGGAAGTTGACCCTCGTTGTGCTTACGTGCAGCCCCTTCATCATTGTTGCCACAGCGATGGTGGCCAAGATTCAGGGCTCTCTTGCGGAGAAGGAATTGAAGGCCTATTCGGATGCTGGCAATGTAGCTGAGGAAGTCTTCAGTGGAATACGCACAGTGCTCGCTTTCAGTGGAGAACGTAAGGAGACGGAACGCTTCTCCAAGTTGCTTGGACCCGCCGAGGTCACGGGACGCAAGAAGGGTCTCTATTCCGGCATTGGAGCTGGTGTTATGTGGCTACTCATCTACGCCTGCATGGCCATTGCCATTTGGTATGGCGTCAATTTGATTCTGGACGATCGCGATCTCGAGGTTCGTCAGTATACGCCGGCCACACTGGTCATAGTGCTCTTTGCCGTCATTATGGGAGCTCAGAACTTGGGTTTCTCTTCGCCTCATGTGGATTCGTTTGCTGTTGCCTTGGGTGCGGCGCGTAATCTCTTCAGGATTATCGATCGTCAGTCGGAAATTGATCCCATGGCAGAGCCGGGACAGAAACCGGCGCAGATTGAGGGTCGTTTACGCTTCGAGGACATATACTTTCGTTATCCCTCACGGCCGGATGTGGAAATCCTCAAGGGACTCACAGTGGATATCGAACCAGGACAGACGGTGGCCTTTGTGGGTGCCTCCGGTTGTGGCAAGAGTACAGTGATTCAGCTGATGCAACGTTTTTATGATCCCGAACGGGGCAACGTCAAGCTTGACGGACGTGATTTACGCACTCTGAACGTCGCATGGCTACGCTCCCAGATCGGTGTGGTGGGTCAGGAACCAGTGCTCTTTGCCACCACAATTGGTGAGAACATTCGTTTTGGCAATCCGCAGGCCACCCAGGCGGACATTGAGCGTGCTGCACGGAATGCCAATTGCCACGAATTCATCAGCAAGTTGCCCCGTGGTTATGACACCAAGGTGGGTGAGCGTGGTGCACAGATGTCGGGCGGACAGAAACAACGCATTGCCATCGCTCGCGCTTTGGTGCGCAATCCCAAGATTCTGTTGCTGGACGAAGCAACCTCTGCGCTGGACCCCACCTCCGAGAAGCGTGTGCAGGATGCACTGGAGCTGGCCAGCCAGGGACCAACCACCCTGGTGGTGGCACATCGTCTCTCGACTGTGACTAATGCCGACAAAATTGTGTTTGTCAAGGACGGACGGGTGGCCGAGCAGGGCACGCACGACGAGCTCATGGACAGGGGTGGCTTGTATTGCGAACTGGTGAACATAACCAGACGCAAGGAGGCCACCGAGGGTGATGTCGATGTCGGTGGAGCGGGCAAATTGCCGCTATTGAAGCGCAGCGAACAGGATATCGTGGTTGACAACGACGACGTTGTGCCAGAGGAGGACGAGGACGATGAAGACGACGACGATGAGGAGGAGGAAGAGGATGGCAACGTGGCGCGCGTGAATCCCGCTTACACGTCTAGCGGCAGCAAGGACGATGTATTCAGCGTCAGCTCACGTGGTAAACGTAAGTGGATTTACCTCATACCCTTTACCCCTTCCCCTTCCGCTTACCCCTTCTGGGTGTGAGTTCCCAAGAGAGCGAAGAGTTTGTTTGGGATTTCTTAAGCTTGTTTTGCTTTTCGTTTCCCTTAAAGTCAGTTTGCCTTGAAATTGAAAAGAAAAATTGATGTTATTTGCTTTTTGAGTTACCCCATATATAGAGCATTATGTTTATTGTAGTATTTTCAATTGGTTAACCCAAACTGAGTTTTGGGATTACCCATCTTATCTTCGATTTGAGGCTTTTCTTTGAGCTCTGTTGAGCTTAGATTGCTTTAATTTTGGAAAAACATAGTTCGGTTATCAATTTTAATTTGTCTGAGATTAATTAAACCAAACCTATCATTAGCTCAGACTTGATTAATCTTTCTGATAAGGTTTCTATAAAAACTGCTGTAAATGGCAAATTGAGCGTAGACAGTGGAAAATATTTGTTCAGCTTCAACTTTATAAGTCAGATTAGATATAAGGAAAAATGATTGTCAACTTTTAAACGTTCCCAGACTTGTTGAACGTTTGAAGAATCTATAATAATTGAAGATAAGGTGAGGTACCCTTCTACTAAATGTTGCTATAAATTGCAAATTCAGCTAAGACAATGCAAACTTTGTTGAGGTTTTGGTTAGTGATTGTCATTGATCTTTATCTTGGTTAATATCTTTACTTTACTTTACTTAGCTCAGATTTGTTTAAGATTTGAAAAACCTGTAGGTGTAAGCTTAGACTTAACAGGCTATCCTGCAAATACAAATACTCGATGTACCCTAATCGAGTTTTCGTTTTGGTTCAAAGATGGACAACCTTCTCACTCCATCAAGCCTTCTGCTCACCTTGGTCTAACCACTTTAGTTTTTGGTTCACTGAACAACAATTTATCCATTCAATTGATTTTTCAACTAATCTAATTCTGCTTCCTCCCCAGGTCGCTCTCAGCGTCGCAAGAAGAAGAAGCTGGAGGAGCCCAAGGTTTCGTTCATTCAACTGATGAAGCTGAATGCGCCCGAATGGCGCTACATATTGTGGGGTTGTCTGGCGGCAGCCATGCACGGCTCAACGTTTCCGTTGTGGGGTCTCTTCTTTGGTGACTTCTTTGGCATCCTTTCGAATGGCGACCCCGACGTGGTGCGTCATGAGGGCAACAACATTTCATACATCTTCATTGGCATTGGCGTCATGGCTGGCCTGGGCACCATGCTGCAGAGTTATATGTTTACCACGGCCGGCGTGAAGATGACCACGCGTCTGCGGCAGACCGCCTTCAAGACGATCATGTCGCAGGAGGTGGCGTTCTTCGATGACGAGAAGAATGCGGTGGGTGCGCTGTGTGCACGTCTTGCCGGGGATTGCTCCAATGTGCAGGGAGTAAGTAAAGGACCTTCTTCCATGGGGATTCCTTGTTCATTTCCTTTCTCCTTTACAGGCAACTGGCGCACGTGTTGGCATCATGCTGCAGGCGGTGGTGACGCTGCTGGTGGGCATGATTGTGGGCTTTGTCTTCTCGTGGCAGCAAACGCTGCTCACACTGGTCACACTGCCCTTCCTCTGTCTCTCGGTGTACATGGAGGGACGCTTCATAGCGAAAAGCGTGCAGTGGTCCAAGCTGGCAATTGAACAGGCATCGCAGGTCGCTGTGGAGGCGATAGCCAATATACGCACCGTCAACGGGTTGGGTCTAGAGCGACAGGTCATTGAGCGTTACACGATGCAGATTGACCAGGTGAACGTGGCCTGTCGCCAGAAGGTGCGCTATCGTGGTTTGGTCTTTGCACTGGGACAGACCGCGCCCTTCTTGGCCTACGGCGTTTCGCTCTACTATGGCGGCATGTTGATTGCCAACGATGGTTTGCCCTACGAGGATGTCATTAAGGTCGCGGAGGCACTGATCTTTGGCTCCTGGATGTTAGGACAGGCGCTTGCGTATGCTCCAAATGTCAACGATGCCATCATCTCGGCGGGACGCCTTATGAAGCTGTTCGAAATGACGCCCACACAATCGAATCCTCCACTTAATCCCTACAACACGGCGGAGGTAAGTCCGGAAACCCCACTTCTTGTTGAAGTCCCTGCTCATACCTTCTTTTCCCCTGCAGAAATCCGAGGGCGATATTGTCTACGAGAACGTCAGCTTTGAGTATCCCACGCGCAAGGACACACCCATTCTGCATAACCTCAATTTGACCATCAAGAAGAACACAACGGTTGCCTTGGTGGGCCCCTCCGGCTCGGGCAAATCCACCTGCATACAGCTACTGTTACGTTACTATGATCCCGTCTCTGGTTCGGTGAATCTTAGTGGCGTGCCCAGCACAGATTTCCCCCTCGATACCATACGCTCCAAACTGGGTCTGGTCTCACAGGAACCGGTGCTCTTCGATCGCAGCATAGCAGAGAACATTGCCTATGGCAACAACTTCCGCGACGATGTGCCCATGCAGGAGATCATTGAGGCGGCCAAGAAGGCGAACATACACAACTTTGTCAGTTCCCTGCCGCAGGGCTATGAGACGCGACTGGGCAAGACTTCCCAGTTGTCTGGCGGTCAGAAGCAGCGCATTGCCATTGCTCGTGCCTTGGTGCGCAATCCAAAGATTTTAATCCTCGACGAGGCCACATCCGCACTGGATCTGGAGAGCGAGAAGGTGGTGCAGCAGGCACTGGATGAGGCGCGTGCCGGCCGAACTTGTGTAACCATTGCGCATCGTCTGAGCACGGTGCGGGATGCGGATTTGATTTGTGTGCTCAAGAAGGGCGTCGTTGTGGAGAAGGGCACACACGATGAGCTGATGGCACTCAATGGCATCTATGCCGATCTCTACATGATGCAGCAGGTGGCCGGATAGAGAGAGTCGCCATTCTACCCCTCATTTTCTCACACACACACACACACACACACTCATCTTTGTCTTAACTAGTTTTAATGCTATCATATTTGTTATACAACGATTAAAGCTATAAGCACGTCTAGAAACTATAGTCGACTGTCCACCATGGGTCCGGGATTGGCCAGCGCATTGCGTCGCTCCTGTATGGCAAACGTTAGCTTGCGAAAGGGTCCCAGCGGCAGGCCGAGCGATTTCAGATCGGCCTCCGTGAGCAGCATTAGCGTCTCTAGATCGATTTGCTGCTTCTGAAAGCTGCAGAAGGCAGAGAGAAGAGGTTTAATCCTTGGTTCCTCTCAAGCTATACTCACTATACTTACACAGGCAAATACTCATCCAATGCCCAGACAGTTAGAAAGCGCTGCAATGCGCTAGCCGTTGCCTGTGGATCATCATCGTCGTCGTCGTCACTGTAAACATCTTCGGCATCGCCCTCGGAATCAGAATCATCCGATAGATTGAGATATAGACGCGCTTTGTTGCCACCCGAACGCGACTTGTTGTTGTTGTTGTTGCTGTTATGGTGATTGCTCGTTGCATTTCTCATAGTTGAACTGGAGATGCTATCGACGCTATCGTCCGCTGCCTGCAGCTGCAGCTGACTTAACGCTGCTGTCACGGAGCGCCTAAAGGCAATGCTACCGAGCATGGTGGGACGATCGAAAAGTCCCACCGGGCGCTGAAGCACCAGCTCCTCGCTTAGCTCCTGTGCTAGCTGCACATCGCCCAATATATCGGGCTGTGAGAAGGAGCGTGACAGAGCCGAGCTGTAGCCCAAACGACTTGAGTCGCGTTCGTTGCCTTCGTCATCTACTTCGAATACATCGGCAATCTTGCCGCGCTTGCCGTTGCTCTCCTCCGTGGAGCTGAATGTGCCCACATATAGCACCTCCGAGTCGCGTTGCAGGCCTGTCAGCGATGTTATTGTCCGCTTGCCATCCGGCTCCAGTTCACGCACCTTGAAACCGCCATCCGCGGCGGCGGCGGCATGTGGACAGGCGCTAGAGTGTTGACTCTTCGTCTGCTGTGGCGGTGGAGGATGCTGGTGTTGGTGCTGCTTTAGCTGCATTGATGGTTTCTTTTGCACTGTGCCCATGCGACTGGCTATGGTGGAGCCACCACTGCTGCTGCTACCACTGCCCACCAGGTCGCTAAACTTGGTGACGCCTGTTTGACGTGGTTGCGGCACAGAAGGTGAAATTAGACTGGCAGCAGGCTCACGCGGCGTCTTATTGAGATTGCCCTGACTGGACCAGATCTTCTGCTTCAGCGTGGATAACATGTTGCTTGATTTGCTGCTGACCAGGGTCTGTTTGCTGCTCGGCTTCAGGTCGCTGTAGTCGTGCAACTGACGCTGCTGCTGCTGGCGCTTCATGTACTCCTTGACGCGCTTCTCGCACTCCTTCTCGGCCAGCTCCTTAAGCACCTTGGATTTTTTTCTGAAATAATATAGCGATTTAGTATTTGTACGAGACATTTTAAAAAAATTAATAGATTAAATTTAAATTTTAACGATTTTCTAAAACTGCAGCACGCATTTGCAAGCTGCAATCGGTTAACCGGGTTGCCAAATATTGGTTAGATATACGATCGGTATCTATCGATTGCATTTAAAATCCAATTCAAATTTAAATAATTAAAATAGATAAGAAATTTATCGAAATCACCAAATCAACCGCTTTAAATGCTTAACCGCATTGCCAACCATCTGCAAACTCATTTCGCTTATCGATTATTGCCAAATTGCAGCGATTGGTGCATTTTGGCACACTGCAAATGCATATCGAAAGTTTGCACTTCACTTACTTTTCATTTGTTTCGAAATTGGCCGCGGCTGCATCTAAATAACGCAGAATTTCGTCACGATTGTTAATAGCCGCCAAATCCTTGGCATTGTGTCGATCTATATCCAGAGCATAAATGTTTACGCCGAACTTGATGAGAAAATCGACGCAGTGCAAGTGCCCCTTAGCGGCTGCCAGGTGTAGCGCCGTGTTTCCAAACTGATCGCACTTGTCCGGATCGCCACTGCAGCCACGAGGAAGTTGGTAATAAAACAAACAAATTAGATTAGATGTCTACGTGTTTCATGTATATTGATTACTCACCCTCTGCCGCAGAGCAAGCGCAGCGCATCGAGCCGCCCCTCGAAGGCTGCCCACATGACTGGAGTCATTGAGTCATCGTCCTTGGCATTGGCATCCTTGCGCGTTGCCTCCTTCAGCACATCCAGCAAACCATCTTTGGCAGCCCTGCACAAAGACAAGCGTAACTAATGAAACCTCTGCATGGTATGCAACATCACAGCCACAGCAGATAAGATAGTCGAGCACAATTAATTGCATGTTTTATAGCTCCGGAACTCACTTGTGAAATCGATCTGAAGACATTGCCAGCGCTCTTATCTCTTGGTTATTTCCATAGACAAATTACGGCAAACAATGCAGAAATTCCTGTGTATTGTAGTAAGGTTAAATTAAATTCAAGTTGTATAGGTAGAGTAATTGGACTTGGTTAGATGTCCAGTCCAATTGGAGTCCTGAAAAGATTCACGCTGAAGCGCTTAAGCCATAGTTTTTAAGCCTTACAGTAACTTCTAGGTTTAACAATAATATTACTAGCTAGGCTTTTACATGTCAGCTTTTTAAAAAAACAACAAACATATACATACAAATTAGCTTTACATACTCCACACACTTAGTGCAGTTAGTACCTCAAAGATCTGCTAACATGGCCAGCAACAGCGATGATCAACAGTTGGCCACATCACTTAACCAATTGGAGGTATCGCAAGAGCAAAACAAACCACAACAACAATTCGCGGAGGGCAGTAATGATGCCAGCATGGAGGAGAACCCATTCTACTCGCCCTACCCCAATACGGATATGCAATTGTGGCAAAAACTCTCCGACTACATGGACGAGAAGAAACTCACGTCGAAGGAGAGAATGCTGCTGAGGAAGCCCATATTGCAGCACCTGCAAAACCAGTCTAAGGTTGTGGATAACGACTGGCTACAATACAATCTGCAGGAGGCGGAAAGCGAGTTCAGCTGGGTCAAAGTCAAAGCTTTGCCGGAGACGCAGTCGGCAACGGGCGCGCCAGTTGCCTACAACATGAACGATCTGATAATGGAATGCGAGAAACTCCAGTTTGCAGCAGCCGAAGATGAGCTCAACGCCAACGATCTGATATCCTTCTTCGATTCACTGATCTATATACCCAAATCAATGTCGGTCATGGCAGAAACAATGTACAGTTAGTTATAGGTATAGATAGGTCTATTTGTTAGGTTCATAAGTTTTAAAGGTATTTCAATAAACAACTCTGAGTGCGAGAGAATTGGGTCACTTGAACTCGGAGAACGTAACGAACCTACGCTGTACTACATGAAAAGAAATCGTACAGTACTTAGTCACACGCTTTAGATTAATCGCGGCTCGTGTGTGGATGACACTTTCAGTGGAGTGAAAAGGAAAAGCTCGGACTGCGTTCCGGTTGGAGTTCAGACACACACACACACGCACACGCGCTTAGAAATCCAACACGTACTTGCAGGCATAAACATGCACATACATGTACCTACTAGCAACAAGTTCACTCAACCTTGTTGTTGCTGTTGCTGGCCACGAATTGCCCAAAAAGCAGCATTGCGAAGTAGTGAAGCGTTTGCTTTGAATACAAATACACAGACACCTTTTAATGTTTGTTTTTTGGCAAAGTTCACACAACTTGACACTTTTCTTTACATACACACATACATAGCAAGAGTGTTTTTCGTTTTGTTTTTCTTTTGCGATCGCAAGAACTTACGAGAGTACTAACGCTTTCTGCCGCGTCGAATGCTTGTTGGTAACTGAAACTGAAGTTGGCTTCAAACCGGGTACGAGCGAGCGCGACTTGGCGAGAGAGCGCGCTATAAGCGCTAGAGTTGCCAAGCAATCACAATAAGTTATAAATCTAAATACGTTTTATAAGCATTTAATTTATATAATAATTTAAATATTTATTTTTAGCAGTTTTAAATTTATTTTAAATACAGTGTTTTTAACTGATTTTTCATTATGGCATTTAATAAGCCTTACGAAACTTGCGCAGCCCTGCGTTTATTTCATACAATAACAGCAGCCCTGTATGTCTGCCCTGACTGTTATCGATATATTGTTGCGATACTTATTTTAGGGCCAGCAGCAATTGTGCAGAAAAAAACAGCAGCCTCGTGAACCAACACAAACTTTAAAAACAATTAAATAAATGAAATAGAAATATGCTGAATATTAATTGCAGTGCGGTGCTAAACAATAGAACAATGTGAAAAGCAGCGAATCGACGAATTTACGCACATTGCATTTGTGGTGGTTGCTGACTACTACAATTGTATATGTATGTATACACATACACAAATACATGCACATGCGTTTGCGTAGGAGGTATCAAAATAACAACAGCAGCAGCACGAGCAGCAGCAGCAGCAGCAATAGCAGTAGCAGTAGCAGTGGCAACAAAGAAGAAGCCCTCACCATATGTTCGATGCATCAATGGTGTGTCAGTAAGCGCGTGCATCAGCTCGGTAACGTTCCATGGAAATTCCAGTGCCAATGTCAAGCAGTCAAAGTCAAAGCAAGCTAACGCTCGCTTAGTAATACATACATATATATATATATAAAATATATCTAAATATCATACAATAGTCCTCCCATTCGTGCGCCCAGCCACCCCTTAATTCCCCCCGGTGAGACCATAGCCCATAGTAGACACCCAACTCAAAGGCGCCGATAGACCAGCAATCGATACGAATAGCAATATAACTAGCGATATCAACTCCGATACCGATACCTCTCGCTGTGTAAAAATCAGTTAGAAACAAGTGTCAACTAAATACACAAACAAACGCCTACACAAACACACACATACAGGCATATTGAGGAAATATTGTTAATCCGAGGGCCCGCTGGAGAGCGTGCAGCGCACTATGGGCAATTGCCTGAAATGCTTCCAGTCATCGTCTGCCGCACCAACGTTGCCAACAAACTCCTCATCCCCGAACAACGCATTGCACATAAACAACGCGAACAGCTGCCAAGCGGCCACAAGCATTGGCAACTGCTACGACATTGTTGGGGCCAATGCAAATGACCGTTGCGCCATATATGATAGGCCACGCGGTAAGTGGGATTGCAGCAGCAGCAGCAGCCGCTGTAACAATCTCATTAATCTCTCATCTCCCCCCTACAGAAACCGATGAATTGCTCTCTAATCGAACTCCACTCAAGCCAGAAAACAATTGTGATAATAAGCGAAGTAGTTTTAAGTCTTTAGGCTTGCTTAATGGCAGCGCGCCCACCATGAGCGAAATCATAACAACAGGTACGTGAGCCGAACTGGTGCAAATGTATCCCTGGTGATCCCAGCTAACCACTTGATTTGGTTTTACAGCGGTCAGGGAATCAATGGAGGTGTCGCATCAAACGCTTAACAAACTATACGAAGTGTACAAAGATCCTGACGACGAAGATATGATACTCACTGATGGCATTGAGCGTTTGTGTAATGATCTTAACTATCAGCCGGATGAGTTTGCAATACTTGTGCTTGCCTGGTGCCTGGATGCGTCGCAAATGTGTCGCTTCACCAAGACGGAGTTCATTGATGGCCTGCACAAGATGCGAGCGGATACAATCTCGAGCATTCGCCTGCGATTGGAACAGACCATTGAGATGCTGCGAGTGGATGCCGAGATGTTCAAACAGCTCTACCGTTTCACCTTTCGGTAAGGGAATATAATAGAATTGATTAAGAATTGTATTTATATTGTCTTTTTGTTGTCTTGTAGGTTTGGCCTTGAGCCCGACCAGCGTGTCCTGTCGCTGGAAATGGCTATCGATTTGTGGAAACTTGTGTTCACTGTACAAACACCTGATCTCTTTTCAAACTGGGTAAACTTCCTCGAAAAGCATCCGAACATACGCCGCATACCCAAGGATACATGGAACATGTACCTCAACTTTACCGAACAATGTGATATAGAAAATTACGATGATACCGAGGCGTGGCCAAGTCTCTTCGATGACTTTGTCGAATATGAAAAGAATCGTGCACTGGACACGGCCATACGCGACGATGATAACAACAATGATGATCCATTGCAGAGTCATCAAATTAAATCCGGCAACGATGCACGCCATGTGTCATAGTTTAAGATGCAGCTGGAGCAGCAGCAGATGCAGCCAGTAGCCAAACAGTTAACCAACCGTCTAGGGCCAACAACAACAACAACAAGCAACGTTCAACTCGCCAATAGAAATTTAATTATGCTGTATATTTCAACTAGGATTTCGATTTCGATTTCGATTCGAAGATTTATTTGCGCTCTCTCTCTATTTTAACAAGTTCATATATGTATTACGGTAACATAACGGTCTTGCTGTAGTGTTAATAGCATGCGCTTTCAATTGTTTATGTTTTTAAACTGAAGGAAACACCTCTTAGATCTACTACCACGACGCGGTGCTGGCGCTGCTTGATGAATCACACGACCACAACAAATGCACACACACACCCCCAGATACACTCACACATACACACACACACACCGACAGTCAATTGGATACACAGACAGACAGACAGACAGTCAGCCAGCCAGCCAGCCAGCTAGATGATAATTAAGCTTGCAAACATTTAGCGCGTAGCAAAAGGGCAACGGACGCATTTGTTTATAAATTAAAGACTTATCAACAAGAATTTCGAAAAGCTCAATCATACGAAACCACATGTGTATATATGTACTAAATGACTTGATCAAGTAGATCACTACGAGGAGTAGTGCTACATATATGTAGAAGGACGCGGAGCAAACATGTTTTCAATGTGTGCAGATCGTATAATATATACTTATACATGAATATACATATATATACATCTATAGAGAGTACATACACATATACATATAGCAATTAACTGATGTATTATTTAAAAAAAAATCGAGAGAATTGCAACATTTTACCGCACTTAACTATTGAATTGCATATAATTACAACATACTTAGCTCTTAAGTAGTGGATGTGAATTAAATAAAAACATAAACTAAACTAATGCCAGTACACTGTAATCTCGTTGTTTCTACAATATCTGGCAATGAATCATTTACAGGGGCTATCCCATTTTTGGCATTTAATTACGTTAATGGAACATTATGAGCAGGTAGATAGAGAAATAAATGAGTAATTTCAGACGTTATTTGGTAAGCTGGCTGCATACTCTTTGCAGTCACTATAGTTTATTTAATGAGCTTGACACGAATTTTTGTGTTAATTTGTTTGTTTCGGCTCAAGGGGATTCGAGTAGCGTTCTTGGTCATTCTGCTGTATTTTGTTAACGTTTTAATATTTATTTAATAATGCAAAATTTAAAAGTTTATTAAGTGCAATTTATTTATTAATATCGAATGACATTTTCAATTTCATTTAAAGATAAAATTAAAAATACATATAATATTTAATTCCATATATAATAATATAATATATTTTAAATAACCAACAACAATTTGAAATATAAACAACGTAAAAGTCACGCAAATCGTGCTCGTGCTCGTGCAATTGTGCTACGAACCATCTCTGCGCCGCGCCATCGATAGTTCGGCCAATCGATTGTTCGTGCAAGTGATGTGCGAATTGTTTTGCCCCACAACGTATATGTACACACAACTTAACAAACGTACGCTCGCTCGTCTTACGCTGCTGCTGCTGCTGCTGGATATTGATAAAAAAATTGCGTTAAATCATTTGTTTTCTAGTGTATCTGCAGTCCGATGAGTAAGTATTGTTTATCTGCATCGTTGAGAGCGCACAACTAATTCGTAGAAAATGCAATCTCCTCCGTTTGCAGCAGATAAGTGACATTGCGCTTTATTTGGCCAAAATTGATTCACGCTTTGACATTGAAAAACAAATGCCATGCCCTGGTGGTTGTGTTGGGCGTAGAGCGAAGGGCAAGGATAGACACAGCGAGACGGTCGATCGAAAGGACATCATCATCATCCTCATCATTAGCTTGCAACATGCCCTGTGAGAGCTGTCGCGTTGAATTTACGGTATTTCGCCGAAAACGCAGCTGCTTCGATTGCAGGTATGACACCTTCGCACCCCACCCCCAATTGGAATTCCATTGAAATTAGCAATAACTAATATATATACACATATACATACGTGTTATCTATCTAGACGATATTATTGCAACAATTGCCTAACCGCGACGACGGCGCGTCGCTGCCAGCGCTGTGCGATATTTGCTCAAAGGCCGCTGCTGCGTACGGATCTGTTAAAACTCAAGCCAAAAGATCTAATATTCTTTTTGCAATCGAAGCATATTTCCACAGAGGGCTGTTTGGGTAAGTATGAGTCATCGTCGTCGATCGTACGACATGTGCGATAAATACATATATTTCATTTCTTCATTTTATTAATTTGCACTTTGCCCACCGTCTTGCAGAAAAGGAGGAACTGGTCGGCCTGGTGCTGACACATGTCGCACAAGCGGATCGCGACGGGGGCCGCCCGCCCCACAATAGTCCTGGTCGCGGGCAGGCCAATCCCATGGACAGTCTTAAGCAAACGTGCCAAAACTTTTTCACCAATCTGAGTGACAATATCAGTGATTCCTTTGCGTCCTTTGACACAAAGTCTAGTGCGAAGTCAACGACGAGCAATAGTCGCGCCAATAGTCGTCATGCATCCCAAGATAATGGTGGACAGGAGCCATCGTCGCCGCCCACGAGTATAACAGATCAGCCGCGCGTCTCAACGCGTGAGATTCCAAGGTATGCGAGTACGGCGGCAGGTCATGTGCAGAGCCCGACAAGACACAATTCCGGCAGACAAAATTCAACAGAGTTTGCGCACGTTCATGTCAGTCCGTCGTCATCATCGACGCCTACTACGACAACAACATCTCCGACAGCAACGGAGGAACGCAGACCAACAACATTGCTCGGCGCTGGATTGGCTGCACAGCTGAGGAACGAGGAGAGATCATGTGACTCCGAGTGCGAGTGCTCCGATGATGAGATAATTCAGACATTCAGTGAGCGCACATCGCTCAGAAATAGCGAGAGACAGGCTGCAATGGAGGTGGATCCGCCGATAATTGATGTTGAGGCTGGCGGGGGTCTAACCCCCAACAATGGCAACGCGGCGGCAAGTGCGACAAACACCAGTCCCGGCTACTCTAAGCCAGGCTCACTTAGCTCTAAGGTGGATGCATGCGGCGCTGATTCATCGCAGTCAAGCTTCGAGGAACTGGGTGCCATTGGAGGTATTTCGGATGAGAGCAAAACGGCAACCGATACCAATAGCAGCAATTTGGATCAGTGGCAAATACTTGACTCGGCGGCACCGAGCAGCAGTCAGGGGCAACAGTTGCGTGTAGCAACACCTACAACAGCTGCTGATGGTGCCACCGCCACCGAGGAGATTCTTCAAGTGACGCTGCGAAATGAGCCGGGAGAGACGCCAAACATAGAGCAGCGCACAGTGACGGTTCCGCAGTTGCCACAATCACCTCCGTTGCCGGCGCAGCGCGTCAAGAAGGTTACCCGTCGACGCTCGGAGGGTTATCTAAATCGTCGTCATCATTCTAGCGATGATGAATCGCCAGTGGCAGCTAATGGCCTAACGTTGAGTACATTGAGTGAGCAGCCCGAGCCGGAGCCAACGTCATCGGGCAGTTGTCGCCGTTGTGGCAAGAATAAGACAAATATACGCAAGCATGTGGAGAAAATGCGACGGCACTTGGAGAACTCGCAAATGTCCGAGGAGGACATCAAGCGGGAGCTGCAAGAGTTTCTCACCTATTTGGAGCAGCGTACCAAATCTATCGATTGCTCCGAGGCAGGCAGTCATGTGGTTTCACCGCTGAGCGTTGGCGATGCGGGCAGCATTGCGGCTGGTGGAATGCCCATAACACCGACCATTGAGTTCTCGCCGACGCAGGACGATGACAACCATTGGGGCGACGATGAGGGTATTCATGTCTATGGTGCGCCGATGGGCTTTGAGCCAGCCAATGGCATAGACACATCGCGCTTCATTAACCTGGAAGACTATGAGGATCTGTAAGGGACTCCCAGAGAGTACTAAGCTTGTAAAGATTTCTAATTTGTATTTTGCTTTTGTATCCACAGAAAAGACTTGGAAAACCTAACGGTGAAACAGTTGAAGGAGATACTGATGCTGCATCGTGTCGACTACAAGGGTTGCTGTGAGAAGCAGGAGCTGCTCGATCGCGTGACCAGGCTATGGAAGACAATGCGCACAGCGCCAGGTAGCCACTCTAAATCCAAATCCAAAAGCCATTGCTAATCCCATTTTCTCTTGCAGCTGTTGAGAAACTTGCCACAGATGAGCTTTGTAAGATATGCATGGATGCGCCCATTGAGTGTGTCTTTCTGGAATGCGGTCACATGGCGACCTGCACCAATTGCGGAAAGGTGCTACCCGAGTGTCCGATTTGCCGACAATATATTGTACGAGTTGTAAGATTCTTCAGGGCGTAATTGTAAGAATGCCAGGCACCTCCCGCCCTCCCCGAAGCTTTGCTTAATCGGTTTAGGACTCTATAATATATGTTCATAGTGATATGTATGATACTATATATATATATGTATGTATAGGTATATGTACTATGATAACTGCTGGCTCTGGTGCCGCCAAGGTGATTGAAGCTGTATATATATATATACTATATATATATATATATATTAATGTGCACTTACATATGCAATGTATTTACGCATAGGGACCGTGCTATTTATAAACTGTCGTTATGAAGTTTGCTATCTATCTACTATATAGTGTGCGCTGAGTAATTTCTGCGAAATCAATAAGAACACAACTTTATCGTTTCCTTATATACTGTACTGTATACTGTATACTCCTATATTATACAAAGCAGACAGAATTGTGTTTTAAGAGCAAATACAGCTTGAAAAGTTCGTATTGACTATGCATTAGTTTTGTGCCGTTTGTTTTCAACTATATTTATTATTTATACACCCCTCTTGTTGTTTGTTTGTGAATCGAGTAGTTCTCTTACTTAGTTAAGCTAACATTCCTATAAACTGTAAATGAAGGAATCTAATATAAACATTTGTTGTAAAGCTCGTCTAGATACGCATTTACATCCAAATAAATTAAACAATTAAATTTAACACGGTTTGATGCCTCTTTGAAACCTTGCGGGCTTGCCGATAACTTCGGAGTTGTATTGACAAACGTTTCGATAGGTTCTTTTCAAACTTATCGAAGCGACATAGCTAATCGATTGGTCGTTTTACAGCACTTTTTTTGCAAGATGGCGCCGAGTTTGATTGCAGAGCAAATCTAAAAATAAGAAAATTTAAAATAATTTCAGTTTACAGCGTATTTAAAAGAAAAAAACATCTCGGTTATTTTACAATACTTTTTATTACACATTTATGAAATTGATTTATTTGTGCTCGACAATTCTATATAGAGGGCAATCGACAATTTCAGCAATTTCGAGATACAATTTTGGTGCGGCAATTAAATCATAATGCGAATTTAATTTATCTTAAGCATAATAACATATAGGTTAGGTTAGGTTATTTTAGGTTAGGTTATGTTAGGTTAGGTTAGGGCTGAATGAGTAAGACTAAAAACAAAGCGATTTTTATTTTTCAACAAATAAAAATTTAATAATTTGCTTTATCGCTTTACGCTTGGCTTGGCTAAACTATTGGGCGCTATGAGACAAACACACGCAAACACACAACAACAGGTAGAGTGGCGGAAAGGGGTGGGGGGAGTAAAGGCAGACAGGTGCATTTGCATTTGAAGTTGGTGTCATCTTTAGAAGTCATACGAGTTGGACTCATCGTCGCCCTTGCGCACCTTGAAGATGAGTCTGTAGATAATGCCGGCCACAATGCCGCCCACCAATGGACCCACCCAGTAGACCCAGTGATTTGTCCAGATGCCCTGCACGACAGCGGGTCCAAACGAACGTGCCGGGTTCATGCTGGCGCCGGTGAGCTTGACCTGCGAATGGAAAGAGCAAAAAATATTGAGTAAGAACTTGATGAGACCAATCCAATTCAAGCTTGACCTACCGCACACAAATGACCGGCAGTAATGGAGAGACCCACAGCAAGTGGAGCAGAACCCTTGATGTCTGAGCGTCCAGGATCGGAGACGCCCTTGACCACAAAGACCAGTATGAAAGTGATCAGCGCTTCGACTAGCACCACCTGACCCACAGTCAGAGAGCTATCATAGGACGAGACACCCAGAGAAGTCAAATTCAAGCCACTTAACGAGGCCTGAATCACAGCTGCACCGGCAATGGCGCCCACGCACTGCATGATCATATAGAACGCAGACTTCAGTATGCTCATCTCGCCCACAATGAGGAAGCCAATGGTCACCGCCGGATTGATGTGGCAGCCACTGATGTGGCCGAGGCCCTGCAAACAAGAGGAAAAAGAGAGAAAGAGTAAAGGTAAGTTTAAATAGTGAAAACACTTCAGATTTTGTTGAAATTTTGTAGAGTCGTAGATATTATATTCAGCTATATAGCTGCAAAATTTTAACAATCTCGCTTGCATAGTTTGCTAGAAAATCTAGTTACACTCGGCCAACCTAACACAAAAGTCACAAGCGCTTGTTATATGATCGCTTGCCTTAAATGGCGCACATCCAATTCTGAAATCGGTTCTGATTACCATATGTTTTGTTTTTGTTGTGTTTTTTCCCCCCATTTGACACGCATTCCGTGAACATTAACAAATTGAAATCTGTTGAATTCCATCTGAAAGGGTCATAAAAGTTAATTATTTTGCGCGGCAATTGCTAATCAAGTTCTGTTTGCTATACAACACAGCAACTGGTAAGTTGAGTTATATAGTCGAACAAGCAAATAATGCTATACATCTCATTTATCTGGCGATAAATCAATTGAGAGGTTTTAGTGGACTACTCTAAGTGATGTTTGACGAGGCATAAGACGCAGACTGTGAGCTTAAACATTGTTAAATTTAAAGTTTATTTTAAACAGCGCCTCTCTATGCGATTCTCATGAGATTAACCTAGGCTCGCTGCAAAACCCGCTTGAGCCTGAAAAGTTATTGAACTGTTTTGACAAGGCTTCTCTCTAAGCTCACAAACACATGTATCCCGCGAAACTTTCCAGTAACCTCTTCTGTATGCTGTTCAAGAATATATAAGCATATAGGACCTGCATCTCGCCTGCTGCTGCAATCTTCCCTACAATATTTCCCATGAATATCTTTCGATATATCTGCTTAGAGCTGCCCGCATGTGTGTCGGATATGTTAAATCAGCCGACATCGAATGTCAAGTTTTGGCAACGCAGTCGCAGACGCCACTCGACGTTATTGTGAGTTTTGGGGGCCTCTTTTCGTTGCTTGGGTTGGGTAACAGAGTTTACCCTTTGCCATGGCGCACGTCTGTCTGTCTGCGCAGAGTGGCGCGTTGAGCGCGTTGCGCAAGCCTTTAGGCTGCCAACGGATGCGAGCAATTTGCGACAGCGACCAGCGGGAAAGAGACGCGTGCAGCAACAGCAACTACAACAACGACTACGAGTGCAACTATCTCTAGATCGATGACGATAGCTTTAAAGTTCAAGTCTCGCATGGATCAACGACTGCGACAGCGACGACTAAAAGTAAAAGTATCTGCAGCGCTTCTGCTGAGTCATTGCGCTTAGAATCGCATCGAAATCAAACAAATTGCCACTCGAACAGCAAACGAGTGCTCACTCACACTCACAGTCGCACACTTACACGCGCAGCATTTGTCTTATGAATGAATACGCACGCCGGCCGGGCACGACTCAAGGTCGGCTGCGCAGGCTTCTATGTAGCCCCAGATCATTTGGCGATTCCAATTTGAATTTGAATTTTGATTTCGATTTTTGTGCTTTTCGTTTTCGTGGCTCAATGTCGATGCGGCTCGGGTATCTGCGAGCGGGAGGACAAGAAGTAGCAGATGCAGGCCGAACCGGCCACGCGCTAATTACAGCGCAAGTTCAGCTCGAGCCCCGAGTTGTAGTCGGTGCCGGAGTTACGCCCCGAACCAACGACTTGACATTTCGCGTACGCACGCACTGCAATTTTATCGCTCCGTTTCTTTTGAGCCAGACAAGCAATCTGCATGCTGCTATACTCTTTTTTGTGTGCAGGGTATATTAGTGCTCTAGCACAAAATACTCTTTACTCGAATTTTCTATCGTTAAATTTGTGATCAACACAGTTTATCGACATTTTCAATATTTTTTGTGGTACCTTCTTTGGGTACCGCTTTCTATTTTGAAACTGTCATAACTTTGCCAAAAATCACTCGATTTTTGTTTGGTTTGACATTTTAGTCATGGTTTTCTCCCTAGATTGATTCCTCATTAAAATATAACGAATTTAAAAAATTTAATTTTTTCGAAATTTTTCCATGCTACCCCCTTGCAAAATTTTTAAAAATTTCAAAAATTTCAAATTTTTATTTTTTACCTTTAATCAATTTGGCAATTCAAAACAAGCTTAAAAATCGATTTGAAAAGAGTTTCTGACAAAAATTATGGAAAATATAGCGAATTTTAACTATTTTGCAGGATATTTAACAGTCGGTATCAGTTGTCATGTTCTTCAGGCTTTTGTTGCACGCCTAATCATCAAGATCAACAAATCAAAAAAAATTGTATATATATAAAAATAAAATATGCTCGTAATTCAAAAGATCTTTTTGCTGTTGTTGTTGTTGTCGTTCGCAGGTGACGGCGTCGATCAGATTGCTCGGTACGGTTCTTGAGCTTGGTTGGAGTTGGGCTTGTTGAGACACTTTTTAATTGCACACTTGCGCCTGCCTGCCTGCCTGCATTATGAATATTAATCAAATCGGTTGCATGCCACTCGATGGGGCATGCAAAACCCATCATTACAGCGGCGTGCAACGTGTGTCAAATGCGTGAGAAAACGTTAAAGTGAGTCATGAAGGCGGTTCTATGAGGGTACCATAAAAATGAAAGTAAGGTAGGGTTGGGTAGGGCAATAAGGTAGCAGATAAAGATAGTTACTCGAGGGGTAGGGTCGGGTGAGAGAAGGGTGGATAGAAAAGCGGGTTAAGATAAAGAAGAAATGTAAATAAGGCGCGGTTTAAATATGGTAGGGCAATAAGGTAGCAGATAAAGATAGTTACTCGAGGGGTAGGGTAGGGAGAGAGTAGAGTGATAAAGAAGAAGGGTAGGGTATGGTAAAGTTGGCTGGGGTATGGTAGGAAAATAAGGTAGCAACTACAGCTGATAACTTGGGGGAAAGGTTGAGAAAGGGTAGAAATATCGCAAAATTCAAGCTGGGTATGGTTGAGTAGGATAGTAGGGTAGCTGGTGCATGCAGTAAGTTGAGGGGAAGGGTAGAAAGCTATAGTAGTTGTGGAAGCGTGCTTAGGAAGGTACGGCAGTACTGCACCATTCTGTTACTTGTTAGGGTCTCCTTAGCTTGTCTGCCCATAAAAGAGCTTATTTTAATTTTAAATCTATAGCTTCTTCTTTGTTTTTCTTCTTTTTCCCTCTGCTGTGGTCAGTCATTAGCTAGTACCACTCCTAGTTAGTCATCAGGTGCGCTTAAGCGACAGCATGATGTCAACACTCGCCTTTTTTATGTGTCTGTTTTGACTGCGGCGACAACCATGGGCTACTCAAAGTCTACGCTGCACTGGGGCGGGTAGCTTGAGCTGCCGCAAAGCATAAATTATGATATTAAAAAAAAAATATATAAAAAATATTTCAATCTATTTATTATTTACTGCACATTTGGCTTGTTTAATTTGAAGATTAACGCAATTTAACTGCCAGTTAAATATGCCTGTCAATATTTAAAGTATTTTTTTAAATATATAAAGCAACCTTTTCCCTCTCTATCACAGAGCTGAAACATTGTTTATTTATACTCAGCATGTTCTGCAATTTGCATTGCAAATTTAACTGGCAGTTAAATAATTGACGGCCACACAGCATAAAACTTTCGTTTAACGCTGCCATAATTATGCTATAAAACATGCATACCTATAATTTCGAAGTGTGTGTGTTTTGACATTAATGTTAGCTTTTTAATTGTTTGTCTGAGCTACGAGTTGGGTATGCTAACTAACGGCCTATTTGTCCCACTGTGCAGCGCCTTGTCTTGTCTTGTTTTGTCTTGTTTGTTGGGATTGTCGTGGGGTGCTGCGTGGATATAGAGATATCGATCGCATAGATCGAGGCTTACGCATGCGCAGCTCTGGCGCACAAATGTCTGTGATTTGTTGTGCAGTTGTTGTTGTTGTTGTTGTTGTTGCACAGTGGTTGTTGTTGTTGTTGTTGTGCGACATTTGCGCTTAAATCATATTTTATAGCTTTTTGTTCGATTGAATGTTAACTTGTTTCGATTTCGTTCTGCTTTTCTGCAACTTTGTTGTTGTCGTCTCAGTTGTTGTTGTCGGTGATTGTTGCCCGTGCGTTTCAAGTTCGCAGAAGTGCGCAACAGTAACAACAACAACAACAACTCAAAAAGCGTAGCTGACTTTGCCATTTCGGCGCGTTTCGGTGCAGTTGATTTTATTTCTAGCGGGTCTTTTGATTTTTAGCTTGCAGCGTCGTGAATGAACGTGAATGCTGCACGCACAAAATCGCATAATTAAGGCAACAGGCAGACATATATAGTATATATATGTATATAGTCTATGCCAGTTGCTTTTTATTGATCTTGCATGTTGCACCTTGATTCGGCGCTGGAGGTTTTTCCATGCCGCGCGACTTTGACTTGTTCCAATGCGTCGCATCTTGTCAGCGATTTGAGGCTACAGATACTATATAAATATATAGTATATATATTTTAATAATAGTCATAAATCAGCCAGCCAAGCCCCAACTGCCGGCAGATTTATTTCGCCTGCTTGGCCCGCATAAAAATCAAACTTGGCGTTTTTCCCCCTACTACTTCGTCAAAATCGCGATTATCATCTTGCATTTCTATTGCTATTGTTGTTGTTGTTGTTGTTGTTCGGTTTGTTGTTTATTTATGTTGTGTTTGCTGCTTTGTTTTGCATTGTTATTTGCCTTTTCTTTGCCCCACTTCCTTTTGGCCAATATTGTCGTCGGCAAAACGTGGTTTGAATACAAAAAATGTTGAATTTGTTGTGAATCGCGCGACAGCTTAATGATTGTTTTTCAAATCCTAATCAGATGGGGTAGTATCTGCTATAGAACTAGGGAGATAGCTTAGTAGTTTCCCCACTTGAATGCCCTGCATAGTGCTGTCAAAATAATTCTCGAGAATCCAATTAGAAACTGACATGCTAAGCTGACTTTACGATCTTCTTTTATTATATAGCCAAGATTTATATAAGCTCAGTAAAGTTAGTAGCTAATTGGCTTAACTAATTGCAAAGTTTATGTGAAGTTTTTTTCAAATGGGCAAAAATCTGCGAGATATTCCATCTGCAGTTAGCCAGAAAACCTTATCAGATACAAATGTATCTGAGCGCTGCACACTTTCGCTTGGCACCATCATCGGCAAATTAGTCTCGATTAGCCAACGCTCGCCTCGGCGCAGCTGCAACTCACGTAGCTTGCGATAGTCACGAGTCATCGCCGCCGGTCGCTGGCATTACGGCCAGGCATGGGCCTATTATGTTACGAAAGCCGAGCAATGTTTGCGACGATTAGTTGCAGTTGCAACGGACGAGCAGAGGGGACAGGGAGTTGTCCACGTGATGCGCCTCGTAACGCTGCCGATAGTTAGCGATATATGAGACGACAATTGACTTCCCGTGTTTGTAAGTGAAATGCGCAACGTGCCTCATTTGCCGGTTGTGTTATATACCCCGGGATATTGCGGGCTATACGAGCGCAACTCGCAACTGACCCAATGAAAGAGTGAAAGTTAAGGTAGAATTACGATGTAGGTAGGTGAGGCAAGTCAAGCACATTAAGCTAAGTAGGCAAGTGTTGTATGCAGAGAGCTGCGCTAATTGCGCACTTTGTGGGCAAAAAGATACCCTGTAAAGTTGTTTTAATAGAAATTTTTGCGCTACTTTGCTATGCTTATTAATAATTACAGTGTTTTCTCTGATAACAATCGAATATTTTAAAAATTTTGCTTAATGGACAACTCTCTCTCTTAAGCGGACATTGCATTTGAGTAAATGCTTTTTTCAATCCAATGGGCTACGATTTCTTATGCTTAAATATGCATTATTTTTGCTACAAATCAAATACTTGTTGAACAGACAACTCTCTTGAGCGGACACCCTTGCTATCAGTTCTGGAGTTTTGTAAATAGTTGTGTTTCTATTGCTTATTGGTTCCCTTGGTTGAACAAAGGTTAACCAACACAACTATGAGTGTCCGCCCAAGAGAGTTTTCACTACATAGCCTATCTCACCGACCCCTTCGTTTACCCTTTGCTGCATTTAACCACACTCAATGTCAGCCTGCAACATTCTCACTTGCAATGGGCACAATTCTGTCTATACGGAGTCATCAAATCGCTTGAAATAGTTTCAAATGCCAAAAATGGCTGCAACAACAACAACAACAATGCGCACAAGTTGGGGAAAAACAACAAAAGCAACAACAACAACGCGAGAGGCATAACGTAATTAAACGCATAATAATCTAATTGCATATTTTGCGTGTTGATTAATGTTAATTGCCGACGCTGACGTCGACGTCGACGTTGACGCAGACGCAGCCGCTTTTGACGCATTTATTATTCACATTCGCACTCGTATTCACAGTTCACACAGCATTCACAATCACATTCGTTTCGAGCCAAACTATGCGTTGTGCGTTACTCATACGCAGCGTGTGCAGCCAGCACTAATGACCAGCGCGCTGTATGTGGCTGAGATGGAGGGGGAGGCGAAGGCGGAGGCGCAACGAGTGGCAAATGTATCTGTATCTGGCAAAAGTTACTGTAGTTTATTTGTAGCCGTAGTAGTATCTGCGGCTATAGCTTGCTTTGCAGCTGTATCTTGGGCTTGAAAAGTATCTAAGGTTGTAGCTCAAAATGTATCTAGGGTTACAGTTTAAGCTGTATCTTTAGCTCTGGCTGTAGCTTTAATAGTGTATGTTGCTTTGAAATGTATCTGTAGCTGCAGATTTAATTGTATCTTATCCATTGCCTACAAATGTATTCCTAGTAGTAAAACTATCTGCAGCTGTAAATGTATCTATAGCTTAGCTTGTATCTGTTGCTACAAATGTATCTGCAGCCCTGTCTGCAGCTTAAACTTCAAATGTATCTAAAACTGTGCCTGCAAGTGTATCTGCTGCCATATCCGCTGCTTGTATCTGTATCTTTAGCCCGCAAATGTATCTGTAGCGCGCTCTGCACTCGTATCTGTAACTCGCACTGTGTGTGTGTGTGTGTGTGTGTGTGCGTGCGTCTGTAAATCTGTCAATTTTGTAAATTACATTCGCACGCAGCCAACGCGTCGACTGCGCCGCATTCGATTGCCGTTTTTATGCGTTTCTTGTTTGTTTTCATTTTTTTGCTTCGCACTTTTCGCTTTGAGGTTTGAGTTTTCGGTTTTGTCGTTTTAAATGCCAATGTCTTGCCCAAAATGCGAGTGCCGCAGCGGCGGCGGCGGCGAGTTGTGAATGAGTTTTTGGCCAGGCCGAAAGTGTAACGCGCTGCGTCGTGTCCTTGAACGCACTATTGGCCATTACTATGGACCGGACTCAACGCCAAACAAGCTTCGATTCACTTACAATTACAGGGTATCTCTTTCGCTTACCTGCGCCAGCGTGGCCACTGTCAGGCCAAAGGTGAACGCTATCTGCGACACTGTAGCTCCTCCCAACGCTGTGCTGCCCACGCCAACGAAGACCAAGAAGAAGGTGCCCAGCAGCTCGCCCAGCAGCATCCGCCAGATGTTCTTGTTCTCCGTGATGTCGGCAATACCCAAAACTTTCGTCATGGCTAAAAGACAACAAGAACAACAACAACAACACGAGAAGAATTAGTATGTAATTAAATGGCATAATTAGCAGATTGATTTACCGACGCACGCCGCCACTCACTAATTAATTATGAAATTAATCATGCTGCGACAAGCGCAGTCGATCGGATCGGATCAGAGATCGAATCGTAGCGATCGAAACAACTTTGGCCCAGAGCCAACGGCAAAGTTGTGACATTTTTTGCGGTGAATTTTTTCTAGGTGTTTTTTAATGAGATTTTTTTTTTTTTGGATACTAATTAATGTTTTCCTTTTTTTCTGGTGCAGAAATCTTTTTAGAGTTTTATGCAAATTTTGTTGTTTGATTTTTAGAGCGTATAAAATATTGATATAAAAAAATATTAATCTAAATTAATCATTAATAGTAAAAAAATTTATGTTGTGTAACTATTAGAACAAAAATTTAGAAAAATTAAAAAATTAAAAAAAAAACTAAAAATGTGTTGGAAAACCTTCGTCGAAGATTTCTAGATAAATACTGTACGAATTTTGAAGCTGAGTTATATGTAAATCTTGGCCTGATTTATTAAGCATTTCAATAAAGAAACAGCCTGTATTATACACCCAATTTATTTATTTTTTTGACAAAGAACTTCCCTATAATATATATATTCCTGAATAGTAAGGCGATTTAGCTTTGTGTTTTAATTACTCAATTTGTTTTTAGCTCAACAACATAAAGCACATTTAATTGAAACTCCAAAACACTAGCACAATTAACAGCAGCTGCTCTACCTGCTTCCCCCTCTAGCTTACCCACCTCTACCCCCTACGCCTTGCAACCCTTTGTCTTGATTAATTAATTTGCTTAAGCGCAGCTACAGCTTCCTCATTTGCTTAGTTAGCGCAGTTAAGAGTTAACAGTTATTTGCGCAGTGTTAGCTGCCTTTAGCTGTGTTTGTTTGTTTACCTGCTGCACAGCAGGTGTTAATTAATTTGTTTAAACAAATAATAAAGCTATTTTAACACCTCATTTACAATTGTTGGCGAAAACTGACAAATTGTCGAGGGGAATAGAACTGACTTTAGCTTAAATAATAGCCATTTATAGCTAGCTCTTTATAGAGTTAGATTTATTATAGTGCAATGTATATAAATCATTTGGTGAAAGTATCTTCTAAGTGCAGCAATTATCATTAATTTCAATGATTTATTATTTCTCATAGGGTGCTAACTGGGAAGGTCGCGCGACCCTCTTGCGTCGCCCCTTTTCCCGCCCACTTTCATCTACGTCGTACACGACGTGCTTTCGCATAAATATCTCAATTATTCGCAAGGGGTGTTTTGCACCGTTTTCAATTAGCGCCCACTTATGATAATCTGCAACGTTAACTGCGCTTTGTACCCTGTAATTGTGTAGAAAAGGGGTCGCTTGGGTGTATAGCAAAAGATGTAGCTAGCTAGGTATCTATTTTGTTTATATTAGTTCAAGTGTTATCGATAGTCATTGTTCTTTAAGCTCAAACTTAAAGGCTTTAATTTTCTCTCATGTAGGGTATATATTGGTCAAGTATTCCCTAAATATTACTACTAAGTCGCTTTAGGCATACAAACTAAATAATAAGCTTAAGGCTTGGTATAGAAGCTAGAGATGAGCCTATTAATTGTTATCGAAGATAAGTTGCATTACTATCGATATTGAAGCTGTACTCTTTACTCTTTACTTTCGATATGCAATAGAGATGACATATACCCCATTGTCATCTCTAGATTTTTATCTCTCTTTAATCTTTCCTTCACAGCGTATCTTCAAGTCGAATGACTCACTCCCTCTGCATTTCACTTCCAACTTAATGACCAACTTCGATAGCGATGATAGCAATTTACACCCTACTTAAATCGAAGCTCTTATGACTATTTGATTTGCCCAATTCCCGAGGAACTTCGCTGTTCATAAAAAACCGTTTAAATACGTCAGTAAAACGTAGCAAGGGAAGCGCTTATCGTGCCGTCTGCCACTTCCAGTAGTCAAATACCACGCAGGGTCTGTCGTACCGCTGGCCCTTCCATTCCCCGCCAACTTGTTAGCGGCATTAAGTTGATAAGCGATAGTATCGCGTCAGGCTTTGCACACTTCACTTAATACGACAATTATCTTGGCCATTTTGACTCGACTTGTTGTTGTTGTTGTTGTTGTTGCGGCGGTCTGGGTCCCATGACCCAATGATAACCAACATGGCAGAGCGCCAGACTCGCACAGAGGAAGAAGTGGGTACGGTTCCAAATTACAGCAAACTTTGCCTGAGCCACATCGTAAAACAATTTGCAACGTGCTTGGCACTTAACTAACTTAGAACAACAACAACAACAACAAGTCTTGCTTGACTTGCATTTCAGATTCATCGCGCATGCCTGACAACCCTATCGCATTACAGAACCAGAACGGGAATCTCATTCGCGCGTGCAGTGTATGCGAAATGTGCGATTAATGCGATTGGGAAATGGTCAGGAAAGCTTGCGCTACTCCTCCTTATAGAGACGGCAAAACAAAACAGACAATCAACCCAGCCAGCGTATAATTAATCAAAGTCAATCATAGTTGCGATAGCACGGCGAAATTCCTATCATTTTACAGTTGAAATTCGATGCGATGTTTACCCAGTCTCAGTTTATATATAGATAGCAGCTGGTATATTTAGTATATAGTATTTATCTAGTATATTCTGTGTGACGGAAACGCTAGATAGTTTCTTCATGGCAGTTGTAAGTGGGTACAAGGTAGCTGAGTGAGTCATAAACTGCTGACTAGATTGGTATACGGTATGGTTCCCTAGGGTACTTGAGGGCATTAAGTGGATCACTTTTACTGGTCTACTTATAAATGGGGGCTAGAAGTGACACACTTCGGTAATATGATGTAATTTGGGCTTGCAAATGGGTTTATAGGAGATAAATTTATATGAAAGATCAAATTTAGTATGGTATTTTATCTAGTATTTATCTATTAATAGGTTATAATCTATAAGTAAAGTTTGAAAACTTAAGCCGCATAGAAAAGTTAACTTCAAGGAATAAAGTATCAATTCATCTTGAATAATATGTATAAAAGTGTATAATAAATTATAAAAATAAAAAAAAAAAATATTTATTTTCGAGAAAATTTTAAGAAATTTTAAAAATTATTTTAAAGAGAATTATGTTTAAAAAGATCGAACAAACCTTTCTTATATTTAACAAAATTTTATAAAGACTTATAAAAAATAGAAGACTGTAAATATTTTTCAATTTACAGGGTATATGCCAAAACATTATGCCGTCACTTACCTTTCCCACGCTCTAACAAGAAATTCTTGTGCCTTCAACAAGTTCGAAGATCAGCCGAGATCGACAACAAACGACAACATTCTGCACGACAGACGCAACACCCACAGTCTCAGAGAGATACGAGATCGGAAACGGGCAGGGTATATCGCAACAGACTCAGGGGCTAAACGAGATCAGCGCGCTGACAGCGCCGCCAGCAATTAGCATGCGCCGAAAGCAAATGCCGCAACGGTTATTTATGGTCTATTTGCCTCGCAGATTTGTTCGATTCGCAGCCGATTTGCACCCGATCCCCAACCAGATTCGACCTGACTATGCGCATTGTATGCTAAGCGGGGCACGAGCTCAATTTGTTTATGCAAATCGCAATTGCAGTTGCAACAACAATGAACGAATCAGTTGACGAAGGCTGAAGTGGTTGAATGCTGTAACAAGTGCGCTTAATCTGTGCGACAATCAATCAGTCAGTCAGCCAATCAATCAATCAATATTGCAATACGACGCATCCCATAACGGCGCTAAGCGATGCGAGTTGTCTATCAATCACGCCCCAAGTTCAATGAAACCTTAGGCAACTCGTTTTGGGGTCTGACTTTCAACTTCGAAATGGAAATGGAAATTGAAATGGAAACGCACTTGAAAGTGACAGGGGGAGGGATGGGGGAGGATTAGGGGGTTACTCCATGCTGATGCTACTCCATGCTGCTGATGGTGAGGTGTTAGCGCGATTATTGCCCTTGCCAGTCTACTGTCTCTCTCTTGCTCTCCCACTCCCTCTCCCTTTTCAATTAGTGCAATGATTAGGCAAATCGCGAGTGTGTCTATTTTTAGACTTTCTCCATTTGCCAGTGTGATAGGCTCAGTTTGGGGCCTTACGTTGGTATTACTCGATTACTACTATATGCTATTAGCCCGAATTGCGACTGAGTCACAGCGCATAATTGATGGGTTTCACCTTGCCCGTGGGCAAATGCCTAACATACAGACACATATAGCGCGCGTTTATATATATAGACAGACACCCGATAAACAACCTGTTTGTACGCTCCAACCAAGTGCCTATCTAGCGTAGGCCTATTGATAGTGTATTAGCCATACAAAAGGGGTTTAATTAATCTCTTCTCGCCGTAAGGGGGACTACGCAGGCACCTGTTGATAGCAAAAGTTCATCAATCTTAGAAAGCATTTTGAACTTCACCTGCGTTGACAACTTTCACTCAAAAACTTATCAAAGTATTATGAAATAATGCGATAACAGAGGGTTTACTTTCTTTCTTTTCATGGTGCTGGCCTACCCTAATGATATAGGTATTATATTAAATATTATTTTGTGAAAAGTTTTAATTCTTTGTCTTAACTTTGTTATGCTATCATGTTGGGTATTTCCTTTTGTCCCACACGCACTTTAAGCTGACCAGAGGTTATAACTTCCGGTTAAATGTATGTCTCGAAAAGTGC
This sequence comes from Zaprionus ghesquierei, assembly GCA_018904095.1. Lineage (NCBI taxonomy): Eukaryota > Metazoa > Arthropoda > Insecta > Diptera > Drosophilidae > Zaprionus > Zaprionus ghesquierei. The sequence goes on along the minus strand of JAEIGP010000602.1, from coordinate 2,916,655 downwards.
TGTTTAAACTGAACTAAGAGCTAAAAGGTTGAGGATCTATATTCATACTTCAAATTTCTTAAGAATATCCACACTTTAAGTTGACCAGAGGTTATAACTTCCGGTTAAATGTATGTCTCGAAAACTGCTGTTTAAACTGAACTAAGAGCTAAAAGGTTGAGGATCTATATTTATACTTCAAATTTCTTAAGAATATCCACACTCTAAGTTGACCAGAGGTTATAACTTCCGGTTAAATGTATGTCTCGAAAAAAGCTGTTTTAGCTGAACTAAGAGCTAAAAGGATGAGGATCTACATTTATACTTCAAATTTCTTAAGAATATCCACACTCTAAGTTGACCAGAGGTTATAACTTCCGGTTAAATGTATATCTCGAAAACTGCTGTTTTTGCTGAACTAAGAGCTAGGTTGAGGATCTATATTTATACTTCAAATTTCTTAAGAATATCCACAAAATGTTTCCTGCCTCTTAAGAATTTTCGAAATCTCATGATACTATATACACTTTTAGACCCCTAGATCAATCGAAAAAGCACTAAAACTCTTTCCTCTACTTACCTGCTTAGTTATTCTTTCAGAATTTCAGTGAATAGGAAATCAATCGTATTTGGAATCCCGTCTAGTTTAAATTGCCTAATCACTCTCAGTTCTCACACACTTTTTTTATGGAAGGTATAAAGTCAGTAGAGCGCTACTGTTTGCTAGATAGGCAACTTTCGTCTGGTGGGACTTGGACTAATCACAACGGAGCAGGCAGCACGACTGAAATCTGAAGTTCATTTTTTATTTCTGTGAAAATCCAAATTTTTTAATCTAATTTAGTAGCTGCAACAACAACAACTGCGGCGGCAGCTCGCATAATCTAAATGATATACCTGGATTATTTATGGGCGAGAAACAGTGCGAGAGATAGATAGAGAGAGAGAGAGGGGGAAGAGGGGGAGTTGGACTTGTGTTAACCTTCCAGTTGCGGTTTAACATGCGCTTTTGTGCCGTGCGCAGACTTGAAGATTGATCAAGTTTGTGTCGATCTTTAAGCTCGAATCTAGGCAAAGCCGCGGGCGAAAATAATTAATAATTGTTGCAAAAAAAAAATAAAGCGTAAACAATCGACATTACGCACTCGGATAGCAGCAACAATGCGAGGTGATTATTTAATTTGTGTTGTTTGTTTTGGTGGGGGCGTGACGACAAGACATTGAGTGGTCTTAAATGGGGCCCCCCTTAAGGCGTTGTTGTTGCAGAAAGCAGGCAAACAACAAGGCCAGCGGCGCGGCGAGAGTCGATTTGTATCTGTAAGATACTTTTTATTCGCTTATGTTCGCAAAAAATCACAACGAGGCCTGCCTTAATGGAGGCTTAATTGATCCAATTAACAAATTAACAAACATGACTTTCCTAGTGAATTTCTATAGCTAACCCACTCTGCTATCTGCCACTCTCTTCCCCCACTATCGCTCTCGCTCTGCCTCTCGCCCTCCCCCAGGCAATTAATTAGTGCCTGCAGTGCGACAACAAGTTGTGATCAAATACCTAGAACATTGACTTTTAATTGATAGATAGCGAAGCAGAAGAAGAGCAGAAGGAACAAGTTACGAAAGCTACAATCGAGTATAACAGACTGTTAGATACCCTGCGCGCAATAAAATGTGCTATATAGGTGCATGTAATATGTATATATCTATGTGTATGTCGAGGCAGAAAGTTGTAACTATAACAAATTAAATTCAACAAATCATTTATTGATTTGCAGAAGCGGTGGGGGTGGCATCTGAAATTTAGCTTATAAAATAGCTGAGATATGTGTGTTCATACAAACGGACAGACGGACAGACAGACGAACTAGGCTCAATCCACTCGTATAGTGATTCTTATAGGCTGCGCCATGCTTGTTAGACATATCTGCACACACTTAGTATACCCTCTTTCGACAATTTTCAATGTTGGAAGGGTATAAAAAGAGGAAGAGCCACAAAAACAACAATCAACAGCGCCACCTGGCGTCACTTACAGCTTGACATTCCCGGCACATGTGTAACACAACTCGTGTGGCAGTAGCGCGATAACGGAACATAAAGCGGGCAGCCGGGAAAGTAGCACAACGATTCACGAATAACGAGTACTCGTTTCAATATTCGCCCGCATTGTGCATGCAAAGCAGGTAGAAGAGACGCCGCCGCATAAATCTCCAACTCTTCCGCATTTGGCGAGGCAAGAAGAAGAATTCTACGTTTTTAAGATAGCGATCTCAATGTGGCTTAGGAAGCTATATGAAGTTCTTAATGGGAGTGTAGATATATCTGTGTGTTTGGCAAGGCTAATGTCAAGGTCAGACGAGCTATTTCTACTGAGAGAGTTCTTTACTCTTGCCTAGCTTAGCCTATCTGAGTTGCTTCATCTCTTGACTATATAATTTACTAACGGTAAAGCTAAACCACAGCAGGTTAGCCAAAGGAAGCGCCAAGGCTGCAATTTGAATAGGCCGTGTGCGAGGGTTGCACAGGAAGTTAGGATGGAGTTAAGACTTTCTCTCTACTGTAATTGCTATAAAATTGCCTTATAGGAGTCTATATAGTTATCTAACGATTTCACAATTCTAGACACTTTCTTAGTTTGCAAATATCCCACAAAAATTTCGACCCATATCGCTACGACTTGATTGACAACCCGCGAAAACGTTCAGGCAGTCTCTGACTATGCATATACTAGGTGAATGCCCCGTTGGCACACTGAATACTACTCACACAACGGGTATATTCGCTTTGCCAGTCAGATAACATCTGCGATTTCTGGCGCCCCCAACGCGACTTTCATGTGCCGCGATTAGAAATATTTGTGTGGCTTCTGATAAGATAAACGCAGCGTGACAAGGGCCACATGGATAGCACCATGAGTGGGAGTGTGAATGCGAGTGTGAGTGTGAATGTGAGTACACTCAGATGAGTGCTGGCTGCGCTTCCGTTTGGCTCGCTTACGCAATCCCTTTGTGGGTGGCCTGTGAGTGGTGCACGCGATGGTCAGCGGAAGGAAGGGGCAGGATGGGAAGGCGAAGGTACATACATTGCAGCTTGCAGCTTGTAGTACGACTTCCGCTGCACATTCAAGGCACATCCTGCCAAAGGATGTTGTACAAGGTGCAGTGCCAAGGCAAAAGGCGCGGCGCGACCGCACGTGCCGAAAGGCTTGGCCAGCTGGGGGAGTGTGTGTGGGCGGTGTGTGTGTGCGGCTTTGTCTGGGTCACACCCAAATCCTGCAGCAAATCACTCGCGTTATTCATTTGCGGGGCGTGGCATTTCAAACCGAACGCACCACATTGCGTATGAGCAATATTTCTAATTCTGCCCCGCCCCATACCGCCCGCTCGCACCCCTGACTGACTTCATTATGCCAAAATAGCAAAGCGAATAATTTCGCAGTCAAAAGCAGCGACAGCTGCGTCATTTATGTTTCGCAGACACGCAAGAATCGCATAACTAGCTAATTTACCTATATGTTTAGCATAGTGCGCCATTAAGGCGACAGATGGCGCTGTGCCATTGTCTGGAGGTTCGTTCTGTAATTAGTCCCCCTCCCACATGAACAAAGGGCGCGCGTGTGCTGCGCCATCGCAGTCGCTCGACAATTAATCAACTTAAGCCGATTATTAATCGCAATTCTTATGAACTTCTTGCTTAGGTGATGATTTTATTAAAACATTCTCAGCTAAATAAAAAAAAAACATTGTCAAAAAATTCGCAGGTTTTTCGCAAAACCTGTTCTTGCATATTTCTCTGCGAGTTGCTCGTAAATCTAGTTATAAATTCATTAATTAGTCGAGGGGGGTGTTTATTCTTTATGAGTCGCTAATTTATGCCCTCAACCGGCGAACTCGATTACCAAATCGATAAATCAGCCCTGACAGGGGCAACCCTGCGAGAAAAGAGAGAGAGAGAGAACTGAGCTTAGTCAGCTCATCGCAGGAACTTGATAGGTCTAGATCTCTATCTGAAAGGCATCAGCTTGTCTCTTTAGATAATGAGTTCACAATAGTTCAAATTGATGGGTTTATTTAGGCAAATTTTAGTATTATTCTAGCTAGCCATTAGATGATATAATGCGCGATTATAATCGTTTGTTCTCGACTCTAATAGGATTCCCCGAAATAAGTTTTGCAATTACGCAAAAAACAAACGATTTCCCTGGGAAGATCTTAAGTCTAACTGCTCTTGGCTGGGCATTAGCGTGTTTATAATCCGCACTCATTAATAACACGTTGATATAGACGCTATAACTGAGCTATGAGCTCTGCGAACTTTGACTGACTTTGTTTTATGTTAATTCGCAATTTCGCCGTGATGTCATGAGTTTGTCAACTACTTCGACACGATTTGATGCGCTTATATATGTGTTTATCTAACTGACTTCCGAGTGAAATTGTAAACATGTTTCGACAAGTCGCACAACTTGCACAGCGAGACATCTTCATTGCCAAGGCCAAGTCGGGCCGCAACTGACTGTGTAAATTGGCCTTTAGCAGCTCCCCCCGAGACGATCTTCGAAGTCGCTTGTTTCAATATTCAATATTGACACGCGGTTTGTTGCTTGCGCATGTTTGCACAATTGTTTAAACAATTGAAATTGAAACTGCTAGAAAACAGTTCAGCGATAATTAGAGCCCAAAATGAGTTTCTGTACGTAAGCGGGTAGGCAGGTTAATTAGGCTGGCAAATAGAGTATCGTATTATTTGGCCAACCATTTGGCTTTATCGCCCCGACTTTGAACCTGTGCAGCTGTGGCTGGCTGCTTCAAATGCTCCACCCAAATTGGATATAATAAGAAAATTGTATATATTTTATTGTTATTTACTGACGACATTCTTCTTGTTATCGCATCTTGCGCTTTATTCTCCCGCTTCGCAGTTCGTTCACTTGCGTGTCTTAACTGTTTTCGCCTGTCTTTTATGTGCTACTTCGAGGGTTTTTATTATTATTATTATTATCAACTTTCATCAGCTTAATTTGTCAGCTTCTTTTCGGCTGAAAAAACTTTCAACTTTGCACGGAAGCAAAAAGCATCAGGGAAAATCTATTGAAAAGCTATCAAACTATCATCTTGTTATTGATAAAAAACAACAACAGGAAAGGCAAACAGAGAAGCGATTGAAAAAGCGCAAATCATATGCAAAAGACATGCACATGCGATACGATTCAATTCGATGACGATGACGATGAGTTTTCGATTTTCAAATGATTAATTCAGACAAGCCAGACAAGCTAATGAAGCAGCCCTCGAGAAGTAGGAAGAGGCAGAAGAGTGAAAAGAACGTAACAATATTATTGTCGAATTTAAAAATAAACCCTTCAGGCTGGGTTTATTTTTAGGTATCGATAACAGTCGTTGAAACCCTGCAGGCTGGGTTTATTTTTCGGTAGCAAATCTTATGCAAATCTCAAGAGAATTAAAATTAAGTTATGCCAGTCTTTTGCGAGTTCATGACGTCTTGAGAAAATCAAAAAATAAACCAGGCAACTTCAAAAGATTTGATCGAGGGGAGTTATAGGAAGACAAAGATTGCTCAAGTGTTAAGAGGTAAACAAAACTTACTCAAGTGTTAAAAGTTTATTTCTTTGTTCGTTTTTCATTAATCTTTACAATTTTCCAGACTTAATTAAGTTTAGTCAGGCTTGCAATGTTTTATAGCTCGTCTTCTCTCAGATTTCCCCTAAACAAACCTCGAGCTAATCAATCAACTTAATATTTTGCTAAATCAAAAACTATTTCGTACTCAAAATTAATGATTTTCAGTTGATTAAAGTAAACAAAATGTTGTTGTAATTTAGTAAGCTGCATTTGTCAAGCTTTTAATTAAAGTTTTTAATCGAATTTGCTCTGGCATTGCTAACGGTTTCGATTTCGTTTTGAAGATGCACAAGATTTACGAATTTTGTTTTCGATTTGCTTTCTTACACTGCAAGGAAAATTGGTTTTTTTTCTGCTTAATTATAGATTACAGCAATTTACATGTGTGTAGAGAGAGAGGGAGGGAGAGTGAGAGAGAGAGAGAGGGAATCAATTTAGCACAGTTTTCAGTTTCGTTGACCTTCAAGTTGCAAACATTTTCCCAATTATTCATGCCATATGCCAGGCACAAGGCACTCATTCACTCCACTCATTTACTCGTGAATACACTCACCTGCTTTCTCAACCATTTTGCACTATTTCTGTGGCTACTTTTGTTGCCTTTTGCTTTGTTTTTTTTTTCTTCTGCGGCTGCTGCTGCCACTCGAGTTTAGCGCGGCGTGGGTCGTTGAGTTTTCGTTGTTGTTGTTGTTGTTGTTGCTGTGGTTGTTGCTTTCGTTTTTGCGGTAAAAGTTATTGTTGTTGTGGCAGTTGGGGGCGCACTTGAATCGTTTCGAATTGTGCCAAATATCTATTGCCAAATAATGATAATTGTTAAGGTTAAGTGGCCCGCGAGTCTCGAGTTGCCCAACTCGAATTCGATTTGAAATTGAAAGCGAATTGCGAATCGAAATCGAAATTGAAAAGCTTTGAATATTTTTTCGAAATTTCACTTAACGGTATTTCGGGGCACTTCTTCTCTGCACACGCGCGCTTTAGTTCTCTTTCGTTTCTTTTCTTCTCGAGTTTGAAAAGAAAAACGAAAGTGAAAATTTCTTAAAATTTTTATTGATTTAATTTAAGTTTTTTTTTTGATTTATTGTTCCACAGTTTGTTGCAGATTTTCGCTGCGTTTCGCACTTGCTTTGTTTGTGATTTTGCGTTTGATTTTCTGTGTTTGATTTTGTGTGTTTGCTTGCTGCCTTTTGCGTCTGCTTGCTGCCACGTTCGCTGCTCGAGCGCAAATAAAGCTGGCTGGCGCTGTGGCCGTAACTGATATACTCTCAGTCGGCCAAAACGCTGGCGGCGCAGTCGGCGCCTCGCTGCCTGCGTCGACGTCGTCACTAGCGTCGACGACTTTGCGTTAGTTTCTTGCTGCCGCGCGTCGCGTTGTCTTTTTTTTTTGGGCTTGGCGCGCGACGGTTTCGCGATGGTTGTTAAAGGATTGGGCCAGCTTGGCAGAGGGTAGGGTATGAGGGGACTGGGTGATGGGAGTGGTACTATGGGGGGTCGCCCTTATGACTTAATTAGCAATTCGCTTGCCATTTCCATAATTTGCATGCTAGTTATGAATACTCTGTAGAGGCTGAGATGGATACACTGCTGCTTCAAAGGGTAAGGTTACTACTCCTAATGCTGTAATAGGACTACTACTTATACTACTTATACTTCTGCTTCTACGTATACTTCTATTTATACTACTACTTATACTACTTCTACTTCTGCTTCTACTTATACTTCTATTTATACTACTACTTATACTACTTCTTATACTTCTACTTATACTACTACTACTATTTGTACTTATACCACTTCTTATATTACTACTTATACTACTACTACTACTATTGTACTTATACTTATACTACTTCTACGTCTACTTATATTACTTATATATATACTACTACATCTACTACTACTTATACTTATACTACTACATATACTTATACTACTACTTATACTTATACTTATACTACTACTTATACTTATACTAGTTTTTATACTTCTAGTTATACTACTACTTATACTTATACTACTACTTATACTTCAAGTTATACTACTACTTATACTTATATTTCTACTTATACGGTTTCTTATATTTCTACTTATACTGCTTTCTTATATTTCTAACTTATACTGCTTCTTATATTTCTACTTATACTGCTTCTTATATTTCTACTTATACTGCTTCTTATACTTTTACTTATACTACTACTTATACTAAAACTTGTATTACCACTTATACTATTCCCAATATTTCTATTTATATTGCTACGTATACTAGTTATTTTTACTACTATTACTTTTTACTCACATTCAATATGCAAGTTTCCCAAAACACAATTCTTCTCTTTTCAGTGCAGGATATCCACCTAGTCTAGCATTGCCCACATTCCGAAACTCGCAACATACCCCAAAACTTTTCTCAAGTCACTGCGTTGACATTTTGCACTTAAGAAGTGCCATACCGTAATGCTCGTGCTGATAACTCTGCTCGACTCCCAAAGACCTTATCACCTTGGGCAATTTAAGTGGTTCAACTGATTACCTGATTACCAGTAATCCCGGGGCGACCTCAGACCGGCAGCTACATACGTAATGCTCAGTGATGGCTTGGCCGACAGCGAAAGTTTAATGGGTATTTATTTTTCTCACTCCCCCTTCCGGTACTAATGGGTTATGCTTGACGTACCGCACTTTTCACATTTCACTCTTTCAATTTCCAACAATTTCCCTGGTTCCGCTTTAATATTGATTATTATTGCACATTAGAGTCAAAGTTTTTTTCGCCATAGTTAATGGGCTGCTTATAAATACGCGCATGCTGGGGGTGGGGGGAGTTATCCCCCTCTTCCGGCTATCCCAGGCGAACCTTGTCATGTTTATTTAAGGCCCAAGCAACAGTTGCAGTTTCGGTTTATTGACAAAACAAATGACAGAAAGGCGAACAAACCATCAACAATGGCAACAGTCGCAAAATCGCATATCGCGTAGATACTAGATATAGTATCTCCTCTGTGTATATAGTAAGTCGTAGCTAATGTCTGCTCAGACAGATGGGCGTATCGGGCGGATTGAAAGTAAGCGATTCGGCGAGGCTCTTGTGCCCAATTATATAGTAAGTACTTCAGGCCAGACGGTCATTAAATTGTCACGAAAGCTGGCAGAGCCCACAAGGCATAGATTGAGGGCGAGGGAGGGAATTCCCCCCACGAGCCACAAGCCAGACGATGCGATAACTTAATGTGAGCAGTTATCATCACCATAATTTCGATAATTTAATCACTTGACCATTACAGCAAGGCGGGGTAGCTACTACTTCAACTGCTTCTAGTTCTATTTATAGTATTCGTAGTATGAACTAATTGAATACCCAAGCAGTAAAAATATTTTGTGTATTTATTATGCTAACTGAGTCTAAAGTGTAAGTTGGAAGCAGTTCGTAACTAATTAGTATAATGCTAGATTTTGTTCCAGACTCTTGTTGGGGGCTATTTTTGGAATACTTTATTGTTTTAGTTTTACATTTAATTAGACCTTTTGAGTCCCTCTTTCTAGTGTTTCTTATTGTTATAAAACTGCGTATTTGGCTTAACAATTTCCCCAGGTTAGGTTTCCTTTTGGGTGAAAGAGTGCTGCAAATGGAGTTTTATATACCCTGTAAATATTCCAGATAAATTATAGATAAATTGTAGTTTCTAGCGATTAAGTAAGTTACATATCTATCGATGAATTCATCTCTTTATAGATCCCATATAAATTCTATCGATAAATCTAACTACCAATCAGTGTATCTATGTACATATTTATCTATACATTATCTATCATTGTTTTATTATTATTTTAATTTCCTTATAATCTTAACTTTATGTCTTAACTTTTTCTTTTTGGCTGTTATAGTTATATCTTTATATACCCTTTTTACGCATCCTTTTACAGGGTATTTTAGTTTTCTACACAAATAGTAGCAAAATGCGGCCCACAGATTGTGTTTACTTTGTTCAATTAACCCTTTGGACTGCAGACAAAGAGCTACGAAATGAAACTTGACTTCGCCTAGAGTGCTCGACTAGCAAATACCCTGCATTTAACAAAAACAATCAGTAAGTTTACCTAAAGGAATATAAACAGTATGAAATTATGTTAATTTTTCCCTCTAACTCTTCCCCACCGCAGCATACCCCAAGCTGTGCCATTTTACAGGGTACAAGTGCGAGCGATTCGCGGCGTGTTTATTGTATTATGAAAACAAAACAATTTTTCAAAAATCCATTCAATAGCCAGCCCCGCCCCCACACATGGGCTCCCGCCCACCATGGCCAGGGGGCGACATTGAAACTGTTTTCAAGCCAGCGACAACAACAACAACAGCGAAATCTAGCTGTAATTGTGCGCTTCCAGACAAGCTAAGAAATTTGTGGCTTGAAAACGCAAAAAATCACAAAAACTGTCGATCAGGTCAGGTGTTGTTGTAGGGGCGGAATGATTTACAGTTATTGCCGGTGCTAATCATGAAATGAGTTTTTTTTGCCAACTGGCAGCGCAATAAACGCACATGAGTCGCTGCAAATCGAGCCATGAAATGGCCAAAAAAAAGGCTAACAATTTAGACGAAATTGGTTCAATTTGAGGCTCGCCCTGTGCGTGCGGGAGGAGCGAGTGGCACGTGCAAATCGATTGTTATCGAACACGATCAAATTGGACTCTGCACACCCGCACCCGCACCCGCACACACACACATGCGCACACTCGCACACTCCCCTGAATAAAGGTCAATGTCATCGCGACTCAATGTTGCGCTGCAACTTTGACACTTCTCAGCTTCAGCTTGAGCTTCATCCATCAATCTTCGAGCAAGCGTTTTGTTACCTGTCTTTGTACCTATAGCTGTACCTGTATTTGTACCTGTTGCTGCCTGTGACTCAGTTTGTCCAGATGCAAATGCCTTAGCGCCTTTTTGGTGGCCAAGAGACGCCCCCTCAGCTTGCTTAGCTCTTCTCGCACTTCTCTTACCCTAAGGTCGCCAGCTTTGCTGGCTTGCGGCTATAACTTGCTAGCTTGTTTTTGGCCAACTAACTGTATCGCCTTCGCTGAGCCGCTTGACAAATGCCTTTGCAACTTATCAACTCTTCAACAGTTTCTCCTTTCAATCGTTGGCCCATTCAACATTTTGACACACGCAGATCGTGGGAAATTCTGACAAGTACCCGTAACTCTGTACGGGGGCGTATGCATGCCCCAACAGCCTCTACAATGTACTCCAACTCAGTCACACAGACAGCACAGAGACACGTGTGAGAGTGAATACCTATCACGAATTGGCAAAAGAAACTGGTATAATCTACGCATTAAAATACTTTGCTCTGCTTTACAAGCTGACATTGCTGCGAATTTATTGAGGTGTATATCAATACTTTTAATACCCTACGAGATGATCTGCAAAAGTGAAATTATTATGGTATATAAAAGAGATTATTATGGAATTCGATTCATGCGTTATCTTATCCCTAGTTAAGCGTGTTCCCAACTTGTCACTTGATTTCTTGTATTATAATGGAGCTTTAAATGTTTGCTCAATCTATTAGCAACTACTTCACATTATCTAATCGTCTGGCTTTAATTTAGCTTTATTTTTTCGCTATCTAGTAAATACTAGTTCGATTACTTAGGAAACTAGCTAAAGATTATACAAGACAATGTAGCAAGTTTATAATTAAATAAAAAAAATTATAAATTTATGTCCAAGTTTTATAGAGATTTTTAGAGAATATTATCATATATAGTTTATTAAAAATATTATCATTTAAAATATTACAGAAATTTCTTAAAGATTGAAAAATATTCAGTGAAGCAAATACCCATAAAATCAAAATATATGTTTAATTAAGGTTCTTCGATATATTTAAAAAATTTTTAAAAATTTAAAAATCTTGTAGAGAATTTCCTTGAAGTCTCCAACTCCAAACCCCACTATGTTTGCAATCTACAGGAAGTTACATGTTATTCTTTATAGAGTATACTCTCCGATCGCGAAGTTCCCTGATCGACGTTGTTGAGGCACTTCCTGCCATCGCGCGGCGCGTGCGCAGCGAAAATTGCAGGCAATTAACCCATGTGGTTTTTTGTATGCTCTGTTCCCACTTCTAGCCTTTTTGCCGCCAACACATCTGCACACCGAGAACGTAGATCGAGAATTGATTGACACACTCGAGAGAGTCGAGTGCGTGTTCAGATGCGAACGGCGAACTGCGAAATTTGCCATTTGTGTTTGTTTAATTGTTGTACGAAAAATACGCGTAATACCAAGAACAGCGTTTCGATTTTAGCCTTTTTTTTTGGCCCCCTCCCCAAGCACTTTTCAGCTGGTCAGCTACTTTAGCTATTTAACTGTTTGGTTTTTTTTTTGCCAATTTGTTTTTGTAACTTTGGGCACGGTTCGTTGTATTGTCGTACGTGTTCGCAGCGAGAGCCATTAAGAAACAGAAACAGAAACCGAAACAGAATCGGAACCAGAATCCGAATCGGTATGAGAATCGCGGGGAGAGGCGAGGCGCGAACGCTAAAAAAAAGGCCGCAACTGATGGAAATGTGTTAGCGGCAGCTGATAAGCGGCGAGATTTCGCAAGTGTTCCCGCAAATGGCCAGAAAACGGCCGAATGCAGGTGATTTTTTTTTTTGTTATGCCAACTTCCGCGATTTTGGCATTGTGTGCGAGAACTTTTAGTGCGCACTTTGTGCGAATTCATTTGCTTAATTGATACGCTATATCCGTCCGGCCTTTCATTTGTCATTGCCCGACCAGCTATTCCCTCGACCTTTTGACCCTCATCCTTTCATAACTTACACTTGCCTTGTGCTCGCATTTTACAGTGACTGCCAGCAGTTCCTGGGCGCGAGTGTAGGCATGCAAATGTAGTGCGTCGTCATGCTGTGGCTCAAAGTTCAAGGACAAGGCACCGCACACAACTGGGCGTTGTTCCCGTCACATGTCACATGTCAGAGGCCACATAAATTTGAATAATGAAAAGTCACCCACAGGTTGGGGGAAGGTAAGTGGAATAATAGGTAATTGCGGGGTGAGATTTACCTATTGATAAGCCTGTGGGGTTTCTATTGGGTGGCACGTGTAAGTACAAAGTCTTGCGGTCTAGAGTTTCCCTAGGTTTGCAAGACTTTACTTTTCATTAAACAATAAATTCACAAATTACATATGCATATTTTGTTCTATCTTATCTAGGGTCTATCATAAAGTAATTTAACTCGTACTTATTCTTAACTTTTCAAATACGAAATACCTTATCGAAGTTATTAAGTCTATAAGCAAAGACACAAACCAGCCCAAATTTTACAACAGCCTCATAAAAGTATGCCGCATTTGTTTAAACAAATAGTTTGGGTAAATACATGTATTTTATTTAACCTAACCCTTTAAAGGCAAGTGAAGACAAGAAATTAAAGAGCTTATTTTAAAAATAGGGTGAAACAATAGCTAAAGTCGGGTGAGGACGACAGTAGGATACTCTACGCCCAAGTGGAAGTGATTAGACTTATTTATAATATTCGACCATTGAAAATGATCAAGAATGCTATACTAAGCTTGTGCAAATGTATGTGACAGGTAGAAGGAGGCGTGGTAGACCCTAGCCGAGTCGATTGAGCCATGTCCGTCTGTCTATCCGTCTGTCCGTTTGAACGTCTACATCTCAGCTAATACAAAAGCTAGATACACCAAATTTCACATGCAAGTTCCTATATACCATAGGTAGATCGAGTTAATTTTAAATTTTTGATGTCACGCCCAACGCCCACGCAAATCGATTATTTACGATTATTAGGAAAAGTATTGAAGTTACAGCTTTCGGTTTCTTTTTTGTAATATTTTCTTCAAAATTTTAATTTACATTTTTTTTTACATTTATCTGTAAGTTTAATGATTAGCTCAGTGTGAACTTTCAGCCACAGCAAGTGACAGCAATCTGTCGCACTTATGTCGGGGGCTTGACTGTCTGAAATCGGATAGCTCCAGCAAAGAACGCCCACACACACAGGGGAGCTCACCTTATAGCGAATATGGCGATGACGATGTTGCTGGGTCGTAAAGCAAATCGAAAGTGACGGCCAATTCTTTTCTTTTTCTTCTATTTCCAACATATCATGGGAAATAAATACATAAAGGGGCACAGTGGAAAATTTTTTGAGCTGCAGTAAATTAATTAGGGAATAAAAATCAAAGCGAATTGCACGAATTGTTTGACTTTTGTCCGTGATAAGCGACAATGAAAATTGCACTACATTAAATGGAAATTTTTTGCACAAACGTCACGCGAAGCAATCAAAGAAGAGAGAGAGAGGGAGTGAGAGTGAGAGTGAGAAAGAGAGAGAGCGAGAGTATCAAAGAGTTGCGGGCGTTGTACCAATTTCATATTTGCCATCGTAAATGTTTAAATATTTAAACAGATCATAAAAGTATTTCAATTCGTGGCCGATTCTACTTGCCTTGTTTGCACGCGAAATGGCACCGGGACTCACAGCTGACGTCACAATTTGCCATCTCTCTTTGGCACATTGTGTGGGCTCGATCTTGAAGTTTTGATAAGCATTACAACATTACAAGCGAGTGGTAGAAGTGGATGGGAAGAAGGCAAGAACAACTAGGCTGCTCGCCTAGGGTTCGACATGGTCGCGCGCGCGCGAGAGAGCCAGAGCTCTCTATCTCTCTCCCTCCTTTAGCACACACAAATATTTTTACCGATTGTTTTCAGATCTCTGTTAATTACTTCGTGCGTCGTCGCAGCGCACAGTGGGTCGCCCGTAAGTGATCGTAAAAAATTGTTATTATCTCATTTATCTATTTTATATTATATAAGATAATTGGATTAGCTAGAAAAAACAGTTCTTATGCAATCTCTTAGCTTAACTTCAATTCTTATTGAAGTGAAAACACTGTATTACAATGGATTAAGCAAATAATTATGGGTAATACCTATACAAATATGCCCGGTTGCAGATTTACTGCAGCTGTAAAATAGATAAAAACGTATTAACAGCTTAATTAGCTTAGGTTTTGAGTAGCTGAATAGCTGATACTCTTATTTTCTATTATGTTGTGTGAACAAAAGTCAATAGTTGAATAATAATGCTTTTAATCGAGATAAGATCGACCAGTCTAGGTAAGTGCAAGTATTTTCTCAGATTAACAGGATTGCATAAGAATATAAAGGCTTAGCATTAGGGGTACAATAAAACGGCTAGTTCACGGCAATAAAATACTAATAGATTATCATATGATAATAATATAATATTTAGTTTTTCTTTTCAAATTATATATTTAAATTTAGTTTTTTTTTTTAAATTATTGTGTACTCTTCCCAAGTTCAAAACTTAAACTAACAATAGATTACCTAACTAGGCTTATTCATAAAAAAAAAAACTCTGATTATACTCAGCCCATTGTTAGCGACTAATGATGGAAAACCTTACACCGCGCATTCCTATTGGGAGAGACAATCATAAAATACTTTGTATTGCAATTATTTCAGAAATATCAAAAATTAATTCACTTTAATTGACCATTAAATCTTTTCATGATCAGAACTGACACACAATATTGTCAGGTTATTTGTATTGTGTACGCTCTTTTTAATTTCGCCGCGCATGATTCACCAGACGCAGCCCACTGTGCGAGGCGTTGCGCGCGTTTGTCGCTTGGTTTGCTTTTTTCACCGTCTTCAAGCTTGGCGCTTTTCGCGTGGCGCGCGCAGTGTTTGTTGTCGAGCCAAAGTGCGCGGATCGCTCAGAAAAAAAAAAAATAAGGAGAGGGTAAAGAGTCGCCTTCGGTCCTCGTAATCGTTTCGTTGTATTTTCGTACAGTGTACAGTGTGTATTACTAAGTATAGTATAATCAATCCGTCGAGAGGTGGCACTTATTGCATGTTCCGAGGTCTCTCTCTCTCTCTCCCCGAAGTCGATTACTAAAAAGGTAAATACTGCCTAGAACAAGGAGCTGACGATACGTCAATTAACGACAAATTCCTCACATATTTTACCTTCCATTCGCTTTGACCTCAGCTTCGTTTTCGCTGCTTCCCCCCCAAGAAGAAGATGATCTCAAGCGGAGACAAAATTTGTACTCGAAACACACGTGTCATTAAAATGTATTTCTGTTAAAATTTCGGGGAAATCATGACAAAGATAAAGCGATATGCTTTAATTGGAAATGCTGCAGTGTTGCCAAAATAGAATTTACTATATAGATACTATATGTGGTGTATGGGTATATGGTTTGTGGTCTCTGCATATAAAAACAAATTTGTTTTTTCTCGGAAAATGATATTCGCCTCTGACGCGACGAGCGACGATGCGTGAAATAATGCGCGCATTTGTTATGCCTCCCTCGGATCGTACTATATAGTTATATAGTTTGCCAAAGTAGAGTTCCATTGTGGTGGCTAATAAAGCTATTACTGAATGGGGGGGGGCTGCATTGCTTGCGGTTAGTGTGGAGTATTTCTGGCTGGTATTTTTATAGCACTTTTGTCGCTCCATTTGAGTTCTGAGTTCCCCCCGCCCTGCTTGCGCTGCATACAAATTTCTATTTCAAGTGGGTTTTATGTCTTTTTAAGTGCGATCATATCAAAGCGATGTCAACAGCCTCGAGAGCTGGACTCTTTTTGCACTCAAATTGTGAGAATTGTGTGTTAGAGTCTCTGACATAGCTTCTAAATTGATCTTATCCCGCCGACATTACATCAGCTTGGCAATTGAAGCGACACCTACGCAATGTCTATGTTTCTATTTATTTGTTCCTGTCTCGTTTTTAATGTTCTCTGCTCATTTGAATTTTATTTTAGATCTGAGAAAATTTGGCCGAGTTTAGTCATCTTATATATATACTATATATGACATCAGGATTTTATTATAATGTTTTTATAAAGTTAATTAAGAACTTTAAGTGCACGAAACACATTTATGGATTAAGATCTCTGTGTATTGTTCGGTTCGCTTTAATGAGGGCAGTTCATGAACCTTGTGGTTATTGCGAAGTTCAGTCGCGGTATTTGGGGCGGTACCCCCCACTACCTCTATATACAATATAAAGGGGGGGGCACTACGAGTTCGTCACGTTTCAATCGATAGGAAATAAGGTGTGAAATTTTTGCAATTAGGACAAAGAGCAAAAGTCGGAAACGTGTGCGCGAAAGGGTATACGCAAGTTTATAGACTATATAGAGAGGTGTCAGAATGCATTGTACGAGCATCGAGTATTGTTATATTTGTTTCATTTGTTGGCGGCGTCTTTGGTTGCATTGTGTGCAAGAATTCGCTTAATTTGTGTGTTTTGTTGCGAGCGTTTGCGTCAATTTGTTGAACAAACATTTCAATCGCCACCGATTTTATGGTAAATATCACGCACACGACACACTATAGCACATACCGCACTGAGTGGGTGCACATATGTAGCTATAATACCAGTAGTAGTAGCAGTCGAACGTGGAGAGTCATAAACGCGGGATCAGTATTGATTTGGCAAATAAAATCAGGGGAAACGGGGGGAAGGAACTATCAGCGCGCTACGATTTCATTATTTGCGCAAACTAATCATTTAGCCATATCAGCTAAGCTATGGAGGGGAGTATATGTTCTGGTATAGCTGCGCTTATCACGCTTGTTATTATTGGGGCACCACTTGACGGGGGCATACAATTGTTTATGACTCTTCTATTGGGTGTTACAGGTGTTCGAGTAGTAGCTTCCCCCTCTCCGGGTAACTGCCCCGGAATGTCGCCCATGTGTGAGTGGGAAAACCGTGGGAGAGACTCATTCAATGTTGATAATCATTCAATAATCTTTTCAATGTAACAAATTAAATTAGCTAAGCGACATTAACATTCACATAAAATGAATAATACCCGGTAAAGAAAAAGCCCCAAACTCGTTTGCATCGTTAATCGAAATGTAATCGAGAATTCTTGCTCTCACTCTCTTGATTTATGGCAAGTTCGATGACATCACGGCACGCTTGAATTGAACCTGAAATTCGAACTTAAACTCGATTTTCGAAAGTATTTCGTAGTATTTGCTGAACTTGGCCTGCTTCGCGATAGATCTGCGGCATTTTGTAGCTGCGCCTACTTCTTTCGGCGGGGCATCAATTAAATTACAATAACAATTTGTCATTATTTATGGCGCTCCCAGCAACAAAGATGTCACCCCGGCCATTTATTTATTATCTATCTATTAAGTGCCCACTGTCAATTGAGAAACCGTACCCACCTTGCCATGGTTATGGTAGGGCACTTCAAGTCGCCCGATATTGATATTGATATCGATATCGAACAAGCCTTCACTCGAACGTCAGCAAAGAAGTGACTGAGTGGACGAGGGGGTAGAAAACATGGCATATCAGTTTTATATGACCCACATAAAGAGTTTTAAAAGTAGTGCAAATATTATGATAATTTTTAATATGATTTTTAATATTTTTTTACAAATTTATAAAACACTTCAGTTTTTTAAAGTTATGCAATCATTTTATAGATTTTTAAAAAATCAAGAAAATTTGGCTTATTAGTTTTGTATAGCTTGCATAAAAAGTTTAAAAATCAATAAAAACATTTTTAAAAATTTTAAAAATATTTCTGAAGATTTACAATTTTTTAATGCAAATATTTCTAAAGTGTTCAAAATATTTTCAAAGATTTTTCAAAACTAAAGAGCCCAAGGCATATCAGTTTTAGATGGCCTAAATGAAAAGTTTTTAAAGTAATGCAAAAATTTTGAAAATTTTTAAAATATTTCTAAAGTTTTTTTTCAAGATTTTTAAGCAGATCCCAAGTGGTTTCCCTCGAGCTTTCATTGCGTAACACTTGAGTGGCCAGACAAGCGTTCTAAAGTGTTGTTGTTGTTTTTGTTGTTGCTGCTGTGTGGGGGCATGGTCAACCGCTTGTAACCCATTTTTGGGCCGGCAATCGCACTTGACCGCGTTGCCGTGGCCAACACTTGCGCCAAATACGCGGCTCGTTTTGGCCATATGCCGCAGGCCTGTGTGGCAAGTGGCAAGCGATGATGAGACCTTGCCTGTTACAAGTGGAGGCGCCTCTTGCCCCGTCAAACAACTCGTTGTGTTTGTTGTTGTTGCGTTTTAAATATTTACACTGATTTTATGACTTGTTGCCAATTAAGTATGGCAGCCTGCTGCCCGTTAATAACTTTATGGCAAGACTCGTTCGGGGGTCCCGAGACACGCTCTGCCACAGTCCATTAAACTTGGCTACTCCTCGAAAAAATGAAACACATGTCGAATCTGTTGAATTTGCCATTTACAAATTGGAAAAGCTTCAAATTCAAATTTGTAAATGGTTTCGAGTGTTTATTTTTTTTGCAATATATCTGCCAAAAATGGTGTAAATCAAAGCTCAAGCACTTTTCGAATGGGCCATAAAAGTAAATAGACATGTCGAAGCTGTATTTACTAAGTGGAAATCCATCATTTTAAGTAGTTTTAATCATTTTCAAACAATATATCTTTTAAATGAATCTGAAAAACTGTATGGTAAATCTCAAGTGGTTTGCCAGTGTTGATAAGTGTTTAATATATTTAAATATTACTACAAAATTTTCTAAATTATTGAAATTTTTGCATTTAAGTTGTTTTCATTATTTTGGCATCGATTTTAATTGGGTAAAACCTTATAAAGATAGTTGTAATAGATTGCAATTAGTTGTTCAGTGTTGATAAACTTATGAATAGAAAAGCAAATGGTCTAAAATAAAATAACACAAATTGCAGAATTATTGAAATTAGTTTTATTTGCAGTTTAAATTATTTTTAGCATTTTTAAATATTTTTTCAAATTATTCTGTAAAAACTTATATAATTAAAAAAATATTTCCAGTGTTCTTTAATTTCCACAATAAATTCAAATGGCCTATTAAGAGTTCAAAGAAATATGTCAAAGTACAAAGAAAATATCAAAGAAATTGTAGTAGCTTCACAGTGTTGTTAAATCTTAAACGTAAAATCAAATGGGCTATAAATAATTAATTAGCATAGAAAGTCTGTGTCAGCATTTGAAAATAGTTTATATTACTTTTCTATGGTAATCATTACAAATAGTTTTGTTTAATAAAAAATAAACCGCAGTTAGGTTGACTTGCAATCTATATATGGATATGTTAAACAAGCAATTGGCTACCTTATAGAGTGAGTGTCGCCGCAACGGAAGTGTCTATTAGCAGTGCGTCTTGCGGTCTACCAGGTCCGCTATGTAGTAGTCCATGTCCATCCATTGCATTGCGAGACCCGCATGCAAATGCGCCAGCTCGCCCACAATTCATTTGTAGCAATTTGTTCATTTCCACCATTAACCGAGGCGTCTTTTCTTGCAGTGCATCAGTGCTAGGCGAATCGTCAGCTAAAGAAGATGGGCAAATTCGAGTACTCGCTGGGCCTCAATGAGTTCAAATCCAAGGAGCTGCGTCTCTGGCAGGCATTGATTGCTGAATTTATAGGGAATCTCATTTTGAATTTCTTCGCCTGCGGTGCGTGCACACAACCACAGGATGGCACCTTCAAGGCGTTGGCCTTCGGACTGGGTGTCTTCATGGCCATCACGGTGAGTAGCGAATGGCATACTCCAATGGAATCTATTCTAACTGATTTCGTTACAGATTGTGGGCCATTTAAGCGGTGGACATGTTAATCCCGCTGTTACCATTGGCATGTTGGTAGCAGGAAGGATTAGCCTCATACGCGCTGTGCTATACATTGTCTTCCAGTGTCTGGGTGCCATAGCAGGCACGGCAGCAGTGAAGGTGAGTCTGGTTAGTAAACTACTTAGCAACTTGAACTTACCTCTTACCTCTCCTGCCGCAGACCCTCATCGATGTGGACTACCACAATGGGCTGGGTCACACTTCGCTGGCGCCCAACATCACCGCGCTGCAGGGCTTGGGCATTGAGTTCTTCCTCGGATTGGTGCTGGTGCTGACCGTGTTCGGTGCCTGCGATCCCAACAAGCCAGATTCTCGCTTCACTGCCCCCCTTGGCGATTGGCATGTCTGTGACCCTGGGACATTTGGGCACCATTCGCTATACTGGCGCCAGCATGAATCCTGCACGCACAGTGGGCACTGCCTTTGCCACCGATAATTGGAGTGATCATTGGGTCTACTGGGCTGGACCTGTGCTAGGAGGTGTAGCCGCTGCTCTGCTCTACACGCAAGTGCTGGAGGCCAAGGAGTTGCCCAAGCACAACGAGGCCGCCGAGAAGTATCGCACCCAGGCCGATGAACGTGAGGTGAGAGCATTTGCGGCTTGGCATGATAAGAGTTTCTACTGAAAACAGAAACAGAAACCCTCACTCATATGCACACTCATACACTCACACTCACTCACACTCACATACAACCATGCAAACCGATGCTTGTAAATACTCACAATGCAATACAATGCCCTCAGATCGTGATTTAATAATAACTTTCTATTTCTTGCCTTCCCCGTAGCTGCGTAAACTAGAAGGATCCCGGGACTATGCCTAAGCAACCTGCATATCTTCTTTATAGATAGCCAACCATAGCAGATCACTCGAATTATCCTGCGGTCAACTCCAAATGCTCATCGCGAGGGACCCCTCACGATTCCGTATACGTGTTAATTATTGTTCGTACGAGACTTTAATTGTATTTATTTATGTGCAAGGTTCATTTTTATTAACTAATACCTGTTAAATTCATAGTCTAAGCTGTGCTTAACACAAACTACTCTACCATTTATTTATGTATGTGTATTCACAAAAACAAAAGAGAAAACATGAGTTCGTAATAAAGCTAAAAGCCAACAAGTAACGAAAGCTACATAGATATTTACTTAAAATTTTAAGAATTATTGTTGAAGATAATTACTGTAAATATTTATAATATTTATCTTCAATTTTCAAACAAATCTCATTGAAATTGCTGTCACTCTTCATCTGCTGCTCTGCTTGGCTGCTGCCGATAGCGCATCAGCGACGCTCTCTCACTTGCTTGACCAATCAGCGCTCGCCATTGCGCTGCGCTCGCGTAGTGTGAGAGAGCTTTGCGGCGAATTGTTGTTGTCTGTTCATACGCAGACTAACTGGCCTGTGTGTTTATGGAAAATTATAGAAAAAATATTTTAAAAATTTACAAATATTTTGTTTTAATTTATATCTTATTTTTTTGTATATACTTTGCTTCTTATATTAGTTTTGCGTCTCAATTAAAATAAAATATAATTCATGTAATTGCAAAAAACTGTTGCCTACTTTCAGGCTGACTACGAAAAGAAGCGGCCTCGCATAGTGAAACAATTCGGCTGTCAAGCGTTTAAAAGCTCACGCCGTAAGCTTTTGTCCCCACTTTCCAACACTTCAAGCGTCTTGGCGCCAAAAGCTACCTAGTTATAGTCAGATGTTTTCACGTGTGCATGGCAAAACAGTGTTGCAAATTGTCTGCATGCGACATGCGCCGCGCGCAGCAAAAACACAAGGAAAATCGGAAAACTTCGGCGCACAGCAGCCTCAGTCGATGTCGTTGCGTGCGTTGGCTGCCACAGCGTAAAAAGACACAACACACGTAACCTTCACGGGTTGACTCGAGAATCGTCGCACAGCAAACGAAATTAACATAATTCGTGTCAAAATAGAAAAAGGAAAATTGTGTGTGAAACATAGCAAATTAAAATTGGATAAAAATATGCATGCAAAGGCAGCGAAGGCGTCGTCGACGGTGGCACTCGCAATCAATGGGCTGTGTCGCGTCTGAGCAGAGCAGAGCAGAGCAGCGCAGAGCGAGGCGAAGCAGTCGCGGTGTTAATGATATATGTAAGCCGTGCGACAAAGAGGAAAATCGCCCAATCAATATAGACGACAGCAGTGTCAAGCCGTAGGCAAACCCGAAAAAGCCTTGCAAGAAAAGGCCGAAAAATCAAACGCGTGTGTTCTCCGCGTGTGTGTGTTTGTGTTGTTGTTGTTGTGCCTGCAGCAGCAGCGAGTGTAAATTGCATTAGGGTCACATTCAGTTGGCCCACTTTGTTGTTGAGCTGCTAAATCGATTTCCACTCATACATATTATGAAACACCTGCGCGACGACGACGACGAGCAGTTTGACCTCTGACCAGGCGTGTGCTGCCCGCCCCCCCCACACACACGCACGCACGCGACACTGTCTGTGCAACTCCCCCAACGTGTTCGCGGCAAGTGCAAAAGGTAATCAAAGTTGAATTTATCCCCAGAAATTCCCATCAAGCTGCAGTGCAAAAACAAATAACAAAAATGTGTTAAATGCGACGTCGACAGCGACGCCAGCGGCGGCGACAGCCACCACGTAGCAGCAGCAGCAGTAGCAGTAGCAGGAGGTGACCCAGAGAGAGACGGCGAGAGAGAGAGAGAGCGTGAGAGGACTGCGAGAGAGCTCTTCAAAATGAGAGCAAACGCATTGCAGCAGTGTCAGTCAGCCTGTCTCTCTGCGAGAGTGTGTGTGTGTGTGTGTGAATGAGTGTCTGCTTGTGTATGTGTGTGTTGTTTACATTGTCGCCTGCTGCTGCGGCTCAGTTGGCGCTTTTTTAATAACCGGCAATCAGAAGCAGCGACTAACGACGATTTAACTGCTAAGGCGGTCGACTAATCGCCGACTATGCAACGCAACGCTATTAATGCTTCTCCAATAGCCGCCACTTAAGTGTGTGTGGATGTGTGTGTGTGTGTAAATGGCACATGGCAGACACTTGTTGCTATAAATCACACAGTGTCCACGCGGCAAGCAGAAAAGTAGCAGAGGCAGCCCAGCGAGGCAGCTGAAGCAGAAAGGCTGCGAGTGACTGCGACTTTGACTTGGTTTCGCACCTCAATTCGCAGGGGAAGTTTCTAAGACTGACACTGAAATACCCCCTAAATAGGCTCAAGAGAGAAAGTAGTATCTATAAACTACTATAATCAGTTCATTCTCAATGAATACCCTGCATAGAGTATACGCACAGCCTTCACCCGAAAACCTAACAATGTACGAAATTCTGCGACATTCTTCTGCAGCTTCTGCTTCGTCGTTTTCTTTTGCTTCTGCTTTATCTTTGTCGCACATAAAATGAATACTAAAAATGTGTTTATTTCTTTTTGGTTCAAGTATTCAGCGCATGTTTTGACAACTTGCCAAAGTTCATTGCAGACGAATTTCTCAATTTGTAATCAATTTTAGTGCACGACAAGTTTTCAGCTAGATTAGCATAGAATATTGATGCGATGCAAGTATACTATAGATGCCCTGTATCTCGTACATATGCGCATCTTTAAATTATTTACAGACACGAGTTCAATGCACACACTCTCTCACACACACACACACACACTCAGCTGCTCATCGATTGACATCGACAGCAGCAGCAGCCGTGACTCGCTCTCACACATTGACCTAGAACACGCATTAGAGGTTATGCGCCGCTATAAATAGTTCACTCAGCACATCTGTCCTATCTATATATTTGTATATCTATTTCCATGCGTCTACATTAATAATATTGTGACGTATACGCAACGTTGCGAGGAAATTTGAGGAAGATTTCAGTTTCGCTTCGAGTATTTTATGATCTATAAAGCTGTCAACCCAACTGTGTGTCGGGGAACTCAAGTTGCTCACCTTCTGTGAGGCCCCCTTGGGGAACTGAAGGGGTTCCGAGTATTTGACAAGTTGGAGAAGTGTTTAGTTTATGAAGATTCTTAGAAAATGTCTTAGAAAAGAAGAGGAATTATAGATGCTATTTGATGTTTGTATGAATTTTTAGTTCCTGTTATAGTACTTTGTTTATCTATAATATCATCACACTCAAATATCCTAAGTAAACATTCATGAAAAATCTTTTTCTATGTTGAATAAATGCTCAACTTGTTTGAAGACATTCGTATTTGTTATATGTTTTATAATCTATAAATGAATCCCAACTCTAGCATATTTCTCTTCCCTCTTTCCAGATACAATGGCGCTATAAACGAGGAGCTATGAAGTTGCGACGTTGCAGCTCTTAGCGCAACACTCTGCCGGAACGGCCTTAACTCTTCCAACGCACAATCTAAGTCATATCCTGTACCAAGTAGGGTTACCTAGTCGATAGAGCCTGCCCCACACCCCACACTCCCATAGTCACGACATATGTCACAGCTTATCACGTGTTGTAACTGTCTATTGCAGAGAAGAAGAAGAAAAAAAGAAGGAGAGAGAGGCAAGGCAAAGACTTCGCCAAAATGTGGACGGGGGAAAATGCAGTGGCAAAAACGCTGCTGGCCTTGGCAGGTAAACACTCAAGATCCATAGATTTTGCTACTACCCCCACCCACCCCACGCACACTGTAACTCTCTCACGCATAACTGTATTAATATTTAATTTGGGGGGCCCAAAAAACTAAGCTGCTTTATGGGTCACATCAAGTTTTATGGGCCCGGCACGGGCACATCAAAGCCAACGGTTTGTTTACGATGCGTCTAGTAATCAAATCGTATAATGCCCCACAACGAGCGCCCGCAAAGCTACATATACTAGAGACTCCTACAATAATCGTGGACCGATTTAGAACGTGTGAAGTATATAAATAGCCCAGCATCGTCGCACTCACATGCATACTCACATGAATAGTCACACTCACACTCATATTCGTACTCGCGAAAGTGAAATAAACAAACTGAGACTGAGTGGGAATCGAAATAATCATAATATTGATTGTTGTTATTGGGGTCGATTTCTCGATTAGGTGGTGTCTCCCACACTCACACACACCCACACGCTGCTTTAAAACTGATTTACGATATTCGATTTACCACATACGATTTACATTACGATTTCATTTCACATATTTTCCAACGCGCGTATTTGAAAATTCGAAAATTTCGAAAATTGTTCAAAAGTTATTTTGGCATTGGCAAATTTCGCGACGGCCGATAATTGTTTTCCAAGTAAGTTGCGTATTTTTTGTGTTCTCAAAATTGCGAGATTTCTTTGAGTTACGTTACACCCTACGCTCTGCCCTGACTATTTTGCGTTTGTACTAAACTGTTTGTTCATATTATTTAGTTATGTATTCGTACTAAAAACAAATTATAACTATCGGTGGCTCAACGAGGTCTAAGCAAACTTGCAGTTCACTGAAAAAGTACAACTATCGATTATAAATAATCGATATATACATCGATTATAAATTATCGATAAATATCAATTTTAATTTATCGATTATAAACTATCAATAGTTGTATATTATATTCATATTTCTATGGATAGTTAAGCTGCAAGCTTGTCCAAGCCCAAGTTTGCCATCGATAATACCCTGTAAAATACTCGTAATACGTATTAATGCCACCACAGTTGGTTGTGCGCTCGTTCGTTCGACTGCGTTTCGTTACGTACCGTTCCGTTCCGTTCCGTTTCATTTCATTTCGTTTCGTTTTCGTTTTGGTTCGTTGCTACGTGCTGCTATTCCTATCGAAACAGCCGTCTGTGCTAAGTTTGGTCACACTCACACACTCGTCCTGCATTGCAAGTGCAATTGGTCACACTGTGTGTCGTGCTCTCAATATCATGTCTTGCATACACACCGCATACACACACACTGTTAAGTGAAGAAGGTTCTCGTTTTGAAACACTGTAAAAATGCATCAATCACAGAAACAACTGAAACTAAACATGTGTATAATAACTTTTAAGCGTAACTGTGTAACACCACCTTGATATCCTCTTGCCCCCCCCCGACTCTCGCTGCTCTACCCACTGTTCTGTTCTTCAGTTGACTTGTAGGTGCTGACCTTACCTAACTGTATTTTGTATGTGGCGCGCATCCCCCACCCTCAATCCAGTTTGTAGTGTTTCTCCCCCTCCGAGTCACCTATGCATGTGCGTCGTCTCTGTAGAATGGTCAAGTTCAGAAGAAAGAAAGGGAATTAAGAATTTGGCAATCTTTGAGACAAATTTCCCACTAAAAAATCCTTTATAGTACTCAAAATTTCAAATTATTTATTACCTTTAACCCTACCGAACTTGATTATTCTCCTATTCGACAGTTCGTGCTTTTGGGTGCTCTTCCT
The DNA here is from genome assembly GCA_018904095.1 of Zaprionus ghesquierei. Lineage (NCBI taxonomy): Eukaryota > Metazoa > Arthropoda > Insecta > Diptera > Drosophilidae > Zaprionus > Zaprionus ghesquierei. The sequence goes on along the minus strand of JAEIGP010000602.1, from coordinate 2,889,973 downwards.
CTCTCTCTCTCTCGTTCTCTCACTCACTATGTAACTGTGTGTCTCTCTCTCTGTCTTATTCTTCCACCTTGTACTTCATTTTCATTTTCCTATCTTCTACTTTTGCTCTTCCTTTCATTGTTTATTTGCAGCCATATTCGGATTTCTAACTTTCGTATGGATTCCATCAGCCTCAGCCGAATGCCAAAGTATGAATCCATTGATCCTTTGCCTTATAGTATACCAAAACTGCTTACATATTTTATATACGTAATAACCTTTTTGCAAAAAACGAAAAACATAAACAAAAACAAAACAATATAAAACTAAAGTCATGCATAAGTATATATATTTTACTATATGTATTCTGATTGTAACTCGAATGCAAAGAGTCGAGACTTTTTCGATAATTATCGGCATTTTATGCTCAAAACAAAAGGCTCTGTGAATACGCCAGAATTTGATTGTTATGTGTTTTGATATCAACTTCAAAATTCTCTCATTCTCTCTCACTCTCTGTCTTTCTTCGGGCCTTCACTTTTGATTTATGCCTAGAGAAAAGACTTTTTCAAAATTCACAAACATTTTATAAAGAGCCACCGCTTTGATCTTAACTCTTGAGTGTTTTTTGCAAGCTAAAATTTTACTTTTCTTTTTAAACGAGCTAAACTCACAATTTTGCATAATAATGCAAGCTGATCACTTAAACAAATTGACTTGACTTGAGTCCATAGACCTCATTCGCCATGACGTCATCCTCTTTTTCGTTTAATTCTTAATTGTCTCCTACATGTTTCCCTGATATCTACGAGAATGTCTGTGCGTGTGTGTATGTATTTTGCTCTATGTCTTAGGCTGTCTGTATGTGTGTGTGTGCATGTCCAACGACTACCCTAAGCAGCTTCCTAAATCATCCTCACTGGGATGTTCCGAGCCTTGCATGATATAAATCCGAAAACAAAAAGAGTTAAAGAACACTCGGATATTATGTTTTCACTTGATGTTTTTTATGTATGCTAGTTAATGCATGTTTTAGATTTGATCTTTGAATTGAACACAATTTTTTATAATTTTACTATATTTAAAGTAGTTTAAACATAGGATTAGTTTACATTAGAAATAATTTATTTTATTTTTGCATCACTTTTCACGAAATACGTAGTATAAACATGCATTATGTTAATATTTTCTCAACAAAAGTTCAATATTTTGATATGATTTCTATATTTCAACAATATTTTAAGTTTGTGTATTTTTTAAAAATATATTCGTAATGTTTTATAAGTAAAAATAAAATTTTAAGAATTTTAAGCAATCAAAATAATTCAAAAGTTTATATGAAAATTCTTTTCCTTCTTTAACTTTCAAATTTGTAGATTAATGAACCTAGTTCTTAGTTAATTCTTCAATTTTTATTAACTGTTCCCACTGCAAACGTTGCTTTTTGTAACTGTTCCCACTTGGCTTGCCTTGTTGGTTGCACTGCAGAAAGTGTTGCCTACTTTTGCGCGCTTGTGTAAATAGAAGTAAATCCTTGCAAAGAGACAAAGTGATTAAACTATTTAGGAAATGGGATTGTAATATATATTGTGTGTGCTTTATACTGCAGCGCGTTCGATCTACTGCTATGAGTGCGACTCCTGGACGGATGCACGTTGCAAGGATCCGTTTAACTACACCGCGCTGCCGCGCGATCAGCCGCCCCTGATGACGTGCAACGGCTGCTGCGTGAAAATGGTGCGGCATCAGAGATCACGTAAGTGCAGCAGCGTCTATCGTTTATCGATAGTTCATATTGATATGTTTTCTCTCTCTCTCTCTCTCTCGAATGTTTTCCCTCTCCCTCTCTCTCTCTCTTGCAGCGTACGAGGTGGTGCGACGCATGTGTACGTCACAGTTACAAATCAATTTATTCATGGTCGATCACGTGTGCATGATGGAAAGTTCAGGCAATGGACATATGTGCTTTTGTGAGGAAGATATGTGCAATTCTAGTAAAAGTTTACACGGTCACGGTTACCAGCATTTCATCATCCTCATCACAATGCCATGGCTAATGCTCGTAGTACAGTTTGTGCACAGATAGATCGAATCAGATCAGATTGATAACTTAATCAAAATCAAAGCGTTAAAAGTACATTCAATCTCAGATACATCAGATACCCTCCACAGACACACATATATACACACATCTATCTACTCGTAACTTTAACTTGTTTTGTAGCTATAACTTCGGATACTTTGAGTAGATCACACAAACACACACACACACTTAGACACTTAGACACGTATTTAGAGTCGGGAATGACAAAGCTTCCTCTGACAGAAGCCCGGCAAAGTATCGAAATGACGCTTGTTGCACTTGCCACACAGATACACACACCAACACACACACTGAGACACTGAGACACTCGTAATTAAGTACTGAGAATGTACGAATACTCTATGAATACTACTCGAATTGCATGTTGTTAATGCTAAAGCATGTAGCGCTTAAGTAGGTACTGGAATCGTATCTGTAGTTACATTTCGTTACATTTTGTTACTTACATTTATAGAATACACACCGATACACCGACACACACACACACACACACACACATTTGTACCATAAGTTAGCTTATTTATTTACCTGATGGGACAGTCAAGCGATAAGACAAACCAATGTAAGCAAGCGATGTGAACTCGTTCTGTATATATACTATCAATATTTTGGAGATGGAATCGAAAGCGAACTCGTCATCGTTATCGTTGTCGGATTGAAATCGAAATCGAAATGGGAATCAAAGTATTGTGCAATGTGCAAGTCTATAGAAAGCTTGTCAATTGCCGCCCCGAACTCAATATGAAAATTGCTCATCATGTTTATTCCAAGAGTCAAGTACTTCACATGCATACTATATCGTAACTATCGTAGTTAGCGTTATCTCGTATATCGTATATATCGTACTTCCTATGCGTTGACAAATTAAGCTAAGCGTGCGCCTCTCTCTGTCCAATCATATCACGTTTAGTTTTCGAGAGAGATCGAACTGTATAAAGCAACCCCTCCTCCCCGAGAAACGTTCCACTCTCCACTCTCCACTCTCCTTGGTTTTGTCCTACAACAAGTGATAATTAGCCAGTAAGTAGTCCCCTCCTACCCTCCCCCTCCCCCCACCCCCACGTCCTCATCCCATAGACATTGTATACCCTGTATGTCATATGTAGCTTATTAAGTTCACCCGATCGTGCAGAGCCTTTGTCCTTAGTCTTATATGTTCGTGTACAGGGTAGCGGTAAGTCGGGCCAGTCGACTGTAATAATCTTATTTGTTATTCATGCTAGTGATAGACTTAAACAAACAAATTATGGAAAGTGAAACCCAAATCATCTATGTACATCTATCTTATCTTATCTACATATATACATATATATATATATACTGTAACTGTAGTTTTTCAGTTTGATTTTAGTACGTACTTACATTTACCGTTATTTTAGGCATAATAAAAAAGGAATTTGGCATTTTTAATTTATGTAATCGATGAATTATGAAAATTGGCTAAAATCAGAAATAAACATTTTTACCACATACTTCATACTACGTATCTGTATTTGCTATAAACTATATATACATATGTATACTATACTTTACTGTATACTATATACATATATTCTTCTTCCACTCTTACTCAACTTTACTCAACTGCACCTTCTACTTCTACTTCTTCCATCTGTAAACTGTAATACCTTCCTGTAATATATTCCCACCTTAGTGCTGGCTTCTTAGTTACAACCACTTACTATGCTAATCACTCTTGTATAAATCAACAACAACTTCAGGTCGGGACATGCTTTAATCATCTTCGTCCCAGGCGTGTCGCATGTTGTTCATACATACATATGTTCTTTAGCCCAGTTAAATCTTCCGTTAGGCCTAAAAAACCCAAGGTAAGTTGAGCAAGTTTGACGAGAGCTCGGCCTGCCTAGTTGAGTTAACCACCTGCACCGATACTATACTATACACATAATACTCCACCTTCAGCGAGATCTGAAGTCTTGTCTTCCACTTTCCACATTTTTCACACCCTACATCCCACACAACACTTGGCAACCCTGTTTCGTTTTGGTTCTTGTTCCAATTTTCTGTTCCTAGTTTAAATGATGAGTTCTGTTTCTGGTATGTTGATTCTTTTTGACATGCATAACATATATACAAACATACATATATCTTATCTATCTAACCGATTTGGGTTTGTGAATGTGGACAATATTCTTGTAACCAGTATTTGATTGATAGTTAATGCGTTACCAAGTTCTTTAACAAAAAAAAAAAAAAAAAAAAAAACAAAATCAAGAAATGCAATATCACCCTATATACACACACGGATTGTAGTGCAAACTGAGAATACTATATCATTTTAGTTTAGTACTTTTTGTAGTTAAACATTTCTGCGAATCTATCTTTCTCTTTCTCTCTCTCTCAATCTCAATCTCTACTCTAACTCTTTCTTTATCTCTATACATACATCTCTCTCTTTCAAACTCTACTTTCTTTTTCTACTCTATACTTTACAACAAGAACAACAACAACAATAATAACAACAAAACAAACATAGAACTCTTCCACAACACGTTCCATTTTGGGGATATGCACTTTGGGGATTTGGAGGGGGCTGTACATACTACATATACCAAGAGCATGAGAGCATCACCTTGTAGTGTATATAACTCTTAACTTCCGTAGGTATTGAGAATGTTCGATCCGCTTCATTAGTTTCAAGTGCATATCCAGTTACAACAACAAGAACAACAACAACAACAACAATCAGCAACAACAACAACAAACTGTTCTACCAGCACTTCTCATTAGACAAATGTAAATTTTTACTAAGTTTCCGTCAGGCGCGATTCCAAAAAAACTCTCAAAGAACTAACTAGTACGGCATATGATATAGGCCACATTGGGGCAAAATTGAAGCGAAACACGCATAGATTCCTCACAATACAAAAAGCACTAAATTAATATCAAAGACATTACCAATATGGCCGTATTGAAATCCCAAGAATATTGGTATTGGTTGTTGAATATTGCAAAAACAAAAAATGGCAACCCAAACCCAACCCAGACATTTCCTTAACCTTTTGAGTTGCTTGAGTTGACTTTCGATCCCTAAGAACAGCCTGAGCCGCTCATGATTTAAGCTATGATTTCGTCAAGCACTACAGCAACAACAACAACACTCTCTCTCTCGCTCACTCACACACACATATGTATACCCCGGCCTGTTTCTGTTCATCCAATTGTAAGCAACCGTCGCTGGTCACAGCGCGGCTTGGCAGCAGCAGCAGCAGCGGCTGCACAGGCGCCTCAAGCTCTCTCTTTCTCTCTCGCTCTCGCTCGTTCGTACGCTATGGTGCTTTTTCACATACGCCACCACTGTCTGACTTAAATTTTTTCATCATGTACGCCATCGCCTACCATGACAGTCGCCGCAATGGCGCGACAGTTGCTCCGACACAGTCGCCACGTATGCACATGCACACGCATACACGCCTATTTGTGTGTGTGTGTGTTTGTGTGCATCTGTATGTGTGCCCTCGCGATTGGGGACAGCCTGCGCGCGCCCATTTGCGTGCAACTGCAGCCCGACGGCGCGGCCCTGTGCCTGTGTGCGCGTGTCTGAGTGTGTGTATTGTGTCAAGAGGTCAGCGCACTCTGCCACAGGGCCAGCCGCAATTTCTATGTATCAATGTGTACGTCCGTGCAACACCAACAGCAACAGCTACAACAACAACCTCAGCAGCAGCAGCAGCAGCAACAACAACAGCAGCAGCAGCAGCCGCAACCAACGATGGAATCGAAACGAGTTCAACACAAGAAGAAAAGCTTTAAAGGCTTCCAAAACGCTTTTCCAGGGCAAATTCAAACACCAATTAAGCTTTTCAATTTTACTGCAAATATTTACAAAAAAACAAAAACAAAAACAAAAACATACATATATATATATTTATATATATACGCTTCATTTTCAAGTTCAAGTTGCTCAGTTTTTCGTTTTTAAGCCAAGCCTTAAAACATCCAAGTAAATTTGCGATATACCTTAATTAAGCTACAATTTAGAAATTAGCATTATACTGATTACGATACATACAAACATACAGATATTGTTATTCATATTGAAGTTAGCTTTTGAATCCATTATATAGACTAGCTAAGACTTTATCCGAAACTGATACAGCAATTCGATTATTATATAAGCGTTCCTTAAGGCAAAAGTTAAACAATGAAAGAAACAAACATTTTTATCAGGTTACCTTCTAAGCACCTTATACTGATCTTATCGAATATATATCTTACTCTAGATTCACACCGTTCTTTGAATGTATCCAGTTCAATGAATGTACCTTATTACATTTTAGTAGTTAATTATCTGAAGACGTCTCAAAGTTATAATAAAACGAAGACATGACCGAAAATCCGTTAGCTTGCTGCATTTCTTGTTAATATTTTCAAATAAAGTACATCTAATTTAAATAAAGTCGTTTGTTTGGTTTGTTTTGAGTACGTTCAAAAAAAAGGTATTATAGGTTTATAGACAGTAAATGACAGCAGTTTATCTTGTTTCCCGTTAAAACTCACTTTTTTCAAATTACCGACAGTAATTGACAACGCTGGTGCGGCAATTTAGATATATCGATTTTTAAGTTATCGACTCGCCGCCACTTTTGAGACTCACAGGCAACGGTCACACCACAAAGTATGCCAAAACAGTATGGCAACTCTATAGTTAATTTAAAAGAATTAGAAGAGTTGGCAACGCGGCTGAGCTAGCATACGTAAGCTGATAGCTACGGAACTGCAAGGTGTACTAAAATTCTGCTGTCCCTTACGTAGTGTACGCTGCAACGTAACCGAAGAAAAAGTACGTTGTGTATGGTTTTCCAAGAAATCATCTAAAAAAACAGATACATAGTCTATATTAAGAAGGAAATCTTTTCTCTTTCCCTACATTCATGAATATTAATAGCCTATCGTTCGCTTAGAGCGTTGACTGTGCTCACACTTGCTAAACAATTTACTGTTCTTTGAGCCACAGCTAAGCTGCACAGTAAATGAAAACATTTTAGTATTCATGGTTTAAGCATTAACGACGCCAATTATGGCAGCATTTTATTTCATTTTACTTTATTAGCTCTTAGCAGCGGTGACGACGTAAGCGCCAACGCCAGCAGCAGCAGCAACGTCGCAGCGCAGCCAACGCAGGGCGTGGTGTCTGCTGTGGCGTAAAATGGAGCGAGCAATGGCTCCAAAACGGCCAGCCAATCAGCATGCAGCGCAGCGACAGCTGAGTGTGAGTCTGCGCGCGAGAGCAAGGGCGTGAGAAAGTGGGACCAAAGGAGACAGAGAGAGAGTGAGAGAGCGAGCTGTGTAGCTGAGAGCTTGCATAAAAATGGCCGTCTAAAAGTCACAATTATAGGCACTTATTCATTGCGGTATTTGATGCGCACAACGATGATGCCGACGCCGACGTCGCTGCTGTAGCTGCTGCTGCTGCTCGCCCTGCCTTGCCTCACGTCGTTTCAGGTGTTTCGTTGCGTTTAATCAAAGCGTTCTAACGGGCAATTTCCTCGCGCTGCCTGACGAGTTAACAGCAATTAGACGCTACGCTTTGACTTTATTGCAAGTTTATCGTGCGGAATGTGACCCCGCCCGGCAACTCCGGCACCCGCTGCCAACTCAACCCTGTCCCGACCCGTTGTAATTGTTTCTCAGCACACAGGGGTGGCCTCGCTCTGATTACTGTTGTTGCTGCCCCTGTTGGCAGGTCCCCCCTGCCACTTCCCTTTGTTGCTGCTCCTGCGCTGACATTAATTGGTTGTGTACGCGCCGAGTAAAAGGCGCAAATTGATTGCTTGCGGTTTTAATCGATGCACATTCATTCCAAATCACGCACATTTATCACCATCACCCACGCCGCCTGCAGCCTGCTCCAGCTCCCGCTAGGATGCGCCACATCTGCGCCGTTTATAATTGCCCAAGCAATTGACGGGCCCCGGGGCAATTAACGTACGTTTCTGGCCAAAATGGTTGTTGCTCAGCCCTGGCATTACCCGTTATATAACGCTTGCTTGCGTCTTTATTGCGAAACATTGCACGCCGTTTTTTTTACCTGCCCCGGATTACGCGGAACTCGGCGCTGTTTTTTAGCCAACGGATTGGCAAGAGGTAAGCGGGAAAGGCTAAACGAAACTGCAAAAAAAAAAAGGAAAACGCATGGTGAATTTTCCGCGAATGAGTTGCAAGAGTTTTCTTGCCTCCGCGTAGGGTTATGAAATTTTACGCAAGCCGCGCTGCTTGGGCTGCACAAGCGAGCCAAGGTTGCTGCACAAAAGGATTGGCTGAAAGGATTTAGCGGGAAACTCGTAAACAGCCGCAATCAACGCATAATTCACGGCATAATCTACGCAATTTTGCTAAAAAACTGTTGACAATTTCCGCATAAAAAACAACTTTGACTTTTTGACTACTGGCAGAGGCAGCGGCAGCGGCAGCCTTGGACAACTTGGACCGGAACAGGTATGGTATGGTATGGTATGGTTTGGCTGGCTGGGATTCGCTGCGCGCACGCCCCCGGCAAAATCGCCAACTTAATTGCCAGAAATTCTCAAAACAAACGAAAACAAATAAACAAACAGAGCGAGAGAGGGAAAGAGAGAGGAGGAGGAGGAGGTGTAGGAGGATGCTTCATTGGATACGCATTGAATTGGGAGTTGCTTTTAGCCTGACTTGAACGCTGTAATTAGACAGCAAAGAGTAGATTGACTTCTGCGGATCATCTGGAGTAATCGCAGTTAATCCCATTAACCCGTTCGGAGCAGTCTGCAGGCAGCTCGACTGTTGTCTGCTTGGGCGGATTAGGCGCAGACTTTAGTGCAGAAGTCAGTCGCAAATGCGAAAGGATTAGCCGCAGTTCGCGTAGGGCGTGACTGCTGCCGGTGCAGGTCAGTTTGCTGCCGGTGTCCTCGGCGGTTTCTGGCTGCGGGTAACGCCCTGCGAAGACGCCCTAAGCCGTTTACGCCTCGAAATTAATGCAAACATTTAGAAGGATTATCAGCGTGGGCAGCAAAAAGGAAGAAGGGGTGAGCAGGCAGGCAGGCAGGGTAGAGTAGGGCGTATGCAAATCGTAGTTGCTTCACGCGAACTGTGCGTGTGGTTGTAAAAGCATGATAGGATTCATGATTCGCCAGCTACTTGTTCGCCATTCTCCGCGCATTGTTTTGCCGGAAAGGCTGCAAACGGTGCAACTCTTCACTGGCTGCCACTGGGCAACTGGGAACAGGTCAGCCGTGGCACAATTATGCGCTACGCGGAAGTGATTAGAGGCAGAGATTAAGGCGCAAAAGAGTTGAAAATATTTGTGGATTACGGATTGACTTTACGCGTAGTTCGCACGGCAGTTCGCAAGGAAGTCAAGGACAGACGAAGGCGAAGGCAGAGGTAGCGGCAGCGGAAATGCAGCAGGATGGAACTGGGACTTCCGCAGGCGGCCTACTCAAGTGGAGGCAGCTTAGGCACTTAGGCAGCTTGTGGCGCCACAAAACACGACCACCATCGTGCCACGACAGAAGCGGATACATGTGTTGCATAAGTGTTCGCTGTGGCCAAGTTCGGCTCGGCTCGGAAAGTGTCGAGCAATTATGCTGCACTTTGATCTGCGGCCAGGCCACTTAGCGCGGCATCTTTTGCCGCGTTGCTGCTCGAGTTGATTTCCTTGTTTAAGCATCTTTTAATTGTATGCTAATTGATGGCATTGTCGTGCCGCATCCATGAGATATATTTTTGGCCCAGCTAATGGCAGCTGTCGTCGCATGGGCTCCCTCTTCCTCCTCCCTCTCCCTGCCTCGCGCTGTCATTAAAAAATGCCTGAGATATGCAGCTACATTTACAGCTGCTGCAGTCCGAGGCAGGCAGAGATTAGCGCAAAGCGCTTAGCGTTTTATTGGCCAAACATTTGCAACGTACTTTGACTTTTGCTGCCGCCATAAACGCGTCCTTAATCTGGCCAGAAATTCTCTCGAACGCATCTCGCGATTTTTAACGTGCTAAAAAGGATCTACGGCAGGGGACGAACCAAACAGACGGCAACGGCAACGGCAGCGGCAGCAAAACCGAACCGAAATTGCCTGTGAAAAAAAATGTGAGGCGCAACAATAGCGAAACACGCAGGTCGAAGGTCAGCGCGTTGCCAGGCAGGCAGGCCGCACTGAGCTAATGGGCGTGACAGCCGCCGCTGCTGTTGCTGCCTCAATTAATCTGCCTAATTTGCATGCTTCTCTCCCTCTCTCTCTCTCTCTCTCTCTTTCAGACGGCGCAGTTCAAAAAAACTGCATCAAATCGTTTCCAATCTTCGAGCGAATTCGCGGCGGCTTGCAACATTTGAAGTTGAGAATTTCCTGCGGTTTTCCACGTAGCCAAAAAAGGGCTAAATGGAGCATGGGACACTTTGGTCATCTCTGGAACGTGTTAATCGTCGGTCGGAAAAGTTCTAAAAGCATTTTTGGGAAGAATCTTTCGATAGTTATTTGTGCACACAAAGGTTAAAAGATATAAGGATGTGGCTAAGGATGTGGGAAGTTAAAGATAAATGTATGCAGAAGTTATATGAAAGTTACAAATGAGCTGGGCAACTTAAATGGAAGAAAACAAGAAAGAAAGGCTATACCATTGCCCATATTAAATCAGCCGATAGGCTGACGATATATCTGTCCGATTTTAATAAAATCTGCGTAGCATTTAATGGACATACTTAGACATATATCAGGAAAGTTTCACAGCGATATCTTCGAAAATTATTATAGTCGGCCGATAGGTTCTATGGCAGCTATACGATATATCGGTCCGATTTTAAAAAAATGTGCATAGCATTTAATGGACATACTTAGACATATATCAGGAAAGTTTCACAGCGATATCTTCAAAAATGATTATAGTCGGCCGATAGGTTCTATGGCAGCTATACGATATATCGGTCCGATCCGGCTCGTTTCGACCTAATTACAGCGTGCAGCAATAAGAAGTATGTATACCAAGTTTCATCAAGAAACCTCTAAAACAGAGGGACTAGTTTGGGTTGCAACGGACAGACGGACAGACAGACAGACAGACGGACATGGCTAGTTCGACTCTTCAATTGATGCTGATAAAGAATATATGTACTTTATAGGGTCGGAGATATCTCCTAAGGTGCGTTGCAATGGTATAATAAATAATTACTATAAATAAAATAAATAAAAGAATTCTAAATTAGGTATAAATCAGCTTACAAGCCGCATTAATACAGCCTGATCAATCAGTCCGTCAACAGAAGCTAGCGCCACGAAATTTGGTGCCCACAACTTGTTTAGCTTTAATATTGTTTTCAAAACTTTAGCCACGCCCATTAAACAGACAATTTTCATGGCCAAGTCAGTCTGTCTGTCTGTGTGAATGCCTAGATCTCAGCGATTATAAGTGCTAGAGTCACAATATTTGCTGACAACACTGAAATACCTTTAAATTTTATTTTTATACCGTTCGACCATTGAAAATGGTCAAAAAGGTATACTAAGTTTGTGCAAAAGTAAGTAACAGGCAGAAGGAGACATGGCAGACCCCATAAAGTCTATATATTCTGGCTCAGGATCAACAGCCGAGGCGATTGAGCCATGTCCGTCTGTCTGTCTGTCCGTCTGTCTGTATGAACGTCGAGATCTCAGTTATTACAAAAGCTAGAGACACCAAATTGCGACATTATGGTTTCTGTATATCATACGCAGATCAAGTTTATTTCAAATTTGGAATGCCACGCCCACCGCCCACGCAAATCGATCATTTACGAATATTAAGGAAAGTATTACAGTGACAGACACCAAATTTGGCATGATGGTTCCTATAAATCATGCGCAGATAAAATTTATTTGAAATTTGAGGTGCCACGCCCACCGCCCACGCAAATCGATAATTTTCGATTATCAGCAAAAATATTGAAGCTTTCTGCTTTGGTATGAACATAAATAATTGCAATATAAATCTATTTCCCAAATTACAATCCAATCGGAAGATAAACACAGAAGTTATCCATGTTTCCGTTTTCCGTACTGCCACTGCTTGCGCCTGTGCTGCGCGTCGTGACGTCATCGTCACTCAAATGAATTCCTTTAGATATGCAGCTCTTTTAACCCTTCATTCTCCCCCCCTGCTCACTCCAAAGCATTCCCATTCTGCAAGCTTGTCAAGCGGAACTCTACAGCTCTACAGATCTGCCCATCTCTCGCATCACTTTTGACTTTTGTGTTGACTTCTTCACTTTTTTAGGTCAATAATAAAAAAATCATTTCCAGCCAAATGCAGTTGATCTTTTTTTTTACAATCTTCAATTACAATTGACCTTTTTTTCGAAAAAAACGTAGCGAAATTTTGCGCACCGCAGCGGATTTCGATTGTTCTGCTGGACAAGGTCGATTCCTACTCCGGTTCCGCTTCCGAATTCTGCGAAAACTGCGCAGAGCAAACAAAAAAACGCAGTGCAAAATTTTCAAAAAAAAAAAAAAAAAACTCTCGAAAACCTAAAAATCTAAAAATCTGAAACTAGAACTAGAATTCCAATGCAGTTTTTTTATGCGCCCGCTAATTTTTATGGCCTAAAAAACAGAACCAAAAACCTAAACCGAATATAATCGCCGTCATTTGTTTTCAGGTCTCTCTTTGCCAGGTAGGTAGGAACGAGGACGAGCAAAAAATGGAGAGAGAGAGGGAAAAAACTGAGAGAGAAACAATGAGCAAAAACGTGAAATTCATAAAAACTGATTTCATTTTTTAGAATCAGTGCGCGAAACTTGAACGGACTGCGAACCTGGGCCCACTGCGGCTTTACGACGTCCATTAACGCCCTAAAAAAATAACGCGAAAAAAACGAGCGCTGTAAATCATGAGAACACTGAGAGAGAGAGAGAGAGAGAGAGCGGGACGCCTCCTTTTGGCTCTGCCTACGTCTTGAGTTGATTTTCGCCTTGGCTTTTCCGGCTGCAAAGTCAAACCGCAATAAAAGTGACACGTTCAGCATGCGCAGGACCTGGACCAGGTCCACTTCGCTGTATACCATATAGCGTATGTATATATATATATATATATAGAGCGTACTATGTGCAGCCGCGACATGCGCAGTGCGCAGTGCGCAGCCACAGCCCTTGGCTGGCAGAGGGGTAGACGGAGGGGAGGGGAGGGGAGCTCAGCTCGCCACACCAGTGATTGCAGCAATCATTCTAGTTTCATTATCTTGTCTGCAGATTTATTGCCTCGTCCAGTTATTCTCCCCCTGCCCCTGCCCCTGCCCCCTCTCTCTCTCTTTGCCTCGCTTGACCCGCAATTGATTTTTATTTCGCTTTATTTTGCTTGGCTCTGTTTTTGTTTTTGTTATACGCTGCCAAATGGCCAATTGCTCTTGCAGCTTATCACGCATCCTTAATGCGCGCAGCCTTCCACTCCTTTGCCAACCCTCCCTCCCCTCCCTTCCTCCCCCCTGCCTCTTCCTTGCTCGCACGCGTGCTCTGCCACTGCCAACCGCAACGAATCGCATATGGAAATGCGAAAAACTGCAAAATGCTGACATCACTCTTCGAACCACCCCCCCCCCCTCCTACCCCCCTCTCTCCCTCTGCGATTGCTGCGATTATCAGTTGTTAATACGCATGAAAATGATGAGACCAACAGAATCGGCGAATGGCATACAGAGGCACGTTAATGGCCAGCGTGCAAATTGGCCAACTGCCAGAGCAATCTGCCCCCTCTCCCTCCCCTGCCCCTGCCCCTCTCATATCATAAGTTATATCGATGACCAACGACATGTTTTATGCGCGAGTCAAGCGACAAGCGACAAACGAGTTTCGCTTCTACACTAATTGAGCAGCGGCGCAACGGAGCAGAGGGGGCAGGGTGAAGAGGGGAAAGGGGGGAGAATTGACTAACTGACTGACTGATTGACTCGCTGTGTATGCGGCAAATGTGTGAAATTATTTGTGCTGCGACGGCATCATCATTTTACAAAGATCTTTATTCATGCTTTGTATAGGTAGAGAGAGAGCGAGAGGGAAAGAGAGAGAGAGGGGAAGAGGAGCAGAGTTATGGTCACTCTTAGAAACCGCAAGCAGTTGCAAAAGTCCCCCGTGAAAACCGAAGAAAAAAAATTAAAGAAACAAAACAAACTACAAAACTGGCAATTGGCATCTGCATAAAATGTGCTACCTACACTGGGCAACAAAACTGCGTACCGGAAATGTGACTCGCAAATAAGTAACTATATAATGTGTGTTTAAAACTGTTTTCGACTATATTTAAAATTTAAATTAAAATAAATTTTTAAATTTAAATATTTCTGTGTACAGTAACAATTTGCTTAGGTCTTAACACTCTTTGTGTAGACCTTAAAAATTGCTATATTGGTGCTTAAAAAAAAGTTTGAAAAACTTTAAATATTCTTGGGTAATTAATTTTCTTAATTCTTTTAAAATTAAACATTCAATATTGGATTTATTTGTGGCTGCTATAGGTTTATTATAAATCTATAAAGGTTCACTTTGAATGACATTTTGCTTATAGACACTTTGAAAATGTTCGATATACAGCTGTGTTCACAAAGATAGCAGTGCAAGAAATGCAATCAAGCAATGCGTTTTTTTTTCAAGTTCCGTTAGGAATATTTCAACTTGTACGCATTGTTATTGTAGAATGGAATGTGTACAAGGAAGAAACGAAAAAATCCCGTTAGATTTGCGAGAATTAAGCAAATGAACAACTCTTTTTACTAGAAGCATCAGTCTTTGGCTGCTCATTAACATAGCAGTGCGTATCTTGATAAGCAAAGAAAAATTTTTGTAGACTTTTAATTGATAAAAAGTAATTGGTTTTGTGTTAGTGACTATTATTAACATTAGAAAATCAATTTCAAAGTTCTTAGTTAGCCACAAAAGAAGTGATTGAATCTTTTAAAGATAATTCTACAGTTTACTCATTTTATTCTAATTTATTTTATTTAACGTCATTTTAAAAGATTTGGGATTAATTAAAAAGAAAATTATGCAAATTATGAAATAAACATTTATATTAAAATAAATAAAGTTAATATTAAAATATTTATAACAAAAATGTTGTTAAATTTTTAGTCTGTGTAAAAAAAGGAATACTTAAAATTTTATTTATTTAAACTGTTCCAAAATTTGTTGCAAAAGGATTGGGGAAACCCCAGAAAAACCCAATCAGTTCAGAAAAGTTAGGACTTAAGATAATGAGTGAGATATATATAGGTTATGAATCGAAGAAAGAAAAACGAGCAACAAATAATTTCCACACAGATGAGAAGGAATTCAAAATCTTAAGGCTAGAGAATTGGAATTATTGGCCATAGCTATATATTTAAGAATATTTGAAATTTTTAGAAATTTTTAATTAATTTAATTTTCTTTAAAATTTTTTTAATTTTCTTTAAAATTTTTGACAAATTTTTCGTTTTTAACCCAAACGCTGTTGCACAGTGTAGTCTCTGCAAGCTTTTCGCTTGGCACAGCAATTAGGTTGATAGTGGATGAGCAGCTAAGCTGGAGAAAGAAAGGCAGAGCTGGAGAAGGAGAGAGAATGTGAGAGAAAGAAAGAGAAAGATACAGAGAGAGCGAGTTCGAGAGTGTGAGAGTTGCAGAGAGAGTAGGGAAGGGGTAGGGGGCCTGGGAACTCAGGCAGTTGTATAACACGCCACGCAGTTGCTTCGTTCGATCTGCGCTTTCAAAGCGATTTCAAAGTGATTTCCCGATCGTGCGACAGCCTCCAATTCCGACAACCCAAACCCCAAAGACCCAAACTATGCCTCCAACTGTGCCGCGAATGGATGCGTCGAGTGTGCCATGATCACTTTATATTCATTGACGTTTAGTGTGAATTTCGTACATCATAAAGAGGCAGCAGCAAGGAGAGAGGGGGGAAGCGGGAATTGTGTAGAGCAAAGAGGAGTGTTGCGTGGTGTGGATTGCGTCCAAATTGCGGTCGCCTGGGCAGACACAAAAGCAGCCTTTTGTGCAAATGCCGACGGAGGCGGGAGCGGGGAGCGGAGAGCAGCAAGTCGGTTGGGAAAGTGGCAGCAGCAGAGCAAACATAACAACAGAGACAGAAAAGGCAGAGGAACAGAGCAGCAGCAGCTCAGGCACTCGCATAGTTGGCCATAAAGCTGAGCCATCTCAAAGCGGACCGACAATGCGCGAGGTGCTAATTCACCATTAAAAGAAATCAAGAGAGAAGAGAGAGAGAATACCCAGCTAAATCCTGCCAGGGCAGGGAGGGGGGGAGGGACAGAGGCTTACACAGCTCTCAGCTGCGCTCAATTTCCCACTCATCATGTCATCTCGCACGCACCAATAAAACTTAATTTTGTTTGCACAGCAGCAGCAGCAGGATGAGGAGAGGGGGGGGGGGGGGGGACTTCATAGACTTCATAAATGTGTCTTGAGCGCTACGGGGCCTTGAGCTATTGAATTATGCATTGTTTGACTGAGAATTGTGGGCGAAGTTCTCATGAAGCGCGCCTCATTCATCTTGGCTGCCACAGCTGCGGCTCGATTGGCCCCAATAAAAGCCAAGCTGTAGCTGGAATTAGCCAGGGCTGCCTAATTGCTAATAATACCGCATTTAGTTTGAGACGCACCAAAAAATAGAAACTGTTAACTTCTTGGCAGCTGCCGAGGCAATTGCACGACTAAGCTGTCCCCCTCTCTCTCTCTCTCTCTCTGCTCTGCTTACCACTCCCCCTTTCCTCCACTTAGATCTATGCAATTGTAGTCCAGGCTAATCCCCGCGTGATTAATTATCAACCTGCTCTAACCTCCTCCCTTCTCCCTCCTCCTTCTTTCCTCCTCAAAAAACGTGAATTAATCGAGTTGTAACGCCTTTCCGCTCCCCTTCCTTTCCCCTTCCTCTGCTTTGCCTTTTTGCCTTTTTTAATTTACTCCTGGCAGCAGCGTCCCCAGAGACAGCAGCGCCAGGAGAGAGCGAGAGAGAGGAGGGGGGACAGTTATCGCTATCTGTGTATTATCAAATCATAAAATAAAATGTTGCCACTTGGCAGAGATTCACTCGGTGCGAACGTAGCATCCCCTCGAGAACTCGAAAAAAAGGGGTGTGCGCACAATTTTTTATGCGCTGTCAAAACATGTTTTGATAGAGCACAGATATTCCAGGGTTGCAGGCGTGCAGAGTAGAGAGAGAGGAGGAGGAGGAGAGGGGATCCTTGGGCAATTGACACCCTTTGAGCCTTTTGCCTGGCATTTGAAACACATGTTTTGGGCCCTGGCGACAATTAAATTCAAATTTGATTTTTGGGCACAGTTGCGCGTAACTTATCCTGGTAATCCTGGCCAGGCTGTGCCCACTCCGGCGCGTCCTTGCCTGCCATGATTTCTCAATTATGACAATTGCCGAGCGAAAGCAAAACAAACAAAGGCAGCGGGAGATGGAGCTGGAGACGGAGACGGAGACGTAGCAGGGGCAGGAGGCCACGCTGACAAGCTGGCGACAATTAATTAGCAACCTCTTCCTACAGGCTCTGCGCTCGCTCTCGCTCTCCTGGCGCGTGGCAGTACGTGGCAAGGCCAAGGCACAACGGGTGACAATCAATGAGGCGCGTCTGCTTCGATTTGCTTTGATTGCATTAATGCAGCAGAGCAAGCGGGAGAGAGGGAGGGAGAGAGGCATGCCCCCTCCTGGCAGCGCTGCTGGGTGGCCACTAGTGCAACCAAGGACGCAAGCCAAGCCTGCCACGTGCAGCCCACGCAGCTGCAGCCAGCAGCGACGCAGGTAGCAACCAAGCAGCAGCTGCTGCCCGGCCTAAAAGAGTGAAAGAGTGAAAGAGAGAGAGATAGCTTGTTGTTTCTTTTGCATATACATAGTTTATTTTGATTGCGTTTGACTAAGACTTAAACTAGGCTTAACTAAGTCTTTAACTAGTTTACACAGCTAATAAATAAAAAGTTCTCTGCTTTTTGCGGCGCGTGATTCTACACACTGAGTAGAGGGTAGGGGCAGGGGGGCAGGGGGAGGGGCAGAGGGTAGTTAATGCTAATTTGTACAATCCCTGGGGGGCGTGTTTGGCAGGCGGGAGTCTGTTAACGGTTGCACTTGCTCCTCCCTGCTCTTACGCCTCAGTCTTGTAGGGCTTGAACAGCTTCGGTTTGGGCTCTGCAATCAGCGTGCTTGGCGGCTCCGGCGACATGTCCGACGCCGGACGCTTGGCACTGGGCATCAGCAGACCGGGTGCGGGCAGTGGACTGCTGGTGGTGGTAACTGTCGCTGCAGGCGCCACACGCAGCGGACTGAGGCTGCGATCGAACACCTTGGTGTGATCGGAGCCGACGGGACTCAGTGACAGCGTGGAGGAGTGCGGCGACGAGGAAGATTGCAGATCCAACGGCGGCGTTTGCGTCTTGGGCACATGCAGTGGTGCCGCATAGCTGGACGGTGCGGCCACACCCAACATGGCAGCGGTGGGATATGCCATGGGCGCAGCAGCCTGTGCTGCCTGCATCGCTGCCGCTTGCATGGCCACCGCAGAGTGTGGATGAGCGTGATGCTGGTGCGGATGTGCGGCATGCGCATGTGGATGCATATGATGTGTGGCTGGCGGTGCTGGGCGGGCAGCTGCGGCGGCTGTGGCGGCGGGAATGTGATATGGCGCATAACGATACTGGGCGGCATAGGGTGAACCATGTCCGGGCACTGGCATGGTGGGCATGCCAGTGGCCAGCATGGGATTGGCCACAGCAGCGGCGGCGGCAGCAGCGGCAGCAGGTGCATATGGTGGATACGGCATGCCCACGCTATTGGCAGCGGCTTGCAAAATGGAAGCGGCGAAAGCGGGGTCCGAGTAGACGGCGGCATAGGGCCAGGCGACAGCGATGCGTTGACGCTTGTCCTTCATGCGGCGATTCTGGAACCACACCTTGATGGTGGATTCGGGCAGATTGAGCTGCGCGGCCAGTTCGCAGCGACGTGGCCGTGAGACATAGTTCTCCTTGTAGAACTCCTTCTCGAGACGCGCCAGCTGATCACGTGTGAAGGCGGTTCGATAGCGACGAACCGACGGATCAGCGGGAATCTCTGAGTTGCGGCTGCCGTTCAGCGAGTTGTCGGGGCTGGACAGACACTCTGGAGGAGAAGAGAAACAAGAAACTGAAGTTAGTTGAGGAGTCGCAGAGGGGAAGATGGAGCTGAGTAACTTACCATTTGGCGACGGCGGCGGCGTTTGCGGTTTGCCATAGTGTGTGGATATCAAGTCGACGACCAGCGGCTTTTGATCGACGCTGCTGCTGCTGTTGTCGTGGTGATGGCTCTCCATATTGTAGCTGCGGTATCCGTGCATCTTCGTGCTTTGCTAAATATCTCTCTGTGTGTGTGTGTGTGTGTGCGTGTTCGAACGGTAAACTCGGCGTGTTGTTGCCTCGACGTTGCTTACAGCTCAAGTGTGACGCTCTCAGCCACCACCGCGCCTTTTTATACCAGCGCGGCAAGGCAATGGCTGCCGCAGGCAGACGGCAAGCCAATGAGCGCGCAGCCCCGTGCGCAAGAGCGGGACAACGCTAGTGTATGCGCTGTGCCTTGGCCTGCGCTAGCAGCTGCTGTCACGCTCTAACTGCCTGCGCGTTGCCTGCCTGCCTGCCTGCCTGCTTAGGTTGCCTGCTTGGCCTGCGCTCAGCTTAGTGCGATAATGTTTGCGGCGACGTCGCTGCCGCTGCCGCTGTCGCCGCCGGCTGCGCACAATTATGCGACGATGAAGGCAATTACGATGCCGGAACACAATGGCACATAAAAAGCACAGCGAGAGCAGCCAAGCAAGCGAGAGAGAGAGAGAGAGCGAGCCAAGGCTCCAGCTGCGTTGCCAGACATCATCAAGTTATCATGCTCTCTCTCTCTCTCTCGCTCTCTCTGGCTGGAGCTGGAGCGCCATTTCATATATTCATAGCGTATGAGCGAATCTTTTGTTTCGTTTGTCCGCAAAGCGAGACGCGTACCCCATAATAATGGGATTTTATCGGCTTCATCAGGCGCAAGCATGATATGGCATAATGCACGGGCAGAGAGAGCAAGAGCAAGAGCGAAAGCTGGCGCTGCTGCTGCTCCTGCTGCCTCCTCTTTGGGGGCGAGACTTACCCGATCGATACGGCAGGCAGCCAAGCAAATTATTTGCGCTTTTATGAAGTCTAAATATTATGCCGCACGTTTAACGGCCTCACACTTGCGCCGGACTAGCTACAGAAAGAGAGAGAGAGAGAGAGAGGGGAGAGGCAGAGAGGGAGGCTGGCTCATTGCTGTTTTAACAGTAAATGAAGTTTATCGCTGGGCAAATAAAGCTAAAGTTTTGGACAACGCCCACAGCAGTAGCAGGCGAAGCAGATACACACACACACAGACACAACCACGCACACACACACACACACAGAGAATGATGCTTAGGTTAGCTGGGGATGCTTTGGGGGCGCAGTTGTTGAAACTTAATTTGAAAAGTTTCAGTTTAGTTGCGGCAAACATTTATTATGATGATATAATCATGCTGCGCGACTGTACCCAGAGAGAGAGAGAGCAGCTCCAGCTGGGGCAGGAGCGGAAGAAGGGGAATGATTAGAATAAGAAAAAAGAGCAGGAGGTCTAAAAGGAAATTGAGGAGTAATATGACTAGGAGGAGCGGCAGCAGAAGGACAAAAAGGGCGAAAAGAAGAGAGAAAAGGGGGAAGTTATAAATGAGGAGATAAAGGGAGACAAGGTAAAGGAGCAGAAGTCTATGATGTAGATGAAGTTGTAGAATAAGGAAGAGGAAGAAACAGAAGACAATGCGGAGGATGTAAAGGGGAAAAAGAAGAACGATAAGGAGTAGAAGCAAGAGTAGATGTACTCCATCTCTATCTGAAAAGTTTAAAGAGTATAAGCAGAATAATATGGATTATAAAGAGTTAGATGACAAGAAAGAGGAGAAAGAAGAGAAAGAGGGGGAAGAGCAGGAAGATCAGGAAGAGCTTGAAGAGGAGAAAGTTGGAAGAACATGAAAGGAAGGGAAAAATGGTGGGGAAGAAGACACTATGAAGAATTAGAGGGAGTAAAGAAGAAAAAGAAAGAAGAGGAAGAAATGATATGATGAAAACGAATGAGGAAAAGCAGGAGTATATGGAGTAAGAGGAGTTAAAAGAGTTAGAGGAGAAGAAAGAGGAGATGGAAGACAAAGATAAAGAAAGGGTGGAAGAGCAAGAAGAACATGAAGAGAAGGAAGAAGAAGGAGGAAACGGAAGAAGACAATATGAAGAAAGAGCTGGAGAATTGAGCTTAGAAGGTGTAAAGAAAAAAAAGTAAGAGGAGAAAGAAAGGGAAGACAAAAAATTATGTAAATGAACAAGAAAAATTATGATTAGGTGGAGAATCAGGAGTAAAGTAGAAGAAGAGGTCTCTGTTAGAGGAATGGAGGAAGCAGGAGAAAAAGGAGTAGAGCAAGCAGAATTGCGAGTGGGCGCACATTTACCTGCCCACTTCCCCGTCGCCTTGCCTGTGCCTCGCCTTACCCCTCGCGTCTGCCTCTACCTGCGCGGGTTACTTCTCGGACAGCACGCCCACGACCGGATTAAGCCAGTGTCGCATTGTAAAAAAGCAACGGATTTTATAATCCGTTAATTAGGTTATGCGGCTAATCCGCAACGTACCTCATTATGTTGCCTGACTTTCTAATGAAAATGCGCGATCGCGGGGAGGATCAGCTGTGCTCAAGCCCCGCGCTGATCCCTTTATTGATGCCATTAATCCGCTGCGAAAACAAACAAATAAACAAACGTGTGTGGAAACTCCGTGCGGAGTCACAGGCCAAGCGGAAAGTCGAAAACGGAGTCGAGTTTAAAGTTAAAATCATGGGTTAACGCTAACCCAGCCAACTCAGCTAACCCCGCTAACCCGATGCTGCGAAATTCCGGCTAAATCAGGCTGGAAACTAGAGCAAAGTGAGTGAGAGGGTGAAGGTGGAAGGGAGAGGGAAGCGTCGAGAGATTGGTTCACACAGCATGTGTCCATGGAACGATTGTTCAAGATGCTGCAATAAAATCTAACTCGCCGCAGGCGAAAGTGAAAAGCGGAAAACGGAAAACGAAAAACGGCAAGGCATCTAGCGGGAAAATGGCTGGAAAAGTATGCGTGTTGAGTTTTAAACACGAAATTGACTAATAATGTCGCTGATGGCAAACGGATTAACGCAAGCGGAATGCATAGTCAGTCAATGCCAACCTTTCCCGAGTCTCCTCCTTCCCCGTCCTCCTCCTTCTCCGCTTGAGCCATTGTTATGCATTACTAAGTAACTGCTCAGCCCTGCTCTCGGCTTGCTCTACTTTCCGTGAGTTAGTTAAAATTATTGGGTTATATTGCGCGCAATTTGCATTAACTCGCCCGAGAGCAGCCGCTCTCTCTACCTGCCTTGCCAAGCCTTGCCCAGCCAACCCACAACCTTGCCTATTGTGCATTCATGCGCTTTTGTCCACAACTCGCGGTCCGCTCGCTGTCCAGAATGGGCCAAAGGCAACGACAACGCGACACTGCGGCAGCGACAGTAAATACCCTTTATGGCCGACCAGGCCAGCACCTTCCTTTGCCCTGCCTTTGCCTAGCCTTCCCTTCCCTTCCCTTTCAACCTTTCAACTCGTCGCTCAACTACCTGACTAGCCCAAGCGACCCTACCCGATCACTGCGCATTGTTCACTCCGCGAACACTTTCGCCATCATCGCGCCGAGAGAGAGAGAGAGAGAGAGAGAGAGCGCAGAGAAAGAGCCCCGAATACGCGGAACGCCCTTTGTGACCGCGTCGTTGTTTGCCCTTTTGCTCTTTTATTGCCATTTTGCACGCACAAAGCGCCGATCTCGCTGATTATGCTGATTATGGGAAGTACACACAGGCAAACACACACACACGCACATATACACATATATATATACCCTACAAAGTTCTTCAAGTCTCTTGCCCAGCCTTGCAATCCCTTTGCCAGTTACAACACATTTCTTTGGTAATATTACCCGGTAATTATTTTGAAAATTAGATCAGCCTAAGTTACGAATCACAAAACTAGCGAAAATTTTATATACATTAAGATTTGGCCGTAAAAATGCGTTTATTGACGCTATTTGCCAATTTTGAACGCAGAAATTGTTTTCCAAGCGATTTTTATGCCAATCTGAAGTTGCCTAATCGATTTTAGTTAAAAAATTAGGGTATACATTTTTTAAAAAATTTTCCAAATTTTCACAGGAAAAATTTTAAAAAAAAAAAAGGAAAGTTCGAAAATCAATAAAACTTAAATGCAAAAGAATTCCAGGGGCTAAAACATTGAAATAAAATGAAGCCAAATGAAAATCTGAATGATTTTTAGCAAAGTTATGAGGGAAGAAAGTCCTTTTTTAGAAAAAAAAATAAGTGCAAGGGGGTAGCTTGAAAAAAGTGAAAAAAAATTTTCATTTTTAAAAATCTCTAAAATTTATATTAGAAATTGATTTAGAGGAAGGAAACATCAATAATATAAAGCTAAACCAGTTAACAATCGATTGAGTTTTTGGCAAAGTTATGAGTAAAAATTACAAATTATATTCCCTAGAAAACTTAAGAGTGTTGGCTGTTCAGCTAGATTCTTCTTAGCTGCACCATTAATAAAAATAGCTAAAAATGCACATTCTTAAATAATGTTTATAAATCTCCCGAAAAGACTTCAACAAACTGAACACTATCAGAAATGCAAACATTCCCTCTAGGTTTAAGTATAAATTTTCAAAAAAATAGCTAAAAATCAAGCTTGGTTTTTAAACTGCATTTGCATTTCGTTACATTCACAGTACCAGAGATTTACGATCTATGCCATGTATGTAGAGCACGCCCTAATAAAAATATGAAAAGAGAACGAACTCTCTGGATGAACTGTTAAAAACGAAGCCAGAGACGGAGACTGAGGCTTGGCCCGAGTTTGTTCGAGTTTGCCCTGAATTATGGCCACAATTAACAGGTAAGTAGGGCCTGTGGGCGATAAATGGTGCTGAGTAACCTTGTGGAAAACGTTGTTTCTGCCTCCGCGCTCTGTTTTTCCGACGCTGGCCATAAAAACCCGTGAAGAATTAAAAAATTAGAGCAGTTCGCGTTGTTGTCCGGGAACGCAAGCGCGTTCGGGGAAAAAAACTAGCGCAGGCGAAAGAAAAAATGCACAATGGAAACAAAAAAGTTTGATCTACTTTCCTAAATATCGCCGGATCCTCGGAATGCGCGACAGGAGACGTAGGGATTTTCTACGAACAAACAAACGAACGAACGAACAAACTCTGCCCGCCAGGCGGTATCCCATAAAAATCTGCATACACCATCTATATACCATCATTTTTGAGACAATTTCTTTGCCGCAAACAATGAAAAACGGGACCAAAACGAACGAACCATAAAATTTTTCCAAACAAAAACAATGCAAAACGAGACCGAAACGTTTTCTCTCTTTTTATTGTGAGCGACATTTTTTAATTGCGCCTAATAAATGCCTATTTGGAACAAGCTGCCTGGCATTGGCAGAGAGAGACAGAGAGAGAGGAGAGAGAGAGAGAGAGATGGAAAAAGAAACTTTGGTTATGTATAGAAGTTTCCAAGCTTTTCAAATCGATTTTATTCTACAAACAAATTGAAAACATTTCAAATAATTCAGCTAGTTCATTGCATTTTATAGCTATTTCTAGAGTTTAGCCAATCACGCTCAATTTTTTATTATTATTCAATTCCAGCTAGACAGCCAGAACGAGGTCACAGACGCGGGCCCTCGAGAGGACTCGCTCGCTGCAGGACTGCGGTCGCTGCCGCGCAATTTTTCGCCGAAGCTGCACCAATAAAAAGGCGCGTCTACCTAAAGCCAAAGAACGTGTCCCGGGAAAGGAAAAGAAGAAAAAAAATGGCACAATTTTTAGTGGAAATGCGAGCGCGCAATAAAAATGAGCGACCCGCAGCGGAAGCTACGCTCGGCTCGCCTGGATGCGGCACAAGGACTAACTGCCGTAATTAGCAGGTTTGTAGAGCAGCGGACAGTGGAAAAAATGCGTACAATGGAAAAAACTCATAAAAAGAGAAACAAATCGTTTAAAAATTGGCTCGCTTTTTGTCGAGTGTCGGGCGAGAACAAAAAGAAAAGAAAAAACATGAGCGAGAAAAGAGAGCACGAGCCCGCTACAATTGAGGCAAATAATTAGGTGAGTCATTGTCGCATATTGTGTGGGCGCATGATTAGCGGTTTCTTTTTTACGGCCAACAAACTAGCGCTGTTTGCTCAATGGGCGCACACGGACGCACATAGCAATTTACACATGCCTGGCAGCAGCATAAGACAGAGTTGCCGTCGTTTGTTAAGTTAACATATATATTAATTGTATTGCGTTTTAAGCTAAGCTTGCTGCGTCTAATAAGCTTGCGAAGTAATTACTTTGTGTAATTTAAGTTGTTTTCAGCTATTTAGCAATTTATTTTAAGTATATTTATTAAGAACAATCAAAATTAATCGATCTTTGCTGTGGCAATAACCCCTGTCAACAGAATTTGCACCACTTAGCTTTTGACAGCGTTAGCTTGACACCTAAGCAAAAGCAAGTACTTAAGTACTTAGGTATCGATTATTAAATAGCCCCAAGTCAGTATCGATTGTCAAGTTAAGCTTCGCTTACAGCTGTTTACTTACACGCCAGAGTTGACCTTACGCCCGTTTTAATTCAAATTTCAATTGAATTTATTTAAATTTGCAAAGCAAAATCAATTTCTAACAACTGAAATTGCAAATAAAGACATTTTGCTCTCGCTGCGAGTAACTTAAAGCGTAGACGGCTTTGGTTAACCACGCAGAGTCCTTGGCAATGCAGAACCGCAAATGGTTGCCAATCGATCGGCTACGTTTACTATAAATACAGCGTATTGCGGTATGCGAACCTCCGGGGGGTAATCTCTGGCGACCAAGCTGAGCCTGACGAATGGCTCTCCAGCAAGAGAGCAAAACAGCGAACAACAAACAAGGCAAATACGCCAACAAACGCTGTTGGGAATCTGAAAAGAAAAATGTAGTGAAAATGCGAAGTCGGGTGTCCAAGACGGAGTCGGTAGCCGGTAGTCCACCACACTGACGAATCACATCAAAGTGGAACACAAACTCAGGGTCAAGCGCCCCGCTAACAAACATGTCAAATCAAAGCGACGACAGAGCCGCCAAAGAGCCGCAAAGAGCAAGCGGAGATGAAACAGAGATGCGAGACCCAAAAACAGCATCGACTTACCGCAGCAAATTCGCGCTGACTGTGCACGAACAGCGGGGAACACCATAATATTTTGGTTGAGAGACGGGCAGACGAGCATAGAAGAAGCAGCCGAGGCGGAGGGAAGACTGCAACTGTGACTCGGCCTGGGCCTGACCTGGGCCTGGGTTTCGATGGAATTCTTTACACTGCAATTTATTCATGAGCAATTAGCCACGGTGAGTGGCGGTTTGAGTGCGAGTCGAAGTCGCAGTCCGAGTATCCTGTGCGCCGCAGGACCAAAGACAACGGTGGCTACAGTCTGCCTCTGCCTTGTCAAATGTTCGTAAATTTGTGAAAATTAAGTCGTTCCGGTTAGGCCTCTCACTCACTGGGGCGATGCTACGTTTTAGGTGGTACTTCTGTAGCAATTTTATTTGTATCGTAGGTGTTGTATTTGTCAACATTTAGCCGATCCCGGTTCCAGTCCCATTCCCAGTCACAGTCCCAGTCCCAGTCCCGGCCAGTGGCAGTGGATTAGCCGATTTGTGGGCACGCATTCGAAATGCCTCCTGCAGCACTAATTGGCCGCCTACATTCTAAAAGCAGGCGAGACGAAGAGAAAGGGAGATATCACAAGAGAGAGAGAGCATGGAATTATTATTCTAAGGATGTGCGCTGCTTGTGTTAAGGATGTGTTAATTTTTTACTAAGCAGAGAGAGCTTGCTGCGACCCAAATAGGACGATGAGCTCGTAAAATGAACTGATTATTTGCTGTGCTGTGTAGAGGGAAAATGGGTGTAATAATTGGAGAATTTTTGTTCAAATAAATTTAAGATTTAATAGAGCTAAAATTTCATATAATTTATTTAACTGTATTTTATTGAATACTCCATATAAAATAAAATATTTCTAGCTGTAAAAGCTTTTAGAAAAGGAAAAATAAATCAGGCAATTAATCTCCACTCTCTCAATTCCAAAATATGCTTGGTTCATTCACCCAAACATAATATACATACAATCTCAGATACTTTCAGCTCTCGTCGTTTATGCATCGATTTTTTAAGATTCCAAAAAAAAGTTCCTCCTGTTTTCTTGTGGAGGGCAACCACCCCAAACCAGCAGCTACGTGATTACGTTATGCTACTTACGCAACGTAACACATTTTTAGAACATGTTCAGTGCGCCACGGCAAGCAGAGTCTGTCAGTAAGCAAACGTACATTATGCAAGTGGCAACATCAATAGTTGTAGTTAGAACTGACTTCTGGCAACACCATTGAAAGGACCGCCATATTTGAAGCAAGAAAAACAAGCGAATTTGTATTAACATTAAACAATATACAAAATGTCTTTATTAAGAGTCATTAATAAGGATTTTTCTTGTGTGACTTTGCTGCCTTGGATTTACTCTTCAGCTTGGTGCCGCTGTTAGTGTTGTTGTTGGCCGCATCGGGTGTCCAGACGGTAATAATGCCACTCTCACCTCCCGTAACAAGCAGGTTGCGCTTAGCATCGTACAAGCTGTCGCGCACGATTTGTTTGTTGCCCACAAAGTTGGTCAGCGGCTTTAGGGTATCCTTGGCGGGTGCACTGACAGATCTCAGGATCTCACTGGAAATTGAGAAACATTAATTAAAAAAGGCTCTGACTTGTAAACAACTTTCCAAACTTACCCGCGATTAAAGTTGGTGCCGGCCAGAAGAAAGACGCCGTCATCCTCCAAATTGTGAGCATTAATTAGATTGAAATTGCCCGCATTCTTACGACAAATGCCAGCTGTAATAGCCGAACGATCAAATGAGATGACCTCGTCGCCCTCCTCGCACTCGTAACTCTTGAAATCATTAGTGTGCGTAATGCACGAGATGATGTCCTGCTCGTTCACGTTACGATGCCAGTTGAGACGATGCACGCTGCTCTCTGTATTGATGGTGTTAAGCAGCGCCTCGTCCTCGTCGGTCTGCTGAATGTCAAACACATTGATCAGTCCGTCTGTGCCGCCAGTGCACAAGAGATCTGGATTTGTCGCATGGAAACGCACCGAAGTCACATCGTCTTCGTGACTGTCGTGGTAGACGCCGAGTTGCTTGCGTTCGCGCACATCGAAGAACAGCAGATATACATTGCCCATGTGTTGCTCGGTGCCGCTGCAGACGATGCGACTGTTGGCATTGCGATCGAACGTCGTGATGGACTTCGGCACAGGCGGCAAACCAGCCTCGGCATCGGCAGCACTTTTGTATTGGAACCTCGCTTGTTCGCCCTCAGCGCGCAGATCAAACAGTCGCACTAGGCCGTTTGTGGTGCCCACAAGCAGCGAGTCGCCAGTGTCGTCAAGAAAGCGAACTCCACAGATTGTGACCTCCTCATTCGCACTGGACACCAAGGGCACGCGCTCCTGGTGGATAGCTGTGAGTGCACCCGCCGCATTAAGGTCGTATATCTTGACACTTGTGTTAGACAGACCCGCTGCAAGTCGTGTGAACCCACTATCCGCACACAGACCCAGCACATAGTCGCGTTTCAGGGAGAGCGAAGATTCATCTTTGGGATATTGGAAATGAAACGCGGCAGACAATTCCGGAGCGCTACAAGTGTCTGCATCTTCGATTTCTGCTTCATCTTCGGAGCTGGGCAACTCTGTGGCAGCTGCTTCTGCAAATTTAAGCTATTAATTTATTTAAATTTCTAATTAACAACAATTAATACCGGCAAAATAATTATTTAAATTGTCCGTCATGTTTTTGTTTGGCAAAACAACAAAAAAACACACAACACGTGCTACCAATTGCAGGCGTTGCCACCCTGTTGATAGATTTGCATTGCATGGTAAATAAAACAAGGTTGCATCGTGTGGTGACGTCACAATCACAAACGTGCAAGTAAACACAAATATCATGGTGCAAATTTATTTTGAATTATGCGAAATAAAAAGACAATGCAAATGTTCCTTGAGCTTGTTTTACAGTTTAATATCGCTTTATAGTATTATACAAAATTGAATTTACAAGAAGCATTCCATGTACCTTATTTATCTGGATTCTTTTCTCTGTGTTCTGAATAATGTTCGTTGAGGTTTGGTTTCGTGATTGCTTTCTTGACTTGACTTTAGTTTTGTTATTCTATTTAATATATATTATATTCTTTACATTTATGTATGTAATTGTAGTGGTGTGTGTGTGCTGTCATACAAATATATAGATAAATACGTATACACATTTATATACATAGATATTTATATATATTAATATGGCGCCTATATAATCAGCTCTCATAATCAACAAAAAGGATTTAAATTCCTGCGGTTTCCTTAACAAGAAGAACTATCTTCTTTTCTCTGATCTCTTCTCTATCTCTCTCTTGCTCAACTACTTTCACTTTATGCCCGCATATTTTTGACTCTTCCAACAAGCAACTATATATAATCAATAATATATGCGTGTGTGTGTGTGTGTATGTAACTATCCTGATCCTCTTTACATAAAATCGTCGTAATCGTCGGTAAAATCATTGCCATACTTCTGATAGCCGTCAATATCCTGAAATGAGATTAAGTCAAGCAAATTAAACATATGTTTGCTGGGCTCCATCGATTTGTTATGTACACCTACATCGTTTTCTGTGCGCAATGAGACTTTTCCCTTGCCCTTGGCTGCTGGCTTCTTGGCATTGGCTTTCTCCATCTTAAGCTTTTCCGAGTGTAAGCTCTCCACGCTCATTTTGACCTTTTTAATGTCAGTGGCGCTCACTTGATAGGCGGAAAAACAGAACATTGATTAGTATATGGTGTTATCAGCTTTGCGTAATGTTCCCCGTGATTACTTACAGTTCACGCACAAGGTGCGCACCAGGTCCTCAATGAATTGGGGAAAGTGCGGGGATTCCCGGTACTGTGCTACCTTCCAGCTAAGTGTGGCACCGAACTCTTTGAATTCCTCTTTACTCTGCGGATTGAAGGCGTCGAGGCCACCGCCTATACTCGTCACGCCGAATGTGTCCAGAGCGCTCTTCAGATCGGATTCCTCCTGTATTTTCTGCAGGCGCAGTTTCTCTGCCAACTTCTCTTCGGGCGTCATGTTGGCCAGACGCTGAGCCTCCTGCTCCTCATCGAGACGCTAAACACGAATTAGTTATTAATTATTGAATTATTATAAATGTTTTTTTGGTGTTCTACCTCCTGTTCGGCTAGTTTGGCTTTGAGCGCCTTGTTGGGTTTAGTTTTGGCTGGCGCATCTGTTTTCTGTGTGGGTTTCTCCTCGTCCTTCTTCTCCTCCTCATCCTCCCAGCTCTCCTGCATATGCAAAATAATAACAACAAATGCATTAGATGAGTGATTATTCACAGTATGCAAAAGTGTAAATTGACCACGTGTACAGCGTGAAAGTGAAAATTGTTATGCACAACAAAGAGTCGAAATCGAAAACGCAATCGAAAACGAGTTTCGACAATGTGGCACAAAAGCAACACAACGGAACAAACAATTGCCGAGCTGCTGCTTTGCCGTGCGCAGTATACGAAATGCCAAAGGTCATGCGTAGGAAATGCGATCGTACCTTAACATCCTCGTCGTCGTCCTCGCCCTCCCACTTGTTTATATTGTTGGCTGCATTCGGACGTATGTCTACTTCACTGTCGGCGGCGGATTCTATGGAATAATCACAGGGAAGCAAAACAAAGTATTCAATTAATAATTTGACACTCTCACGGGGCTAAAAATATACAATTTATCAAGGTTGGTGCACGTTGCCATACGCCAGCAGCGCGTCTGACTGTCTCCTTTCTTGTCTCATATGGAAGCAGAGATGAAGTGGCGGGAAGGGGTGGGGTAGAAACGGGTGCTCGCAACCAGCGCCACATGCGCAGCGCCCACGTTACATTTTTTTTTTTCGTTTTTAGCTTGCATGACGCATCCACGTGCACTTACCCCAGTCGTCGGCCATTTTTACAGATTTCTTTAGTTGCTTGTTTAATAGTTGCGTTTGGACGAGGTAACTTGTGTAAATTTTACGCGAATTTAAGCAACAATTTCGTGTGGTTGTCTATGTAAAAAAACATCGAAACTAGTGATGTATTAACGTCGACTCATCGAATTATACCACAAACACTACTGCAAAATAAAAATCGATAACTTTGCTCAAAGTATCGATGTACTCGCTAAAATGTGACTAAAATATACCAGTTACATAAGTATTAAATACTTTCGAGTTATTTTTTAGTAAAAAATAAAAATATGCTTTTAAAATATTATTTATAGTTTATTTTAAAAATAAAGCATGTTGTTATATAATACATATTTAACACTAGTACTCAGATCGACAAGCATTTAGGCCAGCGGAACGTATTTGATCTTTGATGGTGTGACCAGATTTTATATAAAATCCAGCAAACTGCCAGACACAATATGCGCTCGTAGTAACTGTTGATCTTAGAACTAGGAGTTAAGAAATACAAGGCGCCCTATATTGAGTGGCACGCAAAAGGAAGGCAGCGCTCCTTCTTCAACTTCGTCAGCCTCTACTGCATCGGAATCCAGAACCTCTTCCTCATGCTCTTCTTTGGGGGTAGATACCTCTGCATCTGAGTTAATAGGCTCAATTAACACTGTCTCCGTGTCGGAATCCCACCTAAGATTCTGCACCATGTCTTCAAAAATCTGCTTAGTCGAGTTTGGATTTTCTTCACGGGACGCACGCCTGTGCTGCTCCATGTGGCGTCTAATGTTACGTTTCCATTTCGTAACAAACGGACATTCGGGGCACTTCACTACAGCTCCGTCTATTGGCCGCACTTTCGTGTGCCTACGCTCGTGACGTCGCAGATCGAATGCCCTTTTCGACACATATTTACACTTGTCGCATTTGAACAGCTTTGGCCCAGATGTCTCGACTTCCGTTACCGGACTTGGACTCGTAGGCTCTAGCTCTGGTTCCGGTTCTGTCTCAGGCTTATGTTCTGTTTCAAATTCAGGTTCAAACTCATCTGGGATTTCTGTGTGTAGTTCGTCTGAATTTACCAGATCCACAATGAACTCTTCGCTTGTGAAATCATCTTCGTTTGCATCTTCGAATTGCTGGCACAACTGAACGTGCTTCCCCGCATGCTTCGCGACGTGCCGCTTGATGTTGCGCTTCCACTTTGTCGTGTAGAGGCATTTGATGCACTGAAATGCGATTCCTTCGATGACTTTTTCCCTCGCATGCGACTGCTCGTGACGCCGCAGATCGAAGGCGCGCGTGCAGGAATAGTGACATTTTCCACATACAAATACCTTCAGTCGGTTCTTTTTCCTAGGACTGTAGGTCTGCTCGCTGTCAGATAATTGCTCAATAGTATTTGCATCTTGATCTGTATCTGTATCCTCTATGGATCTTGATTCAGTTGGTTCGATTAGCTCCACAAGGATCTCCTCACATGCCTCATCCTCTTCCTCATCGGCACTTTGTACGTGGATTCGCATGTGCCGTACTAGATTTGTTTTATACTTTGTTGTGAACGAGCAAACGTTGCATGTGAAGGCATCTTTGATGGGCTTCACTTTCGTATGACGTCGCTCGTGGCGTCGCAGGTCAAAGGCTCGATTCGTCGAGTATTTGCATTTCTCGCACTTAAAGGGCTTGCTTCCTGGCTTTTGATGCATTTTAAGAACGATTTGTATATAGTTAAGTGATCTCTAGAAGTATTCTATAGTAAACAATCCTTGATAAGGTTTACTACGTGTACGCAAATATCCCAGTTCGGCTCGTATGCTGGGCCTTAGTTGTAATGGCATATCGCGGTTGAACGTCCCTTTTCCTTTTAAATTTTATTAAAGACTTTAAATGCTTGTTCCTTTTTTAATCTACAACAATTTTTAGCCAATTAAATAAAATGCTTTATTTTGTTGCAATACTTTTACAGAATATCGATATAATACTCGATAAGAGTGCTATTGGCAAAAAGTATCGATGCTTTAAACCACATTCTATACATCGATATCTGCTTCTTGTAAACAATTGCACGAATTTCACAACTGAAAATATCGATGGTCACTCATCTCTCTTTTTGGAATCTATTGCAGGCACCGCGTGGTGTTTTTCTGCTGATTCCCATTTATTTTCCTTTTTTCCGTGGAAAATAAATATAATTCTGCCAAAATGAGTTTGTACAACTTCAAGAAGATTATGGTGGTTCCGCCAGCAAAGGTAATTATTTGATAGCATTACATATTTTGTTTACGTCCAGCGGAGCACCCGTTCCCACGCGGACATAACCTCATGGAACTGTTTACAAATGCGCAATATGTAAATAATAACTTTTTTTGTCTCTTTTGCAGGACTTCATCGACATTATGTTGTCGAAGACACAGCGTAAGACGCCCACAGTCGTCCACAAGGGTTACAAAATCTCCCGCATTCGGGCATTTTATACGCGTAAGGTGAAGTACACTCAACAGAACTTCCATGATCGTCTGTCGCAGATTATACAGGATTTCCCCAAGCTGGACGATGTGCATCCATTCTATGCAGATTTAATGAACGTTCTGTACGATAAGGACCATTACAAGCTAGCGTTGGGCCAGTTAAACACAGCCAGGCATTTGGTAGACAAGTGAGTAAATTGATTAGTTATCAACAAATATGAATTCTATTGAATATATCACTTTCTACAGCGTTGCCAAGGACTATGTGCGTCTGCTGAAGTACGGTGACTCCTTGTACCGTTGCAAGCAGCTGAAGAAAGCGGCACTTGGTCGCATGGCCACGAATAATGAAGCGTCAAGCCTCTAACTTGACATATCTGGAACAGGTGCGTCAACACTTGTCGCGTCTGCCGACTATCGATCCCTATTCGCGTACAATCATTATTTGCGGTTTCCCCAATGTGGGCAAGTCGTCGTTCATCAACAAAATCACACGCGCCGATGTGGAAGTGCAGCCTTATGCGTTCACCACTAAATCCCTGTATGTGGGACACACAGATTACAAATACCTGCGCTGGCAGGTGATCGACACACCCGGAATTCTGGATCATCCACTCGAGGAACGCAACGTCATTGAAATGCAGGCTATCACAGCCTTAGCGCATTTGCGTGCGTGTGTTCTGTACTTCATGGACATTTCGGAGCAGTGCGGTCACTCTCTGGAGGAGCAAGTGAAACTGTTCGAAAGCATTAAGCCCCTGTTCACAAACAAGCCACTGATATTGGCCATCAACAAAATCGACATATTGACACTGGAAGATATGCCACCAGAGCGTCAGGCCATTATCACCAAGCTGCAGGAGGACAAGCAGGTTCCTGTCATGTTCATGTCCACAGTACAGGAAACTGGCGTCATGGAGGTCAAGACAGAGGCTTGCGAGCGTCTGCTCTCATACCGTGTGGACCAGAAGATGCGCACCAAGAAAGTGGACAACATACTTAACCGCCTGCATGTGGCAATGCCAGCACCGCGTGACGACAAAGTCAGGGCTCCATGTATTCCCGAGCAGGCGTTGGCGCGTCTCGAACAGAACGCCGCAAAGGCTGAGCGTAAACGCAAGCTGGAGAAGGAGATCGAGGAGGAGATGGGTGATGATTACACGCTGGACCTGAAGAAGAACTACGAGGAAATTCCCGAGGATGAACGCTACGATGTGATACCAGAATTCTGGGAAGGACGCAACATTGCGGACTATATCGATGCTGATATCTTTGAGAAACTCGAAGAACTCGAGCGTGAAGAGGGACTGCGCGAAGCTGGTGGCGTTTACACCGTTCCAGACATGTCCATGGACGAGACACTCAAGGAGATTCGTGAAATGGCCAAGCAGATACGCGGCAAGCGTTTCGAGCTGCGCGACGAGAAGCGTCTGTCACATCGCAAGAACAAGCCCATCATTCCGCGTCACAAGCAGCCCAAGGTGCGTGATCGTTCGGTTACCAAGCTGGTCTCGACAATGGAGGGTCTGGGTGTGGATATGTCTGGCACGGAGAATGCCAACTTCACAAAATCTGTGGTGGATATACGCCGTGGCATTGTTGCTGTGGGCAGCAAGGTGACACCGAAGAAGCCGCTGTTGGACAAAGAGGAATCTGCTGTGGTCAAGAAGACCGGACAGCCACTGAAACGGGCTCCCACACGCGATACGTTGGGCATCAAGGACCTGGCCATACGCAAGAAGGCGCAACAGATGGCCAAGCGCGACATTGCCAAGAAGGTTACCCGCATGGGTCTCAAGGGCGAGGCGGATCGTTTCATTGGCACCAAAATGCCCAGGCATCTGTATTCCGGCAAGCGTGGCACGGGCAAGACCGATCGCCGTTAAGTGCCTTAGCTTTACGAATATAGTTTTATCTAATGATTATGAAATTTCTGTAAAAATCGATTTTCCTACAAAATCTTTATATATTGAATACAATTTGTATTTAACAAACTCACAAGAAACGTGTGAATTTTACTCTGGCTTAAATTGGGAAATGAAAACAAATTTTGTGGAAAGGCTTTACGTTTGAAAATCTGCATACGGCTCTGAGTTCAGAGTCTGCCTTGCACTCCGTAAATAATACGGGCGTGCAATAAACTGTCCTTTTGCGTTTACATTTATCTCAGCATCATAAATATTGTTAATTTATTATGCTGGCAAAGAGCTGTCTGCAGACGGTTATGGCCTGCGTGTGCGTGTGCGAGTGTGTGTGTAAGCTTGTGTGTGTGCATTTAAATACACCTCTACGCACAGTTCATGTCTGTGGCTGCTCTCGAAATACCCATAGGCCCCCGAATAAGCTCTGCAGTCTTACAGAAAAAAATCCCCCAGGAATTTTGTTGCAAAATATGTGAGCATAAAAATTTTCTATTAAATTAAATAAAATTTTAAATTAAATTAAAATTATTAAATAAATTGAAAATAAACAAGAATTTATTTAAAAAAATTCTATAATAATAATTTATAATTTTAAATAAATTCTATAATAATAGTTAATTAAATTTAAAACTTTAAGTTAAATTGTAATTATTAAATTTATTTAAAATAATCAAGAATTTATTAAAAAAATGTTATAGTTATAACTCAAAATTTATTAATTTATTTTTTAATTTATTTTATTTAATTAATGAAAGTCTCCAGTTTTTACCCAACATTTATTAATCTAGTTTTTATACTTTTTATATTTAACTTTAAGTTTGCAATTTGTCGAAGCTTATGCTAAATTTCTCTCAGTGTCTGTTAATGAATATTAATCTTTAACATTGAGATTTCTGCGCTGCGGCAAAGCACTGCAGCTGCCAGTGTAACTGACCTATTGGCCAACTTTCGCTTGACAGGCGCTGTTAACTTAACAGTCAAGGCTCTCTTCGCTGTTAAAGCATGCGTGGGATGCAAGCAGGTAGCAGTTGATGCCGCGTACTCGACACGCTCGCAGCTTGGCTCGCGTGCAGTGCGAATCCAATCGGGTACATCTGCTCCCCCTGCCCCCTGCCCTGTCTCAAGTATACTATAAACGATCGAATGAATATATGAAATGAAATAAGGCAAAGGCCAGGCTGATTTTGGGTACTCGAGCGGGTTGGCTTCAAGTGCGCCTTGAAGTAGGCTAATGAATTGGCGCGCAGCTCATAATGCGTACGAGTGCGTACGTGTACATGTGCGTGTGTGTGCGTGTGCGAATGTGTATTCCCTTTGTGGCCGTGGCAAGAACATCAATGTAAGCACACGGCTCCATTAGCAAAGTGAAGTCGCTGCGTGTAATTGTGTTTTACGCACGCCGCCAACAACAACAACAACAACGGGAGGAGGAGCGTAGCTGCGCACGTCTGCGCTGCCCAGGCAACATGTCTGTGCGTGTGTGTGTGTGTGTGTGCGTGATTTTTTGGGCTGCTGCTGCTGACTTGGCTCATTTCTTTTGGCTTACTCGCTTACTTGGCTAAGACAGCACGACAGCTTGTCTGCATCTCACCCGCTCTTCTCCTCTCTCTCTCTCTCTCTCTCTCTCTTTCTCTTTCTTGCTGTCTCACTCTGTATAAATCGCAGCAAAAACTTTTGCTGACAACTTTGCATAGAGTTTTTTTACGCTTGCCTTAAATAAACGCATAAAAAATGGGCCGCATTAGGCGAGCAGCGCATGCACGAGCGACGACTATCAACGCTGCGAGAGATTACAACAGCAACAAGAACAACCAAGCAGGGACAGCAAGAACACACAAAAGCCATTTTGCATATTACACTGTTTTGCTGGGTGTGTGTGTGTGCTTGTGTGTGTTTGTGTCTTTTTTGTACTGAACATTTTTCCGCTCGGCTAACGGAAGCAGTGCCATAAAACGCTTCCAAATCCAACGTGTTCATAAGCGTACAAGCACACACACACACACACACACACAGAAGCAGGCGCACAGGCTAAGGCAAACACACGAACACAGACACCCGCACAACACACGCACACACACACAGGCAGCCAGTCGTAAAACGTTCACAACAAAGTTTTTGATAGAAAACAGATGCTTGGGCTAAAACATGCAACAGCATCGCATAAATAACAGACTAAGGCTAGTCAGACTGTAGAGCAGCGAGAGCGAGAGAGAAAGAGTAAGAGAGACGAGAAAAAAAAACAATTTTGTTCCTGCCTAGCGCCCCTGCTCTCAGTAGCAGCGTTAACAGTAACAGCGGCAACAGCATTAACAGCAACTGCAATAACAGCAGCAATAACAGCAGGAATAACAGCGGCAGGAGCAACAGCAATAACAGCAGCTGTAATAGCAGAGAGCAGCAGTAACAGCAGTAACAGAGAGAGAGCAACATCAGAGAGCAGCAACAGTCGCTATTAACATTGACCTAATGCTCGCCTATGCAGATGCTTGTGCGTGGCGCTCTCACTGTTAAAGGCCAGTTAACAGCGCGCTGTTAAGCCACGCTGCTCTGCTCTGTGTGGGCAGCCTCAGTGCGCCCAGCAGCGCCAATCCCACAGCCAGTGTTGGGCGAGATTTGGATCTGTTAGCATCGTCGGCAAACGCGCGTTCTCACTCACACACTCAACGCGAGCGTATAAGACACACACGTATACGAAGCACGCATACGCAGGCAAAGCGACAGAAGCAGCGATTGCGACAGCGACTGAGACAGTCGAAAACTGCGCGTGGTCGCCCCACGGGCTCACTGAGTATCAGTGTGTGTGTGTGTGTGTGCGAGTGAGTGTTAGTGTATGTGTGTGTGTGTGTGTGTGTGTGTTTTAGTGTATGTGTGAGTCGTTGTCGACTTCATAAAAAATTCAACAGCCTACAAAAGAAAAACAACAACAACAACAACAACAAGGGAAATACCTAGCAAAGAAATATATACAAAAATATAAATAAATGTGCATAAACAAAAGTGCGATTAAAACACAATATTTTAACGGTAATTTAAACAAACATGTGCGTTTAGTTAGTGTTTTCTAGCGAAAAAATACTAAAAAAAACAAAGGTGATGCAAATAAAAGCAAAAAAAAATCAAACGGAATTCGTTTTGAAAATACGTTGAGTATTTCTTTTGCCATGCAGAGCGAAGTGTAACGGTACGAGGAGTCTAACGTTGTGTTTAGCTTAAGGCACGCATACACTCACACATACACACGCATACACTGACACAATGCTGCGTATATGTGCTTCAAACTGAAGTTTGGCAAATTTGAACGCTTAACTTCGCTCTGTCACTGTCTCTCTCTCTTCCTCTCTCTCTCTCTCTCTCTCCTTCTCCTCTCTAGCTCTTCCTTCCTTTCTTGCTGTCTCTGTCTGTTTGTTTTGCTTCATCTTCAGCATTTTTTGTTTGTTTCGAGCCATTTATTTGCTCTTTAACGTTTCATCACGGCCGCCTGGGCTCCACTGTGCGCTCGCTCCACTGTGCCCCACTGTGTGTGTGTGTGTGTATATCGGTGTGTATGTTAGCCGTGCTCCATTTTGGAGCTTGTCGTTCCGGCTGCCGTTTCGTGCTCTCTCACACACACACGCAGGCAAAGGGCATGCCGCAAACGGTTTGCCCAGCACTCGACAGGCACGTTCATGCTTAGCTGTGTGTGTGTGTGTGTGTGCGTGTTTCG
This sequence comes from Zaprionus ghesquierei, assembly GCA_018904095.1. Taxonomy (NCBI): domain Eukaryota; kingdom Metazoa; phylum Arthropoda; class Insecta; order Diptera; family Drosophilidae; genus Zaprionus; species Zaprionus ghesquierei. Next base: position 2,850,656 of record JAEIGP010000602.1, on the reverse strand, counting down.
TTTTTACATAAAGCGAAAAAAGTCCGACACACACACATTGATAGATTTTTATTTGTATATGCACACACATACACAGCACGCTCCCTCTGTGTGTGTGTGTGTGTGTGTGTGTATTCAACAAATTGTTGAATCCAGCAGCGCCTTGTGATTTCTGCCCCTCAACGTTGCCACGCCCCCCCCGCTCGCCGTAGCCTTGTGCCGCCCACTACTTGCGGCTGCTTCCGTCGTCGTCAACAAGTTGAAGCTGTTGCCGCTGCCAGAATTTCAATTCAGCTGTCCCTCTCTCTCTCTCTCTCTCTCTCTGTGTGTGTGTAAGTATGTATGTATGTGTGTGAGTGGCGCCTTGAAGTATGTCAAAATTCGTGTAGCTTCTCCATACACACACACACACACAGAGCACAGATAAATTATGAGTGTAAATTGCCGTTGTTGCTACTCGTATTGGCAGCTACACACACTCACACACACACTCACACACACACACACACACACACACACACTCGCAAACATTTATAGTATTTGCCTTTCGGTCTGCTTGGCTAACTTGATTTCTTTCGCATTTGGCCGCACCGCAATTGGGCCAATTGCAAGTGAAGCTAGAGCCAGCGCCATGTCGTCTATTAGTCTGCAAAGTGGTCGCACGCACACAGATAGATTTGCTATATATGCTATATAGCTATATGCACAACGTGTCTATAATGAGAAATTGTGGTCGATTTGTTTTCAATTTATTTTTTGGCAAATTCAATCGGCAAACCAAGCTCAGCAGTTGCTTCAAATACTTGTACATGCTATAAGCTATCTATATACTATACTATATACCTCATATACATATTTATATATATGCCTATATACATAGCTTATCTGCCCGATATAGCCCCCTACGCATTACTAATTGAAATGTTGCGTCTCGTTTGTTTTAGTTTAGCTTGGCTTGGCACAAAATGTTCGGGGGTTTCTTTTGTAATTAGCCTGCCGCCTCTCTCTGGGGGCGTGGCTAAAAAGAGAAATATTGACATAATTAAAATTAATGCACAATTAATTGTCAGCAAAATGTTGGGCTGCGCAACCTGGCACCGACCTGGCATCGTTCCTCCTTTTGCCGTCTGGGCAAATAAATAAACAATACGCATATTGCGTATACGCACCGTGTGTGTGCCGCCCACATGTGCCTGGCAGCTATGCTGCCATATATATATATATATATGTATATAGCATATATTTCTGCTAAATTTGTGTTTACAATGGAAATCGAAGCAAGTTTGATGGCAAATTCCCAAGGGACACGAAAATATTTGCGCACACACAAGTTTTGAAGGGTCACAGACTGACCTAGACAGGCGTGGGTTGTTAGTTGGGTTCGATGGGTGGATAGTAGGGGGGAAAATTCTAGATAAAAGCAGAGGGGAAAGCAGAGGGAAAGGAAAATCTGTTGCTTGAAAAGTTAGTACGAAAAGTTACGATTTGCTGAAGCACGCAGAAAGTTTGAAGATGCCTTCATAGAGGCAAAAGGTATATGCTAGCTGGGTAGATAGGTTAGCAAATGAAGTATCATATCATATAATAAGTATCTCATTTGATTAAGCATATGCCTTGCTATATTTAGAGGGTAATTAAAGTATGTGACCAGAGCAAAAATAATAAATAAATCAAATTCTTAATAAAAAATGTTGAAACCATGCAAAAGTGCCTGTTTTGAGTTATTTTAAATTTTATTTAAACTTTCTATGTAAACCAAGTATTTCACTTGTTGTTATTTTTTATATTTGTTGCTGCATATTTAAAGTATTTATGCATAAATAATTCAAGGCGATTATTTAATAATTTAATAGTTGTTTTTTAAAGTTTTCACAGGCCTTAAGGCCGAAACGTAACTAACATGTATGCAGTCACTGCCAGCCACTCTGTATGTACTAGTTAAAGGCTTAAGCCAACAATAAAGTTGCGTTGTGTATGAAATATGGCAAAAGTTGGGGATTATGGAGAGATTATAGATTTCGTTGGCTTAATGCCTCATGATCTTAGCTCTTTAGTTGGTACAACTTTCGCTAAGCTCAATTTGAGCAACTCTTCTGACACTTGACTCAGTTTATTTGCTCTGGCTCTCTCTATCTCTTTCTCTCACTATCTTTCTCCCGCTTTCTCTTTACTTGGCCACTGCAGTTCATTGATAACAGTAAATACTCATACTTCTTCTTCTTCTTCTCAGGCTTAGCTTCGGCTTGCACGAATCAAAAATTTAACTTTTGCCAAATCAACTTAGTAAGTCGAAATTGAGGCTTTTCTTGAGGCTTCCTTGGCTTTCAGCTTGGTCGACAATCTTAACTGTTTTTCAACTTGTTCAGCTGTTGCTCAAATCTTTGCTGTGTGTGTGTGTGTGTGGGGAGTGTGCGTGTTTGTTTGTGTGTGGCTATGAAGCTGCTCCACTGTGTGCGCACCACACGCTGCCGCAGTCTGCAAGCTGTTGTATTAGCCACAGCTTAGGTTGCTCACACACAGTTACCAGTACACACACAGACATAAAAATACAGCTACATACATGCCTTCACCCACACACACACACACAAACACATAGCAGCGCATACTTTCTTAGCCAGTGCAGACAACATGACGTATGAGTAACGTGAAGAAAAAAAACTTTAAAAACTTCTTCAACTTGCGAAAAGTTACAGCCAAGCTTGGCCCACACACACACACACACACACACACACACACACACACACACACACACACACACACACACACACACACAGTTGCACCTACAGCCACACAAAGTCAGCATAGAGATAATTGTATGTGACATGCCTGACGTCTCATTTCGTGCCTTATAAACTTGCCAGCAATTCTTCTGCTTTTTTGATTTCGCCCCTTCTTCTTTTCTCTTCCCCTGTCCTTCTGTCTGTTTGCTGCTTTTTCTGCCGTTGCTTCGCAAGTGTATTTTAAAGTTGGCCAGATTTATTCCGAATCCATATCGAATTCCATTTGCACAAACTGAAAGCGAAACTGAAACCGAACCGAAACTGGCGAATTGTTTATTGTGCCTGCCTCAGCCGCAGCTCCAATGTGTATTTACGGTCGCGGCATGTTGCCTCGTTTTGTGGGAAAGCGGCATGTGCCACACGCATCCACACACACACGCACACACATGCACGCACCACACTGTGTGGCAGGTAGGCTGCCACACATACACGAGCTGCCAGTTTGCTCTGCTCAGCATAAATAAAACAAATCTGCCTGGCATTGGCAGCAGAATTTGGCGACAGAGATACAACAAAAAAAAGCAAATACACATTAATATAAAATATATATATATATCATACATACATATATATCATATATATCCTTGAAATCGCGCAACAATTTTGGTCGTGCAGCAAATCATAATTTACAATTATGCGCCGCAGTTTATACGCATTGTGCAAATTGTCATCGGTTTCTAGTGCAGGCATTCAAAAAAAAGGGGCGGGGGGTGTGGCCCATTTTAGAGTAAAGTGAATATAATATGGAGACTTATGGTCTGCACTTAATGCAATTGCAATTGAAAGTTGTTTAACAAGTGTGTTTGCTTTTCTGATTTCAGTTTCAGCTAATTGCTCAACATAAATCGATTTGAACAAAGAGTTAATTCTATTCAAGTTAAGTAATGGAAGCTACTGACTATAATATACTCTGCCTTGTTGCAAATCAAGTGAATTGTTTATACCCTTCAATCAGTTAAAATGTTTAATAAAGCGTATACTAACTTTGTGCAAATGCATCAGGCAGAAGGAGGCGTGGCCATTATTAATTTTTAGCGTAAGCTAACAACAAACCAAAGCATAATAAACCAACACTTAAAAAGCTGTTTAAAAAGCTCTCTGAAAGCTCGCCCAAAAGCTTCCGCAAAGCTTTCCCACGTATTGCTACTTCATTCAAGCACTTTGCAGTTGGCGTTCTCATTCATTTCTCGCAGTGCAGCAATGTCTGCTACTTAGTTACAGCGCACAAGGACACGCTCGCACACGCACACACACACACACATACGCATGCACACTGATACACAGCTGCCAGCAGCGGCAGAGGCAGAGCCAAAGGCAGCTGCCGCACAAAGGACAAGCCATTGTTGTGTTTGTTCGCATTGTTGTGTGGGCGGCAGATGACAACTCCTTAATCATCGATATATGTCGCGGCATATTTATGGCATAGAAGCACACACACACACACAACACACACAGACACACACACACACACACATATGGAACATAAAACGGGACATGCGAGGAGCGACAGCAAAATTTGTTGCTGACTTTGACGGGGTTTCATTTTTTCTCAAATTATCAGAGTGAGCAGGGCAGAGAGACAGCGGACACAGAGACAGAGAGAGAGAGAGAGAGGAGCACAACATACACACATGCAGAGAGCGGCAGACACACACATACAGCACAACACATACACAGAGAGAGAGAGAGAGAGAGAGGTCTGCCTGTCCGCCTGAGGGGCGCAGGCAGCATTAAATGGCAATTTCCCGTTTTTCGGTCATGTTGCGGATGCTGCACGGCCAATAGCTCCGTCCCGCTTGCACTGTTCTTCTCCTCTCTCTCTCTTTCCCTGCCGCCCTGACTTGCGCTTTCTTTTACGGCATTTGTGGCCCGTCGCCGTTTGTTGTGCGTAATTGATGAGCTTGTTAATAAATTACGCAGGCGCCAATCGCAAATGCAAGTCATAAATTTAGCTCGAACTGCTGCCACGCCCCCCGCCCCCTGCTTCTCCATCTGTGCATTTGCTGCAATTGCAGAATTTCGTGCAGATTTCTGCAAAATTTCAGAAATTTCCATCTAATTAAATCAGTTGCAAAGCCAAGCTGAAGGCACAATTGCCATGTGGCATGGTGTCTGGACAGGATGCAGCCACAGTCGAAGGAGACAGAGAAGTAGCAGCTGTCATTGCTTTCGTGGCTGCTCCTCCTCCTCCTCCACTTCCTTCTCCTCCTTCTTCAATGCAATTCAAGTTTTCTTCAACTGTGAAATGCCCCAGGCAAGGGGTGGGGGAGCCCAAGTCAGAGACCGCAGCGAAGGCTTATGAAATGCAATTAGCAGACAGTTGAAGGGGCGCCATGGAGTGGCAGTTGTGGCAGGGAGGCGTGGCCACTTAAGTATTTTGTCGAATTTCCTTGAAACACTGTTCATTATGCGCGGGCGGAAGGGGTGCGTGGAGAGCAGGCTAAAAAGGGTATTTTATATGTATAAGAAAGGATTAGCTAAAATAACTCTAGGGTAGCTCTATGTAGGGTCTAGCTTGGAGTTGGAATTACCCTAGAATACCCTGCTGGAGGTCAAGGAATTGCTAAACAGAAAAGGGTGCCTCTAGGTGTAGCTTTAGAATGCGTTTGGAAAGCAGTTTAGGTTCAGCTTAGGATTAATCTGGGTTTTCTGCAGGGTCCCCCAATTTTGGGCTTGAAAAGTCCACAGGAAAACCCCAAGTTTCTTTGAGCTTACCCTTGAACAATTCAGGGATGTATTGAGAGCTGCTCTAGGATAACTTAAGGATCCTTGGAGGGTAACTCTATGATGTCTCAAGGTGAGGGTTAGGGTATCGTTAGGATAGCTCTAGGAAGACTCTTCAGCTCATCAGCTCGGGGATGCCCATTGGTTTACCCATCTCCAGATACCTCTACGTTGATGTGGCATAGTTTAGATCTAGTATTGAGATGATTTAGGGATCGTTTAGGCATCATTTTGGGTCTGACTAGTTGACTCTATATATGCATCTAGGACAATGCCAGCTGTCTCTTTATAAGCTTTGGACATGCTTCAATCAGAGCTGCTCTAGGATAACCCAAGGATCCTAGGAGGGTAGCTCTAGGATGTCTCAAGGTGAGGGTTAGGGTATCGTTAGGATAGCTCTAGGAAGACTCTTCAGTTCTGGGATGCCCATTGGTTTACCCATCTCCAGATACCTCTACGTTGATGTGGCATAGTTTAGATCTAGTATTGAGATGATTTAGGGATCATTTTGGGTCTGACTAGTTGACTCTACATATGCATCTAGGACAATGCCTGCTGCCTCTGCATAAGCTTTCGACATGCTTCAATCACCACTAAACCGCATCCCATAGAGTATTCCATATCATTCTCTTTTGCAGTCTTCATCCCTTAACCCATTTCCATTTCTATAACAATTTTCGCCTGTTGGACTAACCGAAATGAATTTGAAATGCAGCCACAATTCAAATAAAAACTCATCTCCAAGGCGATTATCGTGAATGACAAATGAAAATTGCAATTAAACTAAACCAACAAATTCCACGTTGACAAAGTGAAACAGTGAAGTGTATGTGGGTGTGTGTGTGTGGAAAAGCCAAAACGAATGGAAAAGTCAATTTGCAGAGCGACGAAATAGAAGGAAGGCAGAGCGAAACATAAACTACGATACTACGTTATGTGCGTATAAATCTCTGGCATTTATCGCTTCACATCGGAAATTAATCGAATGTCATCCGTTGCATAGGTGAGTGAGAGGGAAAGAGTGTAAATATAACCCTTAAATAGCTTATATTTTATATATATTAAATACGCACCTATATGACTCTGTAGAGCTTAGCTAATGCGACTCGTTAAGCCTTTATTGTGCCATATAATTTTAATATTTGCCCACGATTTGTGCAGCCTGTTTCAGTGCAGTGGGCAGGGATTAGTATTGCTTTTTATTTTTGGCTGTGTTATATTAAAAAAGTTTTGGCAGCAGATCGGGAGGGTAAGAAACATTTGCCAAATCGAGCTGCGCCTAAGCGAATCATTTCGCTTCGTTAAGCTTTCCGGGAGGAAATGTTGAGAATGCTTTGCTGCTGTCTAAAACGGATTGCAGTGGAAATTGGTACTAAGATATGAACAAAACCAATTAAAAGTTGAAGAATTTTCGAGAGTTAGGCTAGGAGAGCTTATACTACAAATAGTATGCGATAGTAGGCGATATTTTTAAAAGATTGAGCTTTCTTTTTGAGGTAATTTTATTGTTGGACTAAGTAAACATAAGATTTCATATTATAGATTACTTACCACACTATCGATAGTCGCTTTGAAGTACTTGTAGTGCTTGGTTTTATTTAAGCAATAGTTTCCAATACTATCGATAACAGATTATCATAGATTGCTGCATGAAAGTAAATAGATTCATTTGTTTATTTGCAATACCAACGATTAAAGCTTTGAGAGCGTACGAAGTTTTTTATATAGAGAAAGCTTATACCACAGCTAGGCATAATTTACTATCGATTGCAGTAATTAAGTTACTATCGATAGCTCTTCAAATCTCTGTTGCTTGAGTGAACAGAGTTCTTGTTGTATAAAACCCATTATAAACGATTTTTGGAACTTGTAGCTCTTGCGAAAAATGTCCCATCCCTAGTGCCGTCCCTACTGCCTCCTTTCCTGCCAACATCATCGATAACAATTGAAATCTTGTCTGCCCTACAAGCAACTCTGGCGCTCAGCACGTGTCACATTTCTAATCATCAAAAGCAACAGCACAAAACATACTTATACATATCTGTTTATATATGTATATAGCACATGCCGGCATGATTGTTTTTACGAGCTCCAGCAAGAGGGGAGAGGGTGGGGGGGGGGGGTGGGGTTGCTGCCTTTCCATCTCCTCACTAATTTGTTACTGTCCTGGCGAGCTGCGTCCTGAGCCCGAGAGAGTAATTACAGCAGCACATAAATTGCTGTCCGTGAGCTGCAAACTTCATGACAAAGTTATAAGTACCCCGTGTTGAGTGAGAGAGAGAGAGAGAGAGAGGAGAGAGGGAGAGGAGTGTGGTGAAGTGCAAGTGGAATAGCAAACGAAAGCAAAAGTGACAAAAAAAAGCGAATGTCAAAAAAGCAAAATGCCAACAGCGCAGCGAACAAATACTTCATATCTGCCACACACACACACACATGGACACACACACACACACACGTACACGTACACGTACACAAAAGCCACAACATGTTTGCATGCTGTATGTGTGTGTGTGTGTGTGTGACATTGACTAACGTGCAGCGCGCTGCGACACACACATGCCACAGCAGACCGCAGACACACGCACACACACACACACACACACACACACACACACACACACACATAAACGGCCGCAATACACTTGCAATTTAGTGCAACACGAACAATTTAATTCAATTTCAATAGCAACACGCACAGCATGCCGCACCCTCCCCCCTCGCTCGCCTCGCTCGCTACGCCTCTGTCTAACACCTGGCGTGGCAAGTGGCCATAAAAATGCGCCATGTTTACATTGCCGCATGCCGCATGCCGCATGCCGCGGCGATCTCATCTCATTTAATCGCGCAACTTTTATTTTAGTTGCCAGCGTCGCTGCCGACGTCGCTGCCGCTGCTAATCTGTGGCACATAACGTGCCACGAAATGAAATGCAAATACAGTTTGCGATAGTCTGTGGCAATCTAAATAGTTTTCATTGCGTGGCTAAGAGGGCTGGCACGGGGGGGGGAAGGGGGAAAGGCTGCATGCAACACTTTTTTGCCGCGCGCTACTCAATTGCATTGAATGGGAAGCAGGCAAGCGACGCAGAAAGAGAGAGAGAGAGAGGGGAACAAGCTGGCTAGGCTGCGAGTGAAAGGGAGCGGGTTAAGCGGGGGAGGAGGGGGCGTGGCTGTGCCTGCAGTCGTGGCCTGGCTACACAAGGGCAAACACAGCTGTGTTTACTTTTGCGTGCGCCACTGTGCCACGCCCCCTGTACTATAATCTGCCTCCCTTTCCTTCTCTCGCCTGCCTGAGTTGCTTAAATGTCAGTTTATATCTCAAGGATAAGTCGCTTTTTCTTTTCCCGCACACACACACGCACGCACACACGCACACATCATGTGGCAAGCAGATATAACACGTTGCATATGCAATGGGGAATATGCAGTTATATAGTTGATATAGCTTAGCTTAGCTAAGCTGCCGGCTGCGGCTGCGGCTGCGGCTTTGTTGCATTTGCCAGGCGACGCATCTAATTGAGATTAACGAGCGAAGGCGATGCCATTCGATTGTTTGCCATGTGCCACGCCCACCAGCTCAAGTTGGGGAGGTGAGGAGAGTGAGAAGGAGCGAGGAGGAATGGAAGGAAGTAGGAGAGAAGAGAGATAAAAGATCGAAGAAAACTAAAAGCGATAGACAAAAGGAATGAGAATGAGACAGGAAGAGTTAAGAAAGGAAAAGAGAAAGAGAATGAAAAAGAAAAGGAGAAGAAGGAACAGAAAGAGAAAAGGAAAGTTAAGTTAAAGAAGACAGAGGCAAAGATAGGGACCAAGAAGAAAGGTGGATAGTGGGTCAGACGAGGAAGAAAACGAAAATGAACTAGGAGAAGGTAAAGAAAAGAAGAATAAGAGAGAAGGTGTGAAAAAGAAGATGAATTGAGCAGAAAAAGAGAAGAATGAAAGGAGAAATAATAGAAGAATAAGCAGAGAAGTAGAGAGGGAAAGAAGAGCAGAAGAAGAACAGAGGGAAGAAAAACTGTGCGAGACGAAGAGGGAGAAACCCAATGCGACTTCAAAGAAGCGCAATAGGTGAGTCAAGGCATTGGTAAATTACAGGAAAAGCAGCAGCAAAACCCAAAGGAGAGGGCAATAAATGGCAACGCGAAGAGGGAGCACAAGGGAGTGGAAAGAGGAGCAAAGGCATCCGGCTTTATTGCCACATTAACTTTTAATGCTGCGCGCGGCAGCAGCAGCGTCGGCCAAAACGCAGCTAGATATTTTCTGATTACTCATACGCCACGTTGTTTACACACACACAAATCGCACAGTCAGGCAACATGGCCAAAATGCCTGAAGCAGCTACAGTGGCAGCCGTGGCAGTGGCAGCCGTGGCAGCGGGTCGTAATGAGCGCCAGTTAGCGGGAAACACGAGATAAACTTGTTGCAGCGATAAAAAGCAATAAATTTGCCATTCACTTTGTGCGCGTGTGTGTCTCTGCGTGCGTGTGTGTGTCTCCCCCTCTAATTAATAGCTTAACGCACTGCGCCACGCCCCCCCCACAACGCCCATTTTGGCTAAATGTTTTGCAATTAAATTGCACTAAAATTGCGTGTGCAGGCGCCGAGGGGAAATCAAACGCCATCAATAGTTGAGTGTGTGTGGCAGGCGGCGGGGGCGTGGCAGTGTGTGTGTGTGTGTGTGTGTGTGCGTGTGCGTCTGTCAAGCACTTGAAGTGCAGCGCGACATTTCCATTTTCTCGCTGACTTCTGCAATCTTTTTCGTTGGCAGTAAAATTTTTATTTGCGGTTAAGCGACGAATTCGCACTTGGTCAGGCAATGAAAGACAGCGCGAGAATATATATATAAATATAGTAAAAGCACTTACTGGCATATCAAGTATTTTACGGCATTTTAAAGACGAGTTTTTCCAGCTTTTTCCAGCTTGACTTATTGCTGAAGTGAGCAAAGAGCAGGCAAAGCCAAGCCAAATTAGCATGCCACAAATTTCTAATTTCCGAAAGAATTAGCTGTACTTTTGCATACAGAAACATGCTGCGCATGTGTGTGTGTGTGTGTGAGAGTTAATTTAAAATAAAGGGTGAAAAAAGAGGGGGAAAAGAGAAGAGAGCAAAGAACAAGCTAAAAGCGAGTGCAAATTGAAATTAGAGAAGACAATAAAAGCGGCCTGCTTAGCCAGCTTGAGTGGGCTCAGTGTATACACATACATAAGCATATGTGTGTGTGGGTGTGTGGGTGTGGGGAATGTACTAAGCAGTAAGTACAGGGTATAAGTGAGCTAGTTGCGGTGCTTGGTTTTTATATTTATTGCAGCTGTTTATGTTGGTTAAGCAGAAAACGCATAAAAAGCAAAGTAAAAACTGAGTGGGAAAAGTATGAGGTGATTAAGGTGAACTAGCCAATACCCTGTAAGCATGAGAGAGCAGTTTAGATAGACAATGATCTACACTATAAGGCTGTAGAGTTGTTTATGAACTAGAAAGTACCCTGCAAAGGAAGGCTTAGACTAATAGATAGCCTGTAAATCGCACTGAGCAGATTAGATAAATTAAGGCCGAAGTTTATCATCAAAATTGAGGTTGCACTTGAAAATACCCTGTAAAGAAGCTCTGACAATAAGGTTAACGTAATTATACCCAGTTTAGTAACAAATATGGAGCTTAATCTGTTGAATATAGATTTATTTCAAACAGTTTTCTATGCCTTACTTCACTTTCTGCTCTTTGAATTGACTTTTTCACTTAACATTTTTCCCTCTCATTTAAATTTCTTTTTTCACAACTTTTTTCTGCTTATTTTTCTCCCCCCATATCGTATTTAATGACCTATTGATATGCCATAACATTAACAATTAAATTTCATTGCATTAAAATGCAAAAAAAAAAAAACAGAAAAAGAAACAAATTAATGTGCGCTCTCATTATTTTTTGTGGTCGCTTTCATTTCATTTCATTGAATATGGCAAATTGATAAATTGTTGTTCGACATTTGTTTTGCCACGCCCCCAGCGGTTGAGCAAAACCCACCTCCCCTGCAAAAGAAACGCCATGTTTATGGCATATATGATATACATATCACATACATTTATCATGGCATATGCATTTTCAATTTATAATCAGCTCAGGCTGTCGCAAGCCAAATAAATTCATCGATAATTGTTAATTGACGATTATTTGTTGTGGTTGTTGTTGTTGTTCGGTTGTTGTTGTTGTTCGTGTTGTAATTTATTGTTATTATTTATATCCGTTGTTATGGCTATGCGTTGTGGTTGAAGGTTAAGCGTAGACTGATTGATGAAGTCAAGTAAACAAAAGGTGATGAAAGTGAAGGTCAAATGGCGCAAATAAAGGGGGGAGGGAGGTAGACAATGTGCATAGGCGGACAATTTGGAAATCTTAGGGAAATTTAGAGATATTTAGTGAATGTTTTAAAATTTATAAGATGCTCTAAATAATTTTAGGAATTTTTGAAAATATTTTACAGATTTTCTTGTACAAGAACAGAGTGCGCTTTATATGCAGAAGGAGGCATTTGCGGTCCAATAAACTATATATAGTCTGTATCAGTATTCAGTCTGTAATCAATATAGTTTTTTATTTGTTTGTCTGTATGAATGCTTAATCTCAGAGACTAAAAGAGCTAGCGCCACCAATTTAGGTGACAACACTTGTGTGAGTCATAAGCTTCAGAAGTATTTTTCAAAATTGAGCCACGCCCACTTCCGACTCCGAAAATCGATCAAAATTGAATAGCAAGCGCAATTCTAAGGCAGCGCTTCTTGTACTTTCTTTGTTTTTGATGCATATAATTTGCCAACTGGTTTTCTAGCTTATTTTCCGCTAACTTACTTAAGTCTTTTCCTTGTAGACTTTTCTGTACCCGCTCTGCCTATTCCCCCTGCCTTTTTAAGCCGTCACTGTAGCCTAGTGAAAGCCAACTTATAAGCAAGAAGGCTACCCTAACAAGCAGCTACTTCTATCATTTGCAAACGTCTTCTTCGTCTACGGTTCGGGGCCCCAGCTTAGCCGCCCTTGGGGTTGCTCATGTGGCTGGAAGTTTTCGAGTTCCAGCTGTGGTAATGACTACACAGGCCTCCTTGTGCGCGCGCGTATGTATGCGTGTCTGTGTGTGTGTGTGTGTGTGTGTGTGCGTGGGTGTATTTGAGTTGGGCAACTTTAACAACGGCAGCAGCTGTGCGGGGCCTTCGTGAAGTGATCTGGAAGCGAACGCGCCATTAAAATTACAAGTGTTTGTGCCGGAAAATGCCGAGAAAAACAGCAGCAGAGCTGCAGAAGTTTTCCTGGCTAGCAACAAGAGGGGAGAGAGGGGGGGCGGGGTGACCTGGACGGGGGTCAAGGCCTGGGCAAAGCCTGTTCTGCTCTGTTGCTGCTGCTGCTGGCCAGGCCAATTGTAATGCATATTTGATTTGTATTTACGTATAGGTAGAGGGGGGGAGGAGAGGGGGAAGGAAGAGGAAAAAGGGAGGGGAAGGGAGCTGGCAAATCGATTGTCATGCGAATGCTGGCTGGGAGCGTGAACAAATGTTTTCCCATTTGCCAGCAGCAACAACAATAATTGCAATGCGAGCGAGGGAAAACTTTAAACAGCAACAAAAACAACAGAAACAACAACAACAACAACAACAACAACAAAATAACCAAGCACTTTTGCACATGATTTTCACAGCTCGGGGAAATTAATGAAACTAATGGACGAGCTGTGCGGCAGCAAACGAAGGACGCTGCGTATGCGTTGCGTATACGCAATGTGCGCACCGTGGCACGATAACGGGAGAGACAGTGGCAAATTAAAGCGTCAATTAAGCGGAAAGGAATTAAAAGCGAATCATTGTTTGTTGTTGTTGTTGTTGTTGTGGTTGTTGCCCATTCATAAAAATGCCAAACGCAGCAGCGACCCCTCAAACTGCCCCACCAGCAATTCGCTCCAGAAAGCGGCAAATGCCAAAAGCCAAAAGCCAAAATTTGAATGCCCCAGCGGCACTCACACTCACACTGGCACTCACATGCGTATTCACACTCGCATTCACATACACATACATGTACGTGTATTCGAAACCGAATCAAAACAATACCTTGTAAACATTAACCCCCTGCTGCCCCCTCCGGCTGCTGCTCCACATCATCGCTTGTTTATGCCAGCAATTTCAAAGGGGGCAGAGGTGTGGACAAAGGGGGCGGGGGGCAGGGTCAGAGATGGGGGCATTCCCTCGAGCTAATGATGATTGGCTGACTGACTGCAAGAAAAAAAGGTCTCTATAAATAAGCAGCACAAACAAACAGCAAGCGGCGTTGTCTGTCAGCGGCCTCGAACAACAGAAGAACACCTCCCCCTGCCCCCTTGCACCCCTTACCCCTTTCCATACCCCTCACTAACTAATCCACTTCACAGTCGCCTTTTCTTTCCTTTATGTCACTTTGCTTTTCATTTATAATCCCCATTCTTCTCTGCTCTCTTTCTTCTCTTTCCTCTCCTGCTTCATTTTCATTTTGCAACTTTCTTCTCTTTCATTTTTATCGCTGCAATTTAATTGAAATCTCTTCTCTTATCAAATTTGACAGCTCAGTTTGCAGTTTTGCTGCTGTTGCTGCTGCTCTTGTCTCTCTCTTTCTTCTCCCCCTCCGCGCTTCTTCCCGGCTGCTGCGCTTTGCTAGTGCACAAAGTGGAATAAATAATTTTCAATTGGTTTTGCTTGTTCGCAATTTGTTTGGTAGGTGTAGAACAAGTTAAGCTTCATGTGCAATTTGCATGGATGTTGGCTATGTGTTGACTGCAGCCAAAGCCAGCCAATTTGTATACCCTGTGCGGCAGTGGGGTAGTTTGATTTATGGCGAGTGAATAGAATGGACTAATTGAGTTAGTTAAGTTAGGCTCAGTTGGTGGATTATCATTGCAAGTATCGATAACAACGATATACAATTAACGATAAATATGCTGATGTTTGTCGGGGTTATCGATATTTATCAATGACAAGAATCGATAACCAGCTATCGATATTGTCAATATTATACGTATTTTCCCACTTCCATTCCCATTTTAGTTATCGATAACAACGATATACAATTAACGATAAATATGCAGATGTTTATCGACGTCAATGACAAGAATCAATAACCAGCTATCGATATTGTCAATATTATACGTATTTTCCCACTTCCATTCCCATTTTAGTTATCGATAACAACGATATACAATTAACGATAAATATGCTGATGTTTATCGACGTTATCGATATTTATCAATGACATGAATCGATAACCAGCTATCGATATTGTCAATATTATACGTATTTTTCCACTTCCATTCCCATTGTAGTTAGTTATCGATAACAACGATATACAATTAACGATAAATATGCTGATGTTTATCGAGGTTATCGATATTTATCGATGACAAGAATCAATAACCAGCTATCGATATGGTCAATATTATACGTATTTTCCCACTTCCATTCCCATTTTAGTTATCGATAACAACGATAAAAATGCTGATGTTTATCGACGTCAATGACAAGAACCGATAACCAGCTATCGATATTGTCAATATTATACGTATTTTCCCCACTTCCATTCCCATTTTAGTTATAGATAACAACGATATACAATTAACGATAAATATGCTGATGTTTATCGACGTCAATGACATGAATCGATAACCAGCTATCGATATTGTCAATATTATACGTTTTTTCCCACTTCCATTCCCATTTTAGTTATCGATAACAACGATATACAATTACCGATAAATATGCTGATGTTTATCGAGGCTATCGATATTTATCGATGACAAGAATCAATAACCCGCTATCAATATTGTCAATATTATACGTATTTTCCCACTTCCATTCCCATTTTAGCGATCGATAACAACGATATACAATTACCGATAAATATGCTGATGTTTATCGACGTTATCGATATTTATCAATGACATGAATCGATAACCAGCTATCGATATTGTCAATATTATACGTATAGACTTAAAATTTACTGAATATTTTCCTTGAGATGTGTTTGACTGTAATCGAAATATACCCTATAGGGTGAAAGAAATCCTCATGGAAAAATTGTAAAAATTCATTTAAATTGAATAAATGATGTAGACGACTTACAGAATTAGCCAAACTATATAAATAAACCAAGTTAGTTGACGCGGCTGTAAATGAAATAAAATAAAAACTATTTTCGTTACTTTGTAAAGACAGAAATAGAATGAGATATATAAACATTGTTTCCGCTTTTATATTTTATTGGCCACACAAGTTCCGTTTTGGCACCGATTTTTATAGTTGCCAGAGAACTGCAAATTAAGCATACAATATATAGCCATATATGTTATACATATTAGATTTAGCATTAGTTAAATAGCAGATCTAGTATATTTATAGAAATATTTGAACTATTTAGAATAGCAAATGCAGAATATATAAAGATTTGTAGGATTATACATTAAGCTGCTTCTATACCTTCCCTTAGTCATGCATACCCCACCTCTCATGCGCAAATTTCACTGAGTATTGCCTATGCATAGTTGCGCTACAATTTTTGCGCCCAAAAGTATGCTACAAATATTTACAATTTCACTGAGAGACTCCGCAAGCCTAAGTGGCTTGCAACATGTAGCATGCAGCATACTCAGACTCCATCCACCAGCATGAAGTAGTAGAAGCAGCATAAACATTTTTGGGATTTTTAATAAATTCTCTAGAGAGAGACATGGAGGAGAGAGGGACAGAAAGAGAGCGAATGGGAGCGGATGCTCTCAAGCGCATAGTTTATATTATTCTTCGTTTCGCATTCAATTTGGCATTCAACTAATTCAGTCGAGCAGCTCGTGCTGCATTCACATGCATTGCGCATCGATACACTGCGAGAAACGCATGCCTTGACCCCGCGCACCACCCTTCCCCCCCCCATCCATCGAAATGCTGATGAGTCTGTTTGGCCGCATTCCTGTGAGACGAGAGGCGGCAGCACAAATGGCTGTCAGCTGAGCTGTAAATGTTACAACACACTCACACACACACACAGACACACAGAGACGCAGAGACGCATACACACGCATACTCACACACGCATACACACAATCGCTTTCACTTTCACGTGTGTGTTTGCATTTGTGTGTGTGTCAGAAAACTGTCAGGCCGCATTTCATATGGCTCATCTGGACGAAGGCTGTCAGTAGGCGTGGCCCAGAGAGGGGAGAGAGAATAGTGAGAGGGATGGGGAGGGGGTCGGGGCGTTTGTAGGTGCTTCGGGGTCGTCGCTTGTGACATTGCCGTGGACGTGAACGTGTTGCCTCGCACTCTCGCACTCTCGGACACGGACGGACAGAGACTCTTCTTCACAGACAGTTTTCACTAATTATCTGACACGCTGTTGGGCCTGGTTAAGAGAGAGAGAGAGAGGGGAAGGGGGGAGAGAAGGGCGCAGGCAGCTCGTATGTAACTTGGGGCCGTGGACACATTCTGTTGCTGTTGCTGCTGCTGCTGCTGCAGTTGCTCGTTGCGGCCAAGGACTCATTTTGAATGTGCCGCGTTGTACACACACACACACACACACACGCGCGCGCACACACGTGTAAGCCCCGCACACACAGTGGAACTTTCCGTGCGCATCTCAGAACTCTAATTTCAAAGGTCGCCTCAGTGCGGGGCAAAAAAAAAACGAGCGTTTTGTAACTTTTCTTTTTGTTCTTGTTTTCCATGGCCTGCATCGAGAGCAGAGGGCAGAGCAACTGTGAGTGAGAGAGAGAGAGGGAGAGTAAAATAAATAGAGATGGCAGCCAAACAAAACACACACACACACACACACACTGCAATGCAATTAAAAAATTTGTGTACGAATAAAGCAAATTTGAAACAGCAAAGGAAATTTTGCGACAGTTTTATTTAGCTGGTAAAACAAATTTGAGAAAGAGAGAGAGAGCTAGATAGCTATTAGATTATATCTTACAAAACATATAGGATTTGTAGCTTTAAGTTAGCTTTGCAGTTTTAGCTTGAAAATGTGGAGCAAACTTTCTGTCTGACTATGAAAACTCTTCACAGTTCTTTCGCCTTCTTCAAACTTCCTGTAGAGCATTCGCTGGTCAGCTCTAAGTGCACTTAGGCATTACTTCACTGTCTCCGCTATCCGCTCCCTCTTCTCTCCCACTTCCCTCTCTCGCTTCTCCTCTGCTCTCCCTGCCATTTGGGTGTCATGTGTTTTAAGCCATGTGCATGTTTTATTTGGCATTCGCCTTTTGTGTGTGCGCTGCATTTGATTCCGCGAGGCTCTTCACGCCTCTTACTCCCCCTCTCCCCCCTCTCTCTCCATCACCCTTTTAGCCGTGGCAAATTGTGTGAAGGCCGTCGCGGCGTAGAGCGGCGTCAATAATTGAAGAGCCTGCTGAGAGCTGCAGCCGGCGCCGCAAAGTTGATTAAATTTAAGCAGATTCCACTCAGGCTGCCTCACTCTCTCCCCCTTTCCTGCTCTCCCCCTCGCTTACTCTCTTCCTTTTCTCGATTGCCTCCGTGATTGTCTGTTAGAGTTGCCAGCAATTGAATGGCATCACAAATTAAAATACACATTATGTATTAGCACAGCAGGTCGCGCTGCCTCTGTCCCGCTCCCGCTCCCGCTTCGTCTTCCTCTCTCTTTGTCGCTGTTAATTAAGTTTTGTTAATGCTGCCATTGACATCTGAAACTGAAAGTTATTCGGGAGCAACAACAACAACAGAACTGTCAAGTGCTTGGTCCGAAAAGTTCTGTTGACAAAAACAGTCAGACACACACACACACACACGCACACAGAGAGGGCCACGCTTGCCTGCCCTTTCACTCTCTCACACTCTGCATGAGAAGCAACAGTCGCCTGGCGCGGCAGCTTAACAGCGCCCACTTTAACAGCAAGTGAGCGCGCTTAGTTAACAGCGCACGACGCTCTCGCTCTCGCTCTCTTCGCACTCAACTGTTGAGCGAGCTCAGCCGCTCTGTTAGTATTACATAGGCAAGCGACGGCGGCAGCGACAGCAACAGTTATAATTTTCGCTTGCCTTCTCTTTTTGTCCTCGAATGATTTATTTTTGGCGTGGCAGCGACGCCAGCAGCGGACAGCGAGCAGCGAGCAGCAAGACTCTGCTGCCGAGTTAAGGCATGTGGTTTTGTTTGGATTTATGCGTGCTGCCACTCTCGCTCTCACCTCTCTCTCCCGCTCCCGCTCCCACTGCCTCTGCTGTTGCTTCTGTTTGCACGCGTCGCTTGCTTGATATTGTCTGCCTGGGCTGAAGATGCTTAGGCAGCAGCAGGCAAGCCGCGAAGTTAACGGTAAATGGTAACGGCGAAATGCTAACTTTGCCTTACTCTGCTCGCAAATTTATGCAATTCGCTGTCTCTTTCTCTCTCTCGCTTTCAAGTTTTTCTATTAGCCCGTCGTCATATTGTTTAATTAGCGCTGTGGCGCGCTAAAAACTCTGCCAGGGTTGCCAGAGCGGTGGCGGTGGCGCCGCCTTTTGCATGTTTTGCATTTAATCATTTTTTTGTTATTACTTTGTGCTTTGTGTTTCGCATTGTTGTTGCTGTTGTTGTTGCCGTCGTTGGATGCAGTTGATGGCGCCATTGTTGTGACCCTTATTGTGCGCCATTTTGCATCGCTGCCAGCGCCAGCAGGCCTATAAACAGTTATGCCTGTATCGGTGTGTGTGTGTGTGTGTGTGTTTGTGTGCATATTTCAAATGTCGCCGTCGACATGCACATGACTGCAGAACTGCGGAAATGAAAACAATATCCATTTCCATTGTATATTTTTATTCGCTGCAAACGACGGCGACAGCGACAGCGACGCGATGCGACGTTGCGACGTTGGCAGCGACAGCAGAAGAAAGCGCAACGCGGCCATGGGGGAAACCTGTCGCAGTTGCCGCTGCCGCTGCCGCTGCAGTCGCTCTGGCACACGCCCAATGGCCCCAGTGCACAGTGTCCCTATGCCCATTGCAGCACAGTGGGACTGAGCTCCCTAGTTGATGCAGTGCAGGAACGCGTTGTGGTCCAGTTGAAGGCAGTTTTTGTTTTTATCAAAGCGTTAAAATGCTTTGTTTATATTCATGAACTTTTGAATTTTGCATTGAATTTTGTTAAATAATAATAGAAAATATTTATAAATTCAGAAATTTCAATCTTAATTTAACTGCTACAATACATTTAATAATAGTTTTAAATTTTGATAGTCTCTGAGAATGAGGCCCGCATACAGACAGACGGACGGATCAATATGGCTAAATCAACTTGAATGTGGATTCTGAGCAAACATATGCATATCTATATGTATATACTCAATAGGGTTGCAGTTGCTGCTTTATCCTTGTTCCGCTCATGTCGACGTACTTAATATACCATGTCCGTCTGTCCGTATCTCCGTTCGTCAAACTAGTCTTTAGTCTAGTCTTTTCAGTTTTAGAGCTATCTTGATTAAACTTGGTATACATGCTTCTCATTGTTGCACGCTGTAAATAAGTCGCAAAGAGCCGGATCGGACCGATATATCGTATATATGCAATAGAACCTATCGGCCGATTTTTGTCCTTTTTTCGAAACAACAACAAAAGCCAAATCAGTGTGACAGTGGGCAGAGCACGCTCTCGCTTTACCTTCCTCCCTCTCGCTGCCTTTTCCCACCTTTCTTCCTCTGCTTACCTGTTATAAACTACACCTGTGCAAAGCTGCTCCTGGTGTGTGTGTGTGTGTGCGTGCAACAAGTAGAAAGCTGCAGCTCATGAATAATGTGGGAAGGGGGACAGGAGGAGGGGCGTAAATAGGAATCTCTGAATCTGAATTTGAATCTGCATCCGAATTTGAATTTGAATCTGAATAAAAATGTGCAAAACTATTGGCAAACTGTTGAGGCAGCTGCCGCACTTTTATACACAGGTAGCTGAGCAGGTGCGAAAGGAGAAGTAGGAGGGAGGTGGGAATCCTGCTTGTGCGTCCTTGTCTATAAGCTGCGGGGGCTATTGAACTGCCGCCACTAATGTCTTCTCTGTCTATTCTCTCTTCTCTCGCCTTGTCTTGCAGGTGTTGCACGCGTTGCACGAGCAGCTGCGCAATTTGGCCGTAAGCGCCACTTGGAGCCACTTGGCTGGCACTCACAGGCTGAGCCACTCGAGCAAATATCGAGAGAGTGAGAGTGAGAGAGCGTGGAGAGCGTGTGAAATCGACACGGCACAAACAAAGCGATAGCGTGGATGATGCAACGCGGCGACTTGGGCAACGCGTTGCTGCCGCCAGCCAGGGGCGTGGCAAGCACATGACAAGGTGCCAGCGCGAAGAATGCACATAGTTGCCTACGACCAAAGCGAAAGCAAACACAGCAACCACAACAACGACGACGACGACAAGGAACACTTTGAGCCAAGCAGCAGCAGCAGCAGGAAAGGAAGCCGAAGAGGAAGCAGCAGGGTAAGCTGACAACATGGCAGACGCAGAGGATAGCCACAGTGGCAGCGGGCTGGGCTCCAACCATGACTCGCTGCAGCTGCTGAACCAGAGAGAGGCTCAAGAACGCGCGGACAAGGCGGTGTCCACCAATGACTTGAAGCAGCAGGAGGTGCAGCGTAAGATGACCTACGAGGCGCTTTTTGCCACGCTGGTGGAGATCAAGATGAAGTCGCTGAAGCAGGACTACGAGCAGCACAGGCAAGCGAAGATGATGCGCAAGAAGCGCAAGTTGACTGCGCTTGGACGGTTCCTTCTGGTGCGCGATCGCTTCGTCACGCGACGCTCCAGCATCAGGGAGGATGACGACGATTCTGACGAGGACGCAGCGCTGTCGGCGGCCAAAGCTGCACAGCTTGCCTACAACACGGCTGATGATCAGCTGGACGAGAGCGTGGCCAGCACGTTGAGCAACTCGTCGGGACGGGAAAGCAGGCCGGCGGGAAGACATAGCCACAGTATGGTGGTGCAAGCGCAGACGCATAGGCGCGCATCGCCGCCGCCGGATCAGAGACCCATCTCCTCCAGTTCCGCCGAAGAGACATTAGCTGAGGAGCCGTCTCCTGCCCCAAGTAGATTCGTTCGCCCAGCCGAAGCCGCGCCACATTCCAGCTTGCGCAGCCCAAACGCAGCGAACACGCCGCACACCTCCAGCTATGACAATACTTCGCAGGCCACCGCCGCCACCGCCGCCACCGGCACAGCCAGCGCCACTGTGGTGCGCGGTGCTGGACTGCACAGCTCCACCCTGGCCGACGACAGCCTTACGGCCTCGTTGCGCGGCAGCCTCGAGAGCCTCTCCTACTCCAGTTCCCGCTGCACCGTCAGCTTCGGTGGCGCCGAGGTTATTGCCCTGGGCCACGAGGATGCGGACACACGCGAACGTGCGCGTCTCGCCAAGCGGATGCGCATCCTGGAGGCGAAATCCATCAGTGCCCAGTGCAGCCCCATCTTTCCACGCAGCCTGGTGCGCACCATTCCGCTGCCCGTGCCGCAGCAGGCGGTGAGTCTAGATCGTAATGGGTTGAATTATTCATTTTATTTGGTCGTAAGTCTCCAAGGGTCTCCAAAAAAGTTTGTAGGTAACATAGTTTTTAAAGTTTCTAACAGAGTCTATTGAAAATTGGGCTCTAAACTCCAAAGTCTCCAATTTGTGAAGTCTCCAAAAATGTTTAAGTCTCCAAACATCAATGTTTCTTCAGTAGCGTCCAACAAAGCCCAAGTTTTCTATTGTTTATTGAACTTCCTTCGAAAGTTCTCAAAATCGAATGTCTCCAAAGACAACAGAAGTCTACAAACTCTTTTATAATAAAATCATGTTAGATATTTTATAGTATGTTACTTCGGAAGAATTTGATTTTAAAGTCCTTAAAACAATATATAACCAATTTTTTAAGTCTCCAAAGTAGTAAAGCTCTCCAAAATTTTCATAAAATTTATAGTCTCCAAATTAAAAAATTACCAAATAGCTCTACAATGTTTCATAGATTTTGAAGTTTGCAAAATTGAAAGTCTCCAAATTGAAAAGTCTCCAACATTCTTAAATTATCTGAGCTCTCCGAACACTACTAAGTTTATGTATTTTACTTGATTTGGAAAGTCTCCAAACACCAAGAAATTATTTAAAATACCAAAAAGTACTAAATCTTTCGAAAAAATACTATAAATACTTTTAATACACCCCAATGACCTTTGCATTTACCCTCTCTTCTCTCTCCCTCTCTCCACAGCGCCTCCACATGAATGTTCCCTCCAGCCTGGCCAGGCCACCGCCACCGCCACCGCCATCGCTGCCGCCTCATCCTCCTCACGTGGCTCTGGAAATCGAATCGCTGCCACTGCCCGCACTTCCCCATGCAGCACAGTCGCAGTCACTGCAGCCGGAGGCTTTGCCGCTGCCGCAGCGCAAGCGGCTGCTGCCCAAACAGATCTCCTGCACCGAAAGCTACTCGGGAGCAGGTAGTGACTTCGAGGGCGCTGGTGCCGCTGCCTATGCACGCTACTTTTCCAGGCAGAACACGTCGGAGGACAGCGCCAACGTGACGGTGAGCACGGTGCTGGCCCAAAGCGATTCACAGTCGCTGCACGCGCTGCCCAGCTATGCCAATACGCCAACAACCTCGGCCGCCGGACGCCTCAAGTCACGCAGTACGGGTCTGTTGGTTCCACATACCACACACACGCCGGAGGCAGTGGCGATTCCTATGGAGGATGACGATGCAGATGCAGATGAGGAAGATGACGATGAGGCAGAAGTGGGGCAGCCGTTGCCCGCACAGCTGGCGGAGAAACTGCATCGCATGACCTCCACATCGACGGGTTCTAGTGTGGCGCCCCTGGTTTGCTGCAGTGCAGCCAAATCGACGCCCAAACCGAGAATTCAACAGAGCTTTAAGCCGACGCTGCCCACGCCGAGCACCGGCAGCGATGATGAGTATCGACGTCGCAAGCGGAAGTACAGTAAGTTCACTTTGAGTTGGTCCCCCACAGATGCCTAATCCCGCTAATCCGCTAATGCTCTGTCCGGTTTCGCTTACAGAACGCCATCATCGCTGCTCGGATCCGGATATCGTCTATCCCACGCCCCACGGACTGCAGCCTTGCCTGCATGTTTTGGGTCTGCCTGGCCACGTACAGTCCATGTAAGTGAGGCAGGCAAACCTCATCTCAATTCCAACGTGGCTAATGCCACAAAGGCTACGTCAAGCGGCGGCGACTAATGTCATTTATTACCCACAGACAATACCCCTACGAGGAGGACTCGCCCTGCGACCTGCAGCTGGACACGGACATGGACACGGACGCGGATAAAATCGACGACCTTGAGCACATTGTGCCTGCCGGTGGCAGTGGCAGCCGCAGTGCTGGCCAGGGCGGTGGCGGCGTCGCCGGTCGTCAGCGACATCGCAGAAAGCATCGGTAAGTCGCTTAGGCTATCTCGATGTGTCCATCGAAGCGAAGAACTCAATCACCCTTTCCCCTAGCCGATAGACGCTAGTGTTGTGCACAGTGGGCTAGGTAGTTGGATTGTTGAGTAAACTAAAATTCAGTTTTATTACAAGTTGATTGAGGTTATGTGGAAAAGTTGAGGTTAAAGTTGATTTTTAGTTAATATTTGTCTTTAATCTTAATTTCAGTTGCCATTTAGTTAAAATTATGGTACAGATTCTTTTGCAACTTCATCTAAACTTAACTTATGTCTAGGCGTATAAAATTTGTGTTTGTATGACCGCCTAGATCTTGGAGATTATAAAAGCTAGAGGCACTAAATTTTGTATTAATCATTATGCATGTTACTGCAGCCTAAAGCTCAAACTGGAATGCGGCCACGCCTTCTTCCGCCCCCAAATATTGATAATACTAGTATTGCAAGCGCAATTTTCAAGCTAGAACGTTAGTTTATGTTGGGTTTTAAATTTATATAATATCCACATTATCTAAATATTTTTAAAAAATTTCTATATTATCAAATACAAGCATAGAAGCCATGGCTTCGAATCAAAAGTTAATTATATTTTCATGTATTTTTTAAGGATTTTTGAGTTCTTAATAAATTAAATTGTTTTTTTAATGTAATGTGCTCACAAAATTCTCTGCCACATATAATTATATATATTTAATATTTACAACATATATTTCTTTATTAAATTTTCACCCAAACTGCCGCTATTTAGCCCACTGTAGCTGCCTTTGCCCCACAACTAGCCGTATGAAATGATTAGGAAACATATAAATGATGGCGCTTTTGTTGCCATGGGATGGTACAACAAAATAGTTCTTTAGCTAGGTCAGTTGCACTCACAATGGGTTGCCACTCCTTACCCGTTCCGGCTTGTCCTTGAGCTGCACTAATAAATGTCGTCCAGCTGCAAAGCGATTGTCAAACATTGCCTAATGCGTTTTCTTTCTCTCTGGCGTAGACCGAAAAACGCAGACAAAAATTGATTGACAAGCTTTGTGTGAGTTGCTGGAGTGGAAGAGGAAGGGGTGGGGAGGGGAGGGGAGGGAAGCGTGTAATGGCAGTGGAACAAAAGTAACGGCATGGCGCTGTCACCACCTGGCTGAAACGTAAACCCAACATTCCCCCCGCGCAACTACCTACCTGCCTGCCCGGAGACTGCCTGAGTACCTGAAACTGTTGTCGCAGTTGCCTCCGCTCTGCGTTTTTGTTCCATTTTTTTTTTTGTTGCTCCACCAGGAGGCACTTCCGCTGCGCAACGAGCAGCGACGGCAGCAGGAGACGCCATGTTGTGCCGCAGGGGCAGGTGGATAGAGGGTGGGGGAGGGGGGGGGGGGAAATTGTGGCAGCTTTGTAATGCGGAAGTTTTGCAAAACCCAAACGGAAATAGAGCAAATATGTTTAAGCTGCTGCCGTTGTTGTTGTTGTTGTTGCATGTGTGTGTGTGTGTGTGTGTGTGTGTGTGTGTGTGTGTGTGTGTGTGTGTGTGTGTGTGTGTGTGTGTGTGTGTGTTGGCCTTCAGTTAAAGAGTAATTGATTAAGCACCATATTGATATAATCGCCCAGTTCAAATGGTTACACCTATTCGCACTGTGGTTAGGGCTAAACGACTTGGAAAATCCCCTACCCTAAGCTGTGTTTGGAAATCTTTAAGGCTAAGAAATCTTGACATTTTAGGTTTTTTTTTGGAATTTATTTAAGACTGCGAAGCATAAGGCAGGAGTTTTCTGTTCTAGTTATATCAGAAAAGTTCTTAGGTTCATTTATTTCTCATTTTAAGATTCATCATAAGAAAAACTCTCTAAAATCCATAATAATTTCTTAGAAATAAATAACTTCTAAGAAATCAAACTTATTCTCCATCCCAACCTTTGCTATCTCAACTTCAGTTTTCTA
Organism: Zaprionus ghesquierei; assembly: GCA_018904095.1. NCBI lineage: Eukaryota > Metazoa > Arthropoda > Insecta > Diptera > Drosophilidae > Zaprionus > Zaprionus ghesquierei. The sequence goes on along the minus strand of JAEIGP010000602.1, from coordinate 2,824,833 downwards.
TATATTTTATAATAATAGTAATTTCCCAAAAATTCTTCTTTCTCTTTTTAGACATCGTCACAAAAAACGACATCGTCATAAAAAACCCAAAATTCTGGTACAGGATTTGGATAACGATGTTGTTAAGGTGCGTCTAAGCATATAGCTGAACTTCTCGGTGGATATCTTAAGTATATACTTCTTCTATATTCTCTCTAGGTAATGGATCCCCATGATCTTTCGCAGCGCGCTCGCTGGACAATCATTGCAACTGCCTGCCTTCTGTTGCTGATGTGCCTCATGCTAATTGGGGTCACACTACGGATGGCACCCATTATAGATGATATGGGTGAGTGCTAGATAAAGTTTTTACCAAGTATTACCAACTGCTTTTTGGACTGTGCAATACACGTAACCGCTGAATTTGTTATGTGTTCAGTTCTCTTTAATCTTAAGACAGTTTGCAACTCTAGTGGAACAAGTTCTGTGTAGATCGCGAATAATGATCTGCCTGTACATGAAGTTATATGTATGTATATATATAATAAACGCGCTTTTATCCTTGACTGTGCTTCGTTCTACCCTTATATTGTATATATAGTTCCAAGCTAATGTTTAAGATATTCTAGCAAAGTTTTATATAAAGCTTTTTTATAGATTAAGTTTATGTTTAAAGTGCGCAAAGAGCTTTCTTGTTTGCAGAAGCTTTTCTTAGAAATTATATCAATTATTAATCAAAATACTTAAATTTGAAAGCTCTCTTATCCTTAGAACTGTTCGGATGTTATTACAGTTACTGTTTACTTTGTGAAAGCTTTGATAGTGCCGAAAGCTGCCGCTTTACTCCAAATGTTATGCAAAGCTTTTCATGTTATTATCCTGCAAGTGGAACTTGTTATTAAGCTTTCGTTCCACAGCTTGTAGTCCACACGCAAGCTTTAAGCTTGCAACGTGAATGAGTGCGCTCAATGAGCTTTCACTCCAGCTTGGCTCAATCTCAAGGCGTCCGCGTGGCCCACACACACACACACACCATTACACACCGAGAGTCACTCACACACTCACACGCACACATTCGCAGGTTTATGTGTGCCATTGTGTTGCATAACAGGGCAGTAATAGCCGCGGAACTAGGACAGCGTATCACATGTTGCATTTCGCACAGACTGCACGCTGTCCCAGTCTGTGTGTGGGTGTGTGGGTGTGTGCGTGTGTGTGTGAGTGCGAGAGGGTGTGTGTGTGTGTTTTTTGGCATAGATTTGCCTGCCATTCGATACGATTTTTTGGTGTTGCTTCTTTTCTGCGCAGTTTTATTGTTGTTGTCGAAAGCGAAGCTGCAAAACGGCAAAAGTTTCCAGGGAGTTTTCAATGGGGGAAGTTGGGGCGTGGATAAGCCTGTTTCCTTGACATGAAACTTGACCAACATAAACTTGAACATATTTTGTGTATATTTTTGGAGTATTTACTTTAATTCGCTTGCTGATTTGATAAACTTAAACGGGAGATAGAATTCTAAGCAGTTGTTTGTAAGTAAAATGACGGACAAGGCGAAATGGAAGCTACAGAGAGGATTTCTAACCTAATTTTCCATTCAGTTTGTAAGAGGCGGAATAATGTTTTGTTTATGTCTGATTATAAAGTCCTATATAGTATATACATAAATATATTCTTAATCGTATTGCATTTCTTGCACTGCTATTTTTGTGAACACAGCTGTATATTCTTAATCAGCATCAATAAGGGAGTCGAACTAGCCATCTGTCCGTCTGTCCGTCTGTTCGTTCGTCCGTCTGTTACAACGCAAACTAGTCTCTCAGTTTTAGAGCTATCTTAATGAAACTTGGTTTATATGTTTTCCATTGCTGCACGCTGTAAATAAGTCGGAACGAGCCGGTTCGGACCGATATATCGTATAGTGCCATAGAACCTATCGGACGAACTTTGTTATTTTTTAAAATATCGCTTTGAAATTTTCCCGATATATGTCTAAGTATGCCCTTAAAAGGTTGTCAAAATTTGATCGAAATTAAACCGATATATCGTATAGCTGCTATAGAACCTATCGGTCGAATTTGGTTACTTTTGAAGATATCGCCATGAAACTTTTCTGATATATGTCTAAGTATGCCCTTAAAAGGTTGTCAAAATTTGATCGAAATTAAACCGATATATCGTATAGCTGCTATAGAACCTCTCGGTCGAATTTGGTTACTTTTGAAGATATCGCCATGAAACTTTTCTGATATATGTCTAAGTATGCCCTTAAAAGGTTGTTAAAATTTGTTCGAAATTAAACCGATATATCGTATAGCTGTTATAGAAACTATCGGCCGACTTTCATCATTTTCAAGACATCGCTGTGAAACTCTTTCTGATATATGTCTAATTATGCCCATTAAATGCTATGCAAGTTTGTTTTTTAAATCGGACAAATATATCATTAAGCCACCTTGGAACCTATGGTATAAAACCTTCGGCTTGTCGAAGGTAGCCTTTCTTTCTTGTTGTCGCTTTCAGTATCCCAAAGTTAGTTTTGCATAAAGAAAACTTATCATAAAATTTCCAACCGAATATGTTGGCCAATATCTTTAAAACTAACTTTAGGTATTTTCAAAAATGTTCACCCTTTTTCCTTTAGCTCTTTACCCAATAAAGTCTTTAAATTTTGATTACCCTTTCGCCCCTTTCCCCTCCCTCTCACCTGCCTGCCTCACATGAAATGTCGAAGCTGGTCCAAAATTAATTAGAATCTGATTAGAAATGAAATGAGACCTGGTTGCGGCTGCTGCGGGAGCTGCCGCTGGGGTGACTCCTTGTCAACAGTGGCATATCTAGCCCGGCCAGGGAAAGGGACAATGGAGAGAGGGGGAGGTGGGGGGGCGCAGCTGGAACCGCCACTTAATCGGCAGCTCGCACAACGCAGTCGGTGGTGCAACAATGGGGTGCACCACGGCGTGACAATGCCTGGTTAAAACTAATTTGTGTGTTGGCCTTAGGGCGGCACCATAGACGAGCGAGGCACACACACACACGCACACGCACACGCACACGCACGCACGAGTGCGCTGCTGGTGCATTGTGGAGAAATGGAGAAAGCAGAAATGAAGAGAAAGGCAAAATGCAGTTTCGCATTGCGCGAGACAAAGCGACAAAAGCGGCACAAAGAACGAGCGAGTGTAAGGGTGTGTGTGTGTCTGTGTGTGTTAGGGGTGTGTGTGTGTGTGTGTGTGGGGGCACTCAAAAATGCAAAGAACCCAGCTGCGAAAATGTTGAGCTGATGACGTCGCTCTTGACTTTCCACGCGACTCTGGACAAGGCAAAGGGATAGAGAGGAAGAGCGAGAGAAGGGGAGAGAGAGAGAGAGAGAGAGAGGAGGGTAAGGAGGATGGATTGTGGCCTGCCAGCTCAACTGTTTTTTGAACACAGTGCACACAATTTCCGTCCGCCATATTTTCGCACAGCCCCCGCGGCTGCTGCGGGCTGCGTTGAGTGCGTTGTCATTTTTGGGTTGGCAGCTTTTTTGTTGTTGTTTCATTACAACGACGGGACGCGGGCATAAAACAAATGCGCATAGTTCCGCTAGTTATTATCCACTTGTGGAGGGGAAGGAGGGGTAGAAGGCGGAGGAGGGGGAAGGAGTGAGCAGAGGCTACAGTAGATGCAGATGAAGGAAGAGCTGCAGTTTCTTAGACAGAAGCAGCTAAAGGAGGGGGAAGAGTGCAGAGGGGAAGGGGCGGGAAGGTAGAGCTGGAGCAGGAGGGGAAGAAGGAGGAGAGGGTGTGGAGAAGCAGCAACGGTAGCAGGTAAGGCGCACCCCAAGAGGAGGAGCTGCTGCAGGAGGAGGAGCAGCAACAGAGAAGGGGGCAAGGGGAGGGGTACAGTGGGAGGTGTAGCAGGAGGTATAGGAGCAGGTGTAGGATGAGCAAGCAGAAGGGGTGTGGTAGGTGAGGAGCAGCAGCACGGCTAACAGGAGCAGCTCAACAATGTGTCCTGTGCCCGTGTGCCTTGGCTTTTGTTTTTGTTTTTGGTTTTTTTTTATATATTTTTCGGGGCTTAATCAACACGCTAACGTCAACGTTGTCGTCTGTCGTGTCGTGTTGTAGTTGTTGTTGTTGTCCCGCTGCTGTTGTTGTCTCGCTCTTGTTGTTGTCTCGCTCTTGTTGTTATTCTCCCCGCTGTGGACCACAAAAAGCATTCCGATTGCCCAGCAAAAGCCGCAAGTATTTCAGGACCAAATTATTTTCATAGCTTTAGCTTAAAAGCTGAAATGCCCCCCCTCCTACTCTCCCCTCTCTCTTTCCCTCCTCCTCTCATTCCTCTGCTGCCCCGTTGCGCAGCAAGCGCATTGCCATTGCCATTGGCCGCTGGCGCTGGCAAAGAATTAAAAATATTTACAGCATTTTGCGAGCGCAGGCAAAGCCAAACTGGGCGCAATCTGCATGACTTGAGCGAAGTCGTAGCTGGAGATGGAGACGGAGCTAGAGCAGTCAAAGGGAATGTCCTCTGTGTGAGCGTGTATGTGTGTGCGTGTGTGTGTGTGTGCTGTGTGGTTAGGCAGGCAGCAGGCAGCAGGCAGCAGGCGGGCAACAAAGACACATGCCCAAAGCATTCCAAACAAATATGACAAACATAATTTTATGCCGCTCAACCGCACACACATACACACACACACACAGCACACACACACTCACCCACAGCGCACACCTCCTTCCACACTGAGCCAAAAAAATAAATATAAATGTCTACTTAGTTTTTTCACTCTCTGTAGACTTTGTCAGTTTCTTAATTTGAGCAACCCGACAAAACAAATATCGACAGGAAGCTACGCTTTTTGCCACGCCTACCGCCCCATTTTGCCCACTTCACTCAGCCCAAGGCAACATCGACAACTTGCCTTCTCTTTCAGCCGCAGCTGCTGGCTTAGCTCTAAGGCTGTCATGGATTAAGTCCTTGGTGAACTTGTCCATGATTAATGATGCTTTGAAAACTTGTCATTACTTTCCCCAGCTCCTCCCCCTCTTTCTCCCCTTCCCCCTCATTGCTCTTGGAATTTGCTTGTTTTGGTGTTGTTTGCCTTTCGCTCAGGAGTTCATCATCTTATCTCATCCCATTGCATTTAATTTCATTTCATTTCACTTCGCTCTGATCTCATGTCGTGCCCTGCTGTAATTATATAAACCTTTGGCAACTAATGCAACTGCATGCGCAAAGTTAATCGAGCAAATTGACGACAGGATGCAGTAGGATTTAGCAGGAACTCGAGGAAGGAACTTCCAATTATCGATGGTTTTGCGTTAATTCATTTACTTTACATTTAAATTGACACTATCGATAGTGTGTGTAGGCCATCGATAACTTCTCAACTCTTTTTTGAAGATGTGCACTTCGATACATTCTAGAAAGGATATAAATTATCGATAATTTCTTAGCACAGCGTAAAAAATGCTGCGTTTTATGTGATTTACTTCACTTTGCACTTTGTAATCGATTATTTTAAGAACTTTTACTATCGATAATACAGTTTTATTATCGATAACCTACTGTTTTTACTTCAAGAATACATTTTTTTTTTGTATGTTATGTTTTCATCAAATCAAATGCTTTAAATTGACACTATCGATAGTGCTTTAAATTGACACTATCGATAGTGTGTGTAGGCCATCGATAACTTCTCAACTCTTTTTTGAAGATGTGCACTTCGATACACGCTAGAAAGGATATAAATTATCGATAATTTCTTAGCACAGCGTAAAAAATGCTGTGTTTTATTTGATTTACTTCACTTTGCACTTTGTAATCGATTATTTTAAGAACTTTTACTATCGATAATACAGTTTTGTTATCGATAACCTACTGTTTTTACTTCAACAATAAATTTCTTTGTATGTTATGTTTTCATCAAATCAATATGATATCAATACTATCGATAAATTGTTGTAATTATTGATTAATCCATAGAGTTATCGATAGTTCGACGTATCTACTAATAATTCGATGTAACTAGCGATAAATCGATTTGGCTATGGTTAGTTTGCTTATCTTACGCCAGCCTTGGAAGATATATAGATGGAGAATAGTTCGGTTTTATATATCGATACTATCGATAAGTCTGTTTAGCCACCAATAACTGATCGGTTCTACTTTAGTTAAAGATCTGCAGTTACTACATGTATCCTTAGTCTCTATATGAGACTAGTTACAAATATTGTAAAATCTGCACTATCGATAGTACTATCGATTACTCTTCGTTCTACTTCAGTGACATTTACACTACTCACAGCAAACGACACACCCATTTCATTAATGAGCTGACATTCGCTTTCATTAGCCCACAAAACTCATTCATGACGCTACCGCGCCAAGTCAAGACTCTTCGGGTTTATTATTCAAATAGTTTTTCACAATGTTTGCTCGGAAAACTATTCAGCTCGCATCACTGTGAAAAAGTCTTGCAAGTTTGACTTGACTTTCCGCCCGAGACAGCATACAAAATGGCTGCGTTCGTGCATCGGTTTCATTCTCATCTCTTGCAGCGCTGCTAATTGCATGGGCGTGGCGGAAAGCGAGAGGAAAGAGGGGGCGGGGCGGCCAGTTCCGGACTCTGACTCCACGCGATGTCTGGCGCGGACAGCGGGCAGCTAAGTGCGGAAAAAGCAAATTAAATTAGGCATATTTAAGTAGCAACGTTTTGGGTGAGTTTTCATTTTAAATGGCAAAACGAAAATGTGGAGAGTACTCGGAAATAGACCGCTCGCTCTCTCTATCTCTTTCACTCAGGTGAGGATTTATTTAAATTTAGCCCCCTAATGAGACTGAGGCCAAAAATCCTCTAAACCAAAAAACCCCAAGCCGTAGCCATAGCCGAACCTCAGTCAAAGGCGATGAATGCAAAACGATTGAGGTTCGTGTCAGTGTGAAACCATAATGAGATGAAAAACTCTTGGTAAATATTTGGCAATTATTTAGTTTAGTTTGTACTATGTGTAGGACAGTGTAGAACGTTGCTCGAATGAATAACGCGAGTACAAGCAGGAGAAACAGAGAGAGAAAGAGAGAAAACAATGCGAAAGCGATGAAAAACAAAAAAATGCGGCTGTCCGCACGTTCTGCGGGTTGACTGTTTACGAGTGGGCGTGGCAGACAGAGAGAGAGAGAGGCGGTGGGGGGGGGGCGTGGCCAGCAGCTGCGCGCCGGCAAGTTTCAGTGTCTTTTTAAATACTCATTACAAAATGGCATCGGCGAACGGAGGCTGAGCAAAAAGTTTTGATAAAAATCCTATTATAAACATAAATAAATAGACTGGCAGGCAGCAGAGCAGCGCACGGGTGGCAGGACAGGGGGCAGGGCAGGCAAATGCCAAGCCATGCCCGTAGCCAGCAGTAAGAGAACTGTGCAAACATTATGAGCCAACGACGACTTGTAGGCTCAGCGAGGCGAAGCGTGAATGCGGCAAAGTCAAACAATGAGGCAGCCAAGCCAGCTGTAAAAGGACGAACCGAAACTTCATTAGTGCGTCCCCTTACCTTCCCTGCACCTGCCCCTCCCCCCCGCCACTACTAGCCCCTCCTCCCTTAGCGGGTTATCCCAACTCATCTCGGCAATATGTACATGTATAAGTTGATGCTGGCTGCAGGCCACCACACACAGCACTCAGCGCACACAGCACACATACGTGTACACTGCAAGAAAAAAAGTTGCAATTAAAGTCGACTTGGGCTTCCTATATGAATAAACATCTCGCTCGCAGTTTAAAGTGTCTAACAAGCTATAAATTTTAAAGACATATTTTTTACGATGATAATAAATGAAGGTCATAAAGTTTTCTGGGTGAATGTCATCAATAAATTTTATAAACAATTATCTGATTGCGTTTCTGTGATTTTACTTGCCTGATTTGAGCTGAACTTCGTTTATACAGGATTTTATATAGTTAAGTTAAATTTTTAGCTTAAATTTGCAGGTTAGAATTAATAGAAAGTGAATTTTACGACTTTTATAGGGTATCTAACAGCTGCATACACATGAAAATTAAATTTCTAAGCGCGTTACTGTGATTAAACTTGCGGATTTGAACTGAGGGGGGGGATGTTGAGAAGATTTTAAATTAATTTGAGCGCTTTTTGTGTAGATTTTGAGGTTAGAATTAATACAAAGTTTTTTATTTAGGTTTTATAGGACATTTGATAGTTGTATATTATTTTGTTTCAACTCTGTTTTACTTTAAAGAGTTTCCAGCTATTATAACAAGCAAAATTTTGGTATTATAGGGTATCTTACAGTCGTATATTACAATGATTTATCTACTTAAGTGCTTAAAACTTAAGCAAAGTGGTTAGGACTATCAAAAAACAAAGTTTGTTATACTTAACTAGAATCACATGTGTTTTCTAGGGTAACTCATAGTCGCATACCGCATAGCTGCACAGCAAATCAACTACATTTATGATGCCTTTTTTAAGCGCCTGTAAAAAAATCTTTTATAAATCTTCACCCGCAATTTCTCTCAGTGCACGCACCTTTCTGCACTCTTTTCATTGGAATTTTAAATAAAGTAGTCTTTACGCTCAGTAGTTTTCCGCTTACTGCCTGCCACGCCCACTACGCGCCCATTGCTTGCACCCCCCCCATTCAGCGGGCGGCTACGTCTTGCGGTTTATTACTATGAAAGCGCCGCACTGTGGGCATATTCAATATTCATATTTCGCAGCGAAAGGAATATTTATTGCCTAAGAATACTTGCACACACACACACACACACACACACACGGGGACATGCACAAACATGAACACACCTGCTTATGCATGTATGAGCGTGTGTGTGTGTGTGTGTGTTGGCATTGTGTGTGAGAATCGTTATGTTTGCATGTGAACACAACGATTGGAAAGCAGGCATAGAGACAAAGAGCGAGAGAGAGGGAGGATGGGAGGGAGGGAGGGAGGGAGAGGTGTGTAGATAGGTAGGGTATTGCGGGTTTGGGGCAAGCTTTTGTTGCGCTCTTTTGCTCTCAACTAGAAATTGTTTGTTTTGAGAACCGCTGGCGAAAAATTTAATCTCAAACTGAAGACATTTTGCCAGTCTGTCGCAGTGTTGCTTTGTCGCTTTGTTGCTCTGTCGCTGTATCGCTCTGTCGCTCTGTCGCTCCGTCGTGGCGGCACTAAGCGAAATTGCTTTGCCTGCTGCCTGAGGTGACATTTTCAGGGCGTAGCTGGCAAAAAAAAAAGAGCCAAGCTGAGTGTGGGATAAGGCGACTGGATAGGGGGTAGGGGAAAAGGTGGGGGCTGGGGGAGTGGCAACGGGGGGATGTGCTGAAATCAAGTGACCGTAAATGCTGCAGACTTTGCGCTTTAAAAAGTCAATTTCCAGCGCCAAAACGCAACACAATTTCGAACTAATATTTGTATTCGCACAATTTATGACTCATAAATTGAGTACCCTCTGCGTGTGTGTGTGTGTGTGTGTGTGTGTGTGTGTCAGCGTGTCTGGCTTGTTTTTTACTTTCACTAAAAGGGAGACAGCAAGAAAGAGAGAGGGAGCGGGAGCATTAGACTAAAAGCTAGAAATTTATGTAGAGCGTGCACATAAATTATGCTTAGAATTATTCAGGAAAAAAAATACAATAATAGCGCACAATATACCGTTACATTTCGGTTGTTGCATTTTTCATATGTCTGTGGAAGGCTTTTTAAAAGTATTCAACATTTTTTTGTTCCGTTTTTAATGTGGAAATTATTGTATAATTTTTTCAGAAATATTACTGCAAATTTGTACTTTAAAATGAAAATAACTTTTTAAAAATTAAACAAAAATATTTAAAATAAATAAATGTATTTTTTTTAAATTTATGGAACACAATATATTTTATAAAGTATATTCATTCTGAATCAGAGCACTTAATAGATAAAGCCTTCAAATTTTTATATAATATTGCAATGGGCTGTCAGATTTTTAACTCGATTTTTAAATATTTTATCAAATAGAATCAAATTATTTTAAAATAATTAAAAAATGGATAAATAAATTTTAAAATTGTTTAATAAATTTTAATTGCCAGCAAATAAATAAGTTAATAATATTTACCTATTATAAATTTTGAAATTCAAGCCTTACCCAATGAAAAATATATTTGTTTTGTTTGCCTCAACCAATTGCGAAAATAATGCAAAGTTTTCCCACCTTTCGCGATTATAGTTACATAACATGCCAACCTATAATTATACGCCCCCATATCACTGACAATCTCTATTTAATTACATTAGTTCAACTAATTTGTTGACACCAAAGATCATCTAGCTCGAGCTTGGCTACGTTTTGTTTGCCTCGCTGATTGCATGTCAATTGTTGCGATTCTACCGATTGTACTTTGATATCGAGCCCACTCATACCCTATATAAGTGCCGTTGCAGTGCAGAGCTCAGTCAGTTTACAAACGAAGTCGCAACAATGAAACAATTCGCATTCTTTGGAGTTCTTTTCCTCATGTTGGCCGTTGCCCTGGTGAGTGTGGACGCATGGAAATCTCTCTGAACTCTGTCTTATTACGCTTGAATACCTTGCGGGCGCACTCAATGTTGTAGGCCATTCAGGTGCCCCAAATGCCGCAACAGGCTGGTGGTAGTCAGATCCTGAGCTCCTCTGGCTTCCTTATGCAGCGTGCCGCAGGACAACAGAACGGACAGCATCCGCCGCCGCCCCATGGACAAGGACAGAGCGGACAAGGCCAAAGCGGACAGGGTGGACAACAGAGTGGACAGAACTAAGATGGAACGATAAATGGATATGGACCTGAGCGAGCATGAGGAATCTCTGCAAGAACTTTCGTTGAAATTTGCAAAATTTTCTACTGTAGTTTGTAGCATGTTAGTTCATATATTAGTTACCGCTATTGAGTCGGATTAAATATTGAGCAAAAGCTGGGGCAGTTATTATTAGAAGTATGGGAAGGTTATGGAGTAAGATAAGATGTGAATGAATGGAATTTTGGTCAACAAGGCATACACTAACTTTGAGGCGTGGCAGACCACACACAAACAGTAGAGGGAGTCGTGTCCGTCTGTCTGCCCGTTCGTTTGAACGCGCAGATCTCAGCTATTTCAGAAGCTAGAGACACCAAATTTCACATGAATGTTACCCTATAACACACGCAGATAGAGAATCTTTTTAATTTTCTATGCCACGCCCACCGCCTACACAAATCAATAATTTGCGATTATTAATGAAATTATTATGGCTTAAACTTACTGCTTTGGCTTCTGATATGATATATTAGTTTAAAACATAAATCAGCTTAGTTTTGGTTCCTTAAAAAGTTTTCATTTAAAAGAGATTCTCTTCAAAAGCTCTCCTTAGTATACCCAACTACGCAAAGCTTAAAACAGAAAATGAAGCTGATTATGTGACTCCAGCTTAGTTTAAAGTTTCCAAAAAAGTTTCGTTATGAAGTAAGCTCTCTTTAAAAGCTACTTATAGTACTCCCAATTCCACTAGATCATTTTCCCTAATGAAAATTTCCCTAAGCTCAAATGTTTAAAACGACCTACGACCTTCTGCAGCTGACAAATTAATACAAAACTTGCTTAACTTAAGGTTTCCCAAGTGAACTCTCCACAACAATAATCAATTATTGCCATAAGTATTGCGTATGCGTAAAACAGAAGATTCTACAAGTTTCTCTTCCCGCAAACTTTGAGTGTTTTTTTTTTTTAAGAAGGCAACGAAAAGTTTTTCAGCTGAAAGTTTTTTTTGGTTTCCACGAACCTCAGCTTAAAAAGTATACAAAACTTTACATAGTTGCCTGTTTTCCGTTTAAAGACCAATCGGCACACACACACGCACACACATGCGTATGTGTATGTGTGGCATGTATTTGTATATGTTGTATGGGCATAAAAAAGCGGCAAGGCGAGCGCCGCACTCGCCGCACATGATGCCACAGACACAAGTGTGGCAAGTCCGAGCAAGGGGGCAGGGGCTGGGGGCGTGGCAGCTGTAAAACTTTATTAATAAAGTGCACAAAGTGAACGAATTACGAGCATCAAATTCATAAATAGTCATGGTACATTGCCGTCGGTTCATTGTTCACTCAACTGGTTTGGGGCAGCGGGGCGGGGGCAAGGGCGGTAGAAAGGAACTAGCAACTTCTTCTTGTGTGACTTTACTTCATTTCGCAAATTGCAAGTGCTAAAGAGAGAGAGAGAGAGAGAGAGAGGAGATACAAGCTTTGCCTGGCAGCGTTTTATAATTGCGTTCCGACAACTCACAACGCTGTCTGTCCCACTGTCTCGCTATCTTTCTCTGTCTCTGTCTGCTGTCTCTCTCTGCATTATTCTAATTTCTGAGCTATGGCTGCAGCAGCACGGCGCGCTCATGTGTGAATGCACCTGCGAGAATATCCAAAAAGTTCGCTATCAGTTGCCAAAAGAACTGGCTAAAGAGGGAGGAGAGAAGGAAAGAGAGCGGGAGAGGGAGAGGGAGCGCCGCTGTCTTCAATTACCAAATGCCGATGATGAGTTACAGGGCAAGTGTAGCAAAAAATACCAAGAAATTTCAACGTTAGCACGCTGCAGCCGCTATACATACACACACACACACATGTGCATATGTGTGCGTATACAACCTGCACACATCCCAGTTCGATAGTCATATCCAGCTTGAACCATAACCATGTTGCGTGTATCATCAACATACATAATTTCCGTTGTAAGATTGCGCCGCGGGGACAATGCGTTGTGCTCAGTGTGCGAGAGGGGAAGGGGGAAAAGTATGTAAGAAAGAGCAGGGCGCTGCTTACGCTCTGCTGCGACGTGCACGCCCTGCGCCACATTAACCAAAACAAATGCAATGTGCCACGCCACAGTTGAGTCGAGTGAGAACAGTATCGAAGGCAGAGAGAACGAGCGCGCGAGAGAGCTTTCACTCGAACCGAACTATGCAAGCAACACGTGACGCCTTGAGTTGAGCTGCTGCCCAAGGATGCTGCGCTGCCGCTGCCGCAGCCACTGCCTAGCCGACTGAGTCCAACATGTTGCTTCGCCTCGGCTCGACGTCGCGTCGAGTGAAACGAAGTGCAAGCCGAATGTAGCGCAGCCAGCCGATTGCCAGTGTGTACTTTCGTAGCGGCTCGGTTCGACTCGACGCGCTTCGGCTGTCGCTGCCAACGAAGTGATAAAGCCAACGGAGGCTGAGCGTGGCAGCCTTGCGCTTGGTTCGCTCAGTTGAACATTTTCCATGCTGTGATCAAGTTGTCTTTTCCTCTGAGCGCCGAGCGCCGCTGTGCACGCCTTGGACTTGGACTTGCCTTTTAGCCACGTATCGCAACGCAAGCCGAGCTAAATTCCTCAAATCAAAAAAATAAAAAAAAAGAAAAGAAAGAAAAATAAAAGAGAAATTCGAAAAAAAAAATTAATGGCCGAGCATCAAGTGCAGTGCGTGCAGCAGTATGTGTGTGTGTGTGTGTGTGGGCGAGTGTGTTTGTCTGTGTGTGTGTGTGTGGGGCGTGCTTAATGGACAGAGAAATTGTTGAGTAGGCGTGGCCAGAGCGAGAAACTTGCTGCAAAAGTCGCCCGGAAATGGGCAATAAGCAATACAAATGGCGCCAGCATGCATGTGTGTGCGTGTGTGTGTGTGTGTGTGTCTGCTGCATTTGTTAATGCAACTTGGCGCAAAGTGCAACAATTCAGTTGCGAATTCGTTTTTAATTGCGCTACTGGCTGGGAGAGTGTGAGAGAGAGAGAGAATGTATGTGTGTGTGTGAGTGTGAGTGTGCCTGCTTTTACAGTTATTGCGCTCATTGCAGTTGCAGCTCAACGGCAAACAATTTGTGAAACGACGGACTGACTTACATGCATTTTATTAGTACATAATATCAACAACAACAACAACAACAAACAAAGAAACAACAACAACAACAAAATCAATTCAATTGAAAAGCAACAAAAAACGAAACGAAGCAAACAACTCGAAAGCCAAACAACAAACAGCAGCAACAACAACAACAACAAGTAGCAGAAATTTTTTTGTAACTTAATTACAAATTGAACGAGCGAGCGAGACAGCTAGAACAAAGAGACAGCAACAGAGAGCGAGAAATAATGCGAAAACAATTAGCGAGCATAAAAAACAAAGAGAAAACAATTAAAACGGTTTCCGCCTGAACGAAGCGCACAAAAAACAACAACAACAACAACAACAAGAAGAAAAAGCGTAAAGCAAACACTCGGCGTAAAATAGTGAAATGAAGTGCCGAAAATCGCCAATAAGTAAACCAAAAAAAAGTAAATAAATAAATAAATAATTGAAAAGAAATTGAAATTGAAATTGGAAAAGCAAACAACAGAAAGGAAAGCAAGCTGAAGTCAAATCGAATCGCATCGAATCGCATCGCTATCGTTAACGTGTAATTAAGACGGACAGTTGAAGAGGCAGACAATAGCGCAGAGCAGAAAGAAGCACAGGAAGCAGCAGCAGAGGCAGAGAAGAAGGAGGAGCAGACGAAGCAGACGAAGCAGAAGAACGCAGCAACGCGCCCAATGAAATCGACGAAGACGACGCACAAATCGAGCATGGAACCAAAAATTGTAATGTACAACAACAGCAAATGTCAAATTATAACAAAACACTCGCACACACACACTCGCACACTTGCACACCCGCACACAGATATGTTTATTGAAGAATTTGCACGAACAAACACCAAGAAAAAAAAAGTCATGCGTCACTTTTCGCTCGCTTTTCACTTAAATATTGAACAATATAAATAGCATTTCATGCTCATTGTCATTCAGACGCACACACACACACTGATACAGTATACAGTCATTTTTCAACATTTTTTTCGCCTTTATTTTGCAAGTGAAAACGCTTCTTGCGTCTTTCTTTCTTTTGTTTCGCTCTTATTTTTTGCTCCATTTTAGATGCAATTTCTGCGCCATTTCACAATGACTTTCTCTTTGTTTTCGCACACACACACACACACAGTCACACACAATGCAATTTGTTTAATATCCAACCCACACCCCCCGATATATATATATATATTGTAATCTGTATAAGTATCGCTGCGCTAAAGTAAGTAAAAATTGCAATTTGTTTATTAGAAAAAATATTTCGATTTCGTTTGTTGCAACAAAACTTTGTCGCAAATCGCTGAGCAAATCCAATTGAAAACGCAGGCTTATTTGTTTTCGATTACATTACGCATATTTGTGCGCGGTAATTATGCAAAGCCATGGCATATCTATATAGGCATATATATCTGCCAAACACAAATAAAGCACTCGAAGCGGCGCAAGCTAAGCGCGTAAATTGATTTACACCTACTTCAATAGCTTCGCTTTACAGTGGGGAGGGTAACTATGCGCGTGGGCGGAGGGCGCTATACCCTGTACTATTGAACACTAAACTTGTCTCATGGCGCACACCGCTCGGGGCTCTTTAATTCTGCTCTGCCTTATCAGTTACAAAAAGTGTAGCATACTTTTCAGAGCACGCTCAAATAAGTTTGCATTAAGATGGCGCGCATCGTTTTTTTTTTGCTTTCAACTTTTTCATGCTTTTCCTCTTTGCTGTTACGATATGCAAAGCATTTGGCTGTAGTTATAAGAAAATATCTAAGAATTTTTCTACTTTTTAAATAACAAAAGAAAACCTTTTTGAAGTTTGAGGTAGCCATAGACTGCGTGGCGCATTCAGCATACACTTGAGTCAGTAGCAAAATGGAAAATATACCAAAAATATTTGAGATTTTTGTGCGCTTAGAAACCATCAGCAGTTTAGCATTAAAGCTAAGCAGCGGCTAACTTCTCTACTCAGGCAGGCAGGCAAAAATCATAGCATACTTTTCAGCGCAGCATGAAAATCGCCTTCCTCTGCACATTTTACTGCAATTTAATTAGAAATTTGTTATGCCGTAATTGCTATTATTATATCAGCGTATTTGTAATGCTCTGCCTTCAGGCTACCGCCCTTCCACGCCACCGCTTACAGGGTATCAACGCCAAACAGACAAATTGGGCGCATTTCGCTTAGTTGTTTATTAATCAATTGCAAAATAATGAACTGCACTCGCGCTACGTGCCGCGGGGCCAACGGCGTCAATTGAAACGATATTTAATTATGCATAGATTACCAGGCACAATTACGGCTGGCGTCGCAATCGTGTCGCCGCAGGGCGTGGCCGGAAAAGCAATTAGAAATCAACACATAACGCGCAGCACAAAACAGAGAGAGAAACAAAAAAAATAACACAATTGTTAGGTGTGTTTAATAATTCAATATTCCAACAGCAACAACAACAACAACAATAGCAACTGTGTAAAGTCGCATGGAAATCATTTGAATAATTATTCGGCTTTTTTTTTAGGTCCCGCTCTAAATGGGCTAATGAATTGCATTTTGCATTGCAGGCAAAAAAAGTGCAAATCAAAAATCGCATTCAATTGATATTCTCAAAAATAGTTGTTGTTGTATGCAAAAAATGCAAATATTTTGCAACATGAAGTGAGCTGACAAAACCGGAAAATTATTCAACATTTGCATAGAGCAAAAAGTATTTGTTGTACAGGGAAAAACTATGAAAAATGCAAAAGTATTTGCGACAACAAAAGTTCGGTTTCAGTTGCCACACAAAGCAAAAGCAACGTTTTTCCATAAGAGAAGAAGTTAGTTTTGCATGGGGCAAAAACTATTTGAAAATTCTTAACATATTTGCAGCTGCTGCACAAGAAACAAAGCTCACGGGGCTCGTTTGAAAATTGCAGCTAGTTTGTATTTTGTAGAGTATTGCGAATGCAGTACATTGTGAAAGTATCGCTTTTTCGATACTTTGCGCTCATAACATAAAGTTAACATAACCAAACTGAGTTAACATAGCAGCAGAGCGAGTCATTGCGTAGCAGCGCCATTATCGATAATTATCGCTTGTCACTTTAACATAGCCATTTTGAGTTAACATAGCCTTAACATAACAGTCAACCGGCTGCAATGATCATCTCAAGCAGTTTTGCAGTCGCACAAAAATCATAGCATACTTTTCAGCGCAGCACAAAAATGGGCTTCTTTGGCGCCTGCAATGATCAGGGAAAGAAGAGACAAAATTCAACTGACCTGTTTTTATTTATACAAAACAACTGTATGCGTATACTACTATAACCTATATAGCATACCCCTAGCATAGTAAATATACTGAATAACTTTAAAATTCAAAAATATTCCTTAACAAACTTTTTATATGAATATCCAGCTGGCTCTGCAGCTGCTCTCATGCCACATGCTTATTCAAAGTGCATGGCTAAGCAGGTCAGCAGGCAGGCAGGCAGACTTGCATGCATATGTGTGTGTGCAGAGCAAAGTAATACGTTTGATTTGCTCTGCTCATTTGCATAACTCATCGGCAAATTGGAAGATTGCATTACTTGCGACGAGGCAAATCGCTTCGCCCAAATGGGGTCAGCTCTCTGCACAGCTCATTGATCAAAATTAACATATTAGATAAGTAGCCGAAGCAGGCGAAGAAGTAGTGTAAGGCAGTGTTGTGTAACTGCCAGTGTGGTAAAGTGCCCAATTTGAAGAAACGATACGTAGCGCTGGCGTGGCATAAATCAAGCTGCCGCCGGCAATTAGGTTGACTATTTGGCGGGAAAACAACGCAATTTGGCGGCCAGCCAAATGGCTACAATTATGCTAAGTTCATGGAGTGCCAGAAAGGGGGGGGGTGGGGAGAGGCAACGCACACTTTGTTAGTCAATCAACTTTTCGATTTGATACGCGATTGGAGCGCGCGCGCGTTGTCCGAGCCGCTTTTCAATTAGCCAACTTGGCACACACACACACACGCAAACACTGGCAAACTCCACTCCACACACACACACATACACACATAACAGCTGCCTCTCATGCTCTGTGTGTGTGTGTGTGTCTTGGGCTTACTGTGCGCTCGGCACGTTCTGCTGTTTGCCTAGTGAGCTTACTCACTCTCTCTCTCTCTCTCTCGCTGTCTCTTTCGCTCGCTGTGTGTGCTTAATTTATGCATAGAAAATATTTAAAAATTAATTAATGTAATTTCTATTAGCAAGAGTTAGTCGAAAATGTAGCCCCCCCGTCTAACTGTAACATTAACAGCCTGGCATACAATTTTAATTAGAAAAGTTTGGGGCATGCCGCCGCCTGCTTGCCACGTGCTGCTTGCAAGCAAGCACTAAGCAGGAGTGTGTGCGTGTGTGTGTTGGCAAACATTAACTGCGGCGCAGGTGAAACGTGCATGAAAATTAAATATTTCATTTAAATTTTCATTCGCAAATCAACGAGGCGTGGCCGCGCACAAAGCACACACACACTGCGCCATTACTCATACGCCCTGTCGTCCAGCACACAATGCAGCTGGACAGCTAGTGGCAGTGAGGGTGCAGGGGGAAGGGGCAGGGGCTGCGGGGGGGCGGTTGAAAAGTGCCCACGGCATTGCGCTATCTCTGCCAGCGCCAGCAACGCCAGCGCGCTAAACGTTTTTGGTCAACGTTTTTGTTGTTGTTATTGTCGGTTTTAGTTGCTGCTGTTGTTGTTGTCTGCTGTCGCTCTGCTTGTTGCTGTTGCCTTCCCCCCTAGTTGTTGCTGCTGTTGATGATGGAATTATTATGTGCCCAGCGAAGCGCAAGGCAAAAGAATCTGTGCGCACTTTTTCATTTTTGCACAGCTTTTTAATGCACAGCGGCAGCAGATAGCTCCCCCTACCCCCTCCCCCTGCCCCTCACTCCACCCCTGCTTCTGCACACCTTGAGCCACAACTAGCGCCATTTGTTGTGCGCACTTTTATCTCTGCTTCGATAACACAGAGGGACGTAGTGCGGGGGGCGGGCGCCATATTAATCAGCTGCCATTTATAACAGCTAGCTACACACACACACACACACACCCACACACACATATTTACCTTTGCTGCTGCCAGCTTGACCCAGCTAGTCAGTCGTAAATCAGCGCTTGCCCGCGGCCCCCAAAAACACAAGCCAGCAAAAACGCTTTGTAATTTGTTATATAATCCAGCCAACTGCTCTATGTGTGTGTGTGTGTGTGTGTGTGTTTGCAAATTTGCGCAATTTAATAATAAAATTCCAGCCGGAGTTCGAGTTCGTTTGACACTCTGTTGCTACTCTCTGTGCCGTAGCTAAATCTCGACAGTTGGTTACGGAAATTCCGCAACACGTAAAATTTCACAAGCCACGCAGGGGGCTGGCAGGCAACATTCCAGGCCGCATGCCATAAACGTAACGGTACAGTTACTCCACCTGGCTGCCATTCTTATCCCGCATAAGCCAAGTCATCTGCAGCCTTAGGGCTAATGGCTGCAGCGACCATGGCAGACGGCATCGCACATTGCTTTGCCCTGTTATTCCAGCCAGCTTGTCTTGTTGTCTTACTGTGCCCCCCCTGCTTGTTCGTGCCACTGCTTGTTGCATACTTTCAGTTTACGAAATTCCAGCGTTGCATGAGCACGTTCGCCTATTTTATGGAATACCTCATGAATTTCAATTTCGCGCTGCCAGCTCAGCCTCAGTCCGCAGTCCGCAGTTCAAGCCGATACCCTTTGCAATTCCAGCAAATTAGTGCATGTAATTCAACTAAACCTAAGCCAAACGTGGTCCCTAATTAGCGCTCCAAGGTGCGCAGCATGGCCAGAAAGGAGCCCGTTGTCCTGAGCACCTGCAAGTACATGTATATTGGATATGGCATGCCAAATTGTATTGTATGGCGCATAAAAATGCTTGTTTGCATGCACACAGACATGTCAAGCGAGAGAGAGAGAGAGAGAGAGAGAGCGCACAAATAACAAAACAGTTCTCTGCCAGTTCGCCTCTAGGAATTTTTCAATTTGGCCAATGGAAATTTTCATTCGCTGAAGTGAATTTTCTTGGATTTGTGCTGCGAATACTTTCGGAATTTCTTTTGGTTACAGGAATGTAAAGGGTTTTGGTTTATGAGATTTATGAGCTAAGGCAGTGCAATAAACACATTGTATAGCTAAATGTATGGGCAATAAAATAATATAGTTAGTTGGGTCCTGCAAGCTGCTAAGTGAGTTAGAGCATAAATTAAATAAATATTGGGGAAATAAAATTAATTTCGCGCTGAAAAGTATGCTACACTTTTTTGCACTTTGCCTTGCCTTCTCTGCTATACTCAAATTATGTTAAGCTGCTGTTATGTTAACTCAAATTGTACAGCTATCGATAAAGTATCGAAACTGAATTGTAAATCAATATTGCGTGACTCACCCACAATAAAAGCGGCCTGTCGATGCTAAACATTAAGCCGGACACCTTGGCGGGTCGCTGTGCGCGCAGCATCATCAGCTGCAGCGTGCGTCGGCTGCCTGGCGGCACCTTCTGCCATGCAAAGCTCGCATAGATCTCTGCTGCTACGCGCTCGCTCCGCTGCTTGAGGTGCTCGCCGCCAAAGCAATACGCACTCAGCTGGACGAGCACAACCAGCAGAAAGGCAGCGCGAAATGGCGCCTGTGGACTCCAGTCGCCGCGACTAAAGCGATAGGTGAGCGTGCAGAGCTGCAGATAGCTCAGCGTGTACTGCACGAAGCCAATTTCTGCATAGAGCTCGCTCAGCTGCTGTGCCAGGTCCAGTGCGGAGCAATGCAGACGCACGCAGTGCACCAGCGCCGCCTGCGTGCTGCAACCTTTGCGCAGCTGCTGGGCCAGCAACTCGAACTGCAGCACAATATTGCGCACTAGCCAAAAGAAGAGTGTGTCCACGGCGATGACAATCCAAGCCACAGCGGCAATGCCCAAGATGCCCCACAGATAGACGGGCCAGTAGTAGATCGACTGCGTTGTGTCCAGTCCGAAACTGAACTCCATTGGCGTGCGTGGTTCAAAGTTGCCGTGCAGCAG
Source organism: Zaprionus ghesquierei (assembly GCA_018904095.1). Lineage (NCBI taxonomy): Eukaryota > Metazoa > Arthropoda > Insecta > Diptera > Drosophilidae > Zaprionus > Zaprionus ghesquierei. The sequence continues at coordinate 2,803,965 of JAEIGP010000602.1, read as the reverse complement.
CAGCGGAAACAATCCCACGGCCAAGGGCATCACAGCGGAGGTTAGCACGGTGACATAGGTGCAATTGCGAAAGATGCGACATAGACGCACATCCAGTTGATTCGCTTGCCAAATGAGTTGCCTGTTCTCGCCGCACAATGCCCCCGTTCGTTGATTGAGCCCGTGCAGGCGGGCGAGCAGCGCGCTCACACGACGCCTCTTCACAATGAATACCAACAGCTTGAACGTGGATAACGAACCCTGATTGATGATGGCCAGCAGATCGGTGAAGCGTATCAGATCACTTGTATGCAGCAGCGCGTCCACTAACATTGGCCAGTTATGCGAGACTATCGAGAGCAACAGCAGCGTTGCCCACACGGGATGGGCTAGCCTCAAGCGTAGCTGCTGCCCCATGCCGGGCAGTTGGAAGCCAAGAATCTCGAATGCGCGACGCTGCACAGCAAAATAGCTGGAATTGTCGTTGGTGTCCAGTGGAGCTGTCATTCCGGCGCTGTGTGTGATAGTCCGGCACGCATCACATGGCTTTATATAGCCGGGAAAGGTTAACTCCCATCCCCCTCTCTGTCTGCCCTGCGGTCTGATTGTGCAGTTAGCGGGGTTAAGTGGATGTGTGAACGCCCAGGAAATTGCGCTTGAAATATTTATTGCAGGCCTTAACAGCGGAACGTGATATGCTTACCGAGTCCCCTTTCCTCTGTTCCCCGCACTCCTTTGCCGGCTGTGCGCCAGCAGGGGGTGTTATGTTTTGATTGGAATTGCGTATTTCACACAATAATAGTCGAACGGGGGAGTGGGCGTGGGCGTGGCAATCGAATAAACGAAAACACGCTCGAAAATAAACATGACCTCGGGCTGCCGTAGCACTTTTATTTTAATTAACGTTTAACAAACGCCTGCAACGCCCCCTGTCGGCTCGATTGCAGCCCGCAGCAGCACAGTGGGACAAAAGTGGATGTGGTGGCACTTTAATTGGAAATTTAAGCAGTCCACATGGCAAGCTAATGCGCTGCAAAATGCATGCTTTGTTCTTTGGCGAGAAAGGAGCCAGATTGCAATTTTTTCCACTGTTAAATTGATTTTATGTTAAGCTCATGTTAACTCTAATTGGCTTAACAGCTTTAATTGAGCAGACGCTATACAGCTATCGATATAAAGAGACAACCTATCGGCCATAGCAAGTATTGCTTGCAGGCGAAATCTTCTCTTGCGCTTAACCAGGCAAATGGAGTCGCATAAAGCGCTCATTACTTGGTCCAGCATAAACAGGCTTTGCCTTTGCCCTGTGCCACGTACAGCTGGGGTCCATTTTTCTCTCTCCCCACACACACATTCTTGCTAGAGCCCTGACACAGATAGACAGTCATTGCCATTTCAGTTGCAATGCCAACGGCAGCAGTTTGCTGCGGCGTCTCTGGCTGTGGCAGTTAGTGCGGCACTTGCAGCTGCCTCCGTCAGCCGATAAGCAGCAGCAGCAGCAGCAGGAGAAAGAGGAGCAGGAGCAGGGTATCTGAGGCAAGTAAGTCTGCTCAGCTGCGGCTACAATTCAACTCGTTGCAATTCAACTCTTTCACAGACGATTTCCACTTGAATTTCAATTTGGCTTTCAGTGTCGCAAATGTTTCGAGACAATTTGCCGCAACATGAAAAACCTATTAGTTGGCAATTAAGCCTGTCCGGCCTGAGTCCAGTGCCAGGAATGTCGACCCGAGTGGGTTCGCTGTATCCCCCCGTCACATTATGCGTGTAATTTCCCCAGCTGCTGTCGGAATTCATTACGCGCCCGCTTTATGCACGCGTAATTCAATCGGCCTCAGTCTTCTCCTTCAGACAAAGCCAAATCAACAAGTTTGGCTAAGCGTGCAGAGGGTACTGCTCCTCCTCATCATCTGCTTTATCTGGCACTTTTGGGCCAAAGCATATCCCAGCTGTCTGTCCAGGGTAATCGAGCAGCTTCTTTGCTCGTGTCTTTGGCTCAACCTTTTTTCGGCTTAATGTCATCGTGGAATGCCTTCAATTACTCTTGTCCTGTGTGTCGTGTGACCCCATTTGCCTGCGAGTGGGCGCGCAGGGAGGGGGTTAGGAGCCTGAGCAAGGCCGACGGCGCCTGTCGACGGTTTTGCTTTTTTGTGCCCAGCTTTGAAGCCCTAATTTACATGGGCCACGCCCTGTTCCGGGCATAGATAGGCCGTCGTCTAACGGCGCCACAGATTTATATAAATTTGTTAGCCGTCGCTCAAGGCCTAAAAGCCGTGGTATGCCGCACAGTGGCATCGAGTGCGTAACAATTGCGTTGACTCCCCGTTGGCTTTGCTCATTTTGATTTATCGAATTGTTTTGAATTTTGTGGCGGCAGCACGATAAGTATTTACTGTGCATTAATACTCAATCGAAGCTATCGAAGTACTCATAATTTGTGGCGGCAGCACGATAAGGATTTCAATGCGTCGATCGAACTATCGATATACGTATAATGTGTGGCGGCAGCACGATAAGGATTCACAGAGTTGATCTAGCTATCAAAGTGGCGGCAGCACGATCACGCTATCGAACTACTTATAATTTGTGGTGGCTAAACGATAACACGCGCTGCTCGCCTAACAGTTGTGGTTATGTTGAATGCCATAGACAATAAAGGTAATTGCGCGCTTAGCACAACTGGCGCATTTTACTCAATTTACGCGCATATAAATTTTAATTTTATTGCTTGCCACACTGTGCACAGTGCCTGCCGCCAACCGCAAACCACATTAATCACTGGGCGCCTTAAGTTATGCAACGCAACAGAGGAAAACAAATGCGGGGCCAGTGCGCGCGAGAGAGATGAATGTCGTGTGTAAGACGAACACGGGAACAAAAAAAAAAATAAGAGAACAAAACGAAACTTATTAAACAATTTATAAAGTTTGCATTTTAGCATGTACCGCTTGAGGCAGGGGCGTGCCGGAGTTGGAGTGTGGCTGAGTTTAGTCTCTCATAGCGATTTCAATTTCATTAAATTTAAAGTCGCACGGACGTGCTTATACGCAATGCTCATATCCGGCGTTTACATATGAAATTGATATTTTATGCAAAATATTTACACACTGTGCGAGGGGCAGGGGAAGCGAGCAGCACAGGTGTGTGCTCGATAATTTTAACAGCGGTCCACGCAACGCGGCAACGTGCGGCAAATCCGGCGTGGCAACAGCTGGCGGCACCAGCAGCAGCGGCAGCGGCAGCGGCATCACAACCTGATCCCTTGGCCCGCTTAAGTCGTTGCCGTTTTGTGGCTTTGTTTATTTCATTTGCTTTGTTTTTGTTGCTGTTTCGTGTCGTTTCCTGTTTCATTGTGTCGGGTTTTATGCGCTTGTTGCCGCCTCACACACACACACACTCACCCACACAGAGACACCCGCAGTGAGTTAACTAAGCTGCTGTCTGTCCATTCAGCTGTCCGTCTGCGGTTGTCTCGCCTCGACGGCTTAAACAACTTCCAAAATGTTTCACTTGATGTTGCTCATTTGTTGCCATTGTTGTTGTTGCTGTTTTGTTGCTGTGGCTGCCTTTCTTTCGTGCTGTTGCTGCCCCCCCCAACCGTTGTTGCTGCTGCTGCTGCTTGTGGCCCTTGTAAGTACATGCAATTTGTTAGCCATTTTACACGGCAGCGCTTGTCAGCTAGCACACACACACACACACACACACACAGACACACACCTTTACACACCTCAACACACACACAAAGCAACCACATGAGCTGTGTGGAAATTGAATAAAGTTGCTAGCGAAGCTGACAGCGCGGTGCAAGCGTCGAGAGAGAGAGAGAGAGAGGAGTCAGCGCTAAGTGCTGCTCCCACTGTGAGTGCGAGAGGGAAGGCAAGCGCATTCAATAAAAAATTAATATGAGAGCGCACAAAGGCGCCAAGCAGCCAAGTCCAGTTATGAACAACTCCCTCTCTCTGCCCCCTCCTTCCAGCTGTGCTAACCCACTGTCTGCTACTCAACATGCTTGCCTGATTGCACCGCAGCACAGTGGGGCAAGCTGCTGCAACTGCAAAGCTAATTGAGTTGCTTGAACTAAAAGTGTTAAACGAATTTTGTTAATTTTTTAAAAATATTTCATAAATTTTTTATTAGCTTTTATGTGCGCTTTGCCCCACTGTGCGCGCTGATAAAGCGAGCTGTTCTGCTTGGTTTAGTGTGTTAGCGTAAATCACAGGTAATACCGTTTTATGGACGCTGCGAGCCGTCACGCACACTCACACACACACACGCATACAGCGCTGCGCATATGTATAGGGCCACCTGCTCGAGCTGCAGCGTGCGCCACAAAGCGTGCTAATAAAAACATATATACATACATGCCTCATATCCGCTGCTGCCTTTGTGTAGCGTATGCCACACTCTGTGAGTGTGTGTGTGTCTGTTTGGTTGTGTCATGTAAGCGGATATGCAACACTTTTTGCAACGCCAACGCCGTTGATTATACTTACTAAACTTGTTTACTTATGCCGCTCTCGTGTCTGGCGCCTCAACGCCGCCTCCTTTGCACTTCAGCCTGAGTATGCGCGCGCGTGTGTGTGTGTGTGTGTGTAAAAGTGCAAATTTCAGCATTACCAAGCAGATACCCAGTCCCAGCCCCCGCGCCCCGGCAACAATCGAGGGAATCAGCCTGTGTATTTTCGACTTATCCGCGCGCTGAGCAAGTGCAATGCAAACATCTGCCAGGCGGCAAGGCACACACACACACACACACACGCACTCACACACACGCACGCATACAAAGATACACAACATGATGCCTCGCACAGTGTGTCGAAATTGTAGCGCCATTAGCGCTGATTAGTCGTGCTACAAATTCGCAACAGGCTGAACTGAGCTGGAAACGAAGAACAAATGCGATTGTGTTCCCTGAAAGAGAGAGAGAGAGTTTATTTATAGCTGAAACAGGAGCAATTCGTGGGAATTGCGGATTAGCCTAATTAAGCGCATTTCAGTGTCGCATGATTTGTGTGTGTGTGTGTGCGTGTTAGTGGGAATTACGAGTGTTTGCAATTTGACCGGGGCTATTTATGATAGCAAAGAATGGAGACCGTGTAGAGAGAAAGTGGGAGAAAGAGCATGGACGAAAGATAGAAAAAAGAGAAGGAAACAGAGTGAGAGAGAGAGAATGAAAGAAAGAGATAGAGAGATTGAAAGAGACAGAGATAGATAGAGTAAAAATGGAATTAGAAATAGACTGAGCAAGAGTGAATGTTTGGGAAGAAAGAGATATATCTCCCCATGCATATATACTTGTATATTCAAATAAACTCAAAACCTTAAATTGTTATAATCCTTATAAAGTATATAGTTTCTTAATCTGCATGATATGATTTGAAACTGACAAAGCGAAAGGGAAAGAGAGAGCCACAGCTATTATGGGGAGAAAAACAAAGTCATGTACGACTTTAACAACTGCCATTTTTATAAAGTATATATCATATGTATGTAATATATATTCTTGATCTGCATGAAATATTATTGATGTTGAAGAGAAAGATACAGAAAAAGAGCCACAAGAAGAAGAGGGAAAGAAAATCTGTGCTATTTTGTTATATTCCTTATAAAGTATATATGTTCTTGAACTGCATGTATATCCAAGATATTCTTAAAAAAAGTCCATCTTCTTATCACAGCTTTTAATTGCTAACCTTTATAGTTATAGTTAGAGTATATATGCATATATATTCTTGATCTTCAAGATGTTTAAAAGTTTTCTTAATTTGTTGTTCCTTACAAAATATAAGGTTTATGTCTTTAAACTTTTGACTGTGAGATGGTGTAATTTAAGTATATATGCATATATATTCTTTATCAGCATGATGTCTTGATAACTTCTCTTACTCAACAGCAACCCATTGATTACACCAGCTTGCTCATCTGTTGAAGAACTCTTCCACTTAGTCTACTTAGTCCACTCTGCCCTTAGGTTAATCCTTCTCTCCGACAAAACTTTCCCTAATCAATAAAAAAAACACACAAAAACAGCAGCTCAGCCTGCAGGCAGAGAATCCCCTCCCACAACACACACACACACACACACAATTGAGTTTTGTGCACCTTGAAAACTGTTCGAAAAACTAATAAACTAAAAACTAAACCTAGTCGAAACTGGCAAAATATGTTGCAACTTGCTGGCCCCGTTGCTTGCCAAATAATGGCTGCAAAATTGGGAATTAAAAATTGCCAGATTATAGCAGGTTTTAGCTCGTAAATAACACATGCTAGACATCAAGGGGGGTCCAAGGGGTGCAGAGGTGCAGGGGGAGGGGGTGAAAAGGCAACTCGATGTTGGCGAAAAATTGCAAACATTTTGCAACTAGTTGCGGCATTATAACCACAAGCAGCTCCATGTAGTGCGCGTTGTAGTAGTTGTAGTTTGTTGTACTTGTTGTTTGTAGTTGTTACTATGTGTGTGAGTGTTGGTGTGTGTGGGTGTGTGTGTGCATGCAGTGCAAACAGCGCTCAAATTAATTTTTCGTCGAGCTAAGTAAAAGAGGAAGCCGTAGCCAACGTAGCCCAAACTGTCTGTGTGGTTTGCCGATTTGATGATGATGCGGCAACGATGCCGTCAATGGGCGTGGCGGCACGAGGAGGCGTGGCTGTTGAGCATTGAGAATGCATTGAAATCTGCATTGAGTGCACTTCAGAGGGAGAGCGAGGGAAAGAGCGAGGGAGAGGCAGCTCAAGTGTGGCCCATAAATAAATAAAGCCGGCTAAGAGTCTTGTGCTGTTGCACGCGCTTGCAATTCAATGAGCCAGCGGAGGAGCAGTGCAGATAAAGAGAGACAAAGAGAGAGAGAGAGAGAGAGGAGAGAGGGGAAGATGGAAGAGTGTGGCAAGCTGCTGCACTTCCTTAAGCTGTCGCTGCTACAGTGTCTAATTATAGATAAATAACTTATAATTGACTGCCTTGCACACACACACACACACACACACACACAGACATACACACCTCCCCCCTAGACTCTGCTGCCCCTTCCCGCAGCCACAGCTTACCGCTGAACAATGAGCTAATTTGAGGCAAATATTTATGCAGCAATTAAAACGCTTCAGTTGATACGCGCTGGCGCTGGCGCCAGAGCCACAAAAACCAGCAGTAAAACCAACTGAATAATCTGCAGCAGCGCAGCAGCAAATCAAATACTATATAAAGCACTCTATATATATATATAGTGTATATGCCTGTCTATGTGTGTTGAGCTCTGCTTAGTCTGTGAAAATTGCTGCTGCTGCACAAACAGTGCCAAAATTGCTTGCACTGAAAGATGAATGTGCCATGGCACAAGTTTGTCTGACTTGGCCACGCCCCCCGCCCCCGCCCCGCACTGGCTTTCGCCCATTTGTGTCGTGCCACAGCTAGCTGGCTTGCTACAGCTCTGTCTCCTCTCTCTCTTTGGTTTGTTATGGCAGTCGCACGTCTGCGGTTACTTTACAAGTTTTGCTAATGCCAATCAGACTCGCTCCTATATCCTTCCCCCCCTCCTGCTCCTTCTGCAACGAGTGCGAGTGCAAAGTGCAAAGATGTATTGAGACTTTTGCCATTAAGCCTGGCCGCAGGATCAGCTTGAAGTGCATGGTGTGGGGCAGGGGGAGAGGGTGTAGCACACGCAAGTCAGCTTAGTCGGCGTTAAGTCACTTCAGGCGGGACTCATGTGTGAAGTGTCAGAGAGAGAGAGAGAGGGAGAGATGTCTTGCCCATCTTTGACTTGGCAACACTTTTATCTGCTTAGCCAGGCGGGTTAGGGGGTGTGGGGGTTGGGTGACCTCCCTTCTCATCTGCCTAATTGAATTCCTTAACGTCTTCGTGCTGGCATTTTGTGCTGTGGCCAATCTGGGCGCATGTTTCCGCCTGCTGCCACTGACGTGGGGCACCCTGCTGCGTCTATTGCTGCCACTTTTGCACGCCTGTCAGCTGGCGTCCGTTATCGACCCCCCCACCCGCTCTTCCACCCACTGCTTCCTGTCAAGCTGTGCGCCTAAGTATGTCGATGTCGAAGTTGTCGCCCGCATTGCTTGAATGCCATTTTTAATAACTGTGTCAATACACGACAACTGTGGGCATGGGGAAAGCATGAGGAGGCAGTGTATGTGTGTGTGTGTGTGCGCGTCTCTCTGTATTTGTATTGCGCTATCGCATAACAGCCTCGCCTATTGCCTGCGACCATTCGAACTGGCATTTTGTGTTTGCTCAAAAACTGATTACAATTAGCGGCACCACACACACACACACACACAAATTTGCATTTACTTTAATTAATTGAAACTGTCACAGCTGTCAATACACACGCACAAACACACACACACACACACACAGTCGCCCAAAAACACACACTGTAACGAGTTCCTGCTAATTGATCTAATCGACTTTGGGCCGCAAATTAATAATACATTTTGTGTGCGGCATAATTGACCCGGCAATTGTGCCTTCCCCTCTCTCTCTTTCTTTCTCTCTCTCCCTCTCTCTTCTCTCTTGCTGTACGTCACTCTGCTGTGCTGCCTTCCAGGCGACTGCTCATCGATTTTCCAGCTGCTGTGTCAAGATTTAATTGAAATTTCCAATTATGCCAGATAAAATGCTATTTGCCACTTGCCACTTGCCACGTGCAACAGGCCAGGCCAAAACGTGCATTAGTTCATGTAACATGTTGCCGTTTGCAAAAATTGTTGCATAAATCAAGAGATTATAGATTAAGAACTAAGTTAGGCGGGCGGATTGCGGTGTGCGGATTGCGCATTGTTTATGGGGGCCATTAAATATAAATTACAATCTACCATATAAAGAAATGCAACTCGCTTGCAATACTGACTATTATATACCCTACGTAAAAAGCTAAGGTTTTTTCAGTTTATTTGCTTAATTTGTCACAATTTCACTACGCAAATCTTTTTGTTGCAATTTTTATGCTAATTTTGAGTTGTCTAAGCGATTTAGCGTAAAAAATAACGATTTTAAATTTTTGAAAAATTTTCAAAATTTTGCAAGGGGTGAGTATGCAAAAAGTTGCAAAAAATACAAAAAAATTTTATTCTCTAAATTTACAAAATTTTTACGGCAAATCAACGTAGAGGAAACATAATGAAAAAGCTAATGTTTCTTATGCAAATACGTTGGTTTTTCACAAAGTTATGAAAGTTAAAAGTTAAATTTGGTTCAAAAAATTCTGAAATTCTTACATATGTTTTTATACCATTGCAAATGGTATATTCATTTTGGCCAGCAGTTTGTAACGCACCTTAGAAGACATCTCCGAACCTATAAGGTGTATATATTCTTAATCAGCATCAACAGGGGGTCTAACTAACCATGTCCGTCTGTCTGTCTGTCCGTCTGTCTGTTGCAACGCCAACTAGTCTCTCAGTTTTAGAGCTATCTTTATGAAACTTGGTATACGTGCTTCTCATTGCTGCACGCTGTAAATAAGTCGGAATGAGCCGGCTTGGACTGATATATCGTATAGCTTCCATAGAAGCTATCGGCCAACTTTCATTATTTTTCAAGATATCGCTGTTAAACGTTCCCGATATATGTATATTTATGTTTATTAAATGCTATTCAAGTTTTATTAAAATCGGACAGATATATCGTTTAGCTGCCATAGAACCTATCGGCCCATTTAATATTTGGAGTAACTTGCAGAGTATGAAACCTTCGACGTGCCGAAGGTAGCCTTTCTTTCTTATTTGCATGCAAATTAATTTAGAAGAAACTCTTAAAGGAAATGAAGTAGAAAATGTAGTGCTGGGAACGAACGAAGAGTGCAAAGAAATTATTTCAGTTTAAATACATTTATTAAATATATTATTTTAAATTTATTTCATTTGGAAGCCACATCAAACTAGCGTCAAAGCCGCGAATTAAATGTCAACTGAAAATGAAAATCTCTTGATTTATCGCACTGCAGCTGCAAAAGTCGAGCATTTTTTTTCTGTTTAATGTTTGATAATTTGTGAACAAAAAACCTTTTCACAGTTGAGTTATCACTTTATGGCAATTTGAACTGGCTGCTGTCAAAAAAGGCGCTTATCGCGCCCCGCGCAATTATCAAATATATATTTTTTTTTATAGCCCTTTGCTGCTCTCTTTGCGCTCTCTGCATCAAATTAGACAATGGACGCAGTGACAAGCTGCAGGTATCGCCATGTCCGTTTCCCCCATTCCATTTGCCATTTTCATTTGCCCATTTCGGTTTAATCGCATGTCAAAAGCGGCTGACAGTGCCACGCGCTGCGCCCTCCCCCCTCCTCTCCTCTCTCTTTCTCTCTTCTTCGCTTCTTTTTTGGGGCCACTGTGAAGGGTCGTCTGTTTACTTGGCAAATTGCGAGAAACAGTTTTCATTATCATGCCTCGATAGCTGCCGCCCGAGCAGCTCGTTATTTGATGGTCTGTTCCAAGGCCTTTGATCTTTTATGCGCTCTATGCGCCGCTGCACAGCGAACAAGTAGAGAAAGAAGAAGAAGAAGAAGGAGAAGCAGAAAGTAGGACCCACAGTTCGGCTGGCCGGCCTTGATGTTGCCAGCCAGACGCCAGTTGCGCGTCGCGAGTCTGTCCCCAGCAGAGGCCACGCCCACGCGAGCTGCGAACGTGCATTAATCCCATAATAATGCGCTAATCTCAGCTCAGATTTTATAGAACTGATTATGCATAACAACGATGCGAGGCCGTGCGAGCTATGGCGCTGGACTGACGATGACAACGGCGCAAAAGCTTGTCAAATGCAACGTACGCGGCCCACGCGTCGTATACGCGATGTGCTGATGTGTGACGCTGCTGCTGATGTATTGTACGCCTGATGGGGCACTGCTCTCACTCTGTCTCACTCTCTCTCTGTCTCTTCAGCTCTCTTTTCCTCTCGCTGAAGTGCAACACTCAGCGTTTTCTTTTTAATAGTTGGCGCTGGCAAGTGGAGGCTTAATTAACATAAGGGAGCACATTTCAAAATGTTCTCCTCTCTGCGCCCCGCCACTAAGTATGTGCTTGAAAGCTTTTAGCCAGCCCAAACACACACACACACACACGCGCGCGCAGGCAGATCATAAAATCTGGGCAAATGTGTGTGTGTGTGTGTGTTCTGAAGATTTTCAAGTGCGAATTGTCAAGTGGGCCACCAAATGCAAATGTTGCCAGTTTTTGTCAAATGTCAATACACATGCATATGCATATGTATGTGTGCAGTGTACAGTGTGCACTCGTTAGCGTGAATTCAAGCAGGGTGAAACGATTTGAAGTGTGTTTTGCATTGGAAAATTGTTACTTATTTGTAAGGAGTCTCTTTATCGATAACAACGTTGCCTTAACAGTGCCAAATTGAGTTAACATAGCATTAACATAACATAGGAACGAGTCAGTATTAAATGATCGCCTTACCGATAACTATCGGCTGCTTGGCCAGCTGACTTTAACATAACCAAAATGAGTTAACATAGCATTAACATAACAGAAGAGCAAGTCAGTATGAGCGATCGCCAAATCGATAACTATTGCCCAACTTTAACAGTGCCAAATTGAGCTAACATAGCCTTGACATAACAGAACAACAAGCAAATAAAAGACTCAGCCAACTGGCTTGTGTTTGCTTGCTTATACAGCTGTAACGCAGCTCTCCCATATCATTTACCCCCACAGATTTATTTTAAGCAACTTAAATTACTTTGAAACTGGAAAGCAGCAAGCTGAAACTGAAACTGAGACCGTGAAACAGCGATTGAACTTTTTGCTTTAGTGAAAACGGAAACGATATGTTGTTGTTGGGGTAGAAAGTTTACAGAAGTTTAGATTAAGCGCACTTCCTATGGCTCAGTGTGCGGGCGAATCTATTTCTATCGAAACTGAAAACGGAAACGGATGAGAAAATGCTTTTGATGCGATTTCCTGCACTCAATTTCGCTGTCTACATTATTTTTCCCCTTTATTATTTTTACTTGGTTTGTTTTCGCAAGCGTTTACTGTACTGTACTGCGGGAATGTAAACAACGGTTAACGATTTAAAAACCCAACTGCAAGCGGCGACTATTGCAATAACTGCGCAATGTGCTTTATGGAGGAATGTGATTACTGTGACGTCTGCGACAGCGCACAAAACTGGCACAATGTCCTGCTGCTGTTGCTGCTGCGGCAGAGTGCAGCCTCTCCCTATCCCAGCTGCAGCTCAGGCCCGGCAGCACGGCCAGCAGCCGTTTCCATTTCCTTGACCGAAACGCACCCGAAGCAACAACGCGTTTTTCTACTCGCTTCTCTCTCTCTCTCTCTCTCTCTTTGCTTCACGTTTCGCATTATTTACGGTCATTGTTTAAGTGTGTGTGTGTGTGCGGTTGGGGGTGTATTAGTGAGTGTGTGTGTGTGTGTGCACTAAAAATAGCTGGCCATGTTTGTGGTCTCTGTGTGTAGAGGATAATCGTGACGTCAGCTGATTTTTATCCGCAGCCTGCGTAGCAAAAAGAACAAAAAGCGAAACCAAAACCTAAACAAAAACAAAAGCTGCGATTATTCGTATAATAAATGCAGCAAAAGGAAATTTTTCGCAGGGTTCGTTATGCTGCTCGCTTCGTCTTCCTCTTCATTGTGTGTGTCTGTTGGGAAAGTATGCTAAACAACAACGACAGCGACGACAGCGACGGCAGCGACGGCAGCGACAGCGTGCGCGCTGGCATTGTGAGTGGAAGCTGGGAAAACAATCAACTTTTCCTACTTTCGTTGTCGACAAACATTTGCGCGACATGCGCGCAGGAAATCGAGTGTGCAACATTTGCCTACCTGGCACAGGCCTCCCTTGCCCCTTCCCTCGCCACCCACGCTGTGGCAAACAGAACTGCAGCACATTGTTGCCATTGCTCAGGTGGATAGGCGTCCTTGATGCTGCTGCAGCTGCTCTCCATCAGCCAAAGTGGAATAAAGGCAGCGAAAGAGGCAGAGGTATACAGAAAGAGAAAAAAGAGAGAAGCGGAGGAGGAGGAGCTGGCAGAGAGCGGAGAACGGAGATGAGGGCATCTTCAATCAGTTGGCCTATCATGCCCACTTGGGGAGGCCACTTTCGCTACACTTGAACCTTTGTTTATGCAAATCAAAACTGTTGCCCATGGCCCACTTCGCGTGTGCCTGCCTCTCCTCCCCCCTCCTCTCTCTCTCTCTCTCTGTTTTACTTATTCTACTGCGCTTTGTTAGCAACTTGTCGACTATATTTTCGACCAGCGTTTTTCATCAGCGTCAGCGTTAGCTGTCATCATCGCCATCATCATCATCATCATCGTTGTTGTTCTTATCCCTTTGCCTTGGCTGACTTCCGTCTTCATTGGAAAAGTGTTGCCTACTTTTGTGTGCTGATGCGCCAGGCCAACGTAAAAAATCTGTTGCCTACTTTTAAGCGCCGAATGCTGCCTTGCTGTGCCTGCTGCCCAGAAAAGTGTTGCCTACTTTTGTGCGCCACTCAAGGCAACTGTCGCCCAATTTGCCGCGCTTAATAGCTGCTTAGTTGCGCGCGCGTGTGTGTGTGTGTGTGTGAGTGCGCAATTATGCTTTTGTCTTGCTAAATATTGCGCTTTGTTCGCGCTGCTTTGTGCAGCCATTGCCAGCGTCTTCAGCCACGGCCAACAGGTCAGCCGAATAAAAAACTTGCTCTGCGACTTTTTTAATTAACTGCCCAAGTACACGCGCGCGCGCCATACACACAATGTTGCCACTTCCACTTGCGCTTCCACTTCGTTAATGTTGACACTGACAAAGCGCCTTACAAGCCTCACTTCTTGCCTCCTGCATTGTCTATTTGTGCGTGCAATATTTGAGCCAAGCGCAAAGCGATTTAAGTCAACGAAAAGTCACAGGAGAAGTAGACGAAGAAGAAGCTGAAGCTGAACTTGCAGAGCAAGTTGATGCTCACATTTCCACTTTAGATTGTCGTGCAATTCTTCACAACTGTTTAACTCAATAAGAGTTGCGCAAATACACAAGGACGAGAGCTGAAAAAATACGAAACGCAAGGAAACGAAACGAAACGCAAGGAAACGCTAGCAGTTGCCTCTGCCACGCCCCATTGCCCCATTGTAATCGGACATGCTGCCAGCTCTGCACGTAAGCAAAGAACAAAAAGTGAAAAACTTGCGCAAAACTTTTTTGAAGAGCAGATCCTACTCCCCTCCCCCTCCCCCGCCCCTCCCTTGCCCCCCTGCGCAGAGTTGAAAGCAATAAGACAATTTTAATATGCATAAATCAAAAGAAAAATTCCCACGCGCTGCGCTATCAATTTCCCTCGACTGGCTGCACACACACACACACACACATGGCAGCCCCTCCCTGTTCCCCCCGTTGTCAGTCACCACGTTAGTCAGTTCATCATTCCGTCAGTTAGTCCCTTTGCCCGAGTCAGAAGTCAGAACCTTCCGCCGAGCCTGACACGTTTCCTGCTGCAGCAAACAATACTCCAGGGTTGCCATCACGTTTGCAGTCAGTCAGATAGCTAGCTAGTCAGATAGCTAGCTAGCTAACACTGACGTCTGTCACAGCACGCTCGCGTCAGCTGTCAATTGATATAGCCGGAATCCACAAGCTGCGCTGAACCCTTGCCCGATATCAATTTGTGGTCAGCAGCTTGGATGACGTCATCGCTCTTACGTCAAGCTGTACATTTCCGCCGGGATTGCGGGTTCGTAAGAGTTGTCAGCGCTCCCAACATGCCTGAGTATTGTTCGAGCGGTGGACAGCAGGATGCCGCTGACAGGTTATCATGGCCCACTCCGCTGGCGATTGGCAGTGGCTGAAATTACGCATACGCAGCGTGCAACGGCGTCAGTGGCAGCATGATGAGCTTTTAATAGCCCAAGCAGGCACACAAACACAAACACACACATACACATACTTACACTTACTGCCACACGCACACACATACAGCCTTGCACACACACACACACTTGCCACGACTTACCCCCTGCTTAAACGTGCCAAAAGTCACGCTACACAGCCTAATGCCATTTGCATATTTATGCGCCGCTTGCCTGCGCTATAGCCTAGACAGCAGCAGCAAGCGTGCCTGGCCTCCCCCCTCTCCCCTCTACGCCCCTGGCTTGCCCCTTTTCGTCTAGCCCTTTTTTGCCAGCAACAAATGCCGTTTTTATTGTTGTGCACGGGCAAATATTGAAATTAGAATACAAATTAAAAAGCTTTTAATGTAAACAGCCGTAAAGGTTCCTTAACTTCGGCCTCCGTCTCCGCTCACTCTCCTCCCTCCCCCCCTCCCCTTTTGCTGCTGCTGCCACGCCCTGCCGAGGGCATTTGCCAGGCCGTTGACGCTGTTGACTTTGGCCTTGGCAGCAATTTTTGATGAATTTCCAAGATGAAGTGAAGCAAGACTGAGGCCAGCTCACAGACACACAGACAGGCACACACACAGGCACACACACACATACCTATACACCCTCACAATAGCCAAGTCAATGTGGGCGTATCAAAAACGCAGCGCTGATAATATTTAATTGTGCTGGAAACGCGGCCACGTGCGACGCGACTTGTGGTAGCTGCCGCCCCCCCCCCTGCCCCGCCCACTACTTAAGTGGCAACGCCAAAGCTATAATCCCTGTACAGTTAATTGAGTTATTATTGAGCGACAGGCAGGTAAAAGGATGGGCGTAACAAAAGTGGGCGCGGCTCACTTTGATTAAGCCAAATTACCGAACGAACTGGGCTGGCAACGCTTAAATCGATTGCTCTGCGACTACAACTCGCAAATGGTTGGCAACGCAGCGTTTTACCGTTATGAAATGTTAGAGAAATATGTACTAGAATTATTGGAAATTTTTCTATAATTTATGGCCAGCGAAATTTCGCTCAAAAATTTGCAAAATTTCAAAAGTTTCTTTCACTTTTATTTGCTTTCCATTCGCTGCGCTTTGTTAGGCTGCCCCTTGCCCCGCCCATGGCCATTATGTGAAGCTGTCAAGCATCAAACACTTGCCGAACGTGCCCCATTGAAGCACAAGAGCTGTGGCCTAAGCCCCGCTCCGCCTACAGTGCCTGGGAAAAGTAAATTCTGTTTTTCCGAAAAATGTCAGCGGCCTCTGCCACAAAAAGGGGGAGAGGGAGAGCATCGCATGTCACAGCGACAGCTATAGATACAGTTACAGTTACAGAGGCAAATACGGCTACAAATAGCACAAATATGTCGTACGTTAAGCGAGTGTGTGTGCGTGTGTGTGTGTGTGTGTGTGTGTGTGTGTGTTATGCTTTAATTTTGCATTTCACAATTTCACTTTAGCTAAATGTGCTGTGGGTTTTGGGGCTGCACTCTGCCTGCCCCTGTCCCTGCCCCCTGCCCCCTGCCACGCCCACGCAAAACAAACAAGCAAGCGAAGCAGGCCTGAACGACTGAATAAACAGCAGAAACCAAACAGGACACAACAACAACAACGGCAACAACGTCAGCAAAAAGAAGGGAAAAAACAATTTCACTTTGTGTCTGCGAAGATGAAAAAAAAGGAAAACGTATTGACCAGTTTGGCTGATATATATGGCTAAATATATACTACGATATGTGTGTGTGTGTAAGCCTGGGCAATATTTTGACAATTTTTGAGTGCAGAGGAGGAGAGAGAGAGAGGGGAAGGGAAGAGGGAGAGCGGTGCGTACGGGTTCGACTTTGGGCCTTGTAATTGCGGCGTGTGTTTTGTGCTTGTGCTGCGTCCGGGTTCGGGTTCGGGTTCGGGGCCGAGCCTATTGGCCCGCAGCGCTGTGGTGCGTATAATTATGGCAACACAAACAATAATAGCAACAACAACACACACACACACATACGCACACACGCACACTGAGGCAATTTGAGCAGCTGCGTGTTAATGGATTTTGCTCGTTTTTTTTTCCAGCGTGGCGTGGCTGTTTGTTATTGTTGTTGCTGTTGCTGCAGTTGCATAATTGAAAATTAATTATTTACAAATTGTTAAAGTGGCAGTGGCGCCTAATGAGCTCACCCCACCCACTGCCTGCCACCCGTTGGGGCAGGCCATAAATCAAACGTCAATTGAAACGCGGCGCAACTGACGAAAATTCGCTGCAATTGAAACGTTGTTTGCCCCCCTTCCCTCTGCCTCATACACTCACTTATTCATTCCGCTATTCAGTCATTCATTCATTCACTTGATTGATTAATTCAATAGAAACGGTGTAAGCTGATAGCGGCCCGCACTGGGCCTGGCCAAACAAATCGGCCTGTGAATCCATTTGAGCGATTGCCTTTTCGACATTTTCCCTCACTTTGTGTGATTAGAGTAATGTGGCAGGCAACAGTGAGTGGGGCATGCAACATTAACTATTTACAGCGAAAATCAATTTGAGTGCAACATGAATGCAATAAACAAGTGCAGTTAGTGCTGCGACACACACACACACACACACACACGCAGGCAGGCAGTCTGTCAATATGCCAGGCAGCTCCAGCTTGCACTCTGCGTGCGCAGTCTTTAATTTTCTCTGGCCAAACAGCAACCATAACAATAAACATAACTCAGACTCTGTGGAAACTCTTGCCCCCCCCTCTCTCTCTTCACTCTCCTCTTGCCTCGCTGGCGCATGAAAAATGCCATTCGTATTGATATTGATGCAAATGAAAAATGTCAACTATTTTCGCGCGTGGGCAAACGGCGCGTACTCGAAACGTATTCGAACATGAATATGAATACGAATGTGAATATGAGCACGAGTACACTTCACAAAAAAGGGAAAAAGACAGAGACAGAGAGAGAGAGAGAGCGGCGACTCTTGTGCTGAAGCTGACGTTGTCAACTTTTTGAACTCTTTCCGTGAGTTTTTACAGCCGCATTTAACATTTGTTTGCAGCTCGTTAAATGAACCAGAAATTGAGAAAAATATTTTCAACATATAAAAAACAGTTGGGGAAAAATGAAATAGTCGAGACATAAAATGCAGAGCATATTTAAAATACATAAAAAAAATTGTAGCTACAAATTGTGGCGAAAAAGGGGGAAAAATATAATTTTTGAGTTTCAATTTTTGCAGGCGCCAAACTTATTGTAAATATATTTACGATAATTGATAAAGGCATCTGCTGGCAAATAAAAAACATAAATAGGTTTTAGAATTATTATAGATAGTGTATATATACATATATTGATTGAAAGTGTTGGCATAATTTTATCGGGCAGAAATTGTGTTTCTTGGAAATTCTTTGCATAAAATGTTAACTTTTTCTGCAAAAAAAAAAAAAATATTAATAAAACAATAAACAAATGCAATATATAATATTTTTTCCTTATTTTGCTTTATCTTTAGATTAATAAAAAATTAAGTTCTTGGCAGTGACGCCACAGTTAACATTGTCATTATTTTTTCTATATCTCAATCATTCCAAACTTTCTCAAAAACCATTTTAACAGCTTGTGCGAAAAAAATTAAACTAAATGCAGCAAGCAACAAATGCAACATGTTATATTTTTATCATTTACACCCAACTCTCTAGTTTGTTTAAAAATTCAGTTACAGAAATTTACGCCAAAGCGAACTATGTCATTATTTTTGTACAGTGCAAAACGAGCGCGCGTGAGCTACGCGGGCGACTTTGTGCGGTGCCATGTTTATTTATTCATTACAAGTAATACGCGCACGTTTCTTCCGCTCCCCTCCCCCCCCCCATTCTGCACTTACCTCTATATTCCCCCTTATTCTCAACCCCCTACTACTGCGCGCTGGCGTGTAATGTAATATTTTTATACATTTTATATGCATGTCATTTGGCAATGTGCATTTTTAAAAATATTTACAACACGTCGTGCTGCGCTGCTGCTGCTGCTGCGAGCGTGTTGCATATGCCAGCTGCCAACAGTGAGACAGCTGAAAATATGATTAAGACGGAGCGAGAAAGGGAGAAAGTGGGAGAGTGAGAGGGAGAGGGAGCGCAGGTGAGTCGCCAGCTCAGCTGGATTGACCGAGTGCCGAGGGCGCATCTGTAATTACGCAAAGAGCATAACTAACTCTGCGTTTAGCTAATGAAAAGCTGCAGCTGACAGAAAACGAGAGAGAGAGAGAGAGAAAGAGAGGGAGAGAGAAATATATATAACCAAGCTTTATCTGGCCAGCTAGCTGACATGCTGCCACATCGCACCGCAATTTTTGGTGTCAAATTCAAATTTGGCTACAAAATGTGAGAAGCAAATAAAATTGAAACAAAGCAAAATTCAAACAAAAACCAAAAATAAAACGAAACAAAGCAAAATGAAATGAAAGTAACGAAAAGAAAATAAAATAAAATGAAATGCTATGCAGATTATAAAACGAAATTTGACAGAAAATGCTGGCAAAATGCAAACCGAAATCGTAGGTTCAACGATTTCAAAGAGAACATTTTCACCACAAAGTGTTTAGACAGCTGGAAAGTTGAGAGATATGTTGGGTGTGGCTAGGCCAGACTGGGTCAGACTGGGTTAAGCTAGGTGAAACTGTTAGCTTATAGCAGAGAAATGACAGCCCAAGCAGCTGGTTCGCTCAAACTCAAACTGCTTTGTCTTGAACCTCTGCATAAATCTTAACTTTTCTTACAAATAATATTCCACAAGTTTACCTGAAATTTTACTAGAATTTTCTTAGGAATTCATAACGCCAAATTTACACAATTTTCTAATGACTTTCCAAACATGTGCAAACAAATTTGTGACTTTGCTTGAACTACTACAGCAACTTAATGAAAGTTCCAGGGAAAAACTTGAACATTTTCCACTCGAACATTTTCAGCCAGCATTTTCAGCTTGCAAACTGAATTCGCTTTTTGTCTCTGCCATGCAATGTAAAACTCGAGAGCGAGTTCAGCAGGTTATTCATGTGTGTGTGTGTGTGCCTCACACAGCTGTCGATAGCGTGTTTGCGGTCTGGCATATCTCGTTGTCGTAAATAACGTAGGGCGTGCGCATATTAATCATACGCACTGTGTGCCATGAGCCAAGGCCGCCGCAGTTGAACAAACCAAATAGACAAGCCTTTGAAGCGGCTCGTCTCTCATTCGCATCGCCAAACATGTTGATCGACAATTTTCCTGCGCGATTTCGCCCACATTTTCCGTGCAAAAATTGTTGCATTTTCCGAGCCACGCCCCCCTTCCCTCTCCACTCATGCTTGTTAATTATGCAAGTTGAAAAAATGTTGCCAAAAATGTAATAATAAAATAGCGCACGAACATAACGATTTTTAATTGCATGCCTTGCCAGCGCCGGCCAACAGGTGGCGCTAGTGGGCAGTTGCAAGTGTGTGGTTAAGTTCGGTAAAATGAAACGCAATCTAGGCGTCGTTGCAGCTGCTTTTTGCAACATAAATTGAACGTAAACAGGCAGTGTCCCCCCTCCCCTCTCTCTCTGTGTGTGCGTGTGTGTGTGCATGCGTGTGTGTGAAATTCGGTTTGCTTGACCACAAGCCGCAGCCAGCGCTGGCAACGAGGCGAGCAGAGAAATTCATGAATTTTAAAAGGCAACAGGCAACGTAGCTGCCCGACCTGACCTGACGGAGCTGACCGAGTGTTGTCTGCCTGCCTGCTCTGATGGCCATTAATATGCGACGCACACACACACACACACACACACGGACATTTAACAACCCTGGTCGAGATTGACAACTGTGCTAATTTTCAACTCAAATGTAATTTACGCTCAAATCACATTTGCAACTTTCCCCCTCGCACATTCCAGACAAGTTTCCGCTTGCCCTGCTCGCTCCTCTTCCCTCCCCCTGCCTGCTCCAAATTGTATTACCAAGTCTAATTTATTTGTCGTTCAACTGTTGCCAATTCCACAAAACGAACAGAATGTGTCTACCTCTCTCTCTCTCTCACTCTTTGGGGTCTAATTTGGCGCATATGACAGATATTATTGATGGTCCCCGCCTGATTGACGCTCACTTGATGCACGATGCGCAAAGTGGCTTGGTGGAGCAGAGAGAGAGAGAGAAGGGAGGAAAGGGATCGGCAACGATTGCTTAGCGCTGATTGAAACGAAGCTGCTGCAAGTTTTGTGATTATCCCTGGGGAACAATTGCGCAAGATAAACGCAGAAGCAAAAGCAAACACAAATAGCAAGAGAGAACGAGAGAGTAGAAGAAACTGCAACTGAATTGAAAGAGGAAACGGAAAGGGAAACGGAAACGACAACTGTTATTTGATTATGGTAAATGAGTGGGCAAAAGCACGCGAGCTTAATTCAATTATGTGATGAGTTGTAAGTGAGGCGTAAGTGTTCAAGATTGTGAAAGGAAGGAGGAGAGGAAAAGAAGAAAGAAATAGAGAGAAATGAGTAGCAAAACAGAAAGCAGTAACTGAAGCTGGTGAAGAGATTGTTAGAAAGGCAAAGAGAAGTTTATAAGAAACAAAACAAAGCTATAAAGTTACTGGGAGACTTAAGGAAGTCTATGAGAGCTGCAGGATTTACAAAAAGTAAAAGAAAAGAAATAAGTTAAGAGCAACAACGAGTAAGGAAAGCTACAGTAGAGCGCACCCGGCAGTAAAATACCATTCTCCCAGTTCATGTTCCTACCAAAGCAGAAAGCTGTAACCTCAATACTTCTTCTAATAATGGTAAATTATCGATTTGCGTGGGCGGTGGGAGTGGCATCAAAAATTGAAAATAATCTAATAATCGATCTACCTATGGTATACAGGAACTTTCATGTGAAATTTGGTTTCTCTAGCTTTTTTATTAGCTGAGTTTCAGACGTTCAAACGGCCAGACGGACATGGCTTAAACGATTCGGCTAGTGATGCTGAGTCAGAATATATACACCTTGTGGGCTCTGCACAAACTTAGTATACCATTTTCAATGTTCGAATGGTATAATGAAAGAGAGAAAGAGCAGCACAAGCAAAGAACATAGAAAGAAGCAAGCCTTGGACAGAGGGGAGACAGAGAGAGACAGGTGCAGCTTAGCATTGATTAGACATATATCATAGAACTCTTACACAAAGACCTCTCTAAGCACTTGCCTTACCTTTTCTCCCCAAAGAAATATATGAAACATATCAAGGAATTTCAATACAAAGACTTCTTCCTTTGCAATCAATTGCTGCCATAATAAATTTGCAAATATTTTGCTTCATATTGCATAATCAAGGACGGAAAATAGCGAAATAAATCTGTGACTATTTGCTGTGCTTCATTCGTCTTTGCTGTGTCATTTGCCTTTGCTTTGCTTGGTTAATCTGCTTACGTGCACGATATGCTTGAATTCTAATCAGCTTAGCGCTGCAAAGAGAGAGAGAGAGAGAGAGTGAAATTATTACGTATACGCAGCGTATTATTTATCTATGCGCGCGGCTACAGTTGTTTCTATGGTTTTTTTTTGCTGCGCGCTGTCGTTGACAAACTGCACACGGACATGGACCATGGAGTTGCGCATCATTGCCAGATATCCGACAAAGGGGAGTATGGGGGGCGGGGCGGGGGGCGTGGCAGCAACAAATGAACATGCGCGTATGATAGAGCACGCCAAATCGTTTCGCATGAGGCAGCAACGGTAGCGCGGGCATTCGTCAAAACGCGGCGACATTCATCACGTCATTCATGTCAGCCCAGCCACGCCCCCCGCCCCTTCTGCCTGCGTCATAGCTGCGTCTTCAAGCGGCGTTTAGACTGCGCTTACTTTAAGTGCGCGCGAACAGCTGAAGTTGGTCTGTTTGAATGCGTGTGTGTGCGAGTGTGTGTGCGAGTGTGTGTGCGAGTGTGTGTGCGAGTGTGTGTGAGTGTGTGTAAATGTGTGTGTGAATTTGAGTGCGTATATGTACCAAAAACATCAAGATTAATTAGCTCAAGCTGAAGACTTTAACAGTTACCTGAGCGCAGCTCGTAAAGCGAAGCTGCTGACAATGATGAAGTTGACAAAGAAACAGCGAGAAAGAGGGAGAGGTGAAGAGAGTGAGAGAGAATGAGGGAAATATGATGATGTTGCTGCTGCTGCCGCTGCTCTGCGCACACAAAGCAAACACCTGAGATTTCCGTTTCCGCTGGGGCCAAGTGACGTTTCGCCTTTCGCTCTTTTGTCTTGTGCCTGTGCTTTGTTTCGCTTTGCTAGCTACCTGCACACACTCTCTCTGCCATTGCTTGTGCGTTTCCTGTTGCCTTGCCAATATCCGTTAACTGTTTTACCAGTTACCTTTGGCCCGTGTTTCTGCCTTCCCCGCCCTGCTTCGCCTGCTTCTAATTTATTTATGCTGTCAAATTATACGACATAAATGAATCAATTGTACTGCCCCAAGGACAACTCTGTGTATGTGTGTGCGCGTGTGCGTGTGTGTGTGTGTCGAGCTTTTTCAATTTACGCTGCAGCAGCTGCTGCTGACTTGTTATGAAAAATGGGGCGTGGCAGGCCGCAAAGCGAGGGAGAAGGCAAGCTACATTTCGCTACGTGCCTGCAGCGACGATTGCAATTTGGCGTCACATTTAATCAGTAGCTGCTGCTGCTGCTACTCTTGTTGTTGTTGTTGTTGTTGTTGCTGCTGCCAAATTGGCAAACTCTTGAGCACATAAATCAATTAATTGCGACTGTCAGGTTACATTGTAAACATAAACAAGCAGCGGGCAAAAAGCACAAGCACACAAACAGACGCGAACGCGAACGAGTCGAAGACGTAGGCGAACTCACAAATCTTGATCAATCTGCTTGCCCCCAAATAGACAGCAAGCAGACGCACACACACACACACACACACAGAAAGATAAACCTTGCCATACATGTCTCTGTAGATATTTCTGTGGCTGCCTGCCCTGCGACCTACGACAGCTGCGACCCCAGCACGACATTGTATAATGCGCTGTGGCATAATAAACTCGAGAGCTGCGAACAACTCTCAAAATGTTTATTGGCCCTGACAGGGCCACGCCCCCCCCCCCCCCACGCCAACGCCAACGCCCATTCTGAACTGCCTCACGCATTGTTGTGGTAGTGCTACGTCATGTAATGAAGCGTTTTGGATTCTTATTTACTTCGACTCTCTCAATACGTGGGGGTCCTTTTATTAATGGCTCCTTGTGTGGTGCGCCTTGTCTCTTCTCTCCTCTCCTCTCCTCTCCTCTCCCATTCTCAAGCACGTACTCTAAAGTGTCTTTCTTACACCCTTCCCTCCCCTCTGCGCTCCCGCTTGATATGGCAATTTAAAGTGATGGCATGCTAAAGTTGCTGGGGCAAGTGTGTTAGGGTATGGAAAAACCATTTGTAAACGATAGTTCAAAGGATTTTCTAGAGATTTTTTAGTGCTACGAGGGGGAGGAATGGAGAGGGGGGAAGCAATTTAAACGAAAGTTGAAACTCTGAGCGGGGCAATTGAGGTGAAGTAGTTGAGGTGAGCTCAAGTTGGAAGAGAACTACTTGGCTGTGTGCTGCTTTTGTATGCTCTATAAGAACTAAGAGTCTTCCAGCTGCCATAACAACAGAGATCTGCTGATTAGTATAAGAATTGTATGGGTTATATCTTTGAGAACATACATACCAAATTTCAGAGCTCTAACCCCACTAACAACAGAGATCTACACATTAATGTAATACTGTACCAGCGTAACTCTGCTATGCCTAGCTTAGCATAACTCATACGAGCAGCTCACCTATTTCTATCACTTTTCTCTCAATGAGGCGCAATGCCAACAACTTCTGAGTATGTTTCAAGTCAGCTAATACTCTGTCCATAACTTGTGCTATTAGCCAGCGGCTTTATAGACACGCACACATACGCACTCTCTGGTATTTATATGTATTTATGTGCTCATATTGTCTGCCTGGTCTAATTGAAAGCGGTATTAAACAACAATTTGGCATAATCCATTTGAATTTCTCCAGGCGAAGGCAACATAAACAAGGCAAGCCAAAGTTTTTGGCGGAAATGTGAGAGAAAGAAGGAGAAGAAGAGGGAAAAGTAGCAAAGACAAACAATTATATGCACACACACACACACTGACTGAACTCTGGCTATAAACAAGAAGCAAACAGTCAATACGAGGCCGAGGCAGAGACAGAGGCTGCAAGCTGATAAAGCAGCTGTCGACCTTGTTGTTGTTGTTGTTTTAGTTGCTGTTGTTGTTGGAGCTGTTTGCACAATATGTATCTGGTCAAATGAAAGTTTATGCCTCGCCTTTTCATTACCCATTTGTTCTTGTGTGTGACCGACCGCTGGCCCAGGCGATAAGTGAAATAAAATGAGCTTCGACTCAAGTTGCTCAGGCCACCATCAGGGCACAGGGGCGTGGCAAAAGGGGGGGCGGCTGCCCTCGGCTAAGCTGCTTTTGTGGTCCCTGTAAATTCATTTAGCAAACTGACTAAGAATGCTTGCGCTCATTTTGCTTGGCGAAAACTTTTCAGATTTACTCGTAGTTCCGGAAGGGAGAGGGGAAGCAGCGAGGAGGGAGGTGGTTTGGCCTTGCCTAGCCACGCCTCGCCTGCCCGCTCGACAATTCATCAAAAATGCAGCTTGTACAAAGAGAGAGAGAGAGGGAGGGAGGCGGCGGTGTGCAGGGGCGTGGCACTTCCCGTGCACTTCACTTTCACTGTGCAACACAAAAATGTTGGAAAAAAGTTTGTAACTTTTTCTGTTTTTTATGTGCAAAATGACAGCGACCAGTGCCGTAACGGACACACACACACACACACACACATAACTAGTATAAGTGTGTGTGTGCGTGTGTGTGCGAATTGTTGTCAAACTGTAACATTTCAAGACGTTGAATTTGTGTTGTGCAAACTTTCTGCTCGCTTATTTAATTGAATTTACCAGCCCAAGGCGTTGCCAGATTCTCGAAAAATACACACAATATATTAGAGATTTCTATATACTATATACGCTGTATATATACAGCGACTAGTACCAGCTTTGTCCTTGCCACGCCCAGCACATTTGTGTTGCTGCTGCTTGTTGCTGCGGCCGCAACTCGAAACTTTTCTATGATTGTTTATTAAATAGCTAAGCGCACTTAATAAGCTTAGAGGGAGGGCAGTGCGGGCCAGAGGGGGGTGAGAGAGAAAACTTTGTTGAGGGCGTGTCCGGGGCCAGTCAGAGCAAAATTGTTTGCCATTCACAGAACAATTCAAATTAAATAGAAACTCGCAAATGCCTTAGAAGGCGACTGCAGTCACGGCCTGCCTGCAATCGTTGCTATTGTGGGGCAGGAGGAGAGGGGCAGGGGGAGCGGGGTATGTGTTTTTCAAATAATATTGCATAACTGCAGCTAAGGAGCAAGCGTTGCTTGTGTGTGTGTGTGTGTGTGCGGGTGTGCGAGTGAGCGTGCTGGCATTTTAATTGCACAAACATAAGCAGCGTGATGCATGCCACAGCATCAGAGTTATGCGCGCTTCTTGGAATGGGGTACTTTGATTTTGAGTGGAATTTGGTAACCTTCTCAGGCAGGGAAGGAGAAGCGCAGAATGTAATGAAAGGTACCCTGAACTTGGAGAAAGAGAACATATATAAACGCGACGATGACGACACTACGGAAAACGTTTAATCGAATAACTTTTGTGTTTATGATCCGATCGGCTAGACATTCGAAATATATATGTATATAGTTTATATCTATGCGCGTGTTAAAGCAAAACGTTGAAACTTTTATACTTTCGTTACAAAGCAACCTCAAAAATTTACTTATTCATTTTCAGAGGCGGTGGGCGTGGCACTTCAAATTTGAAATACACTTCGGGAGCTTGTGATGTTTCTATATGTTTCTATATATATTTCGGTTTTATAATAGCTGAGATATTTATGAAAGACGGACAGACAGACGGACATTGGACAATTGACTCGGCTAGTAATCCTGAGTCAGAATATACATATAGACTTTGTGGGGTCTGCCACGCCTTCTTCTTTTTAACCATTTTCAATGGTGGAATGGTATAAAAAGCTATAAATAAATATGTAAAACAATTCTAAATTAAGTTTTTGCATTAAGTTCTTTCTATTCTGTTATTTTCCTTGCCAATTGTGACGCTGTTATTGTGACTGCCTTGAAATCAGTTTAT
Organism: Zaprionus ghesquierei; assembly: GCA_018904095.1. Lineage (NCBI taxonomy): Eukaryota > Metazoa > Arthropoda > Insecta > Diptera > Drosophilidae > Zaprionus > Zaprionus ghesquierei. Next base: position 2,776,979 of record JAEIGP010000602.1, on the reverse strand, counting down.
GTTTAGGCAGCAACACTTTATCGATAGCAATTTAGCGGCTCTGCATATAAAAAATGTTAGCGCGAACTGCAGTTAACAGTGCATCATATTAACATAGTTGTGTTAGTGTAAAGTGCAGTTAACAGTGCAGCTCATTAACAGAACATTAGCATAGCTTTACTGCTGTTCAAATTAAACAGGGTGACTCAAAACTATGTTAAACGATTGTTTAGTCATATTCACTTTCCTATTACGCTACCTTTGTGATGAGTTATGCTAGGGTATTCATAATTCATCAATTCCATATTTCACATGCACATTTCCAGCTGCTGTTGGCATTTAATCGGATTACAGCAAGTCTACAAATCAAATACAGAGTTCGAGTCGAGTCAAGGCGAGTCGAGTTGACTTGAGTCCTTTGATGGAAACTGCCGCGCAGTTTTAATAAAGTTAAGCGACGACAACATCGTCTGCCGCAGCCTTCACGCAGTACTTACCATAATGGCGGCTGTGGTTCTCCCTCTCTCTGTGTGTGTGTGTGTGTGTGTGTGCGGTGGTTTTTCGGGTTTGCCGTTAAACGCAATTAATTGCGTTCGCACTTCACGCCAGGATGAGTCCGCAGTCGCAGCAAGACGTCAACAGCCAGGAGCGTAGAGCAGGACATGCCACGCCCACTGCCTACAGCCTCCAGCGTGCCGCCTGCTTTGTGCCTTGTGCCTTTTGCTTCCTGCTGAATCTGATTCACGTACCGATTGCGCTGCCGATTCAGTCAACTGAGTTGCCTTCGCTCCTGCTCTCTCCCTCCGCCTTCTTCTCCTACTATAGTCAAGTGGTCGAGTGTCAAGTGGGCAGTGTGTGGGATGTGGGGGAGTGTGGGTCTGGCGGGGGTCGCTGGGCGGATTTAATTACGCACGTATGACTGTTTAAATTGCGTTTGCTGTCGGTTCGAAATGTTAGTTTTATGTTAATTAACCATTGTTTATGCCAATTAAGGCGTCTGCATTGAGCATCACCAGCTGTGGCTGCTCATCCCCCCCTCCTTCTCCTTCTCTTATTCTATATCCCTCTCTATTTAATATGCCCCAAGTGCCGCACGCTCAAGTGGAGCAGCGTGCTTTTTGCTACAGTAAACATTGCTGCTGATGGCCTGCAGACGCGTGCCGAATGCGTTGCAAAATTTACGACTAATTTTAGCAATTGAACTGAGAAACTTGGGGGAAAATTGACTCAAATATATAAGGGGAGAGGTGGCGGGGGGAAAGAAAACACAGCAAGACAAGTTTGTAAAGCATTCTGATTGTTTGTGCACTCGAAGTGCTTCTGCCAGAGTTAAGCGGGGATTTATTGCTGCAGAAACAGTTCAAGTTTAGTTGGATTAAAGAAACAAGTGGCTCAGCTTAAGGGGAAATAGAATATTTGTTGCTTTTGATATGATTGAAATGTTGAAAGAGCTGCCAAGAGGTTACGTAGTGAGCTAAGAGATAATATAATGTTCTTTGCAGGATTAAAGCGAGACAAGTATGAAAGCTACAGTCGAATGCACCCGACAGTAGGATACCATTCGCTTAGCTACGAAACAAATTATCACACATTTAATTCCATCAAAAAATTCTACACAAGTTCATATGCCACCTATTGTTTAAATTAGATCAATCTTTGAATAGCACCATCTACTTGTGAAACGATTTGCGTGGGCGGTGGGCGTGACATCGAAAATTGAAAATAAACTCGATCTACCTATGGTATACAGGAATCTTCATGTGAAATTTGCTGTCTCTAGCTTTTGTAATAGCTGAGATCTAGACGTTCAAACGTACAGACGGACAAACAGACGGACATGGCTCAATCGACTCCGCTAGTGATCCTTCTGCCTGTTACACACATTTGCACAAACTTAGTATACCATCTTTGACCATTTTCAATGGTCGAATGGTATAAAAAGAGATAAGACATTCTTTTAACACTTTTAAAAATTCATAAAGTTTTCTATTCCCTATACTAATCAGTTTTGTCGCAGAGTCTAAGTGACTAGACAAGCAGCCCTAACTTTGCACAGACTTTTAACAGAGCTGCCAGCAGCGATTAGGAGACTTTGCTGGCAGCGAAAGATTCCCCTTAAAAATATTAATAAATGCAGACAGGCATAAGCTGATTAAGGTTGAGATTCTTACTAATTACCACACTCTATCTCACCCCCTGAAGGTCTCTACTATCTCTCTCTCTCTCTCTCCTCCATGTCACACTCAATCTTAGTTGGGTCGCTACTTTTGTCAGTTGGGATTACGTATGCAGGGGCATACGTGCCAATTCTGCTCCTCCTGCTCCTCCAGCTCCTGCTTAAAATTTCAGGAAATTGAAATTCAACTCATGGCTGAAAATTAAAGTAAAGTAATATCCCTTCTCCATCGCTGGGATTATGCCTTATTTATTTTTTCCTAGAAAACTTTTTCGAAAGAAACGAAACTGTAGCAGGAGCAGCTTAGGTCGGCCCAAATATGCTGTAGCAATTTATAAAGCTATATAGATATTATGTAACCGACAGCTTAGCTGTCATCAAACAGTTTACCAACACTTGCCCCTTCCTCCCTCCCAAAATCACAACAAGCATAACAAAATGATTTGTTTGCGATTCATAGTTTAACATGTGAATCGTAGAAGCTGCCACACAAAGCTGCTTTACAGAAGGGGGCGTTGCGCATGTGTGGGCGTGGCCAAAACATGCGAAGGGAATTACTTCACCTAATTCGTCTGGAATTCGAGATGTGCTGAGAAATTTGACAAGCGAAACTGAAAGGAGAACGTCAGCTGTGCGGGATAAAGACGAGACGACGCAGAAATAGAAGACAAAGGGGGGAGAGAGAGAAGGAATAGCAGCATAAAGGGAATAATGAAACGCCTGCAAAGACAAAGAACGCGAGAGTATCCAGGGGCAACATAGGCGGGCCGCAATCGGGGGCAAGCGCTGATGTTGCCGCCTCGCGCTGCCAGCTGCAGAGGCTGTCACACACACACACACGCGGCGCGCGCGATTCCCCATTGTATTTTATGTGCATGTGCGGTGTGTGTGTGTGTGTGTGTGTGTGTTTAAGGCTCTCTCATGTGCTCAAATAAGGCCGCCACATTTCATTTGGCTTAAGCTCTTTCAAACATATTTAAAGTACGTGATGTTAAATGTCTTGAGAGCATTTCCCACACACACACACACACACACACACATAGGCACTGCTTAGGCTGCTCTTTGTATGTGTGTGTGTGTGTGTTCATTCTTTACCTTTTGCATAAGCAAATTTAAACATGTTTAACTCGTTGCGGACGAGGCACGAACCAAGTTGCCAGCGCGCTGAGCGTTAATTTTTGAATAGCGGCAGTTTCCTTCTCCCTTTCTCCTCTCAGCCCCCTTAAACCCTCCTAGCTCGTCTCTTGTGTGTGGCCTAGGCACATAAATGTCAACCGGCGCACTCATCCATCAATGAGCTTTGAAAAATTAACACTGTGAGTGACAGTCGCAAAGCACTAGAAAACCCAACCAGCTAGGCTAGCACAGCCCCTTCCCCCTTCTTGCTCTGCTACTGCGGCCTGTCGCCTTAAATTATGCAAAACGTTACAATTCCCCGACTCAATGATGAATTGTCTGTGCGCGGGGGCGGGGGCGGGGAGCGGAGGGCGTGGCCAACTGCCGTGCCGGACAAACAACGTGACGATTTGCCTCGCAGCGCCCAGCTGCAACGTATAGATTCAATTCGATTAACCCGCCTCGCACGACCATTCAAATCGCTCTACGTGCCCAAGTGGCGCACGGGGAATTGTTCGATGGCAAATCGAAAAATGGATAAAAAACGAAAACGATAAAAGACAAGCGACAAACCGAAAGGGAAAACTGCAATTTGCACACAGTGCGGAAAATTGAGTGAACATGAACACGCTCGCTGGCACACGGGGAGCAGTAAAAGTCGTGATCTGTTCGCTTTTGTGAATAGTCGGAAAACTACTCGATTAGCTAATGGATGTTTTTTTAAATATTTACACTGGTTTTATGAGTGCTAAGAAATTTATGAAAGTGCGTGGAAATTATTTTTTTATGTGGCATTTGCTGTATTTTTAAAAACTAATTCCTTTTAGCAGTGTAGGAAACAGGCTCTTTCCATTCTCTCCCTATGTTATGTTAAGAGCGCGCAATGTTAACTCACTTTGGTCATGTTAAGTCAACAAACTGTTATGTTAAAGTTATGCTAACTCAATTATCGAATGTTATGTCAACAAACTGTTATGTTAACTCAATTTGCTCTGTCAACATGTTATGTTATTGCGAAGTTATGTTAACTCAATTTGGCTTAACATAGCTATCGATAAATTGACTCCAAATATCGAACTGGCTGCAAAATGAATATGAGTTTAAATAAATTTGAAATTTTAAGCCAAAAATATAGTAACTTTAAAGGTTTTTTTTGTAAACTTAAAATTTAAACACTCTAAGCATTTAACAGCCGCCTTAAGCGCATATTTTGCATATTAGCATAACGTTCTTACTCCGCTCAAAGTCAAGTCATATTTCAGCCTTGTGAAATTGCCTTGTCGCTGCGTGTGGAAGATTTATGCGACTTGCAGTTGACCCGTTTGGGGTTATGTCTACGTCTTGGCTATTGATTACTGTGCTGCGACGGTTTGTTGAAAAATAAATTTACAATTTGTGTGAAATACAATATGATTGAATCAATTTAAAGCAATTATTGGGATGTGATAAATTTTAATAAAATGTCATAAAATCAAACTGAAGTCAAAGTTGACATTGCAATCAATGTACAAATAAAATTTTAACTAAGTTTAAATCAAGTCAAGCCTAAAGCAAATATCAAAGAAATTTAAATCGGGAATTACTATAGAGGAAGCTAAAGGGGCCAATGGGGGACATTGGCCTCGCTGCCGCTCAACTCGATTTGCAACAATGTTGCTTGCGAATTTTCAATTTCGCTGTGACTTCTTGTTTCCGCTTTATGGATTTTCATTACTTTTGCATTGTTTTTTGTTTCTATTTCCTTCTTTTGCTTATTTTGCCTTATGCCATTTGCAATTCACTTTGAGTTCGATTACAACTCTCACACACACACACTCACATAGAGCTTTATACACATATGAGTACAAATATAGTTACTGTCACAACTTGCACCCACCTGCACTGCCACCTGCACCATCTCCTGCACTGCACAACACAACCCAACCCAACACAGCCCGCCCCCCCCCCCTCCAGCTTGCTAATACTTTTTTACGTATTTCTCTTGTCTACTTCTAGTTGTGCTTTTGTATTTGCCCATTTTAATGAGTGTAGCTAACAACAACAACTAGAACAGCAACTAGAACAAAGTATATCCCTTAGAAAACAACTAAAACAACAACAACAACAACAACGCATACACAACAACAACAACAATCATCATCAATACACAATGTGACAATAAGAAACAGTAAAGAGCAGTAAAAGCGCATCAAACAACAACAACAACAACAACAGCAAACAACAAATAAAAACGGATTTCAGTTGCACCACATTGAAAAACAACAACAACAACAACTGCGCACAAGAGCAAAAGAGACAAGGATAGCCAAGCAAAAAAAAAACAGCAAAGAAAACGAAAAAGAAAACACGCTTAGCCCACAAACTCTTTCACTATCTCCCCGTCTCTTTCTATTGAATGTTCCGTCTTGCTCGCACCCCACCAACGTCTCGCTGTTGTACGTGTGTGTGTGCGAGTGTGTGTGTCTAGCCTAGTAGCGCGCACACACCACATCTACCTCTCTCTTTCGCTCTACACTTTGTCTCTTTCTTTCTCTCTCTCTCTCTTTCTTTCTTACTGTCACTCTCTCTCTCTCTCTCTGTGTGTGTCACTGTCTCTCTCTTGGGTGTACAGCACTAAGCACCACCACCACCACCACCAAGCACCACCACCACAACCATCACCAACAACATAAGCAAATACAAAGAACCAACGGGCCCAAGTCGAGTTGCAGCACCACCACCACCACCACCACAACCACCGATAACGTTACCGATCGTTACCGTTACCGTTAGCCAGCGCACCCGACCAGGTCAGTGTCTGTGTGATTACCCCACTCCTGCTCGCCACACAAACCACATACCAGCACCACAATTGCACATTACTACCATAGATACCCACGGCAGTATTACTACCGCATGGAGCGCGGCACCAGCGGTGGTCAGCAGCATCAGTCGCACCAACAGTCGTCGCACCACCAGCAATCGCACCACCATCAGCAGCAGCAGCAGCAGCAACAACAGTCGCACCACCACCAACAGCAGCAGCAACAACAACATTCGTCGCGGCATCAGCATGTGGTGGCGGTGCATAGCTATGATCCGTATCTGACCGCGGGCGCGGCGGACGAGGAGCATACCTCGGGCACCTCCTCGTTCGATAATCCCGCCACAAAGAAGAAACCACCCAAGCGTAATCCGATGCATCGATCATTATCGATGGCTATCGATAATTATGCACCGATAGCGACAAATCAGGAAATGGATTTGGATTTAGATGATGGTTATCTAATGCATGAGCAGCCGCTGATCCACCGCTCGGCGTCGCCGCTGCCCGTGCGCTCGTCTGCACCGCCGCAGAGTCTAGCACTACCAGCACAACAACAACAACAACAACAACTACAACAACATCTCCCCCAACATACGCTGCTGGCTGGTGGCGGCGGTGGTGGCAGCGGGTCTGTCTCGCCGGCGCTCTCCGCACGCCAGCAGCACCACCACCAACAACAACAACAATTCCTACAACAACAACACCACCAACAACAACAACAACAGCAACAGCTGCATATGCACACTTTTCAGCAACTGGCCGCACAGGCAGCTGCTGCACGCCACCACCTACCGCATCCGCATACGCATACGCATCCGCACCGTCAGCACCCGCACTCGAGCTCCACCAGCTCACCCACCTCGCACGCGGTCAGCCCCATATTGGGCCAACAGCAACAGCAACAGCACCACCTACAGCAACAACAACAGCAGCACCACCAACAACAGCAGCAGCAGCACCACCTACAACAACAGCAACAGCACCGCCAGCAGCAGCAGCAGCAACCGGACATTTATCTGGTCAGCAGCAGCAGCCTGGGCGACAATGTGGGCGGCCTGGGCCTGGGCGGCTTGGGCAGCCTGGGCGGCCTGGGCGGCATGGGAGGCAGCGGCAGCACATCACCGATACAGTTCATCGATGTCGATGATATGCTGCCACGTGCCACAGTGCAGGCGCTGAAGAAGAATCTGTTTCGGCGCAGCGATACGATTGACGTTCATCCGTCTACCAATTTTCAGATGAAGAAAACGCATTCCTTCCACGCCCAACAGGATCCCGCCGCCATGGAGCAGATACAATTGGCGGTGGCCGCCGGTTCGGCCAGTTCCAGTCGCCGCACAAGTTCGGTGCGTGCCAATTTCCTGATGCCAGGACCCATGCCCGGTGGCGGTGGCAAAGAGATCTCACGTTCGCCATCGCCAAGTCGACGTGGTTGTCGTTCGCATCGTTCGTTCAATGATCCCGGTCGACGTCCGAGCAGTAAACCTGAATCGGTGGTCGAATCGCAGATACGTCATCCCTCGCTAAATGATGATCTAATGGAACCACTCGATGGGCGTAACCTCTTTCCGCCCACCAATCTATCGCTGGAGAACGAACTGTTTGTGGAGACGCGTTCGCGCAGCAACAGTCACACCAAAATGGAAGAGCTGGGCGTGGCCGAGCTGGCAGCGGCCGCTGTGGCCGTGCAGCGCATGCGCAAGACTTCCGGTTCATTCGAGGAGCAAGCGACTGGCCTTGCCGCCGGTCACAGCGCAACTCATCCGCCCGCCGCCTCCGCCTCGAACAGCGTCAAACAGAAACGTGAACCGCATCCGCATTCGCGACAGCAGAGCACACACAGTCTGGAGCTGGACGGGCGACCGTCGACGTCGGCAGCTGCTGCCGCTGCCGCTGCCGCGGCGGCATCGCATACCATGCAGCTGCATAGCGCAGCGGCAGCGGCCAGTGCGGCGTATCATTTCAAGCGCGGCGCACAGCATGGACGTTCGCTGTATCTGTCGCCCAGCAATCTGGAGGAGCTGGCCGTGCACAGCAGACCGGGCGTGCTGGCCGCAGCTGCTGCGTTTCAGGGCACCAATGCCAGCGCCAGCGTGAAGCAGGCCAAGGCGCTGCATAGCGCCAGCGTGCGGCTGCGCAACTATCGGGAGACGCTGAGTGCGACCAAGAAATCGAAGAGCTTCATTGGTGATGGCAGCGGCGCCTCGGGTGTGGGCGTTGAGGATTTCGAGCTGAGTTCCCCCCACAGGCGCAACAGCCGTCCGTTGTCCACAGCGGTGCCCGGCACGGCGGTGTCCGGCGATACGGTGGTCAATATGGATGAGATTAAACGCAGCCCACGTCCAATTAGCGCTGCAGCCGCTGCCTTCATCGAGGAGAAGCGTCCCTCGTTCGAACGGAAAGCTTCGCTCACCTACGAGCAGGAGCTGACGGACGCTGCCTTTGCGGCGCAGGTGTTGCGTCCATTTCATCATAAGCTGGGCGCATCGGGACGCAAAGCATCGCTGAGTGGCGGCTCGCATAAGCTGAAGAAGAAGTCGCTCAGCGATGAGACCGATGAGGATGAGGAGGCGGATCGCAAGCGCAAACGCATCGTTTGCATTGTTCTGGCAACGGTGCTGCTGTGCCTGGTCTGCGCCAGCGTCTTTGTGGTCATAGTCACACTCACCTCGGGCTCTGGTTCGTCGGGCAAGAAGACGCATTCGTTTAGCAGGGACACGCCGGTGCACTATACGGGCATGCGACCGTCATGAACTCAAGCAGCAATCGTCTTGATGACTTGGCTTTCACTTCCGTTTCCGCTTCGCTTTCCACAACACTCTCTCACTCTCTTCACCCTCTTCTACCACAACTACTACTACTACTTTCTTCTCTCTGTGTGCGTGCGTGTCAATAAACAGTGCAACAGCAGCAACAACAACAACCGCAGCAGCAGCAGCAGCAGCAACGCGCGTCGCCGCAGCCAAAATTAAAACGCGCCTGTAAGTAGGCAACACTTTTGTCTTCAACTTATTTGCTTATTCACCACACCAGTGTTGGGCAACGCCGCACTGCACACAAAAGGCAGCCGCAAATAAATATTTAATAAGCATTTTCTTTTTTGCTATAAATATTTAAAACATTTTTGCTTTCATTAAATTTTTATTCATTTTTTTTCCGCTTTTCAATCGTTCATCATTTTTTCTCCAACTTTTTTCCCCTCCACTTGCAAACTTTCAATTCAATTTGTGACTTTTAAATGAAGCAACTTTTTTGTTCGGCTTTTGCTCTCTATTTACCAAGTGATATTTATGTGTGTGTGTGTGTGCTTATGCTCTGCATATATGCACAGAGATTAATGTTGCAGAATGTCAACTTGGCTCAAATTGAAAGTGAACAATTAAATTGCTCAAACTGCAGTTTCAATATTGATGCACAAAATAAGCAGAACTTTTTAGCAAGCTATTTATTTGGCCATAAAAAAGTCAAATTAAATTATTTAAAAATTAATTTGAAAGAATTTTAAATTAGGGAAAACAATTAGAAAAAATAATTACTATTTTACTATGCATTAAAATGGGAATTTTACCTAATTAAAAATTAATTATAAAATAAAATAAAAACTTTTAAAATTAAATTTTAAATTGAATATTAGAGCTTTTTATTTTTAATATTTTAAAATCTATTTAAAACAATTTTTTTAGTAAAAAAAAAACATTTTAAAAAAATTATTATTATTTTAGTATGCATTAAAATGAGAATTTTAAGTAACTAAAAATCATAAATGAAATTGAAAATTATTAAAATGAATATTAAAATTGAATATTAGAGCTTTTTATTTATGCAATTGCTTTCCATTTCCCATTCCCATTTCCTTTGATTTTCAGTTCAATATTTTTCTCTTATTGTTTTTTTTGCTGTCCCTGCAGTCGCAGCCAACGGAATAAGGTCAGCTTTGGGTCGCCAGGGAATCGGGAGTAGTTGGGGTATGAGTGTGCGAAAGGGTGTGCAAGCATAAAGCCAGACGTTACTCCCCGATGAGCTGCTGCCAGCTGCTGACTTTCGAAAATTGAGCTGGCAAAAGCTCAGCAAATCTCAAGCATTACATAACCGGCTAAATGACTGAGCAATCCCTTCCACATACTCGCCCCTTCTCTCGTTGGCTAACTGACTTGCAAACACCAAGCAAAGTGCACACACACGCATGTGTGTGAGCCATAAAAAATGATACTTACCTCGACTTTAATGACTCTGGCGCTGACTGCAGCAACAACAACAAAAACAACAACAGAAACAGATACAAAACGGCAGCAGCCGCCCTAAGCCAAAGCCAAACCAAACTAATCAGCACATGTGTGCGTGTGACTGTGTGTGCCTCTCCCCCACTCACACTCACACTCTCTGTGTGTGTGTTTGTGTTGTTTAGCTAAGCACAGACAATGACAATGGGCTACGTTGACTGACTGACTGAGTGACTGAGTGACTGACGCAATGACCGACACAGGGCTGCGTCTGCAAGGACCTTTAGTTATCATGCTCACTTTTTATACTTTCGCTTAATAGTTGTGTGTGTTACTTGGTTTGTTTACGTGTGTGTGTGTGTGTGTGTGTGTGTGCGTGTGTGCATCATTACAGCCAGGCAGCCTTTTTTATGTGTGCGCCCACAGACATGCACGCTTATTTACACACACAACCACACGCACACACACACACAGTCGTAATTTTACGTTTACGACATGAAACTAGGTTACTTTTACATGTGCGCGTGAGTGAGTGCAACACCAACAACAACAAGCACAGCGAGCAGGGGAATTGTTTACTGCGAATCGCGCTGGTGACATTGCCCGCTGAGTTGGCTTCACGTCCTTGCCCAGCATGAGAGCGAGAGCGAGAGGGGGGCCACTCGGCGCGGCGAATGCCCACGCGACCGCAAATCGCATCAAAGGCGAATTGACAGCGTAAATCCCGCAGAACTCCCCTTACGCCCCCCCTCTTGCCGCACAGCTATGATAAGAATGCGAAAAGGATGCGCAACAAATTGATTGTCCATTCCGTGCGGTCACATAATAAAGAAATAAGCATAATAGAAAATAAAGCGCAAATAAATTATTGATTAAATTCACATAAAAAACAACAAAAAAAAAATACAAAGGGACGGTTCAAATAGAAAGCAAATAAGCGCGTAAATAAATGATGAAACTCATCATTTACATAACAAATGAAAAAGCCTGTAAATTATAAACAAATATCGCCGCTTATCGGTGTGGAAATAATTAACAGTTAAATAGCGTAAAGAGCGTCGGTTCGCTTCGATTCCGTTTAATGTCAGTGTGGGTAAACATGAGAAGTTTCTGCTGAAATAATCAGTGAAAAAAATTAATGAGTTAAATATTTAAAAAAAAAAAAAAGAGAATTTAAATCGAAATTGAAAGCGAAGGCGCAGCTACAACAACAACGCAAATAACATTTAATAATAGCATATTAAGCGTTGCAGTTGATTCGCTTCTCGATATGCACATTTTAATTAAAGCTTACCCGATTTCACGCTTAATACTGGAATGTGGAAATAATATACGTATTTTTTAATTAAAAATAACCGTACAAAGCAATTGCAACTATTTTAAGTATATTAATGCTAAATAAATTAATTTAGTTGCTATGTTAGAGAACAATAGCAAAATGGCTGCTTTGTTTGCTTTAACATAGTAGTTTATCGATATATTTAAACGCTGTGCGATAGCATGATCGCTAACAGCTGGCAGCTAACAAACTGCTGCTAATAACAGTGCATTTTGGTTTAGCATAACAGACGGCTGTTAACTTACAGTTCGCTTATTTTTTGGCTGTTAAACTGATGAACCGCCATAACTTTGTTAATAATCAAGCGATTTTTACGCGGTTTGACATTTTGCTTAGCTCTGGACACACTTAGTAATATTAAAAATTTTATAAAATTTAATCTAGACTATTTCAACTTAGTTTAAGTATATATTTACTCTTTTTAATGCTTTCCACTTTGTGCATAGCTTGACCATTCCACAGCATTGCCAGAACTAGAATTTCTCTCTCTCTCTCTCTCTCTCTCCTCTGAATTCCCTTGAAATTAAAGCCAAGTTATAAATAATAATTTCAACAGAAAGTGAAGCTAAGTGCAAAAAGCTTTTTAGTCCCTAAAATAGCAAAGTAAAAGCCACAACCAACAAGTCTGACTTTGTTGACTATTTCAAGATGTTTTATTCATTTCATTTCATTTGACAAATTTAATTCCTGCGTCAATGCTTTCGCTCTGTGCATGCCTAATAAGGGGAAAGAGCTTCTGTTTTTGCCCCCCATGAAAATAGAAAATGCTGCAAGCGAAAGGGACGGGCACGGGGATCAAGGCAGCACTGTGTGGCATGGGGGGGAAAAGCCACAAAACTGCAACAATAATTTCAATTAAAGAGGAAAACTTTGGCAAGAACTACACAGGCCTACCACACACACACCAAGCTCACTCGGGAGCGCCGGTTCTCTAATTAGTTACATAGTTATACAGTCGTCGGTCTTCATCCGTCACGCTGCCAGTGGACCAGAGGACCAGTCCGGGGGGTTGACTTGGCGTGACGTTGCGTCTGGGGGACGAGCTGTTGCTTTCAACGCCACATTTATAATTAAACAACATGAAAGACACAAAGAAGCAGCACAAACACACGCGTCAGGCACTTGCACACACACACACACACGCACACACCTGGCGCAACACACACAAAGCCAGAGAAAGTAAGGCTGAAAGTTACACGGCGGCATTTATGAGCGCCCTTAATGGCTGTTAACAATTTAACTTGTTTACCAGTGGGAAAGTTCTATGTTAATTGGTCTCAAATAGCCTAGCACACACACACATACACACACACACAGGCACACGCACATGGCCAGCAATGGGTGCGGGTAAGAGGGGAGAACATTGTACTGTAGCTATTCAGCGCGCAGCCACTTGCCAAGTGAATAATGGCAGGCAGCCACATCGTCACCTGTGCCGTGTACTTGCCCCCCCCTTCCCGTCCCGCCCATGGCTCCACTCCACACTGCCACAACGACATTAACACGTTGCGCCTACACGTCGTCCCGCTGCCCCGCGAACCTGCAGGACAACGATTACGGCCGCAAGCCACGGACCGGAGAGCGTGGTTCATGTTTGAGTTGAGTTACGTTGCGACGAGTTGAGTTTTTGGTTGAGTTTTGGTCGAGTTCGGTTGAGTTCGGTTGAGTTGTTTGGCAGTTGTTGGCGACAGAGCGCGATGGCACTTTGTTTTACGCTGGCCATTTAAACTGTAACGCAGCTTAAATTGTTGTTTAAATACCCAGCAGGGTGGAAAGTTGACGGGAAATGATGTTAAATATTACTAAGCATTTAAAATTAATTAAATCCTGTAGAAACCTCAACAATTTTGCTTGCGCACTAAATCATTGCCTACTTTTAGGCTGCCTATGTTAAGTTAACAGCATGTTTACAGCAGAAGGCACTTAACAGTTTGCTACTAAATGTTAGTTTCAAATCGATAAAGTTAATTCAATTGGCTTTTAAAAACTTATTTCTTTTCTTTATACAATTATTTAAATAAAATCTGTGCAGGGTATTTGCCCGCTCGACTACTCAACTCTCGCATACGAACTGCTGCTGCCTTTGTCAGCCAATAAAACAGTAACTAATTTTGCAATTAAATGAAAACGTTCGCAAATTACTTGAATACTTTGCCTGTGCGTGTGTGTTTGTGTGTGTCTGTGTTCGTGTAAGCCTGCAATTTAGGGCAAGTATTTTTTAATTAAATTTTTCACAGCACACAATTTGTGCAACATACTTGCAAAATGCAGGCCAGGGCTGCAAACAGACAAACTGATGATCTGTGTGAATGTGTGTGTTTGTGTGTGTGTGTGTGTATGCAGATGCCATACAAAGAAAAGCAGCAGGAAGCCCGAGGGGAGGTGTCACAGTTGCAGCTGCTGTTTTGCAATAACGTGTTAAATCTTTGTCAGGCTGCCCCAAAAAAAAACACACACACAAAAGCAACATCAAGTGAAACAAAAGGGGGACGAAAGGGTTTGCACACACATACAGAGATACAGTAACAGACACAAGCATACACACACACAACGAATCGAACTATGCAACTTCCCCAGTGCGTGCGTGTGTGTGTGTGTGTGTGTGTGGCGCACATGTGATTGATTGGCAAACAAATTTTGACACTTTACACAACGCCAATATGGCAGATACTCCCCTCCCCCCGCCCCTGCCGACGGTAGCCGTCCGCGTGTCAATGTTTGCCGTTAATTAAAACTGCTGTAAAATGCACAAAAGCGTCGCCCAAACAACAAAGGTGGAAAGGGGGAAGCGGGAGCACAGGCATGGGCCTGGACGTGGACGTGGGCGTCGCACTTCAGCGCAAAAAGAAGTATGAGCAACTTGAACGCGTCGCCGTGCCGAAGCTTAATTAGCCAAGCAGCTTAAGTTAGCTATAATTGAAACAGTGTTATAAACAATACTAACGTTATCAATGTTGAACTGTGCTTAAAGTAAATAGTCTGGATTGATGAAAGTTACTTATAAGAATTCATCAACAGGCATTTACTTCAACTGCAGTTCAAACCAAGAGCAACAGTCGAGGATGAAAAAAGCGTGTCGCGCAGTGTTCCACTAGAGTGCAAACGATATGATATGATATATAATATATATACACAAAACATAAGCAATGCCATTAACTAATACGTTCTCTTTCTCTCCCTCCCTCTCTTGCCGTACAGTGCGCCAGGAGAACGAGCGCAGCATGCGCGAGAATCTCGAGCGCACGCTCATGATGAAGAATCTAACGGAACTGAATCTGCAGCGACAGCAGCAGCTGCTGAATCAGGCGCAGCAGCAGCGTCACACGCACCACTAGCCACGCCCAAACACACAAAAGTTATGCGCACAAAAACAACTACAATATATACATACTATATAGAGAAGAATCGATGCAGGCAGCGGAACGCGTCAACTACTTAGAAGAACCACAACAACAACAAAGGAAAACTCAACAAATTTGTTTAATATAAGCGTAAAAACAATACGAGTATTTAGCCAAGTTGTATAAAACAAAAGGAAAAACAAAAAACAAATCAAAGGTGATCCAGTTTAGGGGGCAAGAGATATAGTATGTTATTTATAAAGTTGGTTTGATGCATTGTAAATGTATTTATTGTCTTGTAATTGTAATTTCTGATGCTGCCCGCGACGCACACACACTCACACACACACACACACACGTTTTTGTACAGTACTCGAGTTGAGTCTACTCCCCCGATCGGTTCACACAAAGGTTTCGCTATAGTCCGAGTCAGTTTGTTACATTGGTTTCGCGTTTCCAAATTCCCTCTTCCTCCCTCCCTTCTAGTACATATCTACATGCGCAGCGCGTGGCAGGGCAGCAGAAACAGAAGCAGAAGTAAACAAAACAGAAAAAAACATAGTTGGTCAATAGTTATGTATCTGAAACAAAGTTGTTAACTGAAAGTAGTCGTAAGTAAGCGTTAAAAGCCGCAAAGTTTTTGTAACTCTAAGTGAATTGGTAACTAGGTAAAACAAGAAGAAAAACAAAGAAGCAGAAACTATAACGAAATCGTAAACAATTCTCATAATAACAATAATTTCATAATAATATTAATAATAATATTATAATAATCATGATGATGTTACATTTCATAGCTCAATTCTCACTTTGTTTCGTTCAGAGAAAGAAGAAGAAGAAGCAGGGAGACCAGAGGAAGACGAATAATTGTTGTATAGCGTTTAGCTCTCTAGACTATGCTAGTTATAAACATTAAACATTAGCAGTTACTTAAGTGCAAAACGAGCTTGTTGTCGAATTAAATATAATTTTAAACTTAGCCTAAAATTAAGTTCAACGGGCGACGTAGAGAGAGAGAGAGAGAGTGAGAGAGAGAGCTAGAGGGAGAATAGCAAGAAGTATGTCGTTTTCTGCGTATTTTGTTAGGTGTTAAATTATTAATTGTATTTTCAAGTGTGCGTGTGGCTGTATGTGTGTACGTGTGCGTCTGCATGTTAGTATGTGTCTGCTCAATCTGTTGCAATTATAATTGAATATTAGCTTGAAGCAAAATTCTATCGGTTTCAGCCGCAAAAGCCGCATCTCTAGCTTAATTCCAGGCACAGTACGCGGCGCAGTCTACAAAATCTGTTGTTCATCTGTTTATCGCCCACAGCTTAGGTTAAACACGCAAGTGTGCGGGGGGAAAAGAGAAAGCGGCAGAATTTCAATTGGTGTTGGGCCAAACGATAAATCGATTGTCAGGTGGTCGCTTAACAGCTCGCTGTTAAACGCTTAACAGCTCGCTGTTAGCCCGCAACAAAACAGCTCGAATTTTGTGTAAGATTGTGCCTAATCGAAAGTGAGAATTAATAACACGATATTAACGAAGAGTAAAACTGAGCAAATACATAATGAATATATATATAAATAGATATATATAGACATATATATATACATACTAACGCTACTTGCAGCTAACAGCAGGTGGCCGAATTAAATTAGTTTTAACAGCCTAAATCGATGTCAATAACGTTAACTATTATGAGGCATGCACTCACTTTTTGAATACGAAGTTCATAGAAGAAAGAGAGAAGAGCATATAAGCAAAAGCAAAAACCAAAAATCCAAAAACCCAAAATCATAAACAAAGTAAAAGGAAAGCTTTAAATTAAAACAATTTTCAGAAATCGAAAAACGACTAACTTAATAAGCAGAATAAAGAGTTAAATGCGATACGAGTACATACACACACACACACACACTAACACACACATACACATCAAGTAAGATTATGGAAGACACCTTTGACACGTGCAAACTGACAAACAAACATAAACGGACAGAGACTGCAGTTTACATTTGTAAAATTTCACATTTTTGGCAGTTGCATTGCATTGGACACAGAAGCTAAATCCTTTTAAATCAACAAAGTATACTCAAAGTCTTAGGCAACCTTACACACACACTCACACACAGGCAAACACAGACACTACAAAAGTAACAAACACGCTTGAGGCTTGAAAATGAAATGGAATTTCGCAAAAACAAAGTACTTTGTAATTGCATTTAACATAGGAAACATGAAAAATAAATAAACATAAATATAATACATACTACATACATACATACATATATACGAAATGCAAAATTAACTTAGTTGCATCAAATTCGAGAAACTAACAACCAGAAGAAGTAACAAAAACTTAATACAGAAGCTAGCTAAGTGTATAAAATCTAAGCTGAATTATTATACAATCCAAAAGTGGGAGAAGAAATTAAATAAAGCAAGCTACGAAGATAATGATGCAGAGAAAGGATTAATAAGAAAGTGGGAATGAAGGGAAGTTTACTGTAACCGAATTAGGCGCGAGCATCGTTATCGTTATCGAAATCGAATTGTTTTCCAGTTCAAAACTCCAAGCCTTCGACGTGAGACTCTTCCGGGTGCCCAAACTGCAGCTGGAGCAATTATTTACAAAGTACACAATACGAACTGCGGCACGAACTGTAAATAGTACCAGAAACTAACGAGTAAAGAACAAACAGATTAAAATAAATACCTAAAAAAAAAATGCTTGTGTAAATCGAAAGTTTTTCAACTTGCAGCAAATAAAACGCAAATGTACATAAATAAATTTATGTATTCTGATTAACACAAAAAACCTAAATAAACCGAAGGGAGTCAGGTGAGCAAGCGTAGAGAGAAAGAGAGAGAGAGGGGGGAAACAAATCATAAAAGAAATTTAAAAATAAATGTGTGCAAGAATTCCAACTTAACTGTTAATTGTTGCTCGAAATCAAAATGAAAAATGAAAAAAAAACGAAAACGAAAACCAAAATCAAATCAAACATTTGAACGCATTAAGCGTTTTATTCATCAAGCAAACCAAAATGTTGAATTAAACTAACAAAAATCAAATTAATAAAAATGAAAAACAAATCAAATTGTGTCACCCGTGTAGTATATCAGTATTTGTAACTGAAAGGTATTGAAATGCGAAACAAGAAAATAAAAGAACTTGAACAACAAGTGAAACCAATGAAAATAAACTGAATTTTTAAATGGAAAACAAAATGCTTTTGTGTATTTCAAGGATGGTGATTTCTATGGGGTATTGCTTTTATATGCCATTTAGCATGAGAGGGCTTTTGTTGCACAACTGACTCACTTTAAATTCGTAATACGAAATAAAATTTTTTTTGTTGAAGCGAATACAAAAGCTTAAAATGCTACTTAATATTGAAAGTGGCGCCGCTATTGGTGTTGCCAGACATAGTAATTCTTAACAGCTTAACAGAGTTTACTCCACACAGTCTGCTCCTCGGTCAACTGCTACTCAACAGTGGCAAGATTTACTTCTGTAAAATTTTGGGAGCAATGCAGCGTGTTCAAGCTTATTAAATGCATATATGACGTTTTTAATAAAAATTTTAAATTTTTTTTAAGCGCAATGTCTTAAAAAATGTACAGTTAATGGTAAATCAGCTGGTGCGCTGGTGCTACCTGTTAGCAGTTCCAATTCGAATTTAACATATGTTAAAAAGTTCCAATTGGTGGTTCCCTATGTTATTCCCTCGGCTTACCTGTTCAGTTGAACACTTGTGCTCACCACGGCAGTTGCTCATCGTTAACAGCTGTAAGCAGTCTGTTGAGAATAGCCTGTTGCGCAGCAAATGGAGAAACGAACGCAATTAATTAGCAATTAACGGCAGTAAATAAACTGCTGAACGGGACGAAAACAGATGCACTCGCAACGTGAAAGACAAACAAACTAAATAAACAATAAGTGTAACGACAACGCAGCAGCAATTGCCGCCGCCGCCGCACAGAGCAGCAGCTGAAATTGAAACAGCAAAACAGAAACAGTCTCTGGAAACAGAAAACAGAAGCTAAAGCTAAAGCTGAAGCAGAAGCAGAAGCAAACCAGCGAAACAACAAGCAAGTCGCGCGCAGCTCAATAAAAATTTATTTTTGTGTTTAGGCGCCCTCCGTCGCGTGCGCCGCCCTCCAACCCGCTACCGTGTATACAACAAATGTGTCGACGTGTGTGTGCGTATGTGTATGCACAGCGTAGTGTATAAAAATATTTAAACAAAATCTTCTGCGCAGACAGGCGCAAGGGGGCATTGCGGGTCGAAGGCGAAACAAGACAATCAAAAAAGAGCAAAAACAGACAGATAAACAACAAACGTCGCAGCAGCCGCAGCCGCAGCCAAAGCAGAGCAGTGACAGCGACAGCGACAGCGACGCGAGCGACGTTGTGCTCGGTGACGCGGCGCGAGGAGCTCGAGGTCAGTTCAGCACATTTCGCGCACGGCCGTTTCATCCGACTGTCTGTGGACTGTGCCCCCCCCCTTTTCCCCACCCTCCTGTCCAGCCACCCGCAAGCGCTACAAACGTTGCGATTCTCGACGGCGCTCAGATCAAATAAATAAAACACAAAAACAACAACAAGAATAACAGAAAAAGTTAACGAGAGACTCACGCGCAACTCTGTTTTATTGCTTAACTGATAACCCGTGCGTGATATCAAGTGAAAAGACCAACAAAAAACAAAATATTGCAATAA
Source organism: Zaprionus ghesquierei (assembly GCA_018904095.1). Classification (NCBI taxonomy): domain Eukaryota; kingdom Metazoa; phylum Arthropoda; class Insecta; order Diptera; family Drosophilidae; genus Zaprionus; species Zaprionus ghesquierei. The sequence goes on along the minus strand of JAEIGP010000602.1, from coordinate 2,757,290 downwards.
GCCAAGTCAAGCGAGCGCGCCCAGTGCGAACACGAATGCGCCCCCAATTTGTATGCCATCAGCAAACGCTGCCCTCGCTGTCACACTCCCAGCCACACTCACCTCCCCACTCACCTGCACACTCACATTCACATTCACATCCATACTCATATTCACATTCACATTTCCATTCGCATAGCCCAAAGCCAACTGACGTCAGTCAACTGGATCGTTATCGTTATCCCAACATGGTGATAGCCGAGTCGGGCAGCACGGCCGATAGCGCCGGCAATGGCTTTAATCGCATGCCCTTAACGGAGCTGGGCCAGGATACAAAGCGCCAACTGGCAGCCATGCTCAATCGCAAGAAGGTATTGCGCTCCGAGGAAGGACATGAACGGGATTGGCGTGGCATTGCCTACCTGGCTGGGGTGCGTTCCTTTCTCAACGATGATTGCAGCATGCCTATGGACAGTGTGCTCAAGATATGGATAGAACATAATCCCAAGACAGCAGAGGTGGGACGACTGGAGGAATTTCTGGGCATCATCGATCGTTGGGATGTGCGTGACGATATACAAGAGAACCTAAGTATGATAACGACATGAATATCGCCTCCCTTTTGATCCTCCAACTGACTTGCTTCTTGATCTCTCCTAGTCATAGACACCGAACGCTATCGGAACAAACAACAGCAGCTAGAGACACTGATGCGCAGCAGTCCACCACCCAAATTGAAATGTCCAGAGCGCAACAACAACAACCCGATGGGTTTGCCCGTCAACATCATAGGTACCGAGGATGCCATGTGCCTGCAGAAGGGTGAACCGCTGCCCACGTACGATGCCTGCGTCTGGTTTGCCGATGCGGATATTGAATATGCCACAGAGATTATCACGAACCTCGAGTCTCCGCAATACAATCTCAAGGTGAGTCGCACTGCCCATAGATGCTAATGAAATTCGGATTGATCTAGTCGCATCTCTCGCAGCTCTTCTCGCGACATCGGGATTTGCTGGGCGGCGTGCCCTTCGAGCATGTGGAGTTCACAGAGTTCATGACCACACGCTGCGGCTATCTGATTGTCGTCATGACGCAAGCGTTTCTCAACAGTCCCGAGAAGATCTTCTTAGTAAACTTTACGCAGAAATTTCAAATAGGTAAGCAGGGGAGGTAACTCAATGTAGGCAACCTGCATTAATCTCTTTTCCCTTCCCCAAACAGAGAATCAGTTGAGGAAGATCATCCCAGTGCTGTTCGAGGAGAACCTTAAGATTCCTCCCACTCTAGCCGTCTACACGCACGTCAGCTACTTGCGACACTCGTCGACTCTCTTCAATTTCTGGGAAAGATTAGCGCGTTCACTGCACGATCTCGATGCCAACAACGTATACAGTCCTGCATTGCCAGAGACACCGCGCATAATGGTTTCACCACCGCCGCCTGCCCAAGAAGTGTTGGAGAAGCCAACAATCACGGTCACACAGCTAAACGATAAACAACCCGAGGAGAGTCAGCAAGCATTGCCGGAGGAGCATCAGCAAACGCTACCCAAGAAGCCAGCGCGGATGTTGGCCCTACTCGGCATTGGCAACAAAAACAAAACACTGCAGCATGCCAAGTCCTACAATGCCATCAATGTGCAGGAGCACGACAAGACGCTCGATGCAAGCATATCCAATCTGTCCACACGCTCGGAGAATAAGAAGAAGCGTTCCATGTTTAGCAAGAAGTTACGCATGCCCTTCGCACGCAGCACAACCAAGTTGCAGGCGCTATGTTGAGCAGGGAGAGAGAGCGGGAATCCAAACGAATCCCCAAAGTCAGGATGAACTAATCCAATGAGCAGCTCGTGAGCCAAATGAATATGACTATGAATTTCTTCGCACCCCTCCCTCCAGTAGCCCATCCAGAGCAGCAGCCTCCTCTCTCTTTGTCTCGCTCAATCCCCCCAACCCTCCACTTGATAGTGATTTCGTCTGTAATCCTTAGCCTAATCCTAATACTAAACAAAGCCAATCAACTAACATAACTTAAACTATTTAGACGCACTTGTTAAACTATATATGTAAGTCGACAACGAATAAAGACAATATGTACACGCACACACACACACGCACACACACACTCGCCGTGAAGCAAACAAAGCGAGTGAGAGAAGCAAACAATTTGTAAGGTTAACTGTGCAACGCTTTGGCTGCTCCGAAGCCAATGGTAATCGAAGCAGCGCACAATTAGTCGTTAGTCACGCGTCTGATAAGTGACTTACTTAATTCAATTAACTTGGCAAACGCCCCTTAGCCCAGTCCCGCCCACAGTTCCACCTACCTGCCCGCCCGCTCCACTCCTCTCCTTCTCCCTTTCCATACACAACACTTGCATTCGTAGAAGTCGAGCGGAGATGATGATGCATAGCTTGTGCGCGTTTGGAATTGTGGAATTGTGTGAATATCTTGTATAATGTACATGCCTAGTTAGATATATGTTTATATATAATACATATGTATGTGTATATGTGTGTGTGTGTGTGCGGAACAGTTAAACGATAAACTGAGCATTTCGTCACTTTGTAATTGCCAACGCGCTGAGCGGCTGAGCAAGCGATTTATATTTTGTCACACTTTATCGTCTGTCTATATAGTATATATCCCCCGCTATATAAGTCACGCGCACACACACACCTCTTTATGAGTGCCTTATAGTGCTCACGTGCTCAGCTCGTATACCTCGTACTTAATGAACGCGCACTCTATGAATGAGTTAGAACTCGGCTCAATATACAATGTGTATGTAGTCTAGTGTATATACCCCATACTATACGTACGATCTGTATAACCTTTTGGCAAGTGCAGTTGCGCGATTTGAATAATAAAAAAAAATGTTGTTTGTGCAAAAATCTTTTGATCTGATCTTGTTCTCTCTCGCTCTCTCGAGTGAATCCCCTGCTTTCCGGTCTGACTTCCGTTCTCCCCTGCCATAAATTACCTCGACTTGATTTTAATTATTTTTTTTTTTTATTTATTTTTCATTTTATTGTTTAAATCGCTTCATAAATAACCTTTTTGTTTTTGTTTTCTTTTTTTGTTTTTTTTTTTTCATTTTCTTTACTTCATGTTCATGTTTTTTGTTGTAATCGAATTTATTGTTTTTTGGTTTTTTGTTTTAGCTTTCGCTTTTTTTTTTGTTGTTTTTGTTTTTGTTGTTACACATGGTGAATGTATTTTGTTTACTTTTAGTCCAATTTGTTTTTGCTTTGCTTTTATGAATGTTAATGTTTTCCTCTTTTAGTTGTAGGTTTATTTGTTCGTTATGTATTTACTTTAGCATGTTTATGCATGTTTAATCGTGTTCCGTCATGCATTACGTGTGTACTCCTTCGTGTTATTACCATTATTATAGCTCCTATTACCGTTTTGAGTGTTATGTTCGTTATGTTTATGTATTTTGTTTTATGCGCCTTGGTTTTTTTATGTTTATGTTTTACATTTATGTTTTTTTTTTTTTTTTTTTTTTTGAACAAATTTTGTTGTTTGTTCTCACAACTTGAGCCTGTTCGTCGTTAAACTCTCTGCTTCTCTTTAACATTCTTCTTATCTCTTTTCTCTTTCTCATTATTTGCTTTTTAATTGAATTGTTTTTGTGTTTTTTCATTCTGGGTTTTTACTCTGTTTTGTATTTGTGTATATGTATATTTTTTGTTTATTTATTAAGTTTTATTCGCATTTTTAACAAAATTAATAAAAACAATTCATTATTTTGGTTTTCTTATGTTTTTTTGTGTTGTTTGGTTTTTTTTCCCATTTCGGTTTTTAGTTTTTATTTGCTTTTTTCTTTTTATTTATTTTTTTTTTTTTTTGTATATATGTTAATTGATCAATTTATTCGTAATTTGTAATATTAAAACAATGTAACGTATAATCTTGCCTCCGTCTCGGATCGAGAACAACCCAGCCAAACTTCAGCTTTATTCTTCCAACCGATCTGCGATCTCTCTCCGTCTCTTGCTTTTTGGATCTTACACATCTGGGTTGGGTTTGTCTCGTTTAGCTTATAAATCTAACTGATTGCATTTATACAGAGTGTACGTGTTTTAGGGTATTCTCTTAGTCGGCTTGCCTTCTTTCTTATAAAACGAATCGAACGAAACGGGAATGTCGGAACTCTAGGGGGGAGTGGGAACATAATGGAGGAAGGGGTAGGGGGGGTGGATCGTATTTAAAGCGCAATTCTCTCTATAGTTAAGTGTTAACAATGATTATGAGTATGGAAGTCAGTTGAAGAAGTCAGTATCGTTATGGAAATTTGAGTTTTCATATTATATTATGTATGTATGTATGTATATAACATATATCTGTGTATATATTATACGTATGTGTGTATATGTATATATGCATGTACTGCGAGTTCTCTTATTATTAGGTAATGCAATTTATTCGAGTATGTTTAGGTATTTCCTTTATTATTATTTTATATATATATATCCCTATGTATATATATTCGTGTATGTTACTGTCGACTTCTTCTTGTTGCTGTTACACCCATTGCTGGCTTATATCATATATCATTCTTGTTGCACGACTTGACTTACGAATAAATTAAAACAACGCTAATGAATTTCGTTTCGTTCTGGTTCTGCTTCTTCTCCTTCTTTCTTCTCTTCTTTTCTCTTTGTTTGCTAATTGTTGTGAGTTCCTAGGTGCCATGTTTGTTAAACTTCTTGGTTTTATTATCGTTTTAATCAATTATCAATTTGATTTCGTACATGCTAATGTTTGCCTTTCCTTTTAATACTCTCATTTGCATTGTTTTCTCTCCTTCTCGATCTCGCATTATTCTATACTCTTTTCCGGGAATTTTGCTGGTGTTGGGGTTAGATGAGTTCACAATCGGAAGACGGGCAGATACGGCAAACATACTATATATACTCTCTATATATATAGGTATATAGAGTAGGGCAGCTCACTCGCTTATCGCTTGGGGAGGCACTCGAACACACCTGGGACTGGGGAATTGGGGGACGGGGGAGAATCGATCAGTGCCGAAACATTTGTACAATTTCGCTTTAGTAATTTTTACTTTATTGTTTTTTTTTTTTTTTTGTATTATACAATAACATTTTATTTTAGTATTTTGTTAATATGATTTATTTCTGTTTTTATTTTCTCTCGCTTTTTGCTAAGAACCTTCGGCTGTTGCGCTCCCACGTGCGAGGGCAGATCGACTCGTTTCGTTTCGAACACTCGCGGAAAAAAAGGAAATGTCTAACGTTGAATCAAGTAGAATGTTGATAAGGATAGGGAAGTATAGGGTTTAGGGGGGGGCAGCATCGTATTTTATTATCGTATTCTTTTTTATAACAATTAAACATAACAAATGCAAATTTGTTACGACTTTCTTGGCAGTGTTTCATTTGTTTGGTTTATATATGTAATTTGGCTTCGCTCTTTCTAAGATAATACGCGTATAATCTCTAATTACACAATGGAATCCTCGCGATATTGTGATATTTGGGAGGAGTATGTGTGTGTGAAGGGGGGAGGGGGACGAGGAAAACCCAACGTGTTCAATTGCTATAAAATATGTGTGTGTGTGTGAGAGAGAGAGTTTGTTTGGTAATTCTCGTTTCTCTTGGGTTGCTTGTTTCTCTCTCTCTCTCTTATACAATTTAAGTATAACTACAGTTAATTACGTTATCATCTTAATCATCGTCATGATTGATCATCATCGTTCGTCATCATTGTCAAAGATCGATCTTCGATTTCGTTTATGATTAGTTTGTGCGCGACTTTTAACGTTTTACAACACTACAAATAACGGCAGTTTCGTTTTGTTTTTCATAATGCTGATGCTCGAAGGGGAATAACGTGACATATCACTTAACAGTTACGGATACAGATACAGATACAATAACAAATATGGAAGCGACTGCAAGTGAAATTGGAATGTTTTAATAATACCAATGTGCTCTATCAAGGAATACAAACTGAGGAACTATGTTATATGTTAGGTTATGTTCTGTCGAATGTGTGTGATCACAACAAAATTCGATTTGGCACTTGATGGGAAGAATTTGGCCATTTATTAGGACAGCTATTGAGTTTGATTAGCCTAGGAAAATGCTATGGTTTACAAGTTTCTTTCTGAGTAAGTTGTAATACTGTGTAAGTTGTGAAACTCTCTGAAAACATTTCGATTATATTTCCTGAAATACTGCCATATGTAGCTGGTTTATAATACCTTACATATTGCGGGAGAATGAAAAACCATAGCTAATTCCAGGGGCTATATAAATGCAAGGTTCTAGCTGGAGTTTTGTACAGAAATGTGTGCGCTACTTATATGATAGATAGTTTGCTCTTTCTCTTGCTGGGGGGGGGGGTTACAACTAAATAAGGCATGCTCTAGGCTCTTTTTGGCACACAAATTAACAACAATATGAACAAGTTATAATAATTAATAATAATCGTAATAATAAGAGAAACAATTCTGGCTTTGCTTCTGGTATGTAGGTGCTCTCTATTAACGTTTCGCTTCGCTGCGCTTATCGCTCGATCGGTTCGTCTTCGTCGTTATCTTTGGCTCCCCCGACAATGTCTTAACTTTTGTTTTAAGGGGATTTCTTCCGATTTCGTTCTCGGGTTTCTCTCTTTCTATCTTTCTTTCTGCTTACTTCGCTATTGTACAATGTGCTGTTTGCATTTTGTTTATTTATAATTCATATTAATTTTATGTGTCTATGTGTATGTTGTGTGTGTGTGTGTGTGTTGCATGTTCTGCATGTTGCATGTTCTGTCTAAAATGCGCTAATTATTGATACCTTCTTCGCTTTGTTTTCTGCTTTATCTGCTTTGTTATGTTATTAATTTCTATAGCCCGCTTTAAATTCTATCCTCCTCGTCCTCTTCTTCGACCTCCTCCTCGCCGTTCTCCTCGAGCTCCTCCTTGTAGCCAGGATGCTCGGAAATGGCATAGTAGTTGCCATTATAGATGACGCCCAGTTCGCGCAGCGCATCGCCGCGTATTGTCGCCTTTATCGTCCAGTTGTAGCAATCATCCGACTCTGACTCCCGATCCAGACGCTCCACATCGAGTATCTTCGAATTGAGACGCTCCAGTATGATGCCGATGTCCTTGATGCTGAGATGACGCTTCTGGTCCACGGACAACTGATCGATGAGCAGCAGAAATTTCTCCGTCGTCGTCTTATCGTCCTCCATGACCGTGTTCTCTGTCTCACTCTCTGAGCTATCGCGTTCCGGTGCAATGTCCAGGAAACGCACATGTCCCTTGGCGCCCGACGAACGACGTTGCATGCTGCCATTACCGCCCCCGACGCCTCCACTGCTGCCGCCCAGCATAGGATCCATAACCGATGATGACATGCCCAGCGTCGCCTGATGCAGCTGCTGCTGCTGCTGCTGGTGCGGCTGCGGACTGCTGCTGCCGTCCTGTATGGGCGATGTGGCGACACTCTTGTGCACCGCAATCTTGCGCCCCTCCTCGTGCAGTGCACAGCAATGGAAGTCACACTCCGTGGTGCTGGGACTGCCCGCCCGACTGGGCGTATGCGCGTGATGTGCACACTCCGGCGTATGCACATGCACCGCCCCAACGGCGCTATCGAAGGAGCCGCCCTGCTTGGACAGACGACGACTGCCGCTGCCGGGTATCACAACGCCGGGTGGTAGCACCACGCCACCTGGATGATAGATGCTAGCCGGTCCCTCGTCGCTAATGACCGTTATTTGCGGGCTGGCGTAGCGTTGTTGCGAGGATTGCGATGACACCGATTTGTTGTCCAGCGAACTTTGCGCGGAGAGTCCCTTTTTCGAGGGTGAATACTTGTCCGACGACAACAGTCCATTGCTGCTGCCCAGGCCAGCGCCCATGCACATACCGCTGCTGCCTCCACTACCTCCTCCTCCTCCTCCACTGCCACCGCCGCCCCCACCCTGGCGCTGATCCCAGTGCAATACGACCGTGACACGCCCTTTGTTATCCATAATCTTCCACGATGGTGTCTCATCGTGCAGTTCCAGTGCATGAATCGTCTCACAGACGATTTTCGGTATAGCTGATATGGCTGATATAAATGGAAAGTCAATGATGCAGTTACTCTGAGTATTGAGATATGTGTTATGGATGCACTTACCAGCCTTTATGACATCCACACCCGTTGGATACCATCGCTCGCCCTGCCTCAACAGCAAGAGTACCGTATTGTTGGCCAGGGTGCGAAAGTATTCGCCATCCTCGATTTGGGTTCCATCACACTCCAGAACAACGCGCACAGGTTCTGAAGCAGGAACCCCCAATTTGTCCTTGCCGCGCACCAATAGCTCCTCAAATGTCCCAACTACGACGCCCTTGCGCACATTCCGCCAACTATCCCAAATTTTCAGTGGTCGCTTGCCGCGAGACTCCTGCAAAGAGAAGCAAAACACAGCTAATACAGGGTATACAATGGGGTATATAGTATACACATGTTTTTTTTTTTTTTGTTGCACCCATAATAATACTCATTAAATTAACCTTAGCTGTTAATCTGGCTCACTGCACGCTAATCTTATCAATCATGGGACACATTATGTGCTATATTTGTCGAGGAATCAGACAGCGTAGATAAGCAGCTTACTCATTTTTTGTTCAAGTGCTGATTATAAGCGAAATACCTGACCTCGTCAGAGTAAATAAATGATCTAGAAAACTCAGCCTTAAATAAAGAAATATTTAAACAATTTGTTAATGCAAAAAGACACCCTGTATTTTCACTTTCATTACCTCGTTGGGCAAAATAAAGCGTTGACTGAGTAAAAAACTGTTAAATACGTAAAAAATATATTTAAATAATTAACGTTTTCAAAAAGACACCCTATATTTTCACTTTTATGCCACAGCTGTCAACATAGTCAAAGTTTACTGTTAGTTAATATGTACATATATAAGCAGTTTTGGCTTGTGGGTGTGACACCTGTGTGTGTGTAGGTGCATGTGTGTGTGTGACAAGTGGGTGTGGCATAGCCCGGGCAGCACAAGATCCACTACTAATTGAGGTTTGTACCCGCTAAAAAGGGCACAAATGTCAAGGCCGCTGTCAGCTACAGTCTAAGCAGGCAGGCTCAGCTGCAGCCCCGCTGCTGCTGCTGCTGCTCGAACTGGATAGGATTAGGGCTGTCATACACACCCTCACATGCACACATACAACTCAACACGCCCATAAACTATTAACGGCAAAGGAAAAACAATTCACAACGCAGCCTACGACGCCTAACAGCGCCCACAGCTGTTGTGCAGCGCGTTAACAGTGCGCTGTTAACTAACATCGCTTTCACTCACAAGCAAAAGCAAAAGCGAACAGCAACAACAACAACAACAACAACAACGGGCAGCCATGTTTAATGTATTGCAAGGACATGAGTGTGGCGCTCCAGTGACCCAGTAACGAGTGCAGCCGCAGCAGCAGCACACGAGCTGAGCAACAACAAGCATAAGAAGAGAAAGAGAAAAAAAAAAAATAAATCAACTCTCGCACACACACACAAGTATATATGTACATGCTGCAGGGAGAGCAAAAAAAAAAAAAACTAAATGATAAATTGCGAAAAATTCATTTTGACGTTTGCTTATTGGACATTTTTGCGAGAGAAAAAGTTTTCGCTGCTTTTGTTAAATTGGAGTTGCGAATTGCGATTGCAGTTTGTGCAAAGTGTAATCAGTTTTACACGCACACAACGAGATGAAGAGTGGGGAGAGAGAGAGAGAGCAAGAGCAAGAGAGAGAGGCTGGCGTGTGCGTGTATGTGTGTGTGTGTGTGTGTTTGTGCTGCAAGCGCGTTTTGGGATAGGTCAAGTCTGCTGCCATATGGCCATCAGCTGCTGCTGCGCTGCCTCTGCTGCAGCAAAGGCGTGTGTAATATTCTTTTTGGGGGCCGCAACTTATGCAAATTTGAAAAGGATTTAAATTTGTTAATTATTAATGTTCTTTTTTTCGTACCCCTCCAGCTGCTGCTGCATTGCTTGCCGCGCTCGGTCCCGTTGTAATTGCCGCGGCTCCAGCATTTTGATTAACTGCCGCTGCAGCGGCTGCTGCGGCCGCCACTTGTCTGATGCTCAGGCAGTTGCACAGCGGCTTCGTCACGCCCAGCGTGCACAGAGCATTGGACCACATGGTGGTGGTGTTGCAAGTGCTTGTCTCACCTTTGCCAGCCACTTTACTGCACTTCGCTTTACGCTGGCAACACTAACACACAAAGAACGTAGCTTACAACAACAATAACAACAACAACAACAACAACAACAATGGGTAGAGAGAGCGCACTGCACAGTGGTTTGAGTTCGATTGTTTCGAATTTAAAAATTGCATATTGTTTGTGTTTTGTTTTTAAAAACAGTTATATAAAACACGCACGCACACATACACTGATCGTTTATAAAACCCTAAAAAATGTTTTTAAAGCTTAGGCCTAACTGTAAACTAAGTTCAACGTTCTGCGCTGCAGTTAGTCAATTAATTATTAATATTATTATTATTATTATTATTGTATCTTTTGCTTGTTTTAAATGCCATTTTGGAAAATTCGTCGCGTAAGAGAGACTACAAAAAATATGTGTGTTAACAAATTTTTGGCTGCGCAGCGCACTTTACAAAAAACAACAACGACAACAACACGAGTATGCTTTAACTACTACTATTATTATTATAAATATTATTGTTATGTTCAGTAAGAAATCGTTTTAATTTGATTTTTCGAAATTATCTCCTTTTGATTTCCTTTCACGTTTTGGCAAGCTGACAGGTTTTTTTCTTTGCAATTTTTTTGGGGGCAGCTTTTGGGAGGCTGGAACTATATAGCTGGACTGGGCCAAATTGGGCTGGGCAGGCGCCAGCGCCAGCGCCAGAATTTCAAGAGTTGACCTTCGCACTTTCACTTTACTACTACGCGCCTTGCGCCACTTGCGTGTGTGCCTGAAACCGCCGAGTTTTCATTTGGTGGGGGCCGAGGAGGTGCTGCAGGTGCTGCCTGACTGTGTTCGATTTGAGTTTGTGGCACAGTTTGCACTACGTTTTCCTTTTTTGTTTTACATATTCACACGAGTTAAAGTTGTCTTATTCGAATGTAGAAAAATTCGTTTGTTTTATGTCTTGCACTTCTTTTTATCCGTTAGCCTCTGCTGCTGCTGCTCTCAGCCAGTTGTCACACCCAGTTCAAATTTAATATTTCAACAATGTGCCAGCGAAATCACGTAGCTGGTGGTAAAGCGCTCGCAATTGCAAAAGTAGCATCCTTGCTGGCTGTGGCTGGCTGCCTGGCACACTGGCACACTCTGAGCCCAAGCCTGAGCCTGAACCTCCTGCCTGCCTCCTGACATGTCAACAGCGTCGTCGACGTCGCGTTGTGTTGTTGTTACTGCAGCCACTGCACATGCAGTGAGAGAGCGTAGCGCAACGAGAGCGAAAGTTGTGCGCACAAATGCATTGAGAGAGCGATAGCGTAAGCGCGAGAGCAGGACGTAAGCTCGTAAGCATGCATTGGCTGCGTGTGCTCGCACTCTCCCTCTCTCACACTCTCTCTCTGTCTCTCTCAGCTAATGAGTATTTTGTAGTAATTTATTTAATGTTAGCGTGTAAGCTACTCATTGGATTCTGCACTGCATTTACCGTTGCAACACTCTCGCACACACACACACACAGTCGCACTCTCTTTCTCTCTCTCTCTGTCGCTCTGGTAGTAACATCTGTGCTTTGGCCTACATTTTCAATGTGATATAATCAGGGCGCGCTAAAGCTAACAGCTAACTCTGCTAACAAAACGCGCGCGCACACACCAACGCTCCACAAGTATTTAGGATGCACAGTGGGACAACTCCCACTGCTCCCAGCTTCACACACAGCTCCCGACTCCAACTACGTTTTTATGCTACATAAATACCAGCAGCAGCAGCTCTGTCAATTAGGCACACAACCACACACACACACACACACACATAGGCACACAGGTACAAAGAGAGAGCCAGAGAGTGGGAGGGTTAGGGAGAGCAGCTCAAAAATTGCACAAGGTTGCAATTGGTTCGCTTTCGTTTTCATTTGCCTTTGCCGTTGCCTTTGCCTTGCTCGCTTATGCAGCGCATTCAGTTCATTTAGCCAGAGAGCGAATCTCAGTGTAAACATTTGCATTAAAACATCAATCCTTTCAATTAAAAGTGTCTATTTGCACAACTGCAGAAATTCTACTTATTGTACATTGCGCTAGCGTTAGAAAGTATGCAATCAAAATTAATTTCAAAGCTCTTTTTAAATCTTGTTATCCGTTACTCTAGCAAATATTTACAGCGTTGCTGCTGCTTAATTTTTACTGCACATAAAAATATTATTGGAATAAAATCTTGGCTATTCCATTACTTTTCAAATAATATAAGCTCTTTAATGTCCACATAAACTGAAAGCTATGCTGAATTCTGCAATAAGCCCGTCCCCATACTTTAATTTAATGCATATAACAAATGCAGTTATATTGTGTTTTAAGCTGCTGCTGCTGTCGCTGCGTTTCATGCTTCTCTTTATTATTATCAAAAACTTGGTTCCAACTCTAAACGAGGGAGAGAGAGAGAGAGAGAGCAACGACACGGCGCAGTTCTCATTTGCAGCAATTTCGCGCTCACGCGCTGCTCGCAGCGTTGCCAGCTGTAACGAAAGCTATGTTAACATGTCCCCAAAAATGTTAACGCCGCAACGTGAAACTTGACGTGCTCAAGCACATTTCACATTTTATAACGAATAATAAAATATAAGTTTTGTAAATAAAATAAATTAAAATAATAAATTTCATATATTTTTACACTTTTGCAAATTTACATATAATGTAAGCACGTGGGCACTAGCCAATGCGATCCACTGTACCTGAAGTTAACAGCAATGTAATTAACATGTGGGTCATGTGTGCGAGCACTGCTAGGCCGCCCACAAACATAATGCTGCCGATGTGGGGAGTGTCATTAAGTGCAACTTGCTTGCTCAGCCTGTCGCTGCAGGCTTGCACTCGCACACACACACACACGCACAGGCATATAGAGAGACGCTCTGCGTGTGTGTGACTGTTACTGTTAATTTGGATACTGAGCTCAAAAACAACAATAAACACGCAGACCACACATCAAAAATGTACGAAAAACCGTTAACGTAAGAAACGGACGGCATCAACAAAAGCTACATGTGCAAACACACTAATACGCACACATACTACGTACATATATTCTGTAGGGTGTATTACCATAGTTATTTGGGTCAAAGCTATTCACTCACCCGCAAAGCAAAGTGAAACGAAGAAATGAAGAAACTGCATAAAACACACACACACACACACCCATACACATACAGACTAATGTAGCTAAATGCTTAACGGGGGCTTAGTTCTCAAGCCGTGGCAGCTCAGCGTCTAAATTGAAAACAAATGAGCGTGCAGCAAAATCTGTAAAGGATTACGATGCCAAATCAATGTGGGATTTTGGCAGGAGCTTAATTATGATACTATATAGAAATTTTAATTATATTTTATACTAATTTTTGGTACATGGTCAACCTTAGTACTATTACTAGATGAACCGGCGGCACGCCCGCGCATATCTCACCTCTCTGGCCATTACGACATGTCTCAAAAGCAGGGCCCGCTTAGAGGGTCTGCCATTTGCGTTGGCTTCAACAACACGTTCTCCTTCTGCGCCTCCTCGTAGTCGTCGACGTCGTTGTTGTTGTCGTCGTCGTCGCCGTCGCGTCTGTCGTCCTTTGGCGGCGGCTAACAGGAACAGCAACAACAGCAACTATGCACGGCTTACACTTTTCGCGCATACGAGTCTGTTTGTATGTGTTTGTTGTATATTTGTTTGCAACTGTGTGTGTCTTTGTGTGTGGGTGTGAGTGTACCGCGTTGGCGGCAAGAGGGCACTCGCTGTGGGCCGTGGGTTGTAGGTTGTGGACTGTGGGCGGTGGGCGATGGGCGGTTAGGCTGCTGGAGTGTGCTTCAAAAATTCTCTACTACACGTTTATTTTCAATCTTTCCGCAACGCGCCGATGCTGTGTGCTGCTGCTGCTTCTTCCTTTTGTCGTCGTTCCTTTTGGCACCGTGCTTTCTCTCTCTCCTCTCCTCTCACGCGTGCTCTCTCACACTTTTGCTCTCTATGCCTTTTTTGTTGTACGAGTATGAGTATACAAGCATACGTACATATGCTCACTGTGCGTGTGTATTGGAATTTGCCTTGCACAATTCGATGTTTTATTTAAACAATTCGTATATTCTTAACTACTTAAACTGGCATTGCAGTATTCACAGCGACACTTGATTCTCCTAATTTACTTTTATCTATTATACACCCACACACCCAAAATACATGCAGGCATATACATATGTACGTAGGTGCGGCTGCGATGTCGGCGGCTCACTTTGTGAAGATTTGATGTTGGTGGCAGTGTTTGTGTGCGTGCGAGCGTGCGTATGTGTGTCGGTGTGTGTGTGCGCGGAAGAGCATTAATGTACCGTTATCATTTTGGGTAGCACCATTTTATTCACATAGAACACATTTTGTTACGATTTGTTTGCGATTTGTCGCGTAATGACTTATTTGTTATCTGCAGTAATATGTTTTATTAACAAAAAATTGGGTACATTAGCCAAAATCTTAAAGGCGCACACGCACACATATGTACATACAGGACACGCTTAATCTCTTGGTTCGCTTCTATTTTCTAGTATTGGTAGTACACACGCCTTTCATTCGCCCACTTTTCACTTGCACTGAAACGATTGTTATATTTACTTTGTTTTTTGGGATTTAAATTAATTATTGTAGAAATATTGTTTGTTTTAAACTTGAAATGAACGCATTTTAATTACAAAACAAACACATTTTAACAGTCAAAAGCCCCAGAACAAACATGCAAATCAATGCTCCGCAGAGGTTCAGTGCTACAAACGGTAATGTGACCGCACGACGTTGTCAAACACTGTTTGCGAATGACAATAAAATAAATCGAGCAAATTGCTCCTCACTTAACAGCAGTGTGGGCAATTTAACAGAGATAAATAACATATAATGTGTTATCGTAAGTATTTCCGATATGTCATGTTAAACTGGTTGCTAACAAGTTATTGTCTTGTCGATATTATTAAGTTTTTTCTGGCCATCACTAGAGAGCACCCGACAGCACTTGCTTATAATTTATTTTTACAAAATTACGTGTCTTGACTGTAGTTTTGCACCATGGTTGACAATTTACCCAGCTTGGACCCCAGTCTGCAAAATCTCGTTGAACAGGAATCTCTAAAATGGATTTTTGTTGGTGGCAAAGGCGGTGTGGGCAAAACAACCTGCAGGTGAGCAAAAGAGAGAGATAGAGACAAGCCATAAAATGACAACAACAACAACAAAAACAAGAATTCAATTAATAATCCAACAATTACAGCTCCAGCTTGGCGGTGCAATTGGCAAAGGTTCGCGAATCGGTTCTTATTATTTCCACAGATCCAGCACACAATATATCCGATGCTTTCGACCAGAAATTCACCAAGGTGCCAACTAAGGTGAGTCAAGCCTCAGACGATGAGTTTGCATTATGCGATAAATTACTTAAACTAATGAAATTGTTATATGTGCAGGTCAATGGCTTCGATAATTTATATGCTATGGAGATAGACCCAAATGCCGGCTTGAATGAGCTGCCCGAGGAGTATTTCGATGGCGAGAACGAGGCTCTGCGCGTGAGCAAGGGCGTCATGCAGGAGATGATCAATGCGCTGCCCGGCATCGATGAGGCAATGAGCTACGCGGAGGTTATGAAGCTGGTAAAGGGTATGAACTTCTCGGTGGTTGTGTTCGATACAGCGCCAACAGGACATACCCTGCGTCTGATCGCCTTCCCGCAGGTTGTCGAGAAGGGATTGGGGAAGTTGCTGCGTCTGAAAATGAAGCTGGCTCCGCTGCTTACGCAATTCGTCTCCATGTTGGGCATGGCAGATGTTAATGCGGATACATTGTCACAAAAATTGGACGATATGTTGCGTGTGATTACCCAGGTCAACGAGCAGTTCAAGAATCCGGTAAGCAAACTACAATCGACTGCTAAGGACTATATCTAATAAACTTCTATACCTCGGCAGGATCAAACCACATTCGTCTGTGTGTGCATTGCCGAGTTTTTCTCTCTGTACGAAACCGAGCGACTCGTGCAGGAGCTGACCAAGTGCGGCATCGATGTGCACAACATAATTGTGAATCAATTGTTGTTCGTGGACAAGACACAACATCCATGCAGCATGTGTGCTTCCCGTTACAAGATACAGGAGAAATACCTTGACCAGATTGCAGATTTATATGAGGACTTCCATGTAACCAAGTTACCGTTACTTGAAAAGGAGGTGCGTGGTCCGGAAAGCATCAAATCGTTCTCGGAAAACCTCATGATACCCTACAAACCGAGTGACCATTCAAAACAATAGGCCAGACGGGTGGTGTTGCAGCGTGATAGTCTTAAGCTTGAGGAACTTATTGTGTATAAGTGAGAGTGTGTGTGAAATAAAATCCAATTATGCAGCCATGCGCTCAAATTCAACGACACACGAAACATGCAAAATAAGCAGTTGGGGAGGGAATGCCGCTGTTAATGATCAGCTGTTTTTAAACAGCTGTTTATATCGATATGCCAAACAATTGACTAGACTGAGTCCATCGATAGTTGGTGGAAAGTTGATAGCCGCAATATCCATGGCACTAGTTCAAAAACTCAATTAATCGACCACTTCAGTCATCTCTAAGTTTCGTTTTGCGTCGTTTATTTGCTGCACAAACAATTCCGTGCTTTTTGTTTTCTTCGTTGTTTTAACTCCTTAACAAATGATTCGCTGCACTTAAAACTAAATTAAATTAGCAAAAAATTATAGAAACGTAGAAAGAAATATTCCAACTGGCTCCACACACGCATACAAGGCGCCCCAGCACTTTAACGAATTCTCAAGGATATTCGACAAGGGGTCTAGGACAACTATAGCAACAGCAACAACAACAACAACTGGAACAGCAACAACTACAACGACAACAACGAAGAGTCACAGGTGAGCAAAGGCTGACAGTTAATTGAGCGCCAAAGTAAGCAGAGGCTCGTGTGTGTGGTGGAATATGTGTATGTGCGTGTGTGCAATCAATAATACAACAAAAGCCCAGACCCCACACACAGTCACCCACAATCGCAGCAACAGCAACAACAATGCAAAGTAATAATAACTACAAGCTTGCCACAGTGGCTCCCACATATATGTATATGCACAAGTATATTATATGCATACATGAATCAAACATGGGAATGATAATGTTGGACAATATTTATACACTCTGATTGCCGCCGCCACTTCTGTTGTTGTTGTAAGAATTCCACTGCCGTTTCCGCATTTCCTTTGTGCAGCACATCCGGTGCTGGCTTCTGTCTCTGGCTGTCTGACTAAATGCTTCGCTTGTCCTTGGCTCTGCGTCATTCGGCCCAGGCCCAGGCCCATTGTGTGTGTCGCGTGACCTTTAGCCATTTGGAGGCGCCTCTCTGTCATGGCACGACTAGCATATATATTTGAATAAATGTACATGCGCTGCCTGCCACACAGTATGTGCTTACTTAATTGAATTGGACTATAACGGACATGCCAGTAGCGCTGCGGTGGGGGCGGGATGGGGCGTAGGTTCCCCAAACGAGGTGAGGCCTGGCCATTTTTGGGCGCACAAGCGGCAGCTCCATTTATGGCCAAAGCCCAGAAGCCGTGGCACGTATGCACCGTTAGAATGAAAAAATTCATCGTGTCGCATGAAGACACACACAGAGCACACAAACACACACACACTCCGACTGAGTTCTATTGGTGGAACCATTATTCACTTGACGCTATCTGAAAGCAGTTACATAGTCGCAGCCACAGGCAGAGTTCTTTTATCAAAAGATAGGCTGTATTGTCATAGCCTAATTATACCCTGTACTGCGGGGAAGAAGAAGAGCGATAAAAGGGTATGGTTTATTAATAAAGTTTTCTAAGTAACAAAGTGATTTAGTTGGTCTAAAGTGAAGTTCAATGACCCTAGACCCTACAGGGTATACCCCACCTCTATTTAACTTGTATTTCCTTTGCTTTATCAATCAATTAACTCATGCTTGCAACTGGATGGGTTAGATAAGCAACCATGTCTGTCGCTGGGCTAAGACAGAGCCTTCTGCTCTGGAGCGTTGACTACTGGAATCTGGAAGGTAAACCCCATTTCGAGTTCGTTTTGAGTTCAGTTTCGTTTATGGTTTCACTTATGTTTTTTACTTACCAAATTCCCCCATGCATATGATTAAAGCTAAACTAATTTGATTTACTTCGCCCCCCTTTCTCACTCCATTAGCAGTCATGGCGGACAATGTGTTCAAGTCGCACGATATCGGGTTACGCGCTCAAAAGAAAATACTCTCACGCATGGCGACGAAAAACATTGCGAAAACCTTTATAGACGGCACAACGGCCTCGCTGCTGGATAATCTGTACAAGTTGTGCAAGCTGCATACGGGGAACAAGGCGCGTGCAGAGAAGCTGATCAAGAACATTATCAAAATCGTGATCAAAATTGGCGTCTTGCATCGCAACAATCAGTTCAGTCCGGAGGAGCTGCGGAATGCGGAGAACTTTAAGCACAAGTTTCATGTGAGTTGACAGCAAAAGCTAAGGTTGTTCAGTTAACAATGTCTCTCTCTCTGCAGAACACACAACTCTCCATCATATCATTCTACGAGGTGGACTTCACCTACGATCTGGCCTATCTGCAGAACTCTATCAAAGAGTCGCAGGCGGCGCTCAAGTCGATTGTGCAGCCGCATTTGACGGACAAGTCGCTGGGCCGCATCGATGAAGTGTTCGATTTCTTTGGCGATGCTTCCCTGCTGGAGTTGGCCTTCAAGCAGAATTCGCCCTATCGTGAGATAATGGGTAAAATTGTGGCAGATATTAATGCTGCCATGGAGACGGGCGATATATGAACTAATTGAAGAGCTGAGCACAAGAGCTATGCACATTGAGGGGCTATTATTAAACCAAAAAAAAGCTACAACAACTAGTTAAGAGCAACAACAAATGCTTTGCCCACCAACACCAAAAAGAGAAGAGAAGAGAAGAACACACAAACAAAAATCAGCGAGGAAAACACTTCTTTATAGACAAAAGCGGATTATTTTAATTGAATTTGGTGATATCACTATTAGGATTCGAAGGAGAAAAACGTCCAGATTGATTTATTTTTAAGCCAATGTTAACATTTTTTGTCGTCTAGAGTTAAGTAAGATCAATGAGAAATGCATTTCGCCAAAGGAATTCACAGCAAACTCACAAATTGAAAAACTCAAAGCGCAAAGCTTTTATCCATGTGTATGTCGTTGATTATAATCGTAAATGGTATTGTATTGTAATTGTAATTGTAACTGTAATTGTGTATATTATGTAAGTGTGTGTGTAAAAGTCTGTCTACATATTTATATATTGTCCAAAGCAATTGAATGTTTGATACTTTGTCTGTTTTGATACTCTTCAAACGTAATTATATACTCGCTTGGCAAACACAAAACCAGACCATAACAATTTAGATACGTACTATATATATATACTCTTTAAACTATATCAATTCATGTACTTAATTCCTGGATTTAGCTGATCTCCACACATTGAAAGTTTTCCTACACGCAAAAGTTAGTTAAAACACACACAAAAAGTTTCATTCTCGTCGTGAGATCTTAAAAACCTGTTTTATGTATGTATTTCAATAATGTATTCCAACCTCCAATTGGCCAAAGGCCGCGGAGATCAATAACCTTAAGCATTATTTATGATATTCCAATTGTTTATTTCTATTCTATTCTATTCTTTTTTAACTGATATTTCAACGTGTACCCCGAACATATCAAGAATTGCTAAAGGAAAAGACATAGCATATATCAGAGTTAGCATGAACGGGACAATAAGCTGTTCAATCGAAACGAAATGTACTCAAAATACAAAAGACCGTGGCACACATATTATATTATACCATTATATTATTCGATATTATCGACTGGCATGCAAGTGTTTTGGTCGTTTAGGTTTTGAAAACATGTATTTATTTGTTTAGAAAACAAATTCCCGTTGACTTTCGCAATAAAAGGCAACAAATATAATTACAAAAAACAACTAAGGTCTCTATGCTTTATCTTAATCTTACTCGGCGCGTTTATTTTCCAGCAGATCTGTTCCATTGTCGCCGCCTGACTCCAGTTGCTGCTGTTTGAACAGCTCGATAAGCTTCTCGGTGGCAGATTGTGGTATGTCCAGTGGCTGAGAGTGCTCTGTGCTGGGATATGTCTGCTGCTGTGCGTCGAATGGGCGCAGCAGGAATGGCGTCCAGGGTCCTTGTATGGAGGGCACATCCGTGTGCCACATCTTGCGCAGACGCAGCGAGCTCGAGTTGCCGTTTTGTGTCTTCAGCAAGTCAATCCATTTGGCAATCTCCTGCTGCGTGTTGTTGCGGCAATTGAGCCACTCACGATCGCCATTAACTGCGGTTGCAACGTTTAAATATAGTTTACAAAGTTGTTCTATTTACATGCGCTGGAGTGTGTGCACAACTTACGGTATTCGCCCACTAGAACGGGGGTGCGGTGGCGACGCGGTTTCACATACACCACAATGCCGGGATTCTCCTTGGCAAAGTCCACCAGATGGTTTTCAATAAAGTCTCTGCAGGTGGATGTAACATAAGCAATGTAAATAGATTCACAGCTTATTGTTTATTATTTTTGGTTTTACTTACCGCATGCCGCGACTGGAGCCGTTGTTCTTGCAGAACTTCAGTGTGATGCGCTGCAGCTGGCATACGTAGCGGCCTAGTCCATTTTGAAGAGGCGCCCGGGGAAAGCCGGACTTGAGAAACAAATGACTATTTGACATTTTTAATTGTTTAATACAAGATTTTCAATTTTTTTTAATAGGCAGACGTAACGACGTAACCGCACGCCGCGAAGAGCTCTATCAGCTGTTGCGGCAAGACAGGGTTGTTGAACTGAACAAAATGGCTCACGCTGCGTGTTCAATGAACTAGTGTGAAAAGAATCAAAACAATGCAATCGATTATTAGAAAATCTCTAATGCTGCCATTTAAATTATTTACAATAACTTTGAACTAAATTAAGCAAATAACTTGTTTTAATTCAAATAAATTCCATAAGTCGCATATAAGTATAGAACCGGTTTTTGGTCAATTGTGTGCCACTGTGCAACGGCGTTGAACAACCCTGACCACTTAGCGGCGTCTGATAACGGAGCGAAGAAGCGGCACAAAGAAGAGAGCGTGCATTTCAAATGCAGCAGCAGCGTCGCGTCGTTTTTCTTTTGATTTGTGAAAGAGAAATAGAAAACGTGCAACGTGTTAGCGCAGCGTGTGTGTGGAGAGCGAGACACGAAAACGAATGCAGCGCATCGGCGTCTTATCAGCCCAACGGTATTAAGCACAATAACACACAGCAATGGCGACTGTAAGTAAAATAGAATTAGAAAACATGAAAGAAAAAAATGCGAATTCATGTAAACAAACGAACGGGGGGCGTAATAGACCTTTGCAGGTTCAAAGTACCCCAAGCTGCCGCCGCTGGCCTCGCTCAACGACAACGGCGACGATGAAGACGACGATAAAGATGGAAACGAAGAGGGGGACGAGGACGAAGACGAAGAAGATTCAGCCGAATCGGGCTCGACTAGCTCGTTCAGTTTGCAGGAATGCATAAACGAGTTTCGTGCGCGACGCATACGACGCGTCTCGGCTAAAAGCGACCGCGATATGCCAGCAGCAGGCGAGGAACACAAGGCAGCAGCGCCAACAACAAAATCCTCCACTGCGCCCACTGCCGACGCTCATCTCATTAACCAGAATCTATGCAACAAGGCACAGGAACGTCGTGGCAAGCCATGCAAAAATGGTTTCTGTTACTGCTTCACCAGCGACAGCGGCGACTGTGCCTCAACAGCGCCGCCGCCACGTGACTGGCACGTGCGCCAGCACAAACGCAGCAGGCGTCCCGAAACTAACAAGGTGCGTAATCCCTACCCCTTTTCACACATACATACATATATTAGATCGATAATCCTAACTTTTCCATATGCTGGCCGCTTTCACACAGGTTGGTTTCCTGCCGACGCCGGCGCAGCAGAACAACTTCAGCGCTCAACAGAGTCAGAGGCAGGCACAGCAGCAACAGCAACAGCAACGTCGTCAGACTCTGCCCTCCTCGCAGTCACAAACCACAGCTCGTCCCTTGACTGCCGTCAGCAGTTTGCGTGCCGTGGGCGATGATGCTCCTTTGATACACATCATACAGGAGCTGCGCGACAATTGCGTCATCTCGGAGGTGCGTGTCAATCGCGAAAAGCTGCCAACGCGCAAGGGGTGCTCCGTCAGCACAAAGCGCAAAGCGCCGCAGCCTAAGATGCAACGTGCCGAGTGCATTGAGTACAAGCCAACGGCACCGGCGCTGTCCAACATAAGCGAGCAGGAGACGCCGCTGGAGGAGTATCATGAGAGGGAAAAGGAACCCCCTACCAGCGTGGCGGATGAAAGCCAGGGCACTTGCAAATCCCGTCGCAGTTCACGACGCAGCTCAAGCGGCGCCGGCGGGCGACTGCTGCAGAAGCGTCTGTCCAACGGCGCAGTCAACTTTAAGACACGCGATGCACAGCAGCCGCCACCAAAGCCACCACGTCGCAGCTCCCAAAGTCTGGACGGCAAATTCTCCCTATCCTCGCTGAGCTCCACGACGCCATCGGTGCGCGATGCAGAGCGCGTGCTCGACGAATTTCTACGCAAGCACGGCGTGCAGTTGCCTAGCGCCAAGCCGGATAGTTATGCCAAGTCGCAGAAGAGCAAACATAAATCATTTCCGCTGGGTAAGTGAATGAACTGCAATGCGTACAGTATGTACTCGATATGGTGAACTATATAGTTGCAATGGTTAAGGAGGCTAAACGAAGGTTTATCCGGTGTATAACTTGAGGTTAAACGAATCCCTCGAGTTAACCCCAAGCCTAGCCTAGTTAAGAATAACACTTAGTAGCTAATTAGACTAAACACTTGGTAGTACAGGGTATAACAATTGTTTGCCATAATTTTGTATTTGAATTAGTCTAAAAATGTAGTTTAATTTCCTTTTTATTGGCCAAATAAAGCGAAACTATTTCCATGCAATGCGTAGCTCACACTATCGATCTTTCGTATTGTATACCCTGTAATTCTTTGACTTTGCTTGCAGCTGAAATGGAGAAACCACGACGTACGCAGGAGCTGCACATGGCCACCTGCCCGTCGCTGAGCGACATAGAGCGCGTGGTGGAGTCCAAACGTGGCGTGCACTACGCCAAGAACATTCAAATGGAGAGCAAGAAGCACACGGTGGCGGATAAACCCATGAAGGAAATCATGATAGGTTGGACAGAGCCCAAGATCAATGATATGCTTAACTATGATGCGGGCAAGTTGTCACAGATTAAGACACACGCACCAGAGCCAGCGCCACAGGTGGCCAGCAGCAACATAGGTTGGCAGATGCCGGTGGGACACAAGATCTCACTGGACACGGTGGATGGTGTAAGCGAGAATCTCGCAGTGAATATGGATCAAAAGCAGACGCCCATTAAGTATCCGCGTTACGTGGCCAACAACAGCAGCCAGAAGTTTATCTGGGGCGAGCAGTGGCGGCAGTTTTCCCCCTGGAGTGGCAACAAGAAGCGTTCCGGATTGCGTAACAAATCGAAGAAGTTTCTCAACAATTCCAAGAATAAAATTCTACGCTTTGTGTCGCCCAAGAAGTCGAATCAACAACAGCTGAGGGAGCGGGAAAGAGAGCAACCCACACCACGTCTCTGCACTGTGGGTGTGCAGACCTCCTCCACATCGCAGCTGCAGTTGGATTTGCTGCAATCTCAATCCCCTCCAGGCAGTTATCACTCGCCTGTGCAGACAACCCCTTCGGGCACAACCAGCATATCCACACGCTTGCATCAGCAGTACAAGGAGAGCTCCGAGCAGGAACCCTATTTCGATTTCGAGCGTAAAGTGAAACCCCCAACGCCGCCCAAGAAGCTGCCACGTGCTCAGCGAGCGCGCAAGTTAAACTTTCAATCGGAGAGTAACATTACCAACACCACCACCACTGCAACAGCACCCACAACTTATCGTTCCTTTCACAAGGATCTCGATCAGGATGTCACACACAACAAGATGAGCTATCTGCTGAGCAGCATACGCGCCAAACTGGAGGCCAGCGATGATCGCGCCGCACGCACATTTCGGGTAAGTTTAGACCGTGAATTTTGTGTACTTTATTGTTGCCAATTGGAAGAAGTTAATGAAGCAGCTACAGCTACGACAGGGCAAAGACTGCGCCCAGCGCATAGTGATCCGATCCGAGATAATGATTGGGTATGTAGCCCACGTTGGCGCAACTGTTGATGGTGGGCAGCTTGTAGACGCTCTGCACTTGCAGTTGTGGGTTCTCAGAGCGTAGTATGTAGTCAACAGTTATCCAGTCATCCTGGTACGTGGAGGCAGTGAATTTATCCACATCGATTAGCTTGAAACTCAGGTTTGGCTCGTCGTCGGCAGTGTCGTCCGTTTTGGCTTGTGCTGTAAGCAGTTCTATTGGTGGAGAATCAATGAGACTATTGAAGTCGCCGGTAAGAATCACCGGCGTTTCCTTGTTATCAATGGCAGCAAAGGTGCGCAGCTCGCTTAGCAGTTTGCCCACCTGGGCAACACGCACATCATCGCGTCGTGGATTGTAGAGTAAATGCGTTGTGGCCACAATGACTTCCTTGGCTTGTTCTTCCTGCTCCTTATCCTCTGCCGCCAGCTTGCTCTTTACCTGTTGCTGCGGTTTAAGCCGAAATTTGGCCACTAGGGCAACATTCTCCCGATTCAGTAGGGGCACATTCAGATCGTAGAACTCGACGCCGCGTTGTCGCAGCAATTTCAACTTGCAGGAGTCGTAGATAATGGCACATCCGTCAGTGCGGTCGCCTGTCTTCTTCTTGTACACATACTCGAGGCGTTTGCCACTGCTTGCGGTGAGACGTTGCACCAGCGCCGGCAGATGATCGTACTGCATCTCCTGCAGGCAGAGTATGTCCGGATCCAATTTAAGTATCTCGCGTTGTAGGTTCTGCATGCGTTGTCGCCAGGTAAGGCGCTCCTGGCGTATGTTCATGTAAAGGTACAGATGCTTCATTAGTAAATCCTGTGACAATATATTGTAGGACATTAGTTTAAAGCGATTCTGTGGTTTCTGTTCCGTCTTCGGTGGCGTCGTCCATTTGCGATTGTAGTCGTATCGTGGCTCCATTCTGTAGTCTCTTAGCTGCAGTGTATTTAGGCTTCTACGGGTATTTAGTCTGAATGTATTCAGTAGTTGATTAAGAGCTATGGACATTTCATTAAGGATTCAGCACGCCACTTTAGCTGCCAGGCTATTTATGCAGATACATATATATATTTTTTGATTTACAAAACACTGCGCCAGCGAAATCAAGACCGTCTCAGCTGTTCGTTTTTCTTACATTTCTTTTTCGTTCTGTTATTCGCTAGCAAGAGTTATCGATAACGAGAACGTTGACAGCGCACGTAACTGAACTGGTTTCGTTCGTGTTTCTTCAATTGAACAAGTGAATGTAGTTATCGATATCGCTAGTGGGCGCCATATTTGTGTGTTGTTCAGGAACTGGTTCTGCTGTGCAGCAAATATTTAAATACAATTAAAAGTGAGCTACAATATTATAAAATTGCTTAATTATTTTCCTAGGAATGTTCAAATCGGGAAGCTACAGCTGTAGAATTCGATTGCATCGATGGACCCAGTCCACGCCGACCAATGCGCCAGCGCCGGCAGGTGCACGAGAGAGAACCTATATACTCAGAGATTGAAGAGGATTGTATGCGCTTTCGGGGCAGTCCACAGTTTGAGGTACGCACAGAGGCGCAACTGGCGGTGGCCCCAACACCGACATCGACACCAACGCCGTCACCCGCTGCTACGCCCACACGCACGGCCACTGCAACAGCTAGCGAACTCACAGTTTGTTCCTCGTCCTCATCTCCTGCTCCGCTGCCGGACTTTGAGTGCACTATATGCCAAGGTGCAAAAGCCCAATAAGACGCCCACCAAACCCATGCCGACTACTCCGGCGGTGGCAACACAGCCGCGACCTTTGGGACAATTTCTGCAGGAATCTCTGCTAAACGGCAGCTTCTTTCAGTTCATGCCGCTGCCAGATGAACCGAGCAGCGATACCTCCTATACCGTGTCCACCATGCGATCAGTTAATCCCATTTCGGAGCATCCAACGCTGCCCATGCATCATTCGCTGAACAACATCAATGAGCAACATTCGCCGCCCAAGAAAAATCGTAACCTCTCAAAATCGGATCTTTCCCTGCAACGCAGCGAGATGTTTCTGGAGAATCTCTGTCGCAGCGAGATTGTGTTGGACCGGGATGATAATATGCGGCTGGAGAAGGTACAGAATGTAAGTGGAAGTCAACAGTAAAGAATGATTTTGCTTATATGTATATTACTTTCCTATAGATCTCGGCAGCTGCTGCAAATGCAGATGAGGATGATGTGTCCTACGATATGCCGCACGATCTATACGACGACTATGCCATACAGGACACCAATGTCAGTGGAAGTATGTACGGATCAGTGCAGTTGGAACCGCCGCCGCCATCGTCCGACAATCAGAGTACGCCAAAGAAGTCCAATCAGCGCTTTACAACTAAGGTAGAATTCTTTGTTGATTCCTATTAGAGCTTAAGGCCACTCGCACCCCATTTGTTGTACACAAACATCTTGTCATACTGTACATTAACCACTCTCTACATCCGAAATACATATAAGCTTCATGCGCTTCAAGCCAAATCTCTGCTTCAACCTCAACATAAACTTCAACTTTATTTTCTCTTGGCTTTGTTATGTAATCTTGCTTGCGCCATCTTTCAGCCCACGCACACGCTCAGCATCGATATAAACGATGGTCCCATGGCGTCGCCATCATCGTCTTCTGTGTGCAGGAATGTTAGTCTAAGCTGCCCGACGACTCCGCAACAGGATAAGCAGCAACCTGTGGCAGTGGCAGCTTGCAGAGCCACTCACAGCAGCCTGGGGGAGTTGGCACCGCGTGGCTGCAACGAGAGCAACATGTTGTCGGTAAGTACCTTGGCGCGTTATCGCATGCTCAAGGATGCAGTGCGTCGCTCGTATCGCAAGGGCAAAGACTTTCTGCTAGCGGAGAAGCAACGATTGACGCAAAGCCTCAACATGTCGCGCGATCAATCGAATCAAACCGAGGGGGAACTGGACAGCAGCAGTTACTTATGCCAGTTTCCAGCTGGATACGCTGCTCAATGAGTCAATGTCAACGCGGGAGCAATTGGCGCAGGCTGTGAGTATTTGCCGGCAAATGCCAGAGTTGGAGATCTCTGCAGAAATGGTCGAAGCAGAGCGTCTGCTACTCTTCTCTTCCCTGCGTCAGAAGACGTTGCCGTTGCCCGCGAGTGAGATGAGTTTGGCTGCACGTCGGGAATCGCAGTGCTTCCTCATTGATGGCTTGCAGTTGCCCGTTAAGGCCGATGCCAGTCAGGACATGTTCTTCAACTATTACTACATCTGCACCTTGGAATGCGAGGGACGCATACGCTCCACGCAATCCATTGAGTGTCAGAACGGTGCAGCTGTCTTTCGCGATTGCGGACTGGAGTTCTTTAGCGAGGGTGCAGCGGAGGCGCTTGAGCTGCGCTGTCAGATCTTTATGCTGAGGCTGCGCAAAGTGTCCACCTTGTCGTTGGAGCCGCCAAAGACGCTGCTGGTAAGCTGTCTATCTATTCCCTTTATTGACTATTTACTCACGACTTTTTCTTCTCCTTTACAGAAACGCGGCAGCGGCAGCCTTGGCTCTGCCAACTCCAACAGCTCCTCGCAGTCCGAGCAGATTGTTTCGCGCTTTCGTCTACATGCTTCGTTTACGCTACGTGCTGAGGATCTGAAGCCCTACGAGTTGGTTACGACTGGCCCGCAGACTGGAGACAAGATCTGGTTGCGCACATCGCGCACTTGGCAATTGCCATTGACTCCACACACGAAATCCTCCAATTTGTTGCCTGAGATTTCCTTAAGTGGTCGCGTGGAGTTGCGTCTGCCCAAGCTGCGGCACGCGGGCTACCTGAATGTACAGGATGCAGATCCCAAGAAGCTGCACAACTGGAATCGTCGCTGGTGCACGCTCGATGGACTGCGCCTTTACGTCTGGCAACATGAACACAATCTTAGCGAGCAGCCGCCGCTGCTGGCACTGCAGCTGGAGCAATGTGCGCAGGCGGAGTTGGATGTGGCGCCACGCGAGTTGTGCGCACGTGCGAGAAGCTTTTTACTGCAGGGCCTGGATAGGCAGGCCTTCTTCGCAGCCGATACGCAGCCTGAGCTGGCCGAGTGGCTGCGTCAGCTGAATGAGGCGTTGGCATTTGCCCGACGCTGGTTAGGTGACTCCTAGTTATCAGTTACTATGTTCTTTATATATTTTCTATATATTCTATATACTTCTTGATGTTTAGCTTAAGTTTTTTAAATTGTTTTTGGTCTACAAAAAGTGTCAATACGTTTGCTATGCAAACCGGGCTAAGCAAGTTGTCGGTTATAGTCAGAGTTAGTCAGTTAGTTGCCTTATATTGTATAGCTCTAAGTTGGAGGATGAAATTGTAGAAACATTGAAAGAATCAGGAGAGAATCAACTAATCAAAATGTAACAAAATGGAAGCCTTAACTAGTCTCATAGTCTTTATATATTTATACATCAAATCTATTTATTATATATACCCGACTCTTACATTCCATATTGAAGTGAATTCCCGTTATAGTTTTTTCTGGTGGCCGTAGGGTATGCACAACAACAACAACAGTTTATTTCATACATAATGTACATGGATTATTATAGATAGAATATATGATAAGACATACACACACATATTTATCTGTGCAGGTTACAATATGTTACATAGTGTTAAGTAATATTATATATATATATATATATATGTATATGTATATAGATCTGGGGATGTAATACTCCTCTCTGCTTTTCGCTCTCTCTCTCTTTGTCTCTCTCTTGCCACCTACATATAGTTAATGCATATGTATTTGTCGGTTATATAGTCGATTAGTGTTAAGCTGCTTTGTAATTCCATTTTACTGATTACAGTGCAAAACATAAATTTTGAGGTTATGTTTGTTGTGGTATCTGTTCGTTAAGCAATTTACATACTTAAATTGTATAATATTTAATTACAACTATGGATTTTCATTGAACTATTTAGCAAATTGCCGTCTCTTTCGTTCTATTGTTGTGTCTCTTTCCTGCTCTGCTGTACGCTGCTTACTGATACGACTTTCTGGTGCTGTGGATATATGTATGTGTATAGTATGGTCTCGCTATATAGTTCAAATATTGTATTCACTAATGGGTTATCGGGATATGCCGTTTGTCTCTCAGATAAGTGGTTAAGTTCGGGCTTAGTTGGTTGGTTGGCTATAGCCGAAACCTCAAGCCAAAACATATTTCCATACGCGATTCGTTTGATGATTGGTGCCTGTTTCGGTTACATACAGTGCGGACCCATTAACACTGACAGCAATCGAGTGGGGGTTCTTGAAGTCGCCCCAGTGACCAATAATGGTCTCAGAGCGCGGATCAATGGTAAAGCCACGCACGGGCAACATCGAAGTGGGTCCATTCACGGCGAATACAATATCCCCATAGCCACTAACGCCAAAGACGCGACCCAGATCGGGTTCCTGTATGGTAGCAGCGGGTTGACCCTCACCGTGGGATGATTTGAGGCCAGCTCTGAGGAGAGAGAATGGGATTTTCAATCGAAATCGGTAGATTTGCATATGCGGAACAAGAATATATATAATTTTTTACATATAGTTAGCTACTCACTTGGGACAGACAACGCGCATATTCTCGCGATCGGCAATGCACAAGAGATCCAGATGTTCCAGCAGGGTGATGGCGTGTGGCACCTGCAGCGATAGGAATTCTGTGGAACATGGCGAACAAACATGAGAAATCACTCCAAATAAGCATATTACGTATACGCACCGGGTGGTTGTGGAATGCTGCGCAGCAGCTTGCCAGCAGCATTGAACTTCAGTATGCGACTATTACAGTAGCCATCGGCTATGAAGAACTACAAGGGGGAAAAGGCAGAAAGATGTTACAGTGGGTACTCTATATAAAGAACCTACATCAAATTTATTTAACAGTCTTCACTGTACCTACCTCGCCCGTTGTGGCCACAGCTATGGAAGTTGGCTTGCACAGCTGCTTGAGGGATGCGCCGGGTCGGAAGCGTTTGCCAATCACCAGCTGCGGCTTGCTCTCAAAGGGTCGGAACTGAAACAGAAATCAGGCAACTATATCAGACTATATAGCACACCCTATGCTCACCTTGAAGGCCTGATGCATGGCCACATCGGTTATCCAGTAATTGCCATGGCCATCGATGGTCATGCCATGCGGCATGTAGAACATATCCGAACCCCAGCCAGATTTGATGGCGCCTGTCTTAGGATCGAGCACATAGATGGTCTTCTCCTTAATGGGTCCATACTCAATCAGGTAGTAGATGTTGCTCTCATTAAAGGTGCTGCAGGAGGAGACAGAGAGAGAGGAAGGAGGATGGGGGGGTTAGTGTTGCTATGCCAGCTGTGCGACAGCTGTTGACCTACTTTACATCCCAATAGCGGTCGGCGCGATGAAAGATGACCGGGTTGCCCTCGGGATCCACAGACACGGCGGTCACTTGGCCAAAGCTATGCTGATCTGTGGGCCAATTCTCGACAAGCACCGGAACCGGCACACTGGCCGCCGGAATGGGTACATTGTCGTAGCTGCGTTGATTTTGCAGCGCCAACTCGTCGCCCGTGGAGAGAGGCAGAGCCAGCGGCTTGTTCTGCAAGGCAAGAGTAGGAAATAGGTTTAGGATATTTGCATTGCCCTGTTCGCTCTGCACCCACCTCCATGCGCCGCTTGATGAGCTCCCTGACCTCATCGAAGAAACGCTGGTTGAGGTTGAGTCCCGCCTCTGGCAGGTGGTTGCCAACGACGCTGCACACTGCGCCCAGGCAGAGCGCCAGCAGCGCCACCAACGAAACGTGTCGCATATTGCACAGATTCGTCAATTGATTTCACTTTTTTCGGGTTTGTTTATCGCTTTTCTTTTTCTTTTTTTTTTATTTTTATTTTGTGTGTTTTTCCGTTTTTCCTTTCGCTACACGATTTTCTTGGCTGGCAGCCTTAACATCTGTTGGAGTTGTCTATATATGTTGAGCTGGCAACAGCAACTGCACGGGCTCTGGGCCATCACCAACACACACGCACTTCACTCACACACACACACACACGCACAACACCCACGCATTTCGCTTTCATTGCGCACGCATGCGCCACAGTGCGGCACAGTGGGCTGCAATCTATTGAAACAGCTGTGCGCTGCATGAACAGCAATAGAACTTGCAATTGGTGACACTGTGGCACGCACACACACACACATACACACGCTCAGCGCAAAGCTGCTTATCGATTTTCCAATTATGCCCAAAGTGAGCGACAAAAGTTATGCGACCAAGTTCAATTTGCAAATTTTCAATTTTATTCAACAAAAACAAAAAAATTGAGGAAATATAGGTATAGGTTTTATGTATATATATATATAGAGTTACTATATTAGGGGAGACTCCTTGGGCGGACGAAAAACTACAGTGCTCGCTAAATATATGTTAACTGTTAAATTGAAGAATCCTTATAAAAAGTTGTACATTTTTTCAAATTTCCATTTTGAATTTCTCATATTAAGACTTAAATAAATATTTGAAATAAATAATAACAATAAATAAATATTTAAATAATTTATTTGAAGTTAAATAAGTAATTAGGAATTTAAAGTTGAAAGTTTTCAAAGATTAGTAACATTTTAAAAATGAAATATTTTCAGCCAATTAAGAAAATATTCAATTTAAAGCTTAGAAAATTGGAAAATATTTTTAGGTTCAATAAAAAGTTATTAAAAAAATTATAAAAATATTTGCAATTGCATTTTGATTAAACTCTGGCAGCAAACGCTGTATGTGTATAAGGACTTAACATTATTATAGATGGAAAGGTATAGATTATATTGGAGACTTTTCGCAACCCCAAGGAGTTCCGGTTAACTGTTTCAATAGATATCGTTTGGAGCCAGGTTGAGAGCTGACGAATTTCATATGCTTTTTAGGCCACTTGGGTAACTTGGGTTGCATACTGCCAGCAGGCAGTGTAAGTGAATTTTGCTCTTGGTGTTGTATTCTGTTGTTGTTGTTGTTGCCGCTGCGATATGTTTGACGTCACAGCCGCAGCCACTTAGCGCTCAACGGTGCCCAATGCTAGCTGTGTCCAGATATAGCCGGTATCCGTCATGGAGCAGTAGGCATTATAATAACGTCCTGGCGAGCTGCAAAGCACCACCAAAGACAAAGAGGGAGAGAGAGAGTAGTCAGTGAAAGTTGCAGTTTGACGTGGCGAACTCACCGGCAGTAGGAGAACTGTGGGCACTTGCAGCGAAAGAGATTCTGGAACTCCTCCTTGCACACCTCGTTCCAGTAGCAGGTGCGCTGCAAGTGGAAGTAAAAGGATTAGCCTGTATCAAGAGGGCGGGAGGAGAGAGAGTCCTACCTCCGTTTTGTAGCCATGCACACTCTGATCCGAGTAGCGTTTGGTCAAATGCCCCTCGACATTGGCGTGCAGCGGCCTGGCCAGCATTGCCAGCAGCACCAGCAGCAGCAGCAGCACAGCGCGTCCAGTTGCAACCAGGCGGCGCGACGTCACGGGCAGCGCCTAAAAGCGACACCAGAAATTGATACACAAAAATTGAAAACTTTTCTCACGGTTTATTTTTGTTTTTGTTTTTTGTTTTTTTTTTTTTGGCTTTTTTGCATTGTTTTTTGCATTGCGTAGCGGCACCTCTTGCATTGCGTTGCGTTTCGTAATTGCTGTTTTCCTTTTTTGTTATGTTTTCGCTGCCTTTTTCGCGTGTCACATGACGCACAACTGACGAACACACACACACACACTCGCACACACACGCACTCGCAGCGATTTGACTATGCCGACACGAGCGCTTTCTCGCTTTTCGGCATCGACTCCGGCTTGGGCTCCGACGTTGTGCCCTACTGCTGGGCGTCGGCTGGAGCTCAGGTGGCCTCGGCAGTTACCAATACACGCGCAGCAACACACACACAAACATACACATACATGACGTCTTGTCTATACACGAAATGGCATCGTTAGTGTGCGTAGATTTTGGCACACTTTGCCCGCTGCAGCTGCAGCATCATCAATTTTGACATACAGGGTGTTCTTTTTTGTGGCTGATTAGACAAAACTTGTGGGAAACAGTTTAAGTTTCGGCTATTTGAAATATAATAATAATATATAACTGATATAAAGGTAGATAATTATAAAATCGAGCGCAATTAACAATAAGATATATTAACAGCATTTCTAACCTCACTTTTAGCCCAACATCTTTGCTAAAAACTAAGCAATTTTTTTATGAGTAAATTCTACTCTCACTCAGGGTTCTCATTCATATATTTAAAACTAATATACTTAAAATTATAATTAAATAATTTACAACAGAAACTTCTAGCAGAAATCATTCGTCATTGCGCTAAAAATTTCTCCCACGCTCGGAAAAAAAATCTAAAATTTTGCCAAAAATTATTTCGAATTATGTTTCACAAAGATTTCAATTAATTATGCATCGTTAAAAACTCAATTGCCTGATATTGCATTAAATGGGCTATCTTCAATTTAATAAAGCAGATTCCACTGCAGAAATAATAAAAAATATTTTAATACGATTTATGCTTATAGCATGCGATGTTTACGTTTCGCCTCGCTATAAACAACATAGGTGACAGACTCTCCTTTGCGAACGTCATCGTGTTCGTCTCAGCCAAAGGCGAGACACGCCGCGACGTGACTCAGCACGAGCAAAATGCTCAAAATAGTTTGGAAACTCATATCAAAAATTTTCAAACAGGTTGAAAAATGCTAAATGCGGAAAATGAAATGCCTAAGGCCATCGCAGGTGGAATGAAAAATGAAAACAAAACAAATTTCTCGACATTCTGGCATATTCGAAAAAAGAAACATCGGCAAACATGTTAAGAAATTTACTGGATACATTAGCTAATTTTGCTTGCAAATATACGAGAATTTCCAATTGAAAGACGAAACTGCATTTTTGCTAAATGATCTGCGGAAGACTTAAAACGTGTAGAATTTTCCATGCATCGGCGTCAGAACGCGCGCTTCGTTGTCTTCCCCCAACAAGTAGGGAATGCCTGACATCGAATACGCTATACTCTTTGGCATATTTTGAAACTGTTTAAGATTTCTGTATATTTTCTTTTTAATTATCGAAATATTGTTCCAGTTTTTCAATCAAAGAATTTTCCATAAATTGTGTTGCTATAAACATATAGCAGAGTATCTATACAGTTTTGATTTACCCCCAAAAATATATATAAAGTCCCATAGCTATAGTAACACAAAAATATGTTTGTGGGCGCAAACTGAAATGATGATGACGCTGGGCTAAATTTAGCTGGCAAATAGATTTTCATATTTATAGCACATAGAAGATGTAAACACTGTGCGCTTGCTATAAAACTGAGCAGATTTGCAAAAAGTTCCACACAAACGCAACAGACGCGAATTGAAGAAGACGCTATTTCAAGTGTTCCGCGATCAATCTATAGCTTTATACCAAAGGTACCAGATCCAAGCTAGTTTCTATAAAAATTGAAAGAAAATACTGAATACCCATTTAACAATTTATGGTAATCGTGCTACCTCTTGACTGTGCATTAATCGAAATTAGCCTTGTTTCTTTCGTTTCGCCGCCCACGTAGATGTCCGTAGTGCCCCTAATGTTCCGCGACTGGTGGGATGAGTTGGACTTTCCGATGCGCACATCGCGCCTGCTGGATCAGCATTTTGGTCAGGGTCTGAAGCGGGATGATCTGTTGTCCTCGGTTTGGAACTCAAGGCCCACAGTGCTGCGTTCGGGCTATCTGCGCCCCTGGCAGCGTTCGGTCAACAGCCTGCAGAAACAGGAATCGGGCTCCACGCTGAACATTGATAACGAGAAATTCGAGGTCATACTCGATGTGCAACAGTTCTCGCCCAACGAGATCACTGTCAAGATTGCCGATAAGTTTGTCATTGTCGAGGGCAAGCACGAGGAGAAACAGGATGAGCACGGCTTCGTGTCGCGCCAGTTCTCCAGACGTTACCAACTGCCAAGTGAGTTTCGAGCAGGGATATCCCTTTTTCTCTACCCCTTACTGATATCGATGCTTTTGACCCAGGTGATGTCAACCCCGACAGCGTTACCTCATCCCTCTCCTCGGATGGTCTGCTAACCATTACGGCGCCCATGAAGAAACTGCCCCCGCCCTCGACAGAGCGTGTGGTGCAAATCACACAGACTGGCCCCTCCTCCAAGGAGGATAATGCCAAGAAGGTGGAGACCACCACGGCCTAAGTGCCATAGACTGTGCCAAAGGTTTTATACCGCTAGTTAGTATGTTATATATGTCATTTATATTGGAGATTTTTTGTATTAAATAGAAAGTGATAAAGAAGATAACTTGATGCTTTTCAAAGATTCTGGCTACGGTCTGGTCTGGTCTTAAGCACTTAAGGTTTATCCCCCAACAACAGCGCTTCCAGGGTTACCCCATTCTCCTGCAGTTTCTCAGCTATAAATCGATTAGCGTGCTCGATCTGTTCGGGCTTCAGTTCGTCTTTATAGCCATTTACCTTTCCACTGCGAACAAAACTGAAAGATCCAGATTCCAGAGCAGTTACTCTACATTTCTTAGTTAATTTCTTAACTCACCTGTGAACTTCTCGACCTAAGTTTCGTTCTCTAAATTGAGCGAGTTCCCATCTATGATTTGTAGTTGGGTTTTCTACGAAACGATTTCAATTAAGAATAGAGAATAGTGTGGTCAGATCTCACTTACTCTTCATTTCCTCAAACGAGAGATGCTTGAGTAGACGCTCCATCTGCTCTTCCGTCACAGTCTTGTTTAGAAACTTACACAGATCCTCAATAACACCGCGAAGATTCCTTTTCATTTGCTCAAAGCTTGTGTAGTAGACCCAAGGTTCATTACGCAGTTGATAAAATTCGCTCGCATGTGTGATAGGTTCCCACTTACCAACCAGATTATTGAGCAGATCGTCAAAGTATTGCTCCAATGTTTTGCCATGGTAAAATCCGATTGTAATTCCGTGATAATAAGCCGATACCCATGCATCAATGGGATTTCGAAAAACGTAGACCGCCTTCGCTTTCTTTTGCCACAACTGAGCAGGTAACAAGGCTAGGGGAAGATGAGTTTTGATGAGGCGTAGCGAGGCAAGCTCTTCAACGGGTTTCAGAGCACGCTTTTCATCCCCATGAAATGTGAAGTCAAATCTGTTAAGAGTGCCAAGTGTTATACTATATTATAACATTAAACTGAAGCCACACCTACTCCAAGAAGGGGGATCTTAGCTCCAAGTCCTTGGCCAGTGCAGCCTCGAAGTTGCAATCGTGCATCAGCAGCCAGAGAAGTTCCTGCATCCAGGTGGTGCCACTCTTGGGATTTGTCACTAGCCACACATCGTCTTCACGTACTTCCATATCGTGTATCATATCGGGAACTGATTTCGTGGGGCTCTTGAAGTACAACTTCCGCTTCGACCAGTCCTTGTCAATCAAGTTGACTGGATAGCTTTTTGGCGTAACCTGTTCGCGCTGCATTTCTAAAGTCTACTGAGGTCTAGCTACGTCCATGTACTCGCATTATATCGAAGCGAAAGCCAGACGCAGAAAGAGAATAAGAAAGAGAGTGCGCTGTGGTTTCACCGTTTATTGTATTACCAACATTGTTTGTGGTTGATAAGGCGATTACAGTTATAAAAGCGCAAGATAACTAAATGAAAACAAAAATTCTTTGCTTTATTTACCACAATTCATTGCCAAATTTTTGAAAAACTGTTTCCAAATTTAGGTATTTAAAATTTTAGAAACAAATGAAGGTATTAAAGAAAGAATAAAGGAAATAAGTTTATTTGTTGTAAGAGTTATTATACTATTAGCATGGTCAGGTTTTGTGCAGCGCTGATAGCTTTCTGTATATGCTGATTATTATTTGAGATAAGCACATGACTTTCTGATTCTAAAGTAACAGAAGTTCCTCCAGTGTGACGTTGTTTTCTTTAAGTTTTGCAGCTACGATATCAAACCCTTCGCTTTCTCAATTTGCTCAGCGTTCAGTTCATCTTTGTAACCATTCACCTTTCCCTTTCGAATGAAACTAAAATTAAAAGAAGATGAATACAACCTAAGGACATTGTTCTATGTGCTTTAAAACTTACTCGAGGTCTTCTTTTCCAAAATTGGGATGATTCAAGCTAGCAAAACTGGCGCGATGATTTGTGCGTGGGTTTTCTACGGAAAGATTTCAATTGAGTATAGAAGGTTATATTCAAATACTTCACTTACTTTTCATTTCCTCAAAGGAGAGGTGCTTGAGCAGACGCTCCATCTGTTGCTCTGTCACAGTCTTATTAAGGAATTTACAAAGATCCTCAATAACCCCTCGAAGATTCTGTTTCATTCGCTCGAAACTTGTGTAATACACCCAAGGTTCATTGCGCAGTTGATAGAATTCGGCGGCGTGAGTAATTGGTTTCCGCTTTTCAGTCATATAATCTAGTAAATGATCAAAGCATTCATCCAATGTTTTTCCTTGATAATATCCAACTATAACCCCGTGATAATAAAACGATACCCAGGCATCTATGGGATTTCGGAAAACGTAGACTACTTTCGCTTTCTTCTGCCACAATTGAGTAGGTAACAAGGGCAACGGCTGGTGAGATTTGATAAGCCTTGGAGAAGGAAACTCATTAATGAGTTTTAAAGCCCTAGCTTCGTCACGGTGCACAATGAAGTCAAATCTGTAAGCGTTGTTATTGTTAATAATTTGATTATCTAATTAAAGCAGAACCTACTCTAGAAAGGGGGATCTATTTATCTGATCCTTGGCCAACGCTGCCTCGAAATCGCAATCATTCATGAGTAGCCACAAAAGCTCCTGCATCCAGGTGGTGCCACTCTTCGGATTGGTCACTATCCAAACATCGTCCTCACGTACCTCCATATCGTGAATCATATCTGGAAATGATTTCGCTGGACTAAAGAAGTACAACTTGCGGTTTTTCCAGTCTTTGTCTATTAAATTGACCGGATAACTCTTTGGACAGATCTGCTCGTGCTCCATTGCTGTAGTGAACTAAGTCTGACTATCTCAACTTTTGCGCTGTTAACCTACAAAACTATGGAGAGCTAGATAGAGAGAGAGAGTATAAAACCTGTTCTCTTTGATAGTAGCAAAGTGTGGTTGATAAGGTAATTACTTTTATCAAGCTGCAAGAAATTTAGGTAAGCGCAAAATATATTTTTAAATTTGGTTTCAAATTACTCTCTGTAGTTAGTCAGGTTATATACAAATATATTGAGATTTTAAGGTTACAGTAGCTCCTCTAGCGTCACCTTGTTCTCCTTAAGCTTTTCAGCTATGAAACGATTGGCATTCTCGATTTGCTGGGGTTTGAGTTCTTCCTTGTATCCATTTACCCTTCCACTGCGTATAAAACTGAAATTAACAAAAAATCAGCTTATCTTATACTTATTATTTTTAAGCTTACTTATGGACTTCTTTTCCGGCATTTGGATGCGTTCCCTGCGCTATTTCCCATTTATGATTTGTCATTGGGTTTTCTAGGGGAAGATTTTCAATAAGATTGAAATTCACCATGGTATAGTTTCACCTACTCTTCATTTCATCGAAAGAGAGATGTTTAAGTAGACGCTCCATCTGCTCCACTGTCACAGTCTTGTTTAGGAAATTACACAGATCCTCGATAACTTCCCGAAGATTATTTTTCATGCGTTCAAAACTTGTGTAGCAAATCCAAGGCTCGTTTCGCAGTTGATAAAACTCTGCCGCGTGTGTAATTGGTTCCGTTTGTATAGCAAAATCCACCAGCATTTCGTCAAAGTATTCCTCCAGTGTTTTGCCATAGTTAAAACCAACTGTAACTCCGTGATAATAAAACGATACCCAGGCATCTATAGGGTTTCGAAAAACATAGACAACTTTCGCTTTCTTTTGCCACAACTGAGCAGGTAACAAAGCCAGCGGCAGGTGAGTTTTGATAAGGCGTGGCGAGGCAAGCTCTTCAACGGGTTTCAGAGCACGCTTTTCATCGCCATTAATAAAAAAATCGAACCTGTTGATAGAGGTTGCTCAATGTTTCTAACGCAGTACAATGTAGTTAAACAAAACATACTCCAAAAATGGGGTTCGTACTTCCAGATCCTTAGCTAGTGCCGCCTCAAAATCACAGTTATTCATCAGTAGCCAGAGGAGTTCCTGCATCCAGGTGGTGCCACTCTTGGGATTTGTCACTAACCACACATCGTCTTCACGCACCTCCATATCATGAACCATATCTGGAAATGATTTCGCTGGACCAATGAAGTACAACTTGCGGTTTGTCCAGTCCTTGTCAATTAGATTGACTGGATAGCTCTTTGGAAAGATCTGTTCGTGTTCCATTTCGCAAGACGACTGCCAAAAGACCAAAGACATAACAATGCGAAATGGTGTACAAAAACAAGGCAATTTAATTGAGGAGATAAGAAAGGCTTTGATAATGATGAGACTAACTTTTACATTTCTTTGTCATAATAATTTCATTTTGTTTTGCATCAGAGTTCATGATCCGATCTTAAAAAACAAAAATTATGGTCTAGATAAGAAATCTTGCAATTATTGCTGGAGCTCAGTGTGAATTGAACAAAACAACAAAGAATAATACGATAATGTTTATATTTTTCTAAGATATAAGAAAAAGTTAATGTTGTTTGTTTGGACAATGAGTGCCAAGGCTAAAGTAAAAGAAGTTGCTCCAGGGTAACCTTGTTCTCTATCAGTTTTTGAGCAATTAACCGGTCCGCTTTCTCGATCTGCTCGGGTTTGAGTTCGTCTTTGTATCCATTTACCTTTCCTTTTCGTATAAAACTGAAAGTACAAAACATCAGTTGAGCCTATAAAAATGATCCTTTTCCTTCAGAACTCACTTATGGACTTCCTTTCCAGCATTTGGATGCTTTGCCTGTGCCATTGCCCATTTATGATTCGTAGTTGGGTTTTCTGCAAGAAGATTTAAGCCTAAGATTGGAACCCAGCTTTATATAGCTTTACCTACTTTTCATTTCTTCGTAAGATAGATGCTTGAGCAATCGCTCCATCTGTTGCTCTGTCACAGTCTTATTTAGGAATTTACACAGATCCTCAATAACCCCTCGAAGATTCTGTTTCATGTATTCAAAACTTGTATAATATATCCAGGGTTCATTTCGCAATTGATAATACTCAGCCGCATTGGTAATAGGATCCCATTTAACAGCTTTGTTTTCAACATAATCATTGAAGTAGTCCTCTAAAGTTATACCATAATAGATGCCTAATGTAACCCCATGATAATAGGATGAAACCCATGCGTCTTTGGGATTACGAAAGACGTAGACAACTTTTGCTTTCTTCTGCCACAGCTGAGCAGGTAATAAGGCCAGTGGAAGATGAGCTTTGATGAGGCGTGGCGAGGGAAAATCTTCAACGCGTTTCAGAGCTCTCTTTTCATCGCCATGAATCAAATAATCAAACCTGCGGGAAAGGCTTCTGTAAGATTACAGTTCCTAATCTTGGAAAACAAAACCTACTCCAGAAAGGGAGATCGTTTATCCAGATCTTCAGCCAATGCGGCCTCGAAATCGCAATTATTCATTAATAGCCAAAGAAGTTCCTGCATCCAGGTGGTGCCACACTTTGGATCAGTCACTATCCAGATATCGTCCTCGCGTACCTCCATATCGTGGATCATTTCTGGAAATGATTTTGCTGGTCTTATAAAATACAATTTCCGCTTAGTCCAGTCCTTGTCAATTAGATTGACCGGATAGCTTTTGGGAAAGACCTGCTCAGGTTCCATTTCGCAAGACAACTGACATTAAAACTCAGAGCTTTGCCAAAAGAAATGAACAAAGGAATGGCAAGTTCGTTGAGTCAATAAAAAAAGCTTTGTTTTTAGCGGGATTTACTAGTATATTTTGTTTCGATTGTCATAAGCTTTTTCTGCTAGAGTGGAGTCTTCAAATGAGCTAATGAATACTCTACAAATGGGACAGTTAAAATACATCTCAAGCGAAAATCTTATTTTATTTGATTATGATATAGATTTTGATTATGAAATGACCTCTGATCACTCAGAACTAACCGCGATAATAGATTCAAAAGACTAGACTAAAAGAAGTTGCTCCAGGGTAACCTGGTTCTCCAATAGTTGTTCATCTATCAAACGATCCGCTATCTCGATTTGCTCGGGTTTGAGTTCTTCCTTGTATCCATTTACCTTTCCACTGCGTATAAAACTGGAAAATCAATAAATCAGCTTAGCTTGTGTTAAATTTTAAACTTTTCAATGTTACTTATGGACTTCCTTTCCGGCATTTGGATGCATTTTCTGCGCTATTTCCCATCTATGATTTGTGGTTGGGTTTTCTACGGGAAGGTTTTAATTGAGAACAAAGGTTAGTATTTTCAAAACTTACTTACTTTTCATTTCTTCAAAAGAGAGATGCTTAAGCAGACGCTCCATCTGCTGCTCTGTCACATTCTTGTTTAGGAATTTACACAGATCCTCGATGACTTCCCGAAGATTCATTTTCATTCGCTCAAAACTTGTGTAGTAAATCCAAGGCTCGTTTCGCAATTGATAAAACTCAGCAGCGTGGGTGATGTGATTCCACTTTTTGACCTTATGTTCAATAATATCATTGAAGTAGTTCTCCAAAGTCATACCATAGAAGGCGCCAAATGTAATCCCGTGATAATAGTACGAGACCCAGGCATCTTTGGGATTGCGAAAGACGTAAACTACTTTCGCTTTCTTCTGCCACAACTGACTAGGTAACAAAG
This sequence comes from Zaprionus ghesquierei, assembly GCA_018904095.1. Taxonomy (NCBI): domain Eukaryota; kingdom Metazoa; phylum Arthropoda; class Insecta; order Diptera; family Drosophilidae; genus Zaprionus; species Zaprionus ghesquierei. Next base: position 2,715,047 of record JAEIGP010000602.1, on the reverse strand, counting down.
CTAGGGAAAAATGAGATTTGATAAGGCGTGGCGATGGAAGTTCTTCAATGGGTTTCAAAGCCCTCTTCTCATCGCGATACGTCAAAAAGTCGAACCTATGGAAAGTATTTTTCAGTGCATACATACAAATCTGCAGAAATATTGTATATAACATACTCTAAAAATGGTGATCGTAGCTCTAGATCTTTAGATAATGCCGCCTCAACGTCACAGTCATTCATTAGCAACCAGAGGAGTTCCTGCATCCAGGTGGTGCCACTCTTGGGATTTGTTACTAGCCACACATCGTCTTCACGCACCTTCATATCGTGTACTATATCTGGAAATGATTTCGCTGGGCTTCTGAAATACAACTCTCGCTTAGTCCAGTCCTTGTCAATAAGATTGACTGGATAGCTCTTCGGAAAGATCTGCTCGGGTTCCATGTCAAAAGACAACTACCATTAAAGCATGATCGGAGCATGCTTCACTCTTTCTTTGAGTCGATAAGAAATCGTCCAACTAAGTATATACTTGATCATACATGGCCCAAATTGATAAGGCAATATGTAAATATGTTTGCTTGGGAACTATGATAAGCCGTTTCTAAGTTAATAGATCTAAATATATACTGTGTAGATTGAGAGTTTAGCAAAATGAGTAGAGAAGATAATATATGTATGTGTGATATATCAAATTTAAGAGCTATACCCAGTTCAATGCAAACCACAAAAGTGGAAAATACTAAGCACTTCTCGGCAGACTCCGCTGTGGCCAGATTTATCTCAATCAAAGACGCATTAGTGTTTTGTATAATTGTTTTTTATGGTGTATATAGTATATTGTATATATTAAGAGCGAGTCCATTTGTTGATAGTAATGACCTCAACGCATGCAATGCGTACTTATCTATCACTTCAGCTTACAATCTATTAGGGAGGTACAGACGATTAATCAATGTTCTTACAGCGTCGTAGCTTTTCGTTCAGCGTCGTCGTATTTGCTGTAAGTTGCAAAGTCATCTGAGTGCAACTTGTAGTCACGTAGATTGATGTCGGACCAAAGATCGAATTCGCGTATTACATCGGCCGTCATCTCGTCCTTGTGGCTGCCAACGACACCGCGTCGCACGAATCTGTGTGGGGCAAGACTTATATGGATTCAGTTCAGCTGCAACCGTGAGGCATGCCACATTCCATGCAACTCACCTAAACTCCTCCACTTCGCGACCAGCGGCGGCCTTCATGCTTTCAAATTCCTTGGCATGATTGCAGGCAGGATTATCGCGCATGCTCTCAAAAGATAAATGCTCTCGCATCTGCTGCACCTGCTCCGCACTGATCGTACGTTGCAAGAAACGTGCCACATCGTATATAACCGCATCCAGTTGTGTCTTCATGCGTTCGTAGCTGGTGAAGAAGATGTGTTCCTCATGCCGCAACTGCCAGAAGTCAAGCACATGTGGCCAGCACGGCGTAAAGTTCACATAGCCATCAATAAAGGAGTGCATAAAGTCCGCCTTGGTGCCTTGATAGCCCACCATGCCGCGCCAGTGATGGAAATACGAGATAGCTGCATCTTTGGGATTGCGATAGACATATATGATCTTGGGTTTCTTTGTCCACACCTGACGGGGCAGCAACCAGGCGGGCAGATGCGATTTGATGAGACGCGGTGATGCCAGCGCATTGGCCGCTTCGATGGTGTCGTGTGGCACATTAGGCACCACGCCGTTGAATCTGTGGAGCAGAAGGAAATCAGCACTACATGCGAGAGAGTCAGTGCGCAACCTACTCCAAAAAGGGTGAGCGAATTGTCAGATCCACATTCTTGGCCGTCTCAAAGTCACACTGATTAAGTACCAGCCAGGTGAGCTCCTGCATCCAGGTTGTGCCACACTTGGGCAACGTCACTATCCACACATCGTCCTCGCGTACCTCAAAGTCGTAGACACGATCCAGCACGGGCTGAAAGGTGTCGGCCAGGCGGCAGAAACGCTGTTCCCACTGACCCACCACGGGCACGTTCGGCTCTCGCGTTGCATAGATCGAGGAGTAGCCTCCGCTTATGGCCAATTTATCGATCTGCTCGAAGGGCACGCTGCGTGCAAAGAAACTTGACTCTGGCATATTGATCGAACTATGTGCTGCGTATTGTATGATATTATTTTAGTTGATATAACAAGTGATCGCACTCAAGACGCGCCCAACCGATCGGCTCTGCAGTCGAAGCCGCAGTGAGCGACGCAATGTCGCACAGTGAGAAATCACGGGGAGAATTTCTCGACGCAGCGATCAGTGATGCGCAAGTGATCGTGAGCGGGAACGTGATCGTGCTCTGTGATCTTTGATGGTAGAGACTTATTAGAGTTAGGGTGACTGATGCAACAATTGATAGCAATGAGTGAATTTCTCAATGCTGCGATCAGTAAAATATGCAAGTGATCGTGAGGGAAAACGTGACAAAGCATGACAAGGCAACTGATCGTGCTCTGTGATCACTGCTCTGTAAAGACTTATTGAAGTTGACTAAAGAGACTGATTCATAAGTATAAGTGAGCGACGCAGTGTAGGATAACGATCGGATGCGATCAGAAATATGCAAGTGATCGACAGTAAGCTGCAAAAAAAACAACGGAAAGTAATTGTGATTTTTGCTAAGACTGCTGAATAATTTTTAATAGAGCTTTCAATCAAATCTGATGAATAATCAAGATTCCAAATTACTCAAAAATGATCTTCACTTCTCTTTACCATATTCAAGATCATTCCCAAGTTTTACTACCAACTCAGCTTCCCTTGCCATGCTGCTCATCTCTGATGTTGCCCCATTGTCCATATCTGTGTCTGTATTATATAATTGGGCACCAATAAACGCCACTTGATCGGTTGGTAAACAGACTCGTTTTCTGTCTTCTGTCTTCTGTCGATCGGCTTCGATTTTCGAAATGCATGTGAGGTAAGACTTTCTTCGCTGTTGTGCGGCTACCGCACTAAAAAGAAAGTTTTCTTCGGTGCTAACGACTTGATTGAACGCACCACGACGCATTGAAACTTGTCAACTTTTTTTTGGGGTTTCTTTGTTTGTTGTTTTGTTTACTTTGGCTTCATTTTTTGGAGGTGAAATTATGCCTGCGCCTGTGTAAGATCTTAAAAGGTTATACGAATCGGTAAACAGGTTGTTTGTATGCCAATTCCAAGTAAAGATTGACGTAGCTAAACCAAAAGAAGAATCACAGCGGAAACATAGACGATTCTACGCTGCCAAAACAAGATAAAAAGACCTTGACCCACTCGAAGTGAATACGAATTTCACTTTCTATGCGTCCCTCCCGCCCTCGTTATAAGCTTCGATATATCTATGCAAATTCGAGACTTGTTTGTTTTTGTATTATGTATTTGCGCATTTTTATTCGCGTTTTGTTTTTGTGTTTTTTTTTGTATTTCTTTTGTTACAATAAATTTGACTAAATCTTAACATTTATAATCCTTAACCTGCAAGGAGCAAACAGATGTAGTAACAAATATACGTAAGTATGTAGTATGTGTTATGCATGTTTCGTGTTGTAGTTGTTGTATAAAGATTTGCGTTCCGTTTCCGGTTAGCGATACCGATTTCCGTTGCGAAACAAATAGTTGCTAAGTAGAATTTATTTTTTTTTTTTAGTATTAGATAGTTTTGCATTTGTTTAAAGAGCTCGCATTGAAAATAATTGTTTCTTGTTCTTTTCAGTTATTTTATCTTTTGTTTTTCTTGTAAATACTTATGAAGACGTACGTCAAACACACACACACAGTAACAACAATAAATATATGTATATATGCACTCGTCTATCTGTGTTTGTGTTCGCCTCTGCGAGTGTGTGTCATGTGTGCGTGCGTGTGCGTGTGCGTGTGTGTGTGTGTGAGTCTGGGATCCTTTAAGGTGTCTCTAGAAACATTTTGTGTGACTTTTCGATTTCGATTTCGATTTCATCTATAAACTGTATCAAAAGTGTCGAATAACAGTGTGATCGTTCATATAGTTTAACTCCCTCTCTCTCTCCTTCTCTTTCTTATAGTGTCGCACACACATATACACACATGCACACACACACAGAGCCATATATACATACATACATATATAATAATATATAAATATATTCTTTGAATATGCTACGCTTCGTAAAAGTTGTATAAATTGTATATATATATAACATCGTATCGTATATATATACGCGTTCTTCTTATTATTTTCTTCATAGTTATGTAAACACACACACACACACATATAGTACATATCATCTATAGATATAGTGCTCCAGATTAACAAGAACGCAATTATCGATTCGTATGAATATGTTATACATGTCTCTCAATATGTATATATATATAACAGGTATATATAATATGTAATTTGTTCAGTCAATTAGATAAAAAAGATTTCAAAAAGGATTCACTTAATCGTACACTCAATCAACACATTAATAATAGTTGTAGTTGTAGTAGTAGATATATAGTTATATGTAGGTAGGTAGGTAGGTAGCTCCGATAGTGTTAAAGTAGCTAAAAGGTATTACACATATATATCGTATATATAGAAGGTAATCGTAACGGGCCCCATAAGAATTTCACACGTTACAAAATGTGGATTCGAATTTGTTGTAGTTGTAGTTGTTGCTGTTGTTGTACACAAGTAGAAATAGTTGCAGTACATATATATATATATAGACTATGCTAACAATAGTTCGTTTTGCACTCACACACACATGCACACTCGCACACACACACACACACACTCGCACACTTAATCGTAAAATAGTTGGACAACAATTTAGTTTTAATGCCGTTTGTTTATTCAGTTAGTTTTAACAGAGATTGTCTTCGTGTGGTTAGGCGGGCAGGGGTGAAGTAGTCTGCTGAAGAGAGTAGGGGGTATGGGTGGGGGGAGTGGAGAGGGGCAACTGACTATGTAACCCCTTCCCCGTGCTGTGCATCATACATACCGTTACAAGGTACTCTTTGAGCGCACGCCATATTCCACGCCGTGAAATATGTGACTAACTTTGCTGCTAGCTATAATTCTCACACACACACACACACACACAATGCAAACAAACACACACACGCACACTCTCTTACACACTGACAAATTTGCTGTATTTTTCTTAATTTTTTTTTGTGATGTTGCTTAAACAGTAAATTTTGAGTCCAGCCCAATAATTTTTTTTTTTTGCTCTTCAAACATTTGCGACAAGTTGATTGTTGTTGTTGTAGTTGTTTTTGGAAGCGTTCCTTAGTCGAGATATGTATGCAACGACAACAACAACGATGACAACGACGACGACGACGACGACGACGACGATGTGGCACAACGACAATGTCGACGCTAGGCCGATAGTGTGCGACGCAGGGGCCAGCTCCTGGTCCGGCTGAGCCTGCACTAGAGCACGTCCTCCATCTCGTTCTCGCCAATTGTGGATGTAGCTGGGGCCTGGGCCGGCAGCGGCTTCAGAAAACCCGAGAATAATCTCCGGAAAGCCTGATGCTATTTGGAATTGGACGGCTTCATGCCCACCGGCGGCTGTTTGGCCATAATGTCGGCCAGCGTATTGACGCCCTGCTCATCGTATTTCTTCCACTGTGCGTAGTTGATCTGCATGCAAGTGATCAGCTGCGGCATGTCAATGAAGCCTGCAAAGAGAAGTGAATATATTAATATAAGTATCTATGATACTTGGGTGTCACTCACTGTCCCAGGCATGCATCATGTCCTGTATGATGTATTCGATGAAACCAATCTGGCTCTTTGGTATGCTGCAGGTGGCGCGATCGAACATGGGCATCACAATGGGCAGATGCCGTTGCTTCTCCTCGTCCGTCTGCATGAAATACTCCTCGGCAATGCGGCGTGCCCATTCGATGCAGTACTGCATCGGTCGTGCCGGGTTGCTTACATCGGCCACCTTGATCAGCATGCGCCGCATGAGTATCGAGGTCTCCTCCTCGGACTGTGCGAGCTGCAGCAGAAAGAAGTATTGAAATTGAAAGTTAAGCGAGCTCAAGATAGACTTGTAACTTTCTCCCTATACCAGAATAAACTTTCTCAGTTTTCTTACCTCCCGCGGCTCCACTTCGCTGCCAAAGACGCTGACAAACTTGGCCAAATGCTCGAAGTGCCGCGTCATTTCGGTGGCCAATATCATGTCGATAATGGTGCTGCGCGCCGATTTGTATGTCTCCTTATCGAGGTTCTTGAATATGTTAATCTTGTCATCGCCTGCAGAGCACAAACAAACAACTCATTAGTTGCCATATATAGAGAGGGTAATCAAGATTCCCCCCCTCCGACTTACCCAGCGTCAGTTTAAAGGTAATGGCTGCATGATGTGACTCTAGCACAGTCAAATCGTTATATAATATGGCCAATGGATTGTTCGAGTTGCATAGGAAAGCGGACGAGCGTCCCGGATGATCGACATCATGTGCTGCGGCAGCAATCAAGGCCGTTGCCTCATCCATGCGATCCATTATCATGTCTCTGCTGGTCAGCTGTGTGATGAATGCGCCCGTTGCCTAAAACGTTGCCAAATTGAATGCGATATAGTACAAGCATAGATATAGATAAGCATATGGCCAACCAAATGGCGACACGCACCTGCATAACATCTGCCGCGTGGGTGCTATTGTGATATGTGTTGCTCTTGTGATAGTGCGCCTCGATAACGGCCAGCCAGGCCTTGCACACATTCTCATCGATGTTCAGCGTGGAGAAGACATCGAAGCGGCGGAACATCTCCATGCCCAGATAGAGCAGCGGATGATAGTCGGTGATCTCTTCCAATTTGAAAATATCAAAGTCCCAGCAAAGAGATTCTTCAAGTAATTCCATTATAATGGGATTGGCCTGGGGAAGAGTAGAAGAAAGAGAAAGAATGAGAGAGAGAAAGATCACAATGATTTGTGAGGAATGATCTTCAATCTATGGAGTAGATATATTATATATATTTTGTATACTTTAACCAAAAGATCTTGATAAGTTCCTATAAGAAAATTTCATATAGAAATCTCTGATATAAAATAGTTGATATGGCTTTATAAACTATATTGAAGAACCTTTGCCTTGGAGATCAGAGATCGTTTAAAAAACCAAAAGAAATTCTGGAAAATTGTCGTGATCTTTACACTTTCATAGATGATATATAATATTCACTCTCCCCATTATTTTTCCCCCCATATCAACTCAGCCTACCTTCATTTTGGCGGGCACGATGGCGGTACGCGTGGAGTTGCCTGTGCGAATAATGGAGTCATTCGAGCTGCGTCGCGAAGAGTAGACACTGGGTCCCTGCAGAAAGAGAACTTTCGATTAGAAGAAGCCAAGGCAAAAAGAGAGTGATTTATCTTGGCAGCTCAACGAGCTCTTCGTACCGTTAGCAGGGCACCAATCAGATCGGTTGCAATGGGATCGTCGGTGCGTATCTCCTTCATTTGGGGACTGTAGAGTCCCTCGCGCTTGAGGAACTCCAGCACCTTGTCGATGAGACGCGCCTCTTCGGCCGAGCAATTCTCCTGTACTTGTGATAGTAAATTGATTATCTAAAGTGCCAGCGAGTGCGCAGTTTGATTTTTATTGTGTTGGTTTTGATCAGAGTCGGTTGCATTTTGTTTTTTTGTTTGGTTATGTTTTTTTATAATAATTCATTTTTTTTTTTTTGTTTATTTAAAATTTTGCAAGCGACGCGCAGCGAGCAAAACGAACGAGAGCGAGCGAGCGTACGTGCGAACAAACGGAACGGAACGGAACGGAACCAGTTCAAAATTTTATGTACAGTTATATTATACGATTATCGTTATCAGGTTTATGCGTATTATTCAAGTTGTTTTGTTTTGTTTGTGTTCATAGATTTTTTAGCATGATTTTTTTTTTTTTTTTTTGGTTCATTGTTCAGTGACACACAAAACATAAAAGTAAAAAGAGAACATAACAAATAAGAGATAAAAAAGAGAAAAATATGTAAAAAACAATGGTTTAGTCGTTGTGCAATTTACAGGACTGTTTCCAGTTTCTTTGTGTGTGTGTGTTTTTTTTTTAATATTTTTTGTTTTTTTTTTTTGTTTCAGTCTGTTATTTAATACGGTTCAGCAATTGGATTAGTAGTAAGCGTTAATTATCAAACGCAATGCCATTAGAAACGGATGAACTATACTGTAGCTGGTTCCTCATCACGTGCAAGCTGCTTGCGAACTGGTTCGAGTTCATTGAACTTTTGCGGTTGGGCCTAATTATCGATAATATCGGTTGCTTCTACCTGGCATAGCTTTGTTAAAAATCCTGCGTTTTGGGTGCGGAATGACATTTTGTTATTGTTGTGAACTCTAGATTTAATTGGCATAGAAATTTAAGAAATTTTAAACCTTAAAAATTTTTCAACTTTTTCCATACTACCCCCTTACAAAATTTTCAAAAATTTTTCAAAAAAAAGTATGTAACTTGCTTCCAAAACAATTTCAGTGTCAAATTCTAGAAAATATGGAAAATATAGACCTTTTTGTAGTATTTTCTGGTACATCTCTATATGTATATTTCAAATAGTTATAACTTCGTGAAAACTCAACCGATTATCAATTGGAATGTCACGTTTTACTAAGATTAGAAAATTGATTCTGCATTGAAATTTGAAGGATTATGGAACTTTAAAATTGTTGCATATTTTCCATGCTACCCCCCCTTACAAAAATTATGAAAAATTTTTTAAAAAAAATATTATCCTCATTTCTTGATAAAAAGTTGTTTAAATGAGCTTTGCAATGAGTTTTGAAAGTTAATTTAGATTTTATTTATGTAGTTCTAGGCTAACTGAACTAATACCTAACCTCATTCCTCTTGTAGTTATAGCTAAACTATTTGCATTGTGTCCTTTACAAAATTTCCCATAATTTAATTACTTTTCCAATTTTCTCACTTCAAAATTTCATTTCATTAATTTCAATCAGTGCTTAAAGAATTTCGATTCTGTTTACCGAAAACCTTTTCGAGTGACTGCTCAATTAGTCAATTAACTGAAACATTTTCGCTTCGGTTTGCCTAACCGCAAAATGAACTTGGAACCAGTTTCGGGGAAATTCAAATTTGCATGTGTGTGTGTGTGTGCTGTCTGTATACCTTAGTGTGTGTGTGTGTGTGTGTGTGTGTGTGCGTGTGTTGTAGTTGTTGTTGGGTTAGGTAATTGCAAGTGGACTACAGTGCTGTGGGGACATCATGAAACACACACACACACACCACCACAGACCCCACACAGGCACACATACATACATAGGCCACCAACACAGAGGTTAATTTAGTATGGGCACAGCAAGCATTTAGTTGGCAAGTAGGCAATGGGGCAAGGGGCACTGGCAGGGGGAGAGGTGTATGAGAATGTGGGCTGAGATTGATGGTCAACAGTTTTTCGTCAAAACCAATTGGGAGTAGATGTTCGTGTATGTTCGTGTGTGTGTGTGTGTGTGTATGTACAGAGTGTATGGAGTCATACTTTGGTAATGGGCGCCTCCAGCGGCAACGATGTCAGCTTGGCCAGACTGGTGCGACGCAATCCATCCGAGGCAATTGAGCGCACATCGAAGCTGCAGCGACGCACCGAATGCAGCGAGCCACGTGGCGCCTCCTTGGGTTGCGGCAGTGTGGCAATGAAGTCCATGCCACCGCCGGGTATATCAAAGTTGAAAATCAGATGCGTTGGTGCACTGCAGCGAGAGCGGGAGAGAGATAGTTTACAGTAGGGTAAGTAGCGTAGAAAACCACTTCGACTCACCTGCCAATGCAGGCCACAGGCACCACGCGCACATGCATGGGAATGCCCTCCTGATTCTTGCGCCGCACTGTCAGGATGCCATCGAACTCCTTGATGCCCTTACCCTGATCACTGATGCTCGACAGATCCGACACGAAGATGTCTGCCAGGGGTTTGCTAATGATTTCGTCCTACAAAAAGCGCAAATCTCATTAGAGCAGGAAAGAAGAAGGGAGGAAGGAGCATGCGTGGCACTTACCAGGCGCATGTTTAGCAGTCGCTCGGTGGCACGATTCGCGTACTGTATGCGCAGCAGGTCGTCCGTGATGAGCACCACCTCCTTCAGTCGGTGCAGGGCCGTGTACAAGGCCTGTCAGCGAGAGAGAGGGGAGAAAGTTGGTTTGAAATTGCGGTTTACAGTTGCAATTTGATTAAAGCGCAACGGAAATGTGGCGTCATTTAATTGAATTAAGTGGGCGGTGGGCTGTGGGTGGGGGCGTGGCACATTAACTCGATTGCCTGCCTGCCTGCCGCGCTTACCTGTTGAGTGGACATGACATTGTGGGGCCTTATGATGGAGTGCAGTATCTGCTTCAGTTCCACGCTGCACATGGCCAGGTTGGTTGTCTCGGCAATGCACTGTGGAGCAGAGACAGATAAACTTGGATTAATCCCGCTACGCAGCAATTAAGACGAGGTAAGGAAGCAGCGGGTTACTGGTTACTTACTCTATTAACGCCAGCGTCCAATAGAGCAATTAGCGCATCGTCCTTTTCAAAGAAACTGAAATTGAACGCGTTAAGTGAAGTTTTATTTTCCCTCCCTTAGCAACGTTGCCGCATTTCACTTACCTCTTCTTGCAGACCGCAATTATTGTCGTTAAATGATGGCCATGGGTGTGACGTATTGTTCTACGAGCAAGCGAGAGACAGAGAGAGAGAAAGAGAGTGAGGACAAAGTTAAGTGAAAAGTTTGGCGCACGTTGCGTATACGCAACACGTACAACACGCATACGCCACGTTTACCTTGCAATATGCTCAGCATCGAGTCCTTTGGTCGAACGCGCATCAATTATAATTAAATGATAGCACTGCGCGTTGGCATACGACTTCTGCAGCATGTCCAGCGCCTCCTCCTTGGACTTGGCCAGCGACACCTCCAGCTGATGGCGCTGGCAGGCCAAGGTGATCACTTCGCAGATGCTATCCGATTTGTGAAAAACTAAAAGCGCCTGAAATTGACATTCGATGTGGCATTAGTCAAATTGGACAGCCAAGAGGGAGTGAGCTTAGGGGGGCGTGGCACGTGTCAGCTTACCTTAAGTTGAGGATTCGGTGGTAGCACGGTTGGATATTTCAAGTCCATGAGATTGCGCTGCAAGAGAATAACCAAGGCAACACACACACATACACACACATCAATACAAACAAGTCAAGAAGGTGAGAGAGATATGGAGTGAAAGAGAAAGGCAGAGAGTGTGAGACAGGTGAAACAACGTGTAAAATTTAATAAAAATCTACAGCGCTGGCTTTGCCATCAAAATAAGAGGGCTTAACTCGGCTTCTGTCTGTGTCGTGTCAGTTTACGAGTGTGTTCAGCGTGTATATCCCCGCTACGTGTTGTCTCCCACAATCTGTATGTGCGTGTGTGTGTGTGTATCTCTCGCTCAAATGATGATAAATTAAAATAAAATTGCTTACGCCCCTGCCAGAGTCTTTGCTGCCTGCCTGATGGGAAAATTGCCCGCCTGCCATTTGGCGTATTGGTGACTTGCCATACAGATTTATTATGCGTCGTCTGAATAAATGCGATATGTGAAAATCGGGGATTTAATGCGCGTGCACACCAATACACACACGCACAACACACACACACACACACACATAGCAGGTAATGAAAAAACAGACACACACAGGACATCAAAAGAAGCCTGGGAATTTGAAAACTATTTATAACCGTCTTTGCGTATTACGATTTCAAAATCGATAAGCCTAACGGTAAGGCATAACGGCAAGGCCTAACGGTGGCCTAACGGTACTTCAAGCGTAGCTCAAGCGCGCATTCAGACACAGAGAAGCAGAGAGAGATTATGAATCTCGCTTTGTGCTCAAATTTGCTTGAGAAAATATTTAAAATTAAATGTGAAATAAAATATAGCGTAGTATATAACAATTTACAAATATATATCTCATATTTTAAATAAAATAATTTAATTGAATATGAGCTTATCTGCTTGGCTAGATATCTGACATTTCTTTGCAGCTGCAGCTGTTTTCCATTTTCAATTTGCGCAAAAGTTTGTAATTTAATACATTCTTTTTTACCGATTTAATTAAAACTTTTGGCTTCATTTATCACTCGAAACTTTAGGCAGAAAAATGTCTGGAAAAATTATTAAATTTCATGCAATAATAAAGCAAAGTTGGCACAATTCCCTTTAGCAACTAAAACAAAAGTTGTGCAAAATATTTTGGAGTTATTTTTTGTTTCTTCTGCTTTGCATTATGCTTGAAGTTGTTAAGGTTCTTTAAAGTTTGACATTGTTTTGCAAATACTTAAAAGTTTATAAACAAAACAACAAAAAAAAAATTTAATTTCTTCCGTCTTTAAAAGCTGCATTCCATTTAAATTGAGATTTATCTGCACTCACTCCGCTTTGTGCTCGACTTTGCGCCAGAGATTAGCCACGACTCTAAGGCACTCAAGGCGAATTGAATTCGCTTCGTACTAAAGTAAATTAATTTAATTAAATTGCAAATATTTGCTATTTAATTTAAGGCGATTTTGTCTCAGTATTAAATCAATTTAAAGCCAGGCAAGAAGCTCAATAAATTTAGCTGGAAATCGCCCAAGCTTGCTTGCCATAGCTGACTAATTGGCAGTCAGCTAAATAGATTGAAGTATTTTAGCAGGAATTTTGAGTTGTAAATTTCAAAGTAAAATTTCTTGAATTGAAGCCAGAAAATGTAGCAGATATTTAACTGTTTCAGTTAAGCGGCTTTGCCAGCCTTTTATGGCCAAGTTTGCTTTGAAGCTCCGCTTTGATTTCAATTAATTAGCAGAGTTATGCGGAAAAAAGCAAGTTCAGCAAATATTTAGCTATTTTTTGTTGAAGCAACCTAGCAGCCTTTTTATACCATTGCAGATGGTATATTCATTTTGGCCAGAAGACAACTCCGACCCCATAAAGTATATATATTCTTAATCAATAGGAGAGTCGAACTAGCCATGTCCGTCTGACTGTCTGTCCGTCCGTTTGTTGCAACGCAAACTAGTCCCTTAGTTTTAGAGCTATCTTGATGAAACTTGGTATACGTGTTTCTCATTGCTGCACGCTGCATATAAGTCGGAACGAGCCGGATCGCACCGATATATCGTATAGCTGCCATAGAAACTATCGGTCGAATTTTGTTATTTTTGAAGATATCGCCATGAAACTTTTCCGATATACATCTAAGTATGCCCTTTAAAGGCTGTCAAAGATATCGCCATGAAACTTTTCTGATATACATCTAAGTATGCCCTTAAAAGGCTGTCAAAATTTTATCGAAATTAAACCGATATATCGTATATCTGCCATAGAACCTATCGGTCGAATTTGGTTATTTTTGAAGATATCGCCATGAAACTTTTCTGATATATGTCTTAGTATGCCCTTAAGGGGCTGTCAAAATGTGATCGAAATGAAACCGATATATCGTATAGCTGCCATAGAACCTATCGGCCGACTTGCATCATTTTCAAGATATCGCTGTGAAACTTTCCTGATATATGTATGTCTAATTATGTCCATTAAACGCTATATACTGCTACTACTAATACTACTACTACTACTACTACTACTACTACTACTACTACTACTACTACTACTACTACTACTACTTCTACTACTATTACTACCACTACTTCTACTACTATTACTACTACTACGACTACTACTACTACTACTACTACTACTACTACTACTACTACTACTACTACTACTACTACTAATACTGCTAATACTACTGCTACTACTACTACTACTACTACTACTACTACTACTACTACTACTACTACTACTACTAATACTACTACTACTACTAATACTGCTACTACTAATACTACTACTACTACTACTACTACTACTACTACTACTACTACTACTACTACAGATATATCGTTAAGCTGCCGTAGAACCTATCGGCCGATTTAATACATGGAGTAACTGTTTTCTTGTTCTAACTTTCCTTTTCGATATCGTTTTCAATTAATTTGCTGAGTAATTTATCAACTAATTCGCGTGTAATTACAACAGGAAGTACAACAAAAGATTTGACAATCAATCACGACGCACGACGCAACACCTATGAGTCAGATAAGTGTGACTATAACTATATATGTATATAGCACATGTATGTATGCACAATAGGTAGCCAGTTTGAAGTCTTCTTTGTTGACTTGGTAAGTTATCGGTTATCAGCGATGAAGAGTTGAGTTCATAAATAAAACATTCCACCGATTGCCGCCTGTCACTGACTGACTGAGGCACCCCGTCTTCCCTTGCCCCTTGCCCTTCCCCCGCGACTACCTGAAACGTTTTGATATCATCGTCATCGGACTGTGGCTTGTCGGGGCGTGGCTTGCCATTGCCCACCCACAGATGCAGCTTGGGTCCCTTGTACAAACGTCGCTCGTACAGACTGTGACACTGGCGATCAAATGGATTCGTCTTGTTGCGCAGCTTGACACTGCCCAGTTCCAGTTCATCATCTGTCATGCTTTGTGTCAGTCTACAGCGATCCTCCAGCGTCAGATTGTTAAGCAGCAATGCCTGCGTATCTAGATTACGTATAGCTTCAACGATTTCCGGTTGCATTGCCGCCTCCGTGAAGGTCATGCCCTGTGGCCTGGCATCACGTGGCAGTGGCGTCATTATATCTCCACGCTCTGCTGCCACATTCGCCTCGTATTCCTGCTCAATTTGCTCAGGTGTTTTGCTGGCATTGTTGTTGTTGTTGTTGTGCAGGAGGAGAGGGCGGATTGGTGCTTCTGTTGGTGTTGCTTGTGGCGATTTCCGCTGCTCCTGCTGCTCCTCCACTTCCGGCTAGCTTAATTTCCTTGCGGATGCTGTTCAGCTGACCCAGCACACTCTGTGCCGCTGCCATTTCATTTGCCTTGACGACGCTGCGGGCTGTGCCGCTGGCTGCGCTGCTGCTGCCTCCTCTTATCACTCGCTTCTTATCTACGTCATCAGCGTGCGACGTCGCTTTGGCTGCTGGCCGTGGCAGTTGCTGCTGCTGTTGTTGTTGTTTATTGGCATTATCGAGCAATTGATCAGATTCGACTTTTGTTGCCGTTGCCTTTGCCTTTGTTGATTTCACTTTGATATAATGTTCCGTATCGGAGTCCGCGTCGGACTCATTTGAATGCGCCGTCGCTGACGTCGACGTCGACGTTGACGCTGACTTGCTGCGAAAAACACTCGCAATTTTTGGCAAACAATTGCGCATGCTGCTAATTATACAACACACACACACACACACGCACACACTTAACACCTACGAACACGATACACGCACTTGAATTGAGTTTTCTCTGACTGAAAAATCTTTTTACAACATGTCCAAACGGCACTTTGTAGTTTTCCACACACACAAAACGTGTTTCTGCAATCTCGTGTAGCGAGTCGTGATCGCGCTATCAATCTATCTAATATGAACTATATAGCTGTATCTAGTATATATATTGTCTAGCCTAGAAATCGTATTGAATATATATTTCTTTTCACAGGTTTTGCGGTCGAAACGAACGCGACAACTGACTGCCCTGAGTGCCCTGAGTGCCTGCCAGAGTGACTGAGTCAATTGGCGCGACGACGGCGACGACGACGACGACGGCGACGACGACGACGGCAGCGGCAGCGACGTTGGGTTAATCTATTTCTTTACTTTTTGATTTGCCACCTTCAATGTTAATTGATTTGATTTCTCTGGCGGCGCATTGTTTATGTGCTACTCTCACACACACACATAGAGCGAAGCGCACACACACACACACACACGCACACACTCGCACACACACACTCTCGCGTACCCCCTTTGTAATTGAGCGGCTATTTAAAGAAGCGCAGCTAAGCAAAATTTGTAGCGTACTACGCCGCCCCCCCCCCCCCCCCACCCCCTACCCCTTCCCCCTACATATAACGAGCTCTCTGCGCCGATAAGATATCTTATCAAAGACGTAACACACATGTGCGTTGTCAACAGAAAACAAAAAAAGGCGTACGAAGGCGGCCGAAACCGTTGGCAGTCCGAAGCCTCTGGCCCAGGGCCAGCGACAGCATCCCAAAAAAAAATTGACGTGCGTGCGTGTCTATAGATACACACACACACACATCTATATATATATGGTATATATATTGCCATATCGCATAATGCTGCCAAACACTTACCGTATACACATCCATTGGTTCATCCTCGGGCGTCAGTGCCAGCGCCAGTGAGGATTTGCGTGGACCAGTGCGACCGCCGCCGCCGCCGCCGGAGGAGCTGGTGCCCGATGTGCCAGTGCCTGCAAGACAGAAAGAGAGAGAGAGCGAGTGAGCAAGCGTGACTAGTTCAATTTGCTAGAGAAATTTGTGCAGCGCCAAATTGCGCTGCAAAGTAGGCTACATTTTTGCTCGCGCTGTGCGCAAAGTGCTGCATACTTTTAGGTTGACAGTGTAAGTAAGCGCCAGAGCGAGAGCGAGAGAGAGAACGACACACACACGCACACACGCACAGGCACGCGTCGAGCATTCATTACACTAGTCGCACGTTTTATTTAATTATAAACGGTGGCATTTCAAAAACACTTTATAGCAGGCACACGCAGCATGGCCCCGCCCCCCCCCCACACACACACAGTCACACACACCCACAAACGCCCATGACAATCGGCTTACCCACAAGCAGCTCGGACTCGGAGGCCGGACGCGTTAATGAAGCGCTGCTTGTTAGACTTGTTGTTGTTGCTGTTGTTGTTGTTGTTGTTGTTGTTGTTGTTGTTGTTGTTGTTATGGCTGGCATTGTTGTTGCTGTTGTTGTTGCTGCTGTCTCTGTCGCTTGTCTGACCGTTCTGCCCATCATTAGTGCCATCGTTGCCGTGCCACCGCCTCCACCCGTGTGCTCTGCTGCTGCTCCGCAATTGCAATCAACAGCAACGCCTTCTTGCTGCTGCTGCTGCTGCTGCTCCTCGTGCTGCTGCTGCGGCGTCGCTGTCGACGTCGCTGCGGACAGGTTGGCGGGCTGACTGGAAATTATCATTGTTACGCCTTTGCTTCGCCTTCTACTTCTGCTTCTTTTCCTACTCCTGCTCCGTTTGTTGTTGTGCTACTTTTGTAGCTGTTTTTTTTTTAGCTTTTTTTGTTGTTGTTGTTGTTGTGTATATTTTGGCTGACTTTGCAAATTAACTACAAATATTCAACATAATTATCGCTTTTGATTATTTTCGTGGCACCGTGTTAATTTTGTCATTTATGTTGTTGTTGTTGTTGTTGCTCCGTCTTTGTTGTTGTTGCTGCTCCGTCTTTGTTGTTGCTGCTGCTCCGTCTGTTTATCTAGCTGCCTGTGGCATTGATTTCAGACAATTAGTGCGTAATGATAACCTGCTCCACATGCATAAAAAGTATCTGTATCTGTAGCTGAACTATACATTTTGTATCTGTATCTACAAAATGTACGAAAATAGCGCCGAAACATAAACACGCGCAACTACACTACGCATCGGCACTCATATCACACAAATAATATATAGACTGGAGTATAATAATATCATATATAGTATATACATATAGTGTGCGGGGAGTATCTGTTGTGGCCTGTATCTATATTCAAATAAATAGCATGGCACATGGACTGTGTGTATCTTATCGCGCCAACTTCGGGCGCGCGCGCTTCTATGCGTTGTAATCTAAACGAAAATCGATAAATTGTTTAGATAAAAGCAGCAGCAGCAGCAGCAGCAGCCTCTGCCACGGCCTCTGCCTCTGCCTCTGCCTCTGCCTGGCAGCAGCAACAGGGTTTGCGCTTTGGTTTTTTGGGTTTCTTTTTGGTATTTTTGGCTCTGCTGGCCATGTTTAATTTTCACTTGAATCTCAAACATTTAGGGCCAACTATTTGGGGCACACCCACACAGAGAGAGAGGGAAAAGAAGGGGGCGGGGCAGGGGCAGAGCGAACTGTAGTTTGCTAGAACTTAAAACGTAGCCTGGCTAAAGTGTATGCAAAACTGGAAAATACTTACAACACTTGCTCATGTTACACACACACACACACACAACAGTTACTGGCTCATTAGTGTGTAAAGAGTGTGCACACACACACACACGCGTAAGTTGGCCTGGCAAGGTGCTCTTGATTTTGATCGATTAGCACTTGAGCCCGCTAGCTTATTTGCCAGCTTGCAACATGGCCAAGACGTGGCACCCTCTGCAAACACACACACACACACACACACACTCGCACACACACACACACACTGCAGGCAATATTCAAATTTAACTGCTCGACAAATAACGAACGTTACCGTTACCGTTACTCTTACCGTTACGTAGGCAAACAAACGAGACGAGCGAGTGGGAGGGAGCGGACCGAGGTCTGTGCAAACGAATGAAACTTTAATTGAATTCAGATGGAAAATTGTAATTCACAATTCAAATCATGGAAAGGGCATCTAACTTGGCTTGGAGTGACAGAGAGAGAGAGAGCGCGCGCGGTAGACTAGACTGCAGACCGTAGACCGTTGCGAGCGAGCGACACTGCGAAACGTCCGCACTAATCCGTTATGAAAAACTGTTTGCCAGATGATAATTCTCGCACGGATTCTGAAGCCACAATGCGACCCTGCACTGTGTGCGCTACACTACAGTGCGATGGGCTTTAGCGACTGGACTAGGAATAACTGTAGTATAAGGATATATAAGCATAGAACAGAAACTAAGAAAAAAGTTATAGAGACAGATTTCAACATGAATTTCTGAATTTGTAGAGATAAGTGGAGAGTTTAAAGATATATGTCAAAAAAAAAATTATTATATATCATTTTTATAGAATATTCTGAAGAATTTTTATGTCTCAAGTCCCAACATAAAGTTAAGTTCTATATTTACAATTGTGAAAAAAGTTTCAAGAGATTTTTTAAAAAGATTCTATAGATTTTTTTATAAAATCTTTAAAGAAAGATCTTAGCCGAAAGTTTAGAGATATATGTTTAGAGATATATGTATGTATGTCTGGCAAGAAAATATATTATATATTATACAACTTTAAAGGAATCTATATGAGAATTTTAGAGAATAGGTTCAGCTTGAAATATTCTGAATTTAGAATTGTAAAACAATTTTCTAGCTGATATTTTTCTATATTATATATATATTTTATAGCATTGCAGATTGTATATTAATAATATTAATCGACCCTATAATGTATATATGTATATTCTTAATCAGCGTCAATAGGAAAGTCGAACTAGCCATGTCCGTCTGTCTGTCCGTCTGTCTGTCCGTCTGTCTGTCCGTCGGTCTGTCCGTCTGTCTGTCCGTCTGTCTGTCCGTCGATCTGTCCGTCTGTCTGTCCGTCTGTCTGTCCGTCTGTCTGTCCATTCGTCTGTCTGTCCGCCTGTCGCTCCGTCTGTCTGTCTGTCCGTCTGTCTGTCCGTCTGTCTGTCCGTCTGTCCGTCCGTCTGTCTGTCCGTCTGTCTCTCCGTCTGTCTGTCCGTCTGTCTCTCCGTCTATCTGTCCGTCTGTTGCAACGCAAACAAGTCCCTTACTTTTAGAGCTATCTTGATGAAACTTGGTATATATGTTTCTTATTGCTGCACGCCGTAAATATGTTGGAACGAGCCGGATCGGACGGATATATTGCAAAGCTGCCATAGAACCTTTCGGTCGAATTTTCTTATTTTTTAAGATATCGCAATGAAACTTTCTCGATATATGTCTAAGTATGTCCTTTATAGATTGTGCAAATTTTATAGAGATTGGACAGATATATCGTATACTGCAAGGATATGAAACCTTTGGCGTGCCGCAGTTAGCATTTCTTTCTTGTTTATAATGCAATTAATACATTTTCAAGGAAGTTATATAGATATATAGTCAATTTACTACTTAAGCACCTAAATTACAAAATTACCAAAAATAAAATTTCAACTTTACTTTCTACCCCATAACTCTACAACTTAACCGACCAACACTGCCCAAACAGTAAGCCCCACCTACAGGGTATTCGCTGTAATGTTATGCAAAGGCAAATGCCAAAACTTTGCCAAAAATGAAGATTACGTTCCGGCCAACCATTTGGCAAGCTCTTCTTAACTGCTGACCGTTGCCTAGCTCGTTGTTTATGAAAGGCATCCAATTATAATGGTAAGGCAAAATGATTTTCCCCAGAAATGTTTCTCATCTTACTGACCATACAAAATTTCGTGGAAATTCAATAATATTCTATGCTACAGGCGAATTTCACTGAATCTGCTGGCAAATGTGAACAACAAACACACAAACACACACACAGAAGCACACATGCACGCACCTGGGACACGTGAGATGGCAAATGACTGCAAGTGAAGACTGACAGAAACAGACGGAATTAAGGCTTTAACTGTGAACAAATTCCATTTGAGCAATAACTGCGAAAATACTCAATAAGCTCAGCTAAATATCGAATTCGAATTTAATAATTCTCGCAGCTTATCCTACGCGAAATATGCCATTTGTATTGCCATAATTTGCGCAGTATAAATCGTATAGTGTATGTTAGGACGTGCTCTACAAAGGGCTACGATATCCGCTTGCGCGGATGTTACAAATCGCATAAATATTTTCGCAGAGAATTTCCGCTAAAAAAGTGTTCGAAATGAAACGAAATAATTGGCTATAAAAAACCAGGGGGAATTAAGTGAAATATTTTTGGGCACTTGAAAGCGCTGTGGATCATAAATCGAAAGTGGCAAATAAATTGTAAGCTCTGCAATGAATCTCTTGGATCTACTATAGCGTATATGGTGGATGTTACTGGCCGAATCGGTCAGCTGTAGCCGTGTGTCTTTTGCGCCTTGGCCGTTGTCATGACAACCAATTAATTTTTGATAAGATAATATCAGGCAAAGTTTGCTCATAGTATTCAGATGTTTAGGCCCCAGGGCACACACATGGAAGAGAGATACAGATACAGATACGGATACTGAAACACGGTCGCATAATGCGTTTTCACACAGATACACACACACACACAAGTGTATATAAATAATCAAGTAGAAAACAAAACGCGTGCACAATCTACATCTGCTACACAGGCAGCGGCACTGAGAGTGCGAGAGAGAGAGTGGGAGAGCGGGAGTAAGTGAGAGAGGCAGAGCTTGCTCTAGTTTACTCACCCAAAAGCTGCGAAAAACCCGCAAACCTGCCCCCGTGCTCTTAACTTATCTAACGGCGATGATCACCCCTTGATAGTCCGCGGGCTATGATAGTGTGCCCTGCCCGGACGGACAATACGTAGACATGTCGCCATATTGACATTAGCGGCCAGTTCGGCATGTCTCTCTCTCTCTCTCTCGCTCTCTCACTGTGTTTTCGCTTTAATCTAATCTCATGCGGCAACTCTGGCAATGTTCGTGTGAACGCGCATAGCTTCACGTGGCCCGGGAGCGGCAACAGGTGGCGGTACTGAGCGGTAGAGGTAATACTAGAAGGGGGGGGTGCTATATAATAGTAGTTACACCTTGCAATAAGCCCGCAAAATCACATTTTAATGCAAGAACTTGTGAACATAAGCAGCGAGATTTATGTGGATCACTTCATAAAGCTTCAAAGCAATCAAATGCGAAATCACTTTGAATTGATTTCAATTCAAATTTCGATTTCGATTTTCAATTGCTTGCCCCCCTTTCCCCCCCCTTCCCCACTTTGCTGCTACCTCAGTGAGTGCGTAATTAATGTGAAAAAAACTGATAAAGTGCAGCACACACGAGGCTCGTCGAGGCACGCCAGGGCACGGCACGGCACTTGCTGCCCCACTTGGTACTCGATGCTGCCAGTTGTACGGGGCACTTGACACCTGCCTGTGGCAGCTGTTGGCAGGCGGGGATTAGACGCACATAATTAATCGACAAACTTAGAGAGGGCGATGCCAGCCAAGACCCTACACTGCATTACGCTACATTGCGCTACACCGTACAGAGAGAAGGGGGGAGAGAGAGGGTGTTATGAGTTTGGGGAGAAGTTTGTAACTAGTTGAGTGAGCAGATTGGAACCCTCAAATAGTTAGGGTTCTATAGCTTATAGAACTCTTCAAGAATGTATAATATATATTTTGTTTTTTTTTTCCCTATACTATGCTATTTATACTACTGCATGATTCATCTGTTTCTATATCAGTTTCTACGCCTCAGTTTGCTAGCTATAGACTGTGAAATCGGATCTACAGATCTACAGCTTGAATAATTGCTTGACAGCCTCAAAAAAACACACAGTACTATATAGACAGATTTACTATAATTGCTGTGGCATATATAGTAAATACTCTAAGTCGACTGTTAGCTATAGATAGAAAGTTAGTTTGTACTAGCTTTTTATACCATTCGAACATGGAAAATGGTCAAAAATGGAGACGTGGCAGACCCCATAAAATATATATATATTCTTGCTTAGTCTGTCCGTCCGTCCTTCTGTCCGTCTGTCTGTATGAACGTCGAGATCTCAGCTCTTACAAAAGCTAGAGACACCAAATTAAACATGATGCTTCCTGTATACCATACGCAAAACAAGTTTATTTCAAATTTGAGGTGCCACGCCCACCGCCCACGCAAATCGATAATTTGCGAATATTAAGAAAAGTATTCAGTTTACAGCTTTCTGCTTTGGCACACGTAAAGATGCTGATAATATGCACCGAATCTCCAAATTACGATCGGACAATAAACACAGAAGCTATTCAAGAATATATATGTATATAATTTCTATAGTTCCGCTGCCCGCATCATTGCAGCATATTATCACTGTAGCTTTCCCTACTTGTTTAAAGCTTACTAATACTAAAAGAAGAATTGTTATGAATGGATTTAGAAACAAGCATTAGATATGCATATTTGTGAATAGTTTAGTAAACAATCTAAGGGAATTAAATTTCTCTATTCAATTCAAGAAAGACTGCAAACTAATTTGTAACTATTCAATATATTGTTTTACAAAGGGAACCCAATAGAAAAATATAAAATATTATAGCTTAAATTAATATAGTATATATAATATATAAAAATATATATAAAATGTCAAAATCTTCTTCTTCTTCATACTCTATCTATCTATATTGAATTCAAAGAAATCTCGCTCGCAAATAAGCTCTAATCTCTAGTCTATATAACATATTCAATATAAAGTTCGATAAGCTCGATGAGTTGCGTCTGAGTTCTTTATGAAGGAGAACGTATATTTTTTTCCAAAATTACCCCGACCAGCCCACACAGCTGTCGTTGGTTTAATTTACGATATGCACATATATAGCAAATTAAACGTTCCAATTAAATTTGAAATTATTCCGCAACTGTTTTCGTAGAACATATGTGCATTAAAAAAAAAGGGTATTAAAACTTCGTCGCAGCTGTGCGACGCGCTACCGCCCCTCTCCCTCTTTCTCGCTCTACCTCTTCGTGTGTGTTTTGAATTTGTTTTATGTT
This sequence comes from Zaprionus ghesquierei, assembly GCA_018904095.1. Classification (NCBI taxonomy): domain Eukaryota; kingdom Metazoa; phylum Arthropoda; class Insecta; order Diptera; family Drosophilidae; genus Zaprionus; species Zaprionus ghesquierei. The sequence goes on along the minus strand of JAEIGP010000602.1, from coordinate 2,691,602 downwards.
TTGTTTTCATTGCTTGTCTTGTTAGTTTGCTTTGTGTGTGTGTGTGTGTGTGTGTTTGCGCCCGTTGCTTTTGTGTATTTTGCTTTGATTGATGCTTTGGCGCCGTTTGCGTGGGCAGCGCAGCGCAGAATGTCGATCGACGCGTTGATCGTTCTGGCGGGATTCGCACGCTCTGGCAACGCTTACGGCGCGACTGAGACAGCTTCGAAAGGCAAGTGTGTGTGTGTGTGTGTGTGTGGCTGAAACTCGATTGTCATGTGAATCTTTTTTATCGGCAAAGTTGAAATTAATAAATAGACAAATATGATATAACTTGCACCCTCTCTCCTCTCTAGTTGAGAAAGAGAGGGAGAGAGAGAGAGTTGGCAACTACCGTTAGCTGCAGCTTGCTAATGAGTGCAGTGCGTCGTGGTCGTCGTCGTCGTTTTCAAGAATGAAAACGCACAGATACAAATGGCACTAGCTACAAGCTTTGAGATACAGATACGCACGCACACACACACGAATACACACACATAGATACACAGCTACAGCTACAGATACTCGTGCGACATCCACCTGTTGAGATCGCTAGACGAATCTTAGTCTCCTTCTCCTTCTGCTTCTGCTTCTGTTTCTCCTTCTCTTTCTGAGACGTTTTTGTTGCTCTTGTTGTTGTTGTTGTTGTTGGCACACTTAGTTGTGAAGTTTATTTTGAATTTTAACACTTTTCGTTGTTGCTATTTTTTTTTCTCATTTTATTTCAGCGCTTTTTTTTCGCTCTTGTTGTTGTTGTTGTTGTTGTCGTTTTGATATTTTGGCTCACAGTGCGTTGCGCCGCGCTGTTTTTTTCCACACACACGCACACACACACCAATTGCAGCTACGCGTTTGTATGTCACACACACACACACGGCACGGCACTTCTTTGTTGTTGTTGTTGTTGTTGTTGCTGTAGCTGGTGTCATAAGCTTTAATTGCGCTCGATTTTGGTTCTCAACTGGTTGGCCCTGGCTAATACACGCTGCAATCGGCTCGCACGGCTTTTTTTTTTTTTTGTTGTGTTTCTTGCCAAATTTGTGGCGTCGCATTAGGCCAGTGCAGCAAGCAACAAGGCAACTTCAGTTGCTGCTGTTGTGGCGACCATTTGGCGACACGCCCGCTAAACGCGTCCCCTGCATCCGATCTACAATCTACGCTCTCTCGATCTCTATAACCGCATGTAAATTCTGCCGCCTTCACCTTCTGCTTTGCGTTACGATTTGCATAACGCGCGAGTTTCGCGTTTCGCGTTCGCTTTACGCGCTCGACTTAGCCGACAGTCGAAAATGTGTGAGTGTGTGTGTGTGTGTTTGATTACGCTACTATATTGTGTATTATCGTATTGCTTTTATTTTATTATTGTTATTTGTGCACGGCAGGCAATAATAATAATAATAATAAGACGACAAGCGAACCGCGTGCCGCGTCGTTTTACAGCGAAAACCAGAAAACGCGACCGACACGACGAACCAATTCACAGCGACTGACTCCATAAATGGCGAGCAGCTGTTGCGTTTGCCCTCGCGAGCTTTAAACTCAGTTCGGCTGTGGTTCGCGAGAGAGAGAGAGAGGAGAGCAAACGAGGCGGCGCGCAGTCAAACGAGAGCGATCTGAGCGCGATCAAGTTACAGCCTAAGTCAAAGCGCACTCACTAACTCTCTGCCGCGCTCTCGTTTGCTCGCTCTCTCGTGCGACTAGACTGCAGCTGCTGTTCGCCTCGCTACTGTCTGCGTCGGCGTTGCCTGCACACACACACACACACCCCATTGATATGTGAAGCTCGGGCCGAAGCTCAGGGCGAGCCGTTAATTGGAGTCGGCATAAAACAGCTGCACTTGGGTAACAGAGACGCAGCGCTAGCGCCAGCTGACTTGTCACAGATCGTATTACTGCGACTGCGACGCCTCGCTCTCTCACTCCCCGCGACGGCAGCAAATAATCAGCTGTGCCCGCTAGACAGCGCAACTCTGATACCCTTCTCTCCTTTGCTTACGTAGGCAAAGTACTTTGCGCATGATTCAGCTAACGATTCAATTTAAAGTAGACGCGCTGTGGGTTCTTTGGAAGTTAATTATACATACTCTTATTAAATTTTACTACATTAATAACAACAAATAGTTATATATTTTAATAAATGCTTTAAAGTTTTTTTGCAATCTAAGATTTATGAAAATTTCTAAATGATCTAGCAGAAAGACTTCTTCTGCGCAGAGCATTCACTAACTTTTATCTGTTCCCCAACGTGTTATTCGAACAGATCAACGACTTCTGTGCTAAAGATTGCAGACTTCACAGATCATTAAAAGTGGCAGACATACAGGGGAGCTTACGGACAACATATGGACTACTACACAACTTGGATGCTCTATAAAACTGAAAACTTAAGAGACTCTTTTAATCGATAAACAATATATCAACTTTGCTTAGGTAGTTCTACATATTTCATACAACTTCATAAACTTTTACGATAGCAACAACCTTGACCCATACGATGCGATAGTTTTTCTATAGCTTAATCTAGTTTTTGTGTTAGATTTGAATTTTCAAGAATTTTTGTGCTCTTTGCCGGATTAAGGTTTTTACTTGTGATGCGTAAATATTATGCTGGCACACACAAAAGTTTTCGGATCCCCCTCTCTCCAGGCAGCAGCATGCATTCGGCAGGCAGTGCGCCCTCTATTGTAAGTTCGCCACGGGGCGTATTAGTGTATTAGTGTGTGTTGTAGATTGTGGGTTGTGGGTTCCATTGTTAGTCTAGAAGCTACTTACTGCCCGTTCCGGTAGCACGTCGTACCACGCTGGTTGTAAAGTTGCCCAGGGCAGCGACGGTTACAATGGAGTCCTTTTTGCCAGTGCTAAGCTGCAGGCGGGGATTAGAAACAAGCACAAACAGAAAGAGAAGGAGAACGAGAGAGTGAGTTCAATTGGTCAGCTGTGGGGAACATTGTATATGCACTCACCTTCTCGTAGTCGGACTCGTTTTTCGATTGCTGCGGATTGAGCAACACCTGGTTGCACATCATGTTCTCCGCACAGTTGCCGCCAGCGCTGCCAGTGCTGCCGTCGCCGTTTTGATTTTGCAGCGTAACAGCGCCGCAGCTGCAGCGACGCAAGCGACTGCGACGTAGCTTGATGCAGAACAAAAGGCTGCCATCCTTCTCGTTGCCATCGAGCTGCGGCAGCGGCGCATTGCCAGCAGCACCAGCACCAGCAGCAGCAGCGCCGCTGCCCGCTGCCGGCGCTGTTGACGACGACGAATTGTGCAATGTGCTAGGCGAACAACCCATGGCAGCGAAGTCCTGTTATAGCTGTGCAACTCCTGCTTATGCTGCCCGCTCTCTCTGCGCTCTCTGCGCTCTCCGGTTGCTCTCCCTCTCTCTCTCTCTCTTCGCTTGTTGCTCTGGCTATGCTAATTTGTTGTTGTGGCTTTTGGTTTTGCTGTGACGTTGCTCGCAATTCGTTTGGGTTGCGTCGCTGCTCTTAAGCGCTGACTGCAGCAGCTGCGGCTGCTTCTGCTACTGCTTTTACTGCTGCTAGCTTGTTGTGGTTCTGCTTGTGGTTGCCTCTTTGTAGTGGTGGGTAACATAATTGAAACATTTTTCCTCGACGATCTATTGACTTGCTGATTGGCCGCTCTTGCGTTCACATCCCAAGTACCTTGAGTAGTGGAGAGAGAGAAAAGCAAAATAGCTTCATAAATAATTATGTTACGTTTCTCTATGTTGTTTATTAATCAATTTGAAGGGAGAATCTTTCTTGACCCCAATTCGTTGATTAGTTCCCCTATTTATCTTTGTATCTCTTCAACCTGTTTGGCCAGTCAAACACCTTCTCAGGTGCGTATAAATCAACGCAAATTGATCGACAATCGAAATGCATCAATCGATGTGATTAAACAAATGTCTCTTTCGTCTATAATTTCGTTTAATTTAACACACACACACACTGCACAGCGCAGGCTAAGCGATTATTATCGCGCTCTGTTCTGTTCCAGTTAATCTGGTTTTTAGCCGACTATGCATACATACAAATATGATATGGTTGTGTGGCTGTTGCTATCTCACTCGCTCTTAAATTGACAAGTATTTTGCATTAATTTATTTATATTCTAAACCAAATGGAAAATGTTTTGTTTTTCATTATTGAATTCCGAAAAGATACTTTGAAATAAACAAAATATATCACATATCTATATATCTACCATATCAATAGGCAGTGATTTATACACTATGAATCAAAATAGGCCCAGCTACCCATAGTTACATATGTCTGCTTTATAGTTTATGTCGCCTGCCAGACAGACATCTGCATAGACAAACATACATATCTTATCTATAATATCCATAAATTAATGCACATATGTATATGTATGTGTACAATATATATGAGAGGTTGTTTTTGCGCTATTACTACTAGATTGATTGTGGAGTTGTCAAATTTACTGAAATATTACAAAAACTTCGTTGACGTTTTTGACTGAGCGATCGCTTTGTATAGTAAAAGAAACCACAGCCATGCGCGTAGTATATATGAGATACCCTACGCCGGAATTTTAGAAACCGTTACAAGTGTTTCAATGTGATATAGACAACATATAAGTTTTAGTTCGACACTTTTAGTTTTCCAACACTTAACATATTAGAAAATGTTATGTTGCCTTATGCCGATTGGGAAATGCCACTAAAGTGGACGTTTCAACAAGATAACGACCCCAAACATACAAGCAAACTGGTCAAAAGCTGGATGGCATCAAAGCGGATCGACCTTATGTCGTGGCCTACACAGTCTCCGGACTTAAATCCCATTGAAAACCTATGGGGAGATGTTAAACGATATGTTGCAAATGCAAATCCAACATCTCGATCACAGCTTTGGGAGGTTGTTCAGGGATTGTCAAGCGCTGCCAGGAATTGGTGGATTCTATGCCTCGCAGATGCCAGGCCGTAATAAATAATAATGGGTACACGACTAAGTACTAACCCAAGCAAACAAATTAAAATAGTTTTATGAATGTCTACAATGTTTTTTTCAACTAATTCCCATGTTTTCATTACTCACTGCTATTTTTATGAACAGCTGAAAACAGTACTTTTTTGTTTTAATTAATAATGTAAAAAAAATTTAACAACATTTTCAACAATAAATTGATTTGTTATTGTCAAAAATAATCACAAAACTGAAACAAAATTAAATTTGTGAACATTCATTTACTTTTTGATATACAAAATTAAGTTTAAAGTTGCAGCTAATGAGCACTGCTATTTTTGTGAACACAACTGTATGTATGAGATACCCTACGGCGAAATTTTAGAAACCGTTGTAAGTATGCTAACAAGTGTTTGGAATGTGATATAGACAATATACAACTTTTAGCTCAACTAAAAAAATGTTAAAAATTTTTTTAATTTCAGCATTTATTTTCTAAAGATTTTTACAAACATATATTACTATATAGATACTAGATATAGTTGATCTTATTAAATGATCGAAGGTACAAATATTACTTTATATTTTTGTTTTCACATTTTTTGATGAGCAACTGGGGTCTTTATCTTGGCTAAAAGAAGTACAAGTTTGTGGCGTCAACTGACTTGGAAAACCCGGTAAGGTACAAGGTACATGAAGAAGGTTTTTTCGAATTCGCTTTATAGCGCAGTTAAGGAGCTGAGCAGTAGGGTGTGCGTAGTGCGCTTTATTACGTCTGCATACCCTGCAGGCAAAACAACTAGGCTATGATCCTTTTATGTGCGGGAAAAGTTCAAATAACCAGGGAGAGAGCAATTTACGAATCTATAAAGTACTTATTTAATGAGTACAAAAATTACAGGGTATCTTACAAACACTACACTTGCCAATTGTTTATACAATCTTCAACATAAAATTTAAGCATTTTATTACAACAATTTAAACGAATTTCGCACTCGACTTCCAATCGAAACCGAAAAGTTATCAGAAATAAAGAAAACCCAGATGACTCTCCCCTGTCATATAGTAATTTTCGTAATCTCATGCTGATCAGTCTGCTACAACTATATAAAAATAAATTGATTATGCCACCGAGCAGAGCAGCCAGAAACAATTTGCACAGTAGATCGTAGTTTATTATCATTATCATTATTATCGATATCGAACTGATAAGTAGAGTAGGGCTATGCCTTCGGTCTTCGTTGCGGTTGCGGTTTTAGTTTGGGCTTTTCGTATTCCCACAAAATTTCAGTTGGACAATTAAAAAATTGCCAAACTTGTCAGCGGCGCAATAAATTCATAAGAAACAGAAAGAGAGAGAAAGAGAGAGAGACAACGCCAATATTGGCAATGATTATTGAAGCCAAGGTGGGTGTATACTTATTTATAGCATTGTATGGGCTATGGAGAGGGTTGCATATTGCCATTGTCACTGGCTGTTCAAATACTACGTGAGTAACCTGCGCAAATATGTTCATAAATAAGTGATAATATGCTCGAGGCTAATGTGGGTTAGGTTTCCCTCCCTCCCCCTACCCCCTCCTCCCTCTCTTCCAGCTAGCTGAAAGTTAACTAAAGTTTTGCCACAAGGCAGCGAAATTTGATAGTTTGTGCGGACCCTTTTGACTAGCTTATGCTTATGTCTGATATGATATGTCTATTGTTGTTGTTGTTGTTGTTGTTGTCATTTTGGGCACTGTGACGTCGCTGCGTCGTCTTGACGCGTTTGAGTTTATCAAGCACAAAAATAGATATACCCTATACTCCATTTACGCATATGCCTCATCGTTAGTGCGAAAGCAATTTTAAATATTTAGATAAAACTCGAACGAAAGTGAAAAGGCAGCAAATCAACTGATATGCCATGGAGACAGAGACGGAGAGACAGAGAGAGAAGAAGAAGAAAAGGAGGGGAAGCAGGGGAGCAGCAGAGAAAGAAGCTGAACACTTTAGATTAGCAACGGGCCTCGATGTGTCGACCTATTTCAAATTTTGCGCAGTCGATGCGGCAAGAAAGAGAGAGAGAGAGCGAGAGGGGTAACCTCTTGCGAGGGGCGTATGTGTTTTTGTGGCATTGAGTGGGAAATGCGAGCTTTATATGTATATCCTGCACTCGATTGTACGCAGAGGCACTGCACGACGTTGATTGACTTGGCAAAGGGATAAAGAAGCTTCACTTCCCCCCCCCCCCCCAGGCTCGCTAAGAACCTATAGCATTTTGAGCCACTTGTTGACGCCGTCTGTCCGTCTGTCTGTCAGCCTGCCCTATTTGTGTGCGCCAGCTTGTATTGTGGGCCAAAAACAAAGGCGTCACAACAAGACACAAACTAGACAGGCGGCATCAACAGCAGCAGCAGCAGCGTAGACAATGGGCCTGAGAGCTGAGCGCATATGTATGGCAGGCACATACATGAGTCTATACACCACGCTATACCCCACTCTATAACCCACTCCCTCTCGTTCTTTATCTCCCTCTCCCTCTGCCGCCTTCTGCTATTTTTAGCACGCTCATAACTATTAAAAGAAAATTAATGATTTTTGCCTTGTACGCTCTGCTCTTTTAAGTTGCATAAATAACAACAACAAACTTAAGTATGTGTGTGTGTGTGTGTGTGTGTGTGTGCAGCCTTCGAGTGGCAGCGGCGGCAGCAAGGACAATCGCCTGCTGCTATGCAACTAAAAACTAATCACATCATGAGGCAGCACCAAATTCTATTAGCGTTCGGGCGCAGGCGGCCCGCAGTGGGCGTGGCACACACACACACACAGTAGTGCAGCGCTCTGCAAGGCATATGGCATGGCATGGCTTGCACACGCTATTTGTATGCAGCGTGGCACGCGGTATTTGTATAATAGCATCATCATCAGGTGTGCATGCGTGTGTGTGCGTGCGTGTGTGTGGCACAATATAAATTAAAGTGTGCACATATGTATAGCGTACACTGTGCACACACACACACTCGCACACACACACACGCTTTGACTTGCTCGTCTCGCTGCGGCATCGCCTTGTACAGCCAACGGGGGGCCATATCCATATCCATATTTGTGGCAACTTGGCAACCGGGCAGCTTGGCACCTTGGCAAAGAAACCGACAAACAGCAGCAGCAACAACTACAACAACAGCAGCAACAACAGCAACAGCAACGCAACGCAGCAGCAACAATTTTGTATCTAATGCTTTTTGCTTTTTCGCCAACTGATGTTTAGCAGCTGCTGCGCTGCGCTGCGCTGCGTTTGCCATTGTTTATAGACATACATTCAGTCAGTTACACACACACACCCTCACCCTCACACACACACACACACACGCGCGCTTGCAGTGCAAGTAACGCAATTGCTGCTTTGTATCTTTGTATCTTCGCATCCATGAGCTACTCGCGTGCATGCACATTGTAGCAATTTTGCAATACCCTGGCTAAGTGTCGGGTATGACTGGGTCGATAGTTCAAGTGCCTAACTATAGTGTAGTAATATATGTTTGTGTGTGAATGTGAAACCGAGGCGGTGTGTGCTACAGTTTAGCTTGCGCTATAATCAGCGTGTATAGTACGAATGATTGAGGTATACTACATACTAAATATACGAGTGGAAACTAATTGGTTTCTATTTTTAGTTCGCAAATATTTGCTAAAAATATCAGATTGAAAATTTGCAAATATTTTTACAAATTTGACAAAATAACATGAAAAAAAAAAACATTTTTAAAAAAACTGAAATTTTTTTGCTTGTTATTTTTAAATATTTATAAATATCAGGGCAATTTCAGGTGATTTTGGCAAATTTTTAAATACCTTATGATTTTTCAAATATTTATTTTTAAATTTTTAATTAACTAATTTTGAGTATGTGAATCATTTTGCAGCATATATTTGTTTAAAAACTCAACTTAAAAACATTGCACAGTATCTCGCCGTCACCCTTACCCGCCTGCAACGCATGCAGCAGTCAATTAATTGTGCGATTTATATGCTCGAACTGAGCCAGATACTTTTGAGTTGTTGTGCCGAAATCAGACATAAGTATTAATTACTTAAAGAACATAAAAATCGCCAAAATAGAAAAATAAACATATTAATTGTAATTAAGTATTATTATTATTATTTTTATTTTATTACTCTTATGCAGCATACTATGTACATACAGCTGTGTTCACAAAAATAGCAGTGCTCATTAGCTGCAACTTTAAACTTAATTTAGTATATCAAAAAGTAAATGAATGTTCACAAATTTAATTTTGTTTCAGTTTTGTGATTATTTTTAACAATAACAAATCAATTTATTGTTGAAAATGTTGTTAATTTGTTTTACATTATTAATTAAAACAAAAAAGTGCTGTTTACAGCTGTTCATAAAAATAGCAGTGAGTAAAGTAAAAACATGGGAATTAGTTGAAAAAAAACATTGTAGACATTCATAAAACTATTTGAATTTGTTTGCTTGGGTTAGTACTTAGTCGTGTATGTATGTATGTGCCGCGAGTTGATTAATCAATTTGAGTTGTCGATTTAATTGCCAAGTTAAGCACAGCAACATAAATCGTGAATTGAAATGCATTCGATTATTAATGAGAATTTAATTTAATATTTATCATTTTTATACGCGATACGCGCGGACCACAAACCAAATCGGCTTATACGCTTTAATACTACAGACGAAATCTGATTGCCGAATATAATGCGCACAGGCTGGGCGGATTAATAAAGTAATTCAGTTTGCAGGGAATTAATTTGCTCGAAATTAATTGTCTCAATAAACGATTAAAAACGTTTGAATAAAACGAACTAAAAATGTATAGTATATATAGCAGAGCAATTAAGAAATGCCACAGTTTAAATTAGATCTATCTTTAAAAAGCGCCATCTACATATGAAAACGTCATAGCAATCAGCTTTACACACGCTACGATTGAAACAAAACATCGGGACGATGACGTCACGTTATTTGTAATTTGTAATTTGTAATATGGGGAATAGATTTATATTGCAATTATCTATGTTTAAACCAAAGAAGAAAGCTGTTACTTCAATATTTTGCCTAATAATCGATTTGCGTGGACGGTGGGCGTGACAACGAAAATTGAAAATAAACTCGATCTACCTATGGCATACAGAAACCTTCTTGTGAAATTTGGTGTCTCTTGCTTTTGTAATAGCTGAGATCTAGACGTTCAAACGGACAGACGGTCAGACGGACAGACGTACATGACCTAATCGACTCGGCTAGTGATGCATGGTCGAATGATATAAAAATCTGTAAACTTTCATACGAGATTTATGGCATATTTTTCACACGATCATGATTCGAGCAAGACAAAACCAAACCCATACATACTAAGAGGTTAACTAAGCTAACTTAGAGCTATAACAAACTTCTTAGAAAATTGCTATCGCTTTCTACCATGCCTAAGAGAATCTGTATTAAATTTCATTAACAATAACATTTTCCTGGAACAGAAATGCGATTTCTTTGGAAAAGTATAGAAAATTAAAGTTAAAAGTCGGTGAAATTTGCCAGAAAACTCGAATTCTTTGTCTCCACCTCGCTGTAATAGTTATACCAGCATATAGGTCAAGGTCAGCGTATAATTAATTTAAAAACCCTATACCGAAATTGCTTATCTAGTTCTAGTATGACGCTGGGCCTAACTGTCTAAACATTTATCTGCTGGTTTCTTTTGCATGCGTCTCTTTCTCTCTCTCTCTCTCGAAGGGGGCTCAAAGTCTGATCGAACGTAACGTAAATAATTCAACATGCCTACCGATATCAGGTTGAATGTGCGCTATAATAGGCATCATGTGATTCCATGGAACTCGCCTCGTCTAGATAATAAATATAATAATATGCGGTTTCGAATTGTTATTATTATTTAGTCTCATGCAATGTCGTTCGTATTGCAGTTCTGAATTTCACGAAAATGTTACCAATTAAATTTCGTTCCATTTTTGTCCTGTGCCCCCCTTATTGAATTTCACATGATTTGTTTATCATTAAAAAAATATTTACGTTTTAAAAATAATTGAAAGCAAGACCATCTAAGCAGAGATTAGCTTACGACTACGCAAACAGGGTGGTCGAACTGTGCTGGAGTACGTGACGCAGAGATACGCTCAGATTAAGATACATTTTTGTGGGATCCACATGAAACTTGACTAAAACAAAGCGAATATAGCGAACTTTTCAGGTACAACTCGACTGAAACAGACTACCTGCTCGGCAATTCTTGAAACAGGGCATCAAAGAGTAGACTCGCCCCGACACGCTGCCGTAATGCGTGTAATTGAGAGAGAAAATTAAACTCACATATGCTTGGCTAATTAATTTACATATTTAGTAGCTGAAATTTGGCGTAAACGAAAATGGCAAGACATTCATCGTCCTCGGTACGTCTGTCCGGACGTGGATTTCTGTGGTTAGAGTGTACGACGACCCTCGTCGGTCAGCGTATGTTATGTACATCATCTCATTCTTCGTTTGTGCGTCACTAAGAAATGTCAGCCACATACATTTACATTGCCCTTGAGGCCCCCAAGAAAGAGACAACAATAGAGAGCGAAAGAGGGAGGGAGAGGGAGAGATAGATCTAAGAGACAAATGAACTGAGCTAATCGCTTACAACCGCCGGAAAGCTGCCCTATTTGATAATGAACGTAAGTAGATATATGTCTATATACACTCACACACACACACACACACATACATATGTATGTGTATATATGCTGTACGATTTGTAGACAAATTGTGAAATATTTTGTGATTTTTTGAGCACATTTGTTGTTCAAAGAGTTTTTTGCCACTCGAAAGAATTTGCATTTCAAATGCCGATCTAAACTGGAAGATAATGGCAAAAGTGTCGCCCATAACAAGGCGACTTGCAAGCTGACAATACAATATATAAATCGCGATTCATGAATGCTCGCCAGACAGGCCCAAACACATGATGAATGTAGGCATACTATAGTACATTGTACATTGTAAGCTATGCTGTGTGTACCGCATCGGTCTTCGGTCTGCGGTCTGCGGGTACACCAATGATTCAGTCGAGTGGTTTATATACACACAGATATCTATCAATTGTTATATCTATGAGTAAGTACTTTGTCTATTACTAAGTTAACTGCGCAGCTGTGGTACGTTAGAATAGAAAAGAAGGTACACTAAATAGAGTACTTGGTACACATTTTGGTACAGATCGCAAAGTAGGTACTATTTCATTATAGAAATATGTATATCAAATATGTACAAGCAACAGAACTAGATCTATAATTAAGTACTTGAACACACAATGAAAGGGGAAGATAAAAAGATCTGCTCTAAAAATAGTACAAATAATTGATTAAATTACCTATTTTTATGGTACAATGGGCACTCATCAGTAGTTATGTATTAAAATGCACTCGCATGTCATAGATAGAGTAGTAATTTACAAGTGAGTGACTTATATATTAACTACAGATTAGTTATCCCAATTTAGGTACAATGTTTTAGACACGTACCTCAGTAAAAGAGGGTACACTAAAGTCATAAGTTGTTGCACATGCAGCATAAGCAATAGATTTGCTAATAATACACGACATAAGTAATATATTCACAACGGATTGATTAACCCAATTTTGGTACAATTGTGAAGCGTGTACCTTAATGAAAAGTGGTACACTTAACTCATCTACAGTTCTACACTGAGAATATGCAACAGATATGATAGTAATTTACGTTAGACGCTGTAATAGATTCACTACAGATCACTTGACACAATTTGGGTACAATTGTTTAAGACGTAAGATAGTTAAATATGGTACACTCCAGTCAAAAGTTGTTGTACACAAAGAATATGCAATAGATTAGCTAATAATATGCGGTATAAGTGTAATATATTCACTACAAATCAATTGACCCAATTTCGGTACAATTTTCAAGCCTGTACCTAACTGCAAACTGGTACACTTTAGTCATCTTTAGTTCTACACTGAGAATATGCAAAAGATATGATAGATATATACGTTAGACGCTGTAATAGATTCACTACAGATCACTTGACACAATTTGGGTACAATTTGGGTACAATTCGAATGGTACACTCTCTCTCATTAACGGCTATATCTATTAGCTTAACAAGCACGCTCTATTATGTACGGTGGGTGTAGTCGAAAGGGGCAGACGACGTATCGCTGATTGCATAAGTCTTGTTACAAAATCTCAACGAATTGCCGTTGGAATATGTGCAAGGCGATTGAATGCGCGCGAGTGAATGCGAGTGAATGCGAGTGAATACAAATCAGTATGCAGTGACATGGCTCAGATTTATTACACGCGAGCAACGATGGCAATTTCAATTTTAATAAACAGTTAAAATTGAGAATTAATTAAGAAATACTCACAAGAAAGAAAAAACGGACCAGGGAGTTGCTACGCCCTCCCTGTCCCCTACCCCTCCCACCCCCAACTCGACCTCGAAACGGCGATTGTGGAGACAACGTATCGCAGAAAGATAGTGAAAATGAAAAACACAAGAAGGGGCAAGACGAAGCACTAACGAAAACGTAACGAAACGAAAATCAAAACAAAAGCAAAAACAATAAACCGAAAAAGCAGAAAATCGGAGGCATTAGATAATCGCCGAAATGGGTCAGTAGCGAGTAGACACTTAACGTACAGTGTGCACTCGAATGTGAGTACGAGTAGTGAGTAGTGAGTGTGATTAGTGAGTACAAGTTGTAAGTAGCAGAACTCTCCCCCTCCAAAAAAGTATCAAAAAAACCTGTAGCGAAAAATTCGAAATCGAAATTGAAATGAAAATCTGGCAAGTTGCGGCAAGGCGAGGCGAGGCGAGGCGCAGCGCGGCGAAATGAGAAACGCAAATCGCAAAGTTTATTGTGGCTTGTTTATAAGTACGAGACGATATTTTTGCATTGTTTACGACGCGTATGGCTATGGCTATATAGATATATTGTAGCTATAGCTATAGCTATATAGCTATATGGGCGGGCTATGCGGGGGCTATCTGTCGCGGCGAAGCGAGTCTCGTCTTGTCTCATGAGAAGCGGCACGCGGCGAATGCCCGATAACTTTAAGCGCCTTTTTATGTGCTGCCTCGCCCTGTCTATAAGAAGCGAGACTCAGTTCATATACAATACAATACAGATACATATATCTATATATATGTATGTATCTCTCTCTCTCTCGCTCTGTCTGTCTGTTGCGACACAACTACCGAATATGCTGTTAATTTTTATTTCGATTTTAATTTCAATGTTTATTCGCTTGTTTTCTGTCTTCTTCTGCTTCTCTGCTTCTTCTCTGCTTTTGGAGGGCAGTTCTCAAGGCGAATTCTTTGTCGTAAGTGTCGCACAACATATTGAGCCAGTACGTAGTACTACATATAGCAGACATTATCTCTTGACAACGTACCCAAAAATATAAAGCAAAGTTGCTCAGCTCTTGTTGTTGTTGTTGTTGCTGTTGTTGTTGTTGCTGTTGTCTTGTGGTATGTTATTTTTTATTTTAATATTTATATCAGACTCTAGATATAAATTAAACAAATACACATGAACAATGCTCACACGCACACGCACGCCTAGATACAGATTTCTCTATGTATGTGTGTGTGTGTGTGTGTGTGTGTGGCGAATACTTCTTTGCGGAATATCGTCACAACAATAACAAAACATTTCGTTGTGTTTTTTTTCTTTCATATTTTTTTTTCGCTCTCTCAACTCTTTCTACACAAATTAGAATTTATTTTAATACACGGAGGTCACGTTCATAACACGGCGCCAGCGGCAGCGCTGCCGACAGCGAACTGCTCTGCTCTGCTCTGCTCTGCTTGTTGTTATTGTTGTTGTTGACGCACAAGATATATGGAGTGCGAGTGTGTGTGCATGTGTGTGTCGCTCTCTCTCTCGCTCGCTGCATAACTAAATTAAATGCATTAAGAATAATAACAGCAGCAGCCTTAGCCGCAGCAGACGCAGCAGACGCCGCTGCAATCAAAAAATTGCGCTGTGACGTCACAGCGATAAGGCGCACGAAGCGAAAGACACAGCGCGTATATCTGCCAGATACAATTGGCTCACTCATTATGCTTGCCTAATTTATAAGCGCAATGCGCACACACACACACGCACGCACACTCGCACACACACACACACACATACAATTTGGTTACAACTTATGTTTTACTTCGTTTTTTATTTTTTGCTTATTTTGTTCTGTTCTTGCGCTGCGACTGCGGCTACCGGCGAGTTGTGACTGCGACTTGGAGATCACGATCCACACAGCCACACAGAGCGGAGCGACGCGAAAACGACGACCACAGCGACGGCGACTGAGACTGAGACGGCGGCAGCGACGACGATTGCCTGTCAAAGCAAAACGTCAAACTGATTTCGCTGAGAGCGCGGCAGCGGCAGCGGCAACGCGTCGCGCGATACGATACGAGAATGTACAAAAACAATGCAAGAAAATATATAATAATAATAGCGAAAGAAAAGAAAAACTGAACACACACAGAACCAAACGCACAACACGAGAAGTGCGAGTGCGAGTGCGAGTGCGAGTGCGAGCGTACAATGAGCGTATATCAGTGTCTGTATCTGAACTTGGCAACGCCAATCGGCCAGCAGCGCCAACTGCAGCAACAACAGCAATGGGAGCAGAGAGCGCTCGCACAACAGCTGAGAGAGCGCTCAATCAAAGCAGTGGGAGAGCGCGAGAGCGATGAGAGCGCAATGAGCTGCTGCTGGCGCTGAACGCGTGAAAACGAAACGATGTACGTTGATCGTGCGTGAGACGAGAACAAACGATGATGCAGACTGTTAACTGGCAAGCTAGCAGACTGTTAACAGTCTATGCAGTGGCTTGCAAGTTAACAGCGCACGTGACTGCGATCTGAGCGCGCCTAGCCCACACACTCTCTCGCTGTAAAGTAAACAGGCAATTAAATTGAAATTGAAAATGGATAATTGAAATGTGCTGCGCCTTTGTGAGAGCGCGCTCCCCTCTCTTCCCTCTCTTTCACGCTCTCACTCACCCACTCTGACTCTGGCATGCAGCTTAGCAGCATTTGCTATGTTTTTGCCGCGCTCTTTCGCTTGCTTAACGAGCTTTTGTTCTTTGCTAACTGTAATTGCGTTTGCCTCTGTGAGTGCTTTATCAGCGCAGGCGAACAGCTTTAATATCAATTAGCTAGGCAGTTGGTTAGTTAGTGCGCTTAGTTAGTTAGTTGGTCAGCTGCTGCATGCAAGCAAAGCAGGCGGGGGAAAGGGGGGAATTACTTCGCATGCAATGCCTTAAAAATTCTATATAATTTTTACCTGCTGCTTTTTCCAACGAATCTGTGCAAAATGCAATTTCACAATCACACACACACACGCACGCACAGCGAGAGAGAAACACAAATAGAAATCAGCGCCGCGACGCCAGCAAATGTTTTCCCAATTGGAATCGAGCCGTGGCTGCTGCTGCTGCTGCTGCTGCTCCGACTGTTCCGATTGGAATGATACTGTTTCTGATTCACTAGATATGACGGGGCGCTGCACGATATGTGGGCCAAAACTGTTTAGCATGAATTTTCCGCTATGATTTTATTATATTTTCACTTGTTTTTTTTTTTTACTTTTTTTGATATATTTTATTGTGTTTTTATTTGTTTGTATGTGTGCTGTGCTGCGGCTGTGTGCTGCTGCTCTCTCCGTATCTGTATCTATATATCTACGGCGTGTACGCGTCGCTCGCACTGTGCGCCGCTCAGCTGCGCCGTTGTTGTATCTATCAATTCTGCCAAATGTGAACTAAAACTCTCAAGTGTGCAAAAATCCTACATAAGTGAAGTAGCGTCGTTCGCTCTGCCGCTGTCGCTGCCGCAGTTGACGTTGGCAGCGTTTATGTTGAAGCTGCGGGCAGCGCCAGAAGAGCAAATGTTGGTATTGACGATGGATGAGTGCGAAGTACACACACACACGCACACGTGCACCTCTCTCTTTCTCTCTCTCTGGCTTGTTGCATGCCAGGGCGAGCTTCGGCAAATGTTGCGAGCTTGCAAGCTTCGCCGCTAGGGGTGGTTTGCCAGGTAGCAGACTAAAAGTGCAAGTTGAAATCGAGTTTGTTATTGAGCTGAGCACACACACACACACACACACGTGTCAGGCCGCCGCCAGAAAGTGTGCTACGCTTTCGTTGTGTGCAGCGCAAGCGCCGCTCTGCGCGCTGCCTGTCCTGTACTGTCTGCCTGCGTCGGCAGCATGTTGCGACGCTGTCGCTGCGACGGGGCAGCAGCAACAAGTTGCTCTTATCAATGCTAGCGCGCTCTCTCTCTTACTCTCCTGTTGAGCTGCTGCCTGCCCGTACAACTTGTTGCGTGCTCAGCAAGCAGTGCAGGCGCAACATGCACGTGCTGACAAAGCAGTTCACAGCATGTTGCTAGCTATAGGCAAGCAGTATTTTATGTGCTGAAAAATACCGCATTTTTAACGCTTGTTTGCGGCAAAAGGAAACAGCATACTGAGCTGCGGTTTTTTTTATTTAATTTATACGTTTTTTATTTAGCGTTGCCTTATGTGAAGAAGTTTGTTGAGCTTGTATGTTGAGCTTGAATTTAACTCAAAGTAGTGTACTGTTTGGAGAAGAGATTCAAAAATTTGAAACAGTTCAAAAAGAAAGTTTTTTGTTGGAAAAATTGTTTAGAATCGAAAAGTTGCAATATTTATTTACAATTGTTTTCTATATTTCCAATATATTTATATATTTATTTACTTTTATTTTGTACAAGCTCAAGCATTTCATTAAGTATTTAGTATTTCCATGTGCTTTGTTGTTGCTCGAACAACTGTTGCGTTTGGGGGCCTGGGGAGGCAACATGTTGGCAACATGAGCCAGACATGTATGCGCTGGCTAGGCCTGACAACACACACACATGCAACAAGGCTGGCAACATAATTACGCGCAGCGCTGTGTGTACTAAAAAGCCACACAATTGTTGTATTAAACACATTAAATGTGGAGAGGGGAGGGGAAGAGGCGTATAGGTAAAACACACACACACACATACGCACTTACGCATATGGCTTTTTAAAGCGCAGTCTGTATTGGTAAATAATCGCAGAACGAACTGGCAACACGGCCAACAAAAAGGGCAAACAGCTAAGTGTGTGTGTGTGTGTGTGTGTTAGTGTGTGTATCTGCAGCACATTATATAAAATTTATAAATACTTCTAAGCGCTACCTCCAAAGGTGGCTGCCTGCTGCCTGTGCGTGCCTACCCGCCCCCGCACCGCCCCTGCCCCTCTCTACGTGCTTGCCTTCTCGTGTGGGCCGCCTTGGGCCTTGAGCCTGGGCCTCGCGCGACTTTATTGCTGTATTATTGGCCTTTAATTTGACCATCAATATTTTCCCAGGCATCAACGGGAAATTACAACCCCCCCCCCTCTCTTTCTTCCGCCTTTCTCTCTCTGTCTTTCCGTTTCCGTTTGGCTAATTTGTGTTGTGTTTTGGCTTGCCATTGTTGCGCTTGTATTTAAATAACTTGACATGGAATTAATTTGATTGTCCGCATCGATATTATGTACTTTATGCTTGGAGTGCTAGTACTTCAGTACCCCCCCCTTCTCCCACACCATTTCCCTGGCAATATTTACTTTTAAGTCAGCGCACAAATCCCGCCTCGACCTTTTGCGCTGCCATTTTGCAAACGGATTAGAGCAGAGTGTATTGCCTGCTGTTGTTGTTGTTGTTGTTGTTGTTGTCTAGGAATCTGAAAGTATTGCGAAAAAGCAACTGCTTCAGCTATGCCCCCAAAGCAGCCTCTTGACAGCGAAGCGATTGGCCAACTCGAATTCCACTTATGAATTCCACACAGAAACAAAATGTGTTGCATACTTTTTGGTGCCAGCTTAAATTGGGCTGGCAGGAAGAGAGGAGTATTTTTTGTGATTTTAATTTCGAAATTGCTTAAACATGGATTTTTTTCAATAAAAAAATTTTAAAAATTTTAAAAAAAAATGTAGTAAATTTTTATAAATTTTAAAAGTTAAAAAAATATTAAAAAATTTGTTTTGATTGACAAAATTTGAAGGGCAAATCGATTTAGAAGCATAAAAGTTGGCATAAAATGACAGTTTAATAGTAAATTGATTGAGTTTTTTAAGAATTAATAAGGCTTGCAAGTCTGCACAGAGTTTTAGGGGAAAATTAAGGGGTGGCACGAAAAAAAAAACACAAACTTTTTGCCTATGAAAATCTAAGAATATCAAAATATTTCTTTAGGGTGTTGAAAACGAAGATTGTGCTAGAAATTGTGTTAAATTTGTGTGAAAGAGACAGAGCGAAAATCAGCTTTATCTTTCGCCACTTCTGGCACACTTTAAAAAACCAATTTATCTCAACTAGAAAATTTCACCAACTACGGCAAGCAAAAGCAAAAAGTTTCCGCAAGCAGATTCCAATTGGAATCTTTCATAGAAAATGTGCAAAATTTTTGCTTGCAACATGAATTCCTGCCGCGCCGCAAGGCATATTTCACAGATCAGGCGGAAGGAAGCACAGCACAGGCGGAGGCGGCAGCGGCAGCGTTGAGAAAGTTGCGTTGAGTCAAGGACTTGTGCAGCGGCAATTAAGGACGGTTCGAGTGGCTTAAAGAGCAACAGAGTTGCAGAAAGGGGGGAGCATGGGGGGGGGGTGGAGAATTATGAGTGCGAGCTGCAGGCTAAAGTTGTTGCCCTGGCAACGCAAGCAAAACTTGAGCTGTTTATGGCCGCGTAGCGAACGCACTTACCACTTAGCACCCTTACCCGTGCTGCCTTTTAGCCGACGACCCTTACTTACCTAACCTGAACTGATCCCACTCTGCAGCGCCCTTACCCTGCCTGCCTGCCTGTCCCGCTGTCATAACAAAAGACGCTACAAAATGTTGCCTGCTCATTATGCGGCAGGCAGAGGTAGAGGTAGAGGGAGAGGTGTGTCGCCTTTGGCATCCCTCAAGTTTTGCCTTAATGTAGTTAGCACTTGATTTCATCTCACCTGCTACTGACTTACCTTAGGCACCTTTCCCCCTCTCCCGTCTGTCGACAATTTCACGCATCCATTGTTTTCAACAACATTTGTTTTTCATCACTTTGTTTGGCCTGCATTTTGTGGTCGCAGACGTGGTGGGGTGTGCGCACTAAGGGTAGCCATCATTGTAATCTACGGCCATTTTGGCATGTTTACGACTTTTGAGGCAAGCGCAAATATTTTCGGCTTGGGGGGAAAAAACAATGTGCATTATACGACGTAATCTTGTGCAACAAATGCGGCTGCCAAGTTAATGTACACGCTGTAAAGAAAGTTGTAATAAATGAACTTTTCTAGTTTTGCTTTGATTGCTCTAAATTATTCAATGCACAACTTAGCAAAGACAACAACCCAACTCACCTCAACTCAAGAATGCATTAAAAGCATAGCATACTTTTTGGCGCTGCATTTAATTGCAAGCACAAAGAGGCAGCAGCCCAGAAAGTGTGTTAAAACAGCGACTGCTTTTAGCCAAACTGCTGCCACAGTCTCCCCACAATTCTCTGCCCCACTACCCCCCCTCTCTCTCGCTCTTTGCGTCACTCTACGCTGTTTGCTCTGTCACTTAGTCAAAGTGGCAGCAGAGAAAAAGCCAGGCAGCAGCCTGTCAGCAGCCCCTCTCTCCCTGCCTCCCTCCACCCCCATGGCGCTGTGTTAATTAGCAGCAATCAGCCATTTTATAGCTCCCCCTCCCCTTGGTAGTAAGTATTTTGCGAATTGAGCTAAAATTAAATAGATTTATTATTATTCAATAAATTGAACGCTTACGCTAACAATATTTGTAGCTACTACGTTACGCTTGGCTTTTTGCAGGAAGAGCAGCAAGGAGGGCGGTGCGGGGGGGGGCACAAAGGGGAGGGGTGGGGTGAAGGATACAAAGTGGCCAAGGCGCAAAACACTTTTACGACATTATTAATATGTATAATAATTATTTGTTTAGATGCGTGTGAATGTGTGAATGTGTGTGAATGTAGCTGTGTATGCGAGTGTGCATGTGTGTGTGTGTGTGTGTGTGTGTATGTTTTAATGCTCCTTATGCTTTATGCTCGTTTTTATGTCTATATTTCCTACGCGCTAACGCTTTATGGGCCATAATCATGTGTATACGTGTGTGTGTGTGTGTGTGAGTGCGCTTAAAATTACATAAACATATACATATATATATATATGATATAGTATTTTGCTGCATTTAGTTTAGTTATATTTACTATATAGCAATTATCGATATGTACACGAAGTTCGGAAAATAAAAAAAAGGAAAATCATAAAAAAAATTTGCAAATGATTAAAACGACAGCGCGGCGGGCGGGGGGGCGGGGCGTGTGGGCGTGGCATTACCTTGGGTACCCTAAAACAACTAAATCAAGTGTCTGTGTGTGTGTGTGTGTGTGTGTGCAGGGGGACTTATAGCTAGAGAGAACCTAAACTGTAAAAATACAACGCTCGCTTTGGAGCTTGTCTTTTATGCGAATTATGTTATGGAAATCGAACATACAAAGCGTTTGCTATATCTTTAGTTATATATATGCATGTTTGTGTGTGTGTGTGTGTGGATGCACTTTAGTCTTAGCCAGTTTTAACGTATTTTTTATTTTTCTGAAAAATATGACTTTGGTATTTCCTTTTCCGCTTTTCCAAATACTTTTTTTGTTTTGGGTTCAATAGATCGATAAATTATCGATTAAACGGGGCATCTTACGAACTGACCACAGCATCTTTAAGCATACTAACACCTACGCTGCCCACACCCACGCCGCCGCCCCCAACGCCTACGCCTACACCGAGTGCCACAGCAGCCGCTGCCGCTGCCGCTGCCGCCGCCTCTGTTGCAGCATTGTTGTTGTCGGCCGAGAGTGGAGTTGGCGGTGCCTCCAATGCCTCCTCCTCATCGTGTGCCTCATTGTGGCCCATTGCTTCCTGCCTCTTCTCCAGCTTCACCACATCTGCGCCAGGCGTTGCCTCGGCTGACTTTTCGCACTTGTTGTCAGCTGCTGCTGCTGCTGCCGTTCCTTTCTCCAGCTGCTCCTCTTCATCAGCATGCGTGGCTGCAGCTGCTGCTGCATTGGCCACCAGTATGCCAGTGTATTTGATGCCATTTAGCTCAAGATTTACAATCAACTGTTGTTCACCATTTGCGCCAGTGCCTGTGTATAGTAAGGAAACAAACCCGATTTTAGTAAAGACACACACCTTTAGCTGGTACACCTTCAACTCACCATTGCGTGCCACTTGGAATTGCATGCCAGAGAGCAGGCTGAGTGTCTCGAGCGGATTTAGCTTAACTGCTGCGCCGCCAGCACTGCCTGCCTCATGCTGTGACTGCTGCTCCTTGCAGCTGGACTGTGTTTTGCTGCTGCCGCTCTTCTTTTTAGTCGAAACGGGCGAACTGTGTCGATTGCCGCCCGAGGCTGAGGCGGTTGTATTGGATGTGCTGGGTGAGTTCTCAATAGCAGAATCATCCGATTTGTCCAGATGATTCTGATGATGAAGATGATGCAGCTCATGTTCGTCACGATCATCACGATGATCACGATGATGCTCGAGATGATGATGATGAAGATGATGATGATGTCCGTTCAGCTGCTGTGGTTCGCTATCGTCGTGCAGCGTGGATGAGTTGCCTGTGGTATTGTGCTCTCCCTGGCCATACTCATCCTCTGGCTCACCATCGGAGGCTGCATCTTGTTGATGCTGCTGCTGCTGCTGTTGTTGTTGCTGCAGACTCAAGTGGCTCAAATGATTAGCGCCTGCTGCCTGATGATGGAAGCCAGCGGCGGCGGCAACGGCTGCCATGTTGTGTGGATTTAAGTAGAAGTTGGCGGGAAAACCTGGCGGCATTAGCCCACTGCCCACACGCTTGGCTGGCGGCGGTGCCTCCTCATGATCCGCTGGCTCAGGCGTGGGATCGCGATCCCTTTCGCGCTTGATGTGACTCAAGTTGAGATTGGGCGGTGAATCGGATAGGTTCAGAGCTTCGCTAAAGTTGCAGAGAGAAAGAGAGAACAAGTTAAGCGGTTAGTGTCATGGCTAAATGTGAGTGGCGCGGTTTGTGCACAAACTGCTGCCTGTGGTGTGTACCGCAACTACTGCTTACCGTTGCTGTGGTGAGGTGTGTGCCGAACCGGTTGGGCTGCTGTTGTGGTACATTTGCCACAGCGCCACCTGCGCAGTGAGCGCATCGCGCGTGCTCAGCTCGGGGCTCTGCGAGCGCTGACGCTGCTGCTGCTGTTGTTGTTGCTGCTGCTGCTGCTGATGCAAATGCGACAGCGACTGTTGCTGCTGCTGCTGTTGTTGCTGCTGCTGCTGTTGCTGTTGGTGGGGCAGTGTGGCACCCAGCACCGGTGCATTCTGCTCCTTCTTAGCCTGTATAAGCTGCAGATACTCCATCATGCGATTCTCGATCTCCTGTGTCACCAGATTCGGCATCTGCCCAAAGGCGGGTGCGCCCATCAGACGGCGATGCGCTGCCGCCGCCGCTGCTGCTGCCTGTGCCTGTTGATTGTTGGCCGCAGCGGCGTGTGTGACCAACGCCAGCGGCGACATTTGTTGCATGCCACCCGGAAGCGAGGGGCGTGAAATGGGCGTCTGTAATGGAGAAGAAGCAGAGGTGAGGTGAGGTGAGGTGAGTTGAGTTTTGCAATAAGTGCAGTTGTGGTGAATAAAGAGCGAGAGCAGAAAGAGTTAAGGCTTTGGGAATTCCTCTAATATGAGAGACTAGACTGATCAGGTTTATACACAGATTAATAAGGAATCTATATATATAATGAACTGATATTAAATAAAGATAATCTAGCTAAGCTTTGAAGAAAATTCACCATACATTTTAGGTTTAATCATCTTCAAATCAGCCAACACAAAAGTCGACAGATCTCTGGCTTCATAAGAGCTAGACTCATGAAATTTGGTCTGTAGCTTATGCTCTATCAAAACCAACTTAAGATATTTTCTTGCTAGACTTACCAATGGCATTTGATTGTGCATAGCCTCGTATTGTCCATAGCTAGAGCGACGTCCTTCACGGCGATTGCCATCGATGGCCGCCTGCAGTTCGGCCGGTGTGCTGAGGTTCTTCTTCTCGCATTCGTATGGATACAAGTACTTCATGTATCTGTAAGATGCATAAAATTATTAATAAAGCGAAGAGAGAGAGGAGAGAGAGAGAGAGAAGAGAGCTGCAAGGGGTTAGAGGGAGCAGGCGCACTGAGTGCAAGGAAAACACAACGCGCATACAGGTTGTCGTCCTGTCGTTTAACGTGAATTAACGTGTAAATAAGAAACGTGACGAATGCAAAATAAACAAGAGAGAAGAAGAGTAGGAGAAGAAGAAGGAGAAGAAGAGTAGTAGAGGCAGACAGAGTAGGCAGACAGTTCGATCGTTGCTTGATCGGTTTGCCGATGTTTGATTGTTGCCTTGCGTTTGTTTGCCCCCCTCTGCCTCTTCCCCTTCCTCGCTCTGTTTGATTAGCACATAGTTCACGTGCAGGTGGCGAAGAGCGAGAGAGAGAGAGAGAGAGAGAGAGAGAAAACGGGTACTCACTGGGTGCGTAGCGTGAATGCGGCACTGGTAATGCTCGATGGCAAATGCAGCCCCTTGATGATCTCCTGCCACAGCTTCTTGTTGATCACATCGACAAGGCCGCCGCGCGCTATAACCAGATTATATAGCTCATATAGATCCAGCACCGATTTGGCCATTATCGGCAGGCGATTGATGGGCGTGCCTGCAAGACAAAACAAAACAAAAGAAAAACAGAGCAAAGAAGAACATATTAAAAATCAAGTTGAGTTAAGCGAAGAGTCTTAGCAGTATCAATAGGGGGAGTATGCTAAAGCAAGGGGCAGAGGGGAAAGGGGACGGGGGTGTAGTGCGCTCATTCAGGTAATAAAACTTCCACTTGTGGCATGTAAATGTTTTTCCAATGCGCTTGTTAAATGCATCGGCGAGCAAAACACGATTAAATGAGAGAAAGATGCCATAAAATAGATTTATCGTATTTGTATCTCGTACCTCCTCCCCCTTCCCCCTTTCCCTTAGCCCGTGTGCCTGCCGTGTGGCAATTAACACCAGTTGCCTCTGCTACAAGTGCCAAGCTGCGCTGCTGCTGCTGCTGCCTGCGCGGCGATAAAAACAGAAATAAATCCAAAGCGTATACACATGTTTGTACATATGTCGATATGTTTATGGCGGCTAATCATCATCATCTTTGGCATCAGTTCTATTTCTTCTCACTCCTCCATTTACCCATTCCTCACTCATTCCCATTCCTCATTCACATAGTCCCATTGCAATCGTCTTATTCGATTTTTACGTGCCACGCCTGCCGCCTGTCCGTCTCACTGCCCCGCGGGGCAAGTCGACTGATCCGATCTGTCTGCATGGCTGCCTCATCTGCCTCGCCTAAACTGTTGCCTGTTTGAGTTCTACTCATCTTCTACAGAGTATAGCGGCGCTAGGTAATCAAATTATGCGAATATTGAAGAATTGCTAAACTACGGCAAACGTTAGGGGCTGAGAACAAGGGAGAAGAGAGCGGGGAGAGGGCAGAAATTGAAGGTAGAAAGATCAATTAAAAGATATGTGTGAATTAAGAACTTATACTCAAATATGATACTATTAGCTTAGCTCATTCTTCTATTCTTCTAAGCTCAACTATTACAAATATTTTGCATAAATATCGAAGGCTTCTTTAAAGAAATTTATAGCATGTAGCTATATAGAAAATCTGATAATTTAAGTATAATTGTGAAACTAAAGCTCTACCCTTGCAGTTACTCCACATCGGCCGATATGTTCTATGGCAGCTATACTATGTATCGGTTTGATTTTAATCAAATTTTCATAGCTTTGAATGAACAGAATAAGGCATAGATTGCGAAAGTTTCTTTGTGATATCTTGAAAAATGACAAAAATCGGCCGATAGGTTCTATGGCAGCTATACGATACATCGCTCCGATCTGGCTCGTTCCAACTTATTTACAGCGTGCAGCAATAAGAAGCATGTATACCAAGTTTCATCAAGATAGCTCTAAAACTGAGGGACTTGTTTGCATTCCAACAGACGGACGGACAGACGAACAGACGGACATAGCTAGTTCGATTCCTCATCGATTGATGCTCATTAAGAATATATATAATTTTAATTAATATACCATCTGCAATGCTATACAAATCTTAAAGATAATCTGGTTGTCTTTAAATACTAATAATACTTATATAGTTAAAATTTTACGGATTTTTTAGAAGATCCACAAAAATAGCTATAATTGTAGAAACTTGATTGTTGATCCTCCACAAAATATATTTTCTAATAACTTTATGTATTTTTTTATATATTTCCAAATACTAAAAATCTGAAAACTTGATCTATATTATCTCTGCTCTATATAGTGTACATACACGTACTTCAAGTTCTGTTCAACTAAAGAAACTGTAGAAGAACTTTCAGTCAGGGCAATACGTGGATAATTCAAAGTGTGCGAATACAAATACAAATACAAATTCATTCAATATCATTTTAATGCCAGAGAATAATAGTTCCCCCCCCCCCTGCGCCTCTGGCCGTAGGCCTCTCGACTTTTTATGAGCCCAAAGGAATCAATCAAACTCGTTGATGGACGTGTTGATTGAATGAAAATACGTTTTTGTTATTTATGCATATAAACAAACGATGAGCTAAGGAGCAAGAGAGAGAGAGAAAAGAAAGGGTGAGAGGGAGAGGGAGGGAGAGCGCAGCGAGGCATGTTGATTGCACGTAAAAAGGAAGCAGAATAAAGCGAGTAAATCGAAACGATTTATTTTCTCTTACCCCGAGCGTCAGGGGCGTAGTGAAAGGGGGATCGGTTGCTGAATCGATCATGTGCACGAGCCACAAAACGCAAAACATAATCAAAGGCAATTTGAACGATTAACTTTTTGTTGCAAAGCAGCGTCCGATTTGATGATCTTCGATCTGACGAGCTGACAACCCTGGCCACAGAGTACGCCGCTGGGGTTGCCGAGGCTAACACGCACACCGATGCGTACACATTATTATTGATATTATTATAGGTACTATACGATGTAGTACCCAGACAAGTATAGCGAGTAACGAGAGTGATATTTATTTATTTTTATGCCTGGCATTTTAATGGAAATTCAAGAAATTTGATCGAGTCTAAAATCATAACGTATGTATGTAACTCTCTCCCCTGCGCCCCAGAGAACTGACAAGTGATTTCGACTTAGACGGATCTGAGGATGCGATGGATGGCAAGGGTCTGTCACTGCTTGGAACTGAAAAATATCTACGAAAATAGCGCACAAGCTTGATAAGTGATTGACGTCTTTTAATTAAGAATTGCGCCGCTCTTCGTTGCACAAACACACGAGTGCGAGGGAGAGAGGTAGGGAGAGTGGGAGAGAGAGAGGTAGGGAGAGTGGGAGGCAAGCAAGCACTGGCATATATAGTTTATACATTTTGTTGAGCATAATTTCCGTTATACAATTGTACAATATCACAGCAGATATAAATATACGATTCTATACAGCAAGAACTATATATGTATCTGCATGGTATATAGTATATATAGTCGGCTGGCGCAGACACACAGCAGTCACTGTGACAGTCACAGTGACCGCCTCGCGCTCGCACACACACACAGACAGACACGAATCTGTCAAAAAACTGAACACATGTGACAGATTAAAATCCATTAAGTTGTCAAGCAAGCTCGCGCGATGCGCCTTGGCCAACAGCATCGCGTATCTAAACAATGTAGCCAAAGTATCGCCAAGTATCTCTTTGGTATCTTGTATATATCCGCATTTATTTCGCATACCGTTCTAATGCCACAAGGCAAACAAGGTGTGTGGGAAGCAGCAGTAGGAAGGAAATTTGATAGTGATCAAAAAAAAGCTTTGGCAATAGAGAGTAGAGAAGAGTACAGCAATATAGAGTACAGTGTAGAGTATAGAGTAGGGACTATAGAGTCGAGTAAAGAGTAAAATACAGATTAGTATAGAGAAGAGTACCGTAGGGAAGTGAGGAGTAGCCTATAGTAGAGTAGAGTATAGTATAGTAGAGTAGTGTAGAGAAGTGTATAGCAGTGTAGAGAAGTGGAGAGTAGTGTAGAGTAGTGTAGAGAAGTGGAGAGTAGTGTAGAGTAGTGCAGAGTAGTGTGGGCTACAGTGAGAGTGGCTTAAAAAAGTGGAAAGTAGTGCAGAGCAATGTAGGGTATAGTGTAGAGAAGTGGAGAGTAGTGTAGAGTAGGGCAGAGCAGTATAAAGTATAGTGAAGAGTAGTGTATGGAAGTGTAGATTAGTATAGAGAGTAGAGAGTAGTGGAGAGAAGTAGAGAGTAGTGTAGAGCAGTATAGGGTACAATCTAGACTAGTGTAGAGGAGGATAGAGAAGTAGAGAGTAGTGTAAAATAGGGTAGAGAAGTGAAGAATAGTGTAGAGAAGTGGAGAGTAGTGAAGAGTAGTGTAGAGAAGTGAGGAGTAGCCAATAGTAATGCAAGGTATAATGTAGAGTAGTGTTGACAAGTGGAGAGTAGTGTAGAGCTGTATAAAGTATAGTGTAGAGTAGTGTATAAAAGTGTAAAGTGGTATAAAGAAGTGAAGAGTACTGTAGAGAAGTGGAGAGTAGTGTAGAGAAGTGGAGAGTAGTGTAGAGAAGTGGAGAGTAGTGTAGAGCAGTATAGGGTATAATCTAGACAAGTGTAGAGTAGGGTAGAGAAGTAGATAGTAGTGTAGAGTAGGGTAGAGTAGTGCAGAGTAATGTAGGGTAATGTAGAGTAGTGTAAAAAAGTGGAGAGTAGTGCAGAGCAGTGTGGGCTACAGTGCAGAGCAATTTAAAGAATTGGAGTGTAGTCCGCAGCAATGTAGGATATAGTGTAGGGTAGGGTAGAAAAGTGGAGAGTAGTGTAGAGAAGTGGAGGGTAGTGAAGAGTAGTGCAGAAAAGTGAGGAGTAGCCTATAGTAATGTAGGG
The DNA here is from genome assembly GCA_018904095.1 of Zaprionus ghesquierei. Lineage (NCBI taxonomy): Eukaryota > Metazoa > Arthropoda > Insecta > Diptera > Drosophilidae > Zaprionus > Zaprionus ghesquierei. Next base: position 2,662,600 of record JAEIGP010000602.1, on the reverse strand, counting down.
CATAGTGTAGAGTAGTGTAGAGAAGTGGAGAATAGTGCAAAGTAGTGTAGAGTAGTGTAGAGAAGTGGAGAGTAGTGCAGTGTGGCGTATAGTGAGTAGTAGTTGGAGAGTAGTCAAGAGCAATGTAGGATATAGTGTAGAGTAGAGAAGTGGAGAGTAGTGTGGATTAGAGCAGAGTAATGTAGGGTTTAGTTTAGAGTATTATAGAGAAGTGGAAAGTATTGTTGAGTAGTGGAGAGTAGTGTAGAACAGTGTACTTTAAAGTAATGCACAAGCAGGGTAACTGTCAGTCGAGTAGCTTAACCACTTAACCCAACTCGTTTAGCCAGTTCTCATTTAATCTATGTGTGAAAATCCCATGAAATTGTTTAAAATAAATATGATGATATGTGCGAAATTATGCTGAAATCGCGTTGCAAGTCAAGCTCAGGCAAAGTCGCACACGCACACACAAACACACTGAAACACACACACACCGTGGCATGTTGCATGTAATTTAGCTGTGGCTTTTTCTTTGCACAACATTCGGCGCGATGCGTGTCGCAAATGCAAATACAAACAAATTAAATGCACTTTGCAACGCGCAAATACTTGAGACTTGGAGGACCTTACTTCGGGGCTATAGCACTAGCACTACCTCCGAGTCGACGACTCTGTATGTGGCACAGGAAATGCAAGAAAAGCTCTAGGCCGTTGCAGGAGCGTTGCATGCCACATGCTGCAATTGTTGTTAATGTGCATAATTAATGAGCGAAATAAATGTAAAAAAATTATGTTTCGCTTGACATTTTAAAAATAGGCAACACTTGCATGATATTTAAGTACCAATACGGTCACCCTAGCTGCCCCTACAACCTCCGCCCCCCCTCTCGGCACGCCACTGCCTGCAGCAAAGTGTTCTTGAGGCGGGGGAACGTAATTTGGAGTGACAAAACGACATACGAAAAACTGCGCCATCATAATGATTTCTCTGTCATTCAAGAAATTTCTGCATATTTTAATGCACTCACACTCATACGCATACACTCACTGGCAGACACTCACTCGACACTCACTCGCGACAAATCAAACGACAAAGTGCCGGGAAATTTATTCAATTAGAATAATTTGTGTCTGTCCGAAAAGCAAACAAAACAACGCGGCGGCAACTTGGCTTCGACTGTGCGGCCGGCCTCTATGAGTCAGCAGAGTCATATGCAAATGCTGCCCCTCCCCCCCCCTCTCTTGACAGCCCCCTTCTCTGTTGTACTTACCGCGCTTTTGCATAAACGAAAACAAATCATCGAGAAACTCTTTGCGCTTGGGATCATCGTTGATTTCGTAGAGCTGCAAGAGAGAAAAGCAAATGTAAATTGTATAAAAAGAAGTATAAGAAAATCTAAAGAAATATATATATAACGTATATATGTACGTATATGTATCAGTAATAAAATGTAAGTGTGCCAGAGCGAGATAGCTAGGGCAACTACTTGACTTTTGGGCCAATGGATTTGCGCAAAATGGACGACGACAACGAAGCGCATTGAGGCTATTGTTGCCGCTGCTGCTGTTGTATAACAAACAATAGACAAATACCCCCCCTACCCTCCCCTGCCCCCAATCCCCTCTCTCTAGGGCATCAGTTCCGTGCTCTCTTTGAGGGTTGCAAACAAGGTGTGAAGAGGCAGCACACCCTGAGCGAGGGCAAATTGTAATCGCTTTCATTGTGGCACACACAATGCTTAATTAGCCCATCATAGAAGGTGTTTATCTCTCTCTCTCTCTCTCGCTATATATAAACCCCTATATTATATGTGTAGAGATACTTGAGCAAGGGTTGCGCTATTTGCTATTCATCGTTCATTCATTTCATGGGCATTTTATACATTTTTATTGTCGCTTTTTGTAAGCTCTTTATTTGTGCTACTAATTGTCGTAGTAATTTCATAGGACTTTTAGCTATTCTTTGATTTATGAGCTATAGAACTATATATAATATAAGCTGATCTAGTGTCTGTCAGTTGCAGTGGGTGTTGCGTTTATATAGTTGGCAAATTAAATCATCATAAAATGCACATTATTTTCTCCATAGGAATATCATTCATGGCTCAATGTGAATTCTTAGAAAACTGTACATTATGAGTATAGGAAATTTCGGGGAATTTTGGGTATTATATACAGCTGTGTTCACAAAAATAGCAGTGCAAGAAATGCAATCAAGCAATGCGAATTTTTTTCAAGTTCCGTTACGAATATTTCAACGTGTACGCATTGTTATTGTAGAATGTAATGTGTACAAGGAAGAATTTGTGAACATTCATTTACTTTTTGATAAACAAAATTAAGTTTAAAGTTGCAGCTAATGAGCACTGCTATTTTTGTGAACACAGCTGTATGTATGAAGTTTTGTGTTTATAAAGTATGTATGTATTCTTGGCAGTATAAATTTCTTACTTTCTTTGAAACATATATCATATCAAATTTCTTTAAGATTTTTTCGAGTCTTTTTTTCTTGACCTAAAAATCTTAACGTTTTACAATTATTTTTTTAAATTAATTTTTATATTATCATAAATATTTTAAATACAGCATAAAACTATAACATGTATTTGGAATATTTGAAAAATACTATGACGTTTTTCTAGTATTTTTTTTTTGGTATATTTTCACCCCTTTCCCCTTGCCACTAAAAAGTATTAATGATCTCGCTGCATTCCTACAGCTGCTAATGCTGTTCGATCCCGCCGATCCCCCTTCCCCCTCATGACTAGCTCAGCCTAGGCTGCTTATAAATTTTCCTGTTTTATTCTGTCTGAGCATCTCTCTCTCTCTCTCTCCTCGGGCGCACACTTTGACCTTTGACTGCGAGGAGCGTAAAAGTTTTTGCTAGCCAGAAATGATTATAGCAGCAGACTAGCTGAAGTATCAGCCATGTCTGTGTGTGTGTGTGTGTGTGTGTATAAAATTAATGACAACATCTGAGTGAACTCATCAAATTCGGAATTCATCATATACTTTCCGCCTACTGCAAAGCCTGCGAAGCAGCAGGAAAAGGCAAAAGGCGATGGCAAAAAAATCTCTCGTTGTTGTTGTTGTTGTTGCCGGCTTTGGGTGCACATTCTAAGTCAATGCGAATGATGATGAACTGCCTGCACTGCGCGCCCCACTCGCATAAATGATTTAAAATGCGACTAACAGAGGGGGGAGAGGAGAGAGAGGGGGAGAGAGGTTGGTGGAGTGAGGAAGATAGGGTAAGCAATCTCCGCCCGCTCCGTGGAGCTCAACAAGTTGCCAAGCCGCCGCCGCCGTTGTTCGCAGGCGCAGCCTGACGAGCTGCCATGGCCGCTGTAGCCCGCTTCCCCTCCCCTCTCTCTCTCCCCCTCTGTCTCCCCGCTCTTCCCCTGTCCCTGCTCCCACTGCTGCCTTTCTTTGCAACTCCAAATTCAGCTGCTGCCTTCGACTGGCTGATGGTTTTTTATGATGCACGACGCCCACAAGAGCTATACTATACACACACACACACAGGCACAACATACACACACAGACACACACAGGCACAACACACACACACACACACACCCCGACTCATATGTTTAATACGTATGCGTATTTCGCTTTGGCAAAAATTGATTGAAGTTCAAAGCAAGCTTGCAAGCTGATTGCAATCTTTAGCAGTTTGCAGCTAAATTTTAGCTGTTTTCTTTTTTTTTTTTTTTTTTTAATTTATTTATATTGTATGCACGTGTGCGTACCTCCTGTATTTGATCCTCAGAGATGAGCATTTTGTATTATTTTTTTTTTTTTGGAAGCACTTTTCGTTTTGAAAAATTTGTACACTTTGCGCGTGGTTTATCACAAATTTCACTTGTAGTTCTTGTTGTTGTTGCACTGTTTTGTATTAAAATTATGAATATTGTTATTGTTGCAGCCACATCGATCGATCAACGCGACGATGCAACGCCATCAAAGGTCGTTTATCAACTAAAAATATTGAAAGAGCCGCGCAGAGTGCAGCGACGCGATGCGATGCGATGCGATCGACGACAAACAGAGAGTAACGCACACACACATAGGCACACGCATAGGCACGCACATGGTAATCAGCCTGCCTAGGCGTGCATGTGTGTGTGTGTGTGTGTTTGCTGCCTGCCTGCGTGTGTATTAATAATACGCGTACCTAATAAAAATGAAGTCCGCCTTGGGCTGCGGCTCAGCGGCTCAGGCAACCCTTGTGGCAAAACCTGCCGGCCTGCCTGCCTGCTGCGCTGCGCGCTGCTTGCATCACAGCAGCAGAGGGCAGCGGGCAGCAGCGGCAGCCGCAACGTCGCAGACGACGACGGCGACGACGACGAAAATCCGCCCGGCAATAAAACGATAAAAATCCCCTAACAGAAGTTCTAGACCAATCATAATCGTTTTTATAACTGTTCACACACACACACATGACACACACTCACACACACACATGCTTAGGCCCGTCTTGGGTGCAGTTATAAAAATAATCTCACTTATTTGTCGCTAACATTTCGGACTAGTCTACCCAAGCTAGATGGAAAAATAAATGCTTGAAATTTGAATCCTTGATTCTGGGAATTCATCTGCCTAAATGAGTCGTGCGGCAGACTGTCTAAGCGTGTGTGTGTGCGGGTGTGTGTGCGGGTGCGTGTGTGTCTATAATAATTTATAACTATCAGTCCGATGCAGATGCAGTAGGTCTCTCTCTCTGTCTGTCTCTACGAAATGGACATGATATAGTCAGATATCGCATTGCAAGTCGCCTCATAATTTGTCCAGCTCACACATGCTCAACACACACACACACATACACGTACACACATCTGTGCATGTGTACATATTTATTTAAGAATTTCACACTCGTTATTGAAAAATCTGTTGACCAGATTTTTTTTTGTTTTCTTCACTTTAATTAACTGAAATTCGTTGAGGTTTCATTTTCGATTTTGTATTATTGTTTTTGCCTGATTTGTTGATTCTCGAGAACTTCTTAAAGACGATCGTATGCAAGTGAGAGCTGATTGAAAGCATTGCAAACTGTTCAGCAGCAAGTCGTAAATTAATTATATAAATATAAATAATTTTTTGGAAAATTTTAATGATGATCAACGAGCAAGAAATGTGAGCGAGAATTGCAAAAAGCAAGAATAAAGGAAGATTATAATGAACTGATCAATGTGAAAAAATGAGAAATATGTAGGTGGGTTATAATAGATAGAGCTAGTGTGTTATAAAGCTTAAATGAAGTTTGATAGTTGATGTCCAAGCTGATCAATGAAGATCAATCAGAAAGAATTGCAAAGATCGTAAAGAAATTGCGGCAAATGGTTGAGTGTCAAAGGTGAAGCAAATGTGCTATAAAGCTTGTCTTAAAATCTAATTCAAATTTTAAAAAATTGTTTATTATATAAAAGAAAATTTTTTGAAAATTTATAGAACTATTGAAAATACTAAATAAACATTTTCATACCATTCGTCCTTTGAAAATTGTCAGAAATGGTATACTCAGTGTGTGCAAAAGTATGTAACAGCCAGAAGGAGATATTCTTGCTCAATTAAAAGTATTAAGGTTACAGCTTTCTGCTTTGGCACACGAAAAGATGCACCTAATTCAATCCAAATGGATTATAAATGCAAATAATGAAAACATATTCCATAGTTTCGCTATGTTGATAAGCTTAGCTAAATACACTGATGATTTTAGAGCTAAGGCCTTTCCCAATCAATCTTTTATATTCTTTTCCAAAAATCCATAAATTTCCTTCTATTAATTCTTAGAATACAAATAATCCAACCGAGTTAAGTAATTCCCAGTTAAGAGCTCTACTAACACACTCTGTGTAAAACTCAATTAGTTTAGTTGGAATATTTTTTCATATAAATATCAAATTTTATGCATGTATAGTACCATACGATCCATATTACAGTTGCTCAAATTGAGATATACACTCATTAAAATAAGTTATTGGCCCGCAAAACTGGAGAAACTAACTGCACAACTATATAGTATATAGCACTACGGCCGATTGCACTTGAACAACTTAATGGAACAGCAACCTAACAAAAAAAAAAAAAAAAAAAAAATACTTTGCCTTTTGCTAGAGCAAAACATGTGAGATTTTTGTATGTATATAAAGCAAAAATTGCGAGAGATTTGAATGCATTTGTTGTTAATTATTTGAGAGCTTTAACTATGGCAATAATAATGCAATAATATTACCAGGCGAACAAATCGATAATAATATTTATAATTATTAACACCAGCTAAATAATGGCCGACATGCGCCAAAGTTTCGTAAGACCTCAGAAAGGGAGAAAGGTAAAGAGATTGCAATTCAGAATACACGGCACAGACACAGAGATATATATATATATAAATATATGTATATATATGAAAGACAGCGGAATAATATAAAAGATTATTGGAAAATGCTCAACGGGGTCTATAATTAAACATAATTATTCAGTATGTACAGATAATTGACATTGATTAATGAGAGCAAACGCAGCATAGATATAGCATACATATATAGTATATATGTGTGTGTGTGTGTGTGTGTATGTGTGCGTATAAAAACAAAACTAAATCATATATAGAGAAATGAGGAAAAATACCAAAATAATATTTCGCTCTCTAGACGGCAAGTCGAATAGATAGATGGATGGATGGATGGATGGATGGTTGGTTGGTTGCTTGGATGGATGGGTGTCTGACAAGGGGCGGCACACACTCTCTGCCAGCCTCACTACCTCCTCTCCCCCCCCCTCTGCCCTCTCTCGACCCCCATGCAGAACAGTTTTTCTCTCTGCTCATAGGCAACGTCGGCGGCGGCGGCGGCAGCGGCTACTCAACTCAATTAACATAATTAACGTTATGGCCACATTTTCACAATTAATGAAAGCGGCCATTTTGTCTGCCCGTCTATCTATATATATACATATATATATGTATGTGAGTGTATGTGGCATGAATCTGCTTAAAGGGATTAGGCAAGCGAAAGATACGAAACGAACACCTACGGTTCGCTTCGGGTAGGCGTAGACTAAGCCGGTTTCGTAGCCGCTGCTGCTGCTGCTGCAAGCGAAGGTGTTAACCGTGAAGCTACAGTTACTGCCAAAGTTGCTGCTACACACACGCACACACACATGCAAGTTTGTATGTATAGCTCTGTGAGGGTCAAAGTTTTTATAGTGCATAGAGAATGCGGGCCGCGTTTGATGAATTGCCCCGCAAGTTAATCGAACTGCAAAAAAGCAGAGAGAAACGAAAGGTGGGAAAGAAAGAAAGAGAGAGCAAGAACAAGCTAGAGTCGAGTATGCACGACAGTAAGATATCCTATGCCCAACTTTGCAACAACAACTACTTGTCACTCATAAATTTACTTGATTTACTCTTCTGATCATTAGCCGATCGGCTTGAAATTTGGAACATACGTACATATAGTATATATCTATGTGTTTGTCAAAGCATAAAGCTTAAACTTTAATACTTTGCTTACAAATTCCGTTTGAAAATGTATTTATCGATTTGTGCAGGCGGTGGGCGTGGCAGCTTAAATTTAAAATAAATTTTTTAAGCAGCTGATTAAAAGAAATCTGTGTGCCAAATTTGGTTTGTCTAGCTTTTATAATAGCTGAGATCAGCGTGTTCATACAGACAGACAAACGGAAGACACAGCTCAATCGACTTGGCTAGTTATGCGAAGCACTTTGTATGGTCTACCATGCCTTCCAATGCCTGCCACATACATTTGCACAAAGTAAGTATACCCGTTTTTCGCAGGGTATACAAAGAGAAGCTGACCAAAAGCTGTTATGGTTCACACGAATTTCTTTGGGTATAAAAACCACATTTTAATTACCCAAAAAAGGTAGAGAAAACTAGTGCAATTAAGTGGTATCTCAGCGCAGTCAAGCGTAAGCAAAAGATGTTCGAAAACATCTCAAATGGTTGCACAACTTGCAAGACTAACTGTGCGAGATGCTGTCCAGGCCAAAGCATTAATTGCTCAATTGCAGCAGCCGCACAACCGGAACAGCTTCGAGCGAGAGCGAGTCGGAGTCGGAAACAAGATCAAAACTTGGCACACCCAAGGCAACTGGTTCAAGTTGTTGCCGTATTAGCCGTTAATTGATAGCTTCTCTCTCTCTCTCTCGCGGCTCTTGTTTGCTAAGAGATTAAAAGATCGATGGTACTAACCTGTCTGACTTGTTTGTACTGCTCTTCAAAGCTCCAGCCATTATTCTGCTGCGATGAGTTGGATGCCTCGCTGGATGTCGATGAGTTCGATGCGGAATTAGCTGTAAATTGGCGTGCTGAGTACGATAGTTGGTCAAGCTGAGTTGCACCCCAATCCCAATACCAAACCCTACTACCCATGCTAGTGTAACCCAATACCAACCTTCTTTGGCGCTGGGCGCGTTGGGTGAGGCAAATGAGAAGGCGTGGCCATTGTTGTTGTTGCTGGCATTGTTGGTATTGTTGTTGTTGTTGTTGCCAGCTGCTCCTCCGCCGCCTCCTGCAGCCACTCCACTGTTTGCTGCACTGCCTCCTGTTGCTGCCGATCCTGTGCCCACTGCGCCTCCAGCTCCACCGCCTCCTCCTCCGGCTCCATTGTAGCCAGCCCCATTGCTGGCCGCCTGCATCGATGGCGCCTGAGCTGCAGCATGTCCAAAACTCGCTGCCGCCGCTGCTGCTGCTGTCACCGAATTGTGGGGCAACGGAAAGGCTGAACCGATCGTGGTGGGCAACATGTTCACCCCAAAGGCTGCTGCATGTGCCGCTGCCGCATAGTCCTGTTCCTGCAATGTAGACAGAACAAATTCCATCCAGTAATATTTCGAATAACTCATTGGAGAATTTCTTATGACCTTCCACTTTGATGATTATAATCACAATGATACAATCAAATATTTCCAAATTCAAATTTAAATCGAAATTACAACGAAATTTACATTTGATATCATTTTGCTTTGCCGAGAGATTTCTCATAATTATTTTTGTCTCTTTCTTCGATAATTGTCGGAAAGAAAATGATAGAAAACTGTTATATAAACAACAAATATGCCGATTATAGGCAATTAACTTAGCTTAAAATATTTTAATCAATTGAAAATTGACTTACTTCAATTTAATAAAAAATTTCTAAGATTTCTTTTGCATTTCATGCAGGTTTGCGATCGTTTTTGGGGATCATATGGGGTAAATTTAAAGGTAAAGTACAGTGAAAGTGTTAACTATCTAATCTGATCAAAATTTGAAGCATATAAGCCTAAAAAGATTCACCTTCTTACATGCCAAAGCAGATAGATGTAACCTAAACTGTTCTGTAAATAATAGCTTAATTAGTTGCATATAATCGATTTGCATTGCTAGTGGGCGTGGCACATAAAATTTAAAATATACTTAACTAGCGTATGATCTTGATAAACCTTTATGCCAAATTTGATAACTCTAGCTGCTATAATAGCTGAGTTGTGTGCGTTCACACAGACGCATGACGGACAGAAAAGCAGCTGGACGCACAGACGGACATCTCATTGTAATACATTACTTTCCCTATATACATAATTTACATTTATATGCTATATAACTCTTCATACATCCCCTACTCACCATTAGGCCCACCTTCATGTCGCGCACCTGCATCTTAAGCTTCTCCAGAACGTCGCTATGCTGCAGATTTGGAATGCTATGTAGCCCCCCAATGCCCATGAAGCTGCCCAGCGCATTGAGCGGATGATTTGGCGGCAACTGATGATGGTGGCTGCAGTAGCGAAAGGGAATATATATATAAGTATATAGACCAAGCTGAGATCTGTGCTATAGCCACCTGAGGGACAATTCTGTTTGCTGCTCGGGACTGGCAAAATTGAGTGCTGCAACGCCGCTGCCGACGCCGGCGACTGTGTGACTGAGACGCGCTGCTATAGCCGCCTTGGCGCTCAGCTGATGCTGATGTTGTTGTTGCTGTTGTTGTTGTTGTTGTTGTTGCTGATGCTGCTGATGCTCCCCATCCACTGAATCACAGTCGCGCATCTCGTCATCCGTTCGATCGCCGTGGGACTGCAAGGGGGGAGAGAGGGAAAGAAAGAGAGAGCATGATGTTTAGTAGGCTTAGAATTAATGACGGCGCTTAGCTTAACATGGCTCGTGTCGTTTGCTATCAATGAAGTGGATGCCCATTCAGCTGGATCTTCCTGCTCTGCCTGCTCCTGCCACCTCCTATTCTGCTTTGCGCTCTGCCTCCTGCTGTGCGCTCAAAGACTTTGTCGCCGCTGCGTGGGCAGCGTTTAGCGAGTGATTCAGTTTCAGCCCAGATACTGCTTTATCCTTCTTCCCCTAGTGCATCACTATTAACACATCAAGCGTGGGTCCAGTCAATTGCAATGCATCCCGGCAAAGGCGACAACAAAGCCAACCACTTAATAAATTAACAATGCCAACGCGGTAATGGCATCCAGTCCAGCTGAGCGCGGAGCCATTAAAAGGCAAGTAACGAAAGCTACAGTCGCGCATGCCTGACATTAGAATACCCTTTGTCCAACAGAGCGCAAGCATCTTTACTTGAATAACTTTTGTGTTTTCATTTCGATCGGCTTGAAATTTGGTATTTAGCTGCATAAGTTATACATCTATGTATAAATTAATGCTGAAAGTTGTAACTTTATTACTTTCATTTTAAATGAAACTCAAAAGTGTCTTTATCAATTTGCGAAGGCAGTGGGCGTGGCATCTAAAATTTGAAAAAAGCTTATATAGCAGACAAACTACATAGATCTTCATGCCAAATTTGGTGTCTCTAGCTTTACTAATAGCTGAGATCTGCGTGTTCATACAGACAGAGAGCTATGGGCATGGCTCAAACGGGCCACTCCTTCTTATGCCTGTTACATACATATATTTGCACAAATTTGGTATACCCTTTTTTGAACAATTTCCAAGCTTGCAGGGTATCAAAAGAGTTGCCTATGCCGGGGCAAAGTCGGGGGCAAGTCACAACTCTTGCAACTCTTCACAAGGCGTAGCTGTGGCCACAACGCGTTGCCAAGCGTTGTATTGCCAGCCGTGACTTTGGGCTAGAAGTCCGCTACGCTTGGCCGAGCCGCTTGTGGGCTGTAGGAGCAGCTCAGTGCCTACACCCCGCTACCCTACCCCTTTCCTCCCCTGCTCCTTTTGTGCTGCTGCTCGCTCTTTGCTTTTTATGCATTTGGAGAGGTGCAAATTAAGCGCATCTGTGACTGTGTGCAAATCGGGAATTTTCAATTTAAACACAACCAAGCAGCGGCAGCCAACCGACAGCAGCACACACACACCTTACACACACGCACAACACACACACCTCACACACATCACACACAAAGTAAGCCAAAGCGTAGCTCAGCTTGGTCCATCAACAACATCATCTTCCTCCTCATCAACATCATCATCATCATCATCAGCTTCCTCATATGCTGTACGTGTGTGTGTGTTTGTGTGTGTGTACAACATTTATCGCCGATCGTCGACTTTAGTTTTGTCGTCGTCGACGTCTTCGTCGCGTTGCTGTAATCATAAATGCAACCAAAACCAAAGCACACATAGACAACACTTGCAGCAGAGAATGAAGAGGGGGCGGAGGGGACATCTGCCAAGTGGAGGAGGTTGTGAGCAAGTCAGAGAGAGAGAGAGAGAGAGAGAGAGGGGGAGGCTATGCTAGAAGAGAGCTGTGTGTGCGGTTCCAGGAATTCTTTGAAGTTGGCGCAGAATGCAAACGCCTTTATGAGTACGAATATGAAAAAGCCAGTACACTGTGAGAAATAAGGAAGAAGATAACATATGCGATAGGACTTATAACCTCACATTCCGCTTACATAACCTAACAAACCAGCAATCTTAATGCGAAATGAAATGATTTGATTTGATCAATAAAGCAAAATTAAAACAAGTTTCTGTTTAATTAAAAAACAAGAAAGAAAGGCTATCTTCGGCGTGGTTCGGCACTTGCAGTTACTCCACATATTAAATCGGCCGATAGGTTCTATGGCAGCTTAACGATATATCTGTCCAATTTCGATCAAACTTCGACAGTCTTTAAAGCACATACTTAGACATATATTGGAAAAGATTTCATGGTAATATCCTAAAAAATAACAAAATTCAACCGATAGGTTCTATGGCAGCTATACGATATATCGGTTCGATCCGGCTCGGTTCGACTTATTTACAGCGTGCAGCAATGAGAAGCATGTATACCAAGTTTCATAAAGATAGCTCTACAATTGAGAGACTAGTTTGCGTTGCAACAGACGGACGGACGGACAGGCAGACGGACATGGCTAGTTCGACTTTCCTATTGAGGCTGATTAAGAACATATATACTTTATAGGGTCGTTGCAAACTTCTGACCATCTGCAATGGTATAAAAAAATTTCAAATTTTAAACTATCTAAAAATTTTTAAATTTTCAAATGAATCACAATTTATTTAAATTGTTTATCAATTTAACACCCTACACAATCTCAAGGCTCTTCTCTACCGCCCCCACCTCCCACACACCTGCTACAATAATACTTGAATTACGCTTGATTGCCCCGAGGTTTTTATAACCCATAAAGATAAGTCTATATAGTCTATATAGGTAGGCAACTACTTTGATTTCAGGCGCAACAATTGCCGTCATATAAATAGCAAAAAATTTCGCTTTGATCTCGTTTATGTTTCGGCAAACAGCTGTGAGGCACTGTGAGGCGCTGTGTGCCTGGTTTTTCTCGCAGTGTACTGGTAATATGGCAAAAATGTGGCTAACACCATTTGGCTAACTCGACTTCGATACGAGGCAAAAGCAGACGCGGATGCGCATAATGAAATGTATAACGTCTTAGGCAGGTAGCCTACGCCCACTCCCCTTCTCCCCTCCCCTCCCCTCCCTGCTTCTCCTCCTCCCACTCTTTGTCTGCTCTTTGTGCTGCATCTTTGCTTTGTGGCTTAAACGTTGCATCGATCGCATTGGACCGCCGCTCGACTCGTTGCGTCTCGACTTGGTTGGTTAGTTAGTTGGCAATTCGCGGTTGCCACAAACACACACACACACACACACACATATGTATATTTATGTGTGTGTGTGTGTGTGCTTGTGCATATATCATGTATGTACATCAAATTAATGTAAGTTATCGAATCCATGCGAAATATGCCCGCTCTGAGGCCGATGGACGCTTCGCTGGCAACATTTTAGTTGCGGTTGCAGCAGCAGCAACAGTTGCTGTTGTTGCTGGTTGTTGTTGTTGCTGTGCCTGTTTGTTGACCAGGCCCAAACAATAATTGTGGTTGTGGCAGCTCGAGACGTAAGGCGTGCAGTTTACGCCGAGTTGCACCTATAAAATGTCTAATTAATGCACAACGAATTTGTGCCGCTTTTAATGTTGTGCCCTCTGCTGTACGACAACGTCTGCCCTCCCCCTCCCTCTCTCTCTGAGACTCTCCCTCTCTCTTTCTGTTGCGCCTCCCTGTTGCGTGTTGCACAAATTGCAATTTTTTATGCCGTCGTCGCTTGGGGTGAACTCAATAACCAATCGATACGTATGTATATAAAACTTATTCTCATTTCGCGATTCGATACAGCTGGCTATATACTTGAGGTATTATATATAATAAGGGCTGTAGTTTTCAGAAAATTATGGACTATGGAACAATTTTATGTTTATTATACATATATGTACAGCTGTGTTCACAAAAATAGCAGTGCATGAAATGCAATCAATCGCAGATCAAGTTTATTTCAAATTTCAGGTGCCACGCCCACCGCCCACGCAAATTGATAATTTACGAATATTAAGGAAAGTATTAAAGTTACAGCTTTCTGCTTTGGCACACATAAAGATGCTGATAGTATGCACCTTATCCCCAAATAACAAAAGGATTGGACAGTAAACACAGAAGAAGAATTTAAAACTATTTTTAATCGATTAAACAAAGGAAAAATTTAAAAAAAAATGAGTCGAAATATCAGCAAATGTTATAGATACAAAGGTAATGCAAGTTTTATAATGTTATTGCCATAAAGTTTCTGGGTTATAATTGTAGATATTTCAATAAAAAAAATGGATTTTTGATTGAATGATAAAGTACAAGGACAAAACGTATCAAATGACTTTATAGAACTCGATCGTGTCTATTATGATATGCTTATCATTGTATAGTTATAGTGGTTTGATTTCAATTTGCCATAAGACCTTAGCGGTACATAAGACCTCACCAAAAAAAGAATATAAAGTCTGAAAGATACGATTAAAGTCTGAAAGATACGATTGAAAAGGTGCTTCATAGTATATACAGCAGTGTTCACAAAAATAACAGTGCTCATTAGCTGCAACTTTAAACTTAATTTTGTATATCAAAAAGTAAATGAATGTTCACAAATTTAATTTTGTTTTAGTTTTGTGACTATTTTTAACAAAAATAAATCAATTTATTGTTGAAAATGTTGTTAATTTTTTTTACATTATTAATTAAAACAAAAAAGTGCTGTATACAGCTATTCATAAAAATAGCAGTTAGTAATGAAAACATGGGAATTAGTTGAAAAAAACATTGAAGAACTTCATAAAACTATTTTAATTTGTTTGCTTGGGTTAGTACTTAGTCGTGTACCCAGTATTGTTTATTACGGCCTGGCAGCGCTTGCCAGGGATCCGCTTTCATGATTGTTGAACAACCTCCCAAAGCTGTGATCGAGATGTTGGATTTGCATTTGCAACATATTGTTTAACATCTCCCCATAGGTTTTCAATGGGATTTAAGTCCGGAGACTGTGCAGGCCACGACATAAGGTCGATCCGCTTTGATGCCATCCAAGTTGAAATATTCGTAACGGAACTTGAAAAAAAATCGCATTGCTTGATTGCATTTCTTGCACTACTATTTTTGTGAACACATCTGTATGTATATAAAGATATATATTAAATACAGAAGTTCTATTTGGATTTGTCATAAACCACAGTAGTTTAGAAGGCACAAGCCTATAGATTTGATTAATATAGAATTCTGTAGGATTTTCTTCAGAATACACCTCCGATTCCTATAGTATATTAGTGGGATACAGATTACAACACAGTTATAGCACATATTCAGCCTCAATTCTCATATCTATGTTCTATATTGAGTTCCCCTCATACCGTTACAACGGCATTTCCCGCATAGCTCTCTGTATTGTATGTATAACTGTCGCATAAATCAGCTAGGCACACGATAAGCTGTACTAGTTTCCCATAATGTTCGGTAATTTTTACAGTATTTTTTGCTTTCCAGTGAAAAACCTTCAACAACCACAGGAAAAACCCACACACAGTTGCGCTAATGATGTACAGGTATTGGAATAGCTGTAGGTACATATATCTATCTCTATAGGTAGTACTACATATATGTATATGTATTACTCGACTCGTACCCCGTATGAAAGAAGTAATTAAAGATAGTTTTGCAGTCTTGCAGTTTGCAGGCGACACTAGACACGCTACTTCCATTATTAAGTATTTGGAAACGTGGCCAGTGTTGATAAACGTATGTGTTATCGCTTTAAGCTTTTAGCGCGTATGAAGAAAGCCGAAAAGACACAAAAGACATTAAATCGCAATTAGACCTGCCGCAGAAGTTCCGCATGGGGCGTGTGGGGGGGGGAGAAGTACACGCATTTACCTATGTATTAGATACCAGATACTATATAGACTCTGCACACATTGTGGTTGTTGTTGTTATGTGTGGTTGTTACGCGATATCGCTGGCAATATGTAGGAGGGCCCCCGTTTATTGCAATTTACTTTAATAGCTTTCAATGCACACACACACACACACACACACACCTATAAGGGGGCACTATCTATGAAGAATTTCAATTTATTTGCCGCTGACAGTTTTTATCGCTAATTAGTTTACATTAATTTGCTTCGTGCTGCGGTTAGAGAAAAAAAATAAAATTTATCTAAATTTATAAACATTTGACCACAAATGCAACTTAGCTAATTTCACGTTGTTGTTGTTGTTGTTGATAGCAGCAACAATTGCGATTGTTGCAATTGACAAATTGTCGGAAGCACTCAGGGTCGAGTGCCGACGGCAAACAGACAAACAGACAGACAGGCAGGAAGAGAGCGAGCAGCGAGCAAGAGAGAGAAAGAGAGAGAGAGAGGACAGTGGCACACAGACACAGTCACAGACACCCGTGCCGCATGTGCAACATGCCGTGCTAATTTAAAACAAAAGAAATCCGCCGGTTGCGGCCACTGGAAATTCATAATGCGACAAAGCGGACAAGCGGACAAGAGGGCGGACGGACAAAAACAGAAGGACACAGTGGGTAAAAACTGTGAACGAGCGCGCAGCATGCCAAACAGGATCAACTAACTAGCTACGCATCCCTCGACGACCTACGGCCTTGTCCGAGCCCGAGCCCGAGGCAGGCCTTGCGTTTATATTGTGTGAAGGATTAAGATTATATGGCAGGCTCTCTCTCTCTCTCTCTCTCTCTCACACACACATACACCTAGTAGTGCTGTCTCGCTCGCTTTATATGGCTATCACATGCTGCGTGCTGTAGTGTTGTTGTTGTTTTTTTCTTTTTTAGGGCGAACCGTAAACTAGATATTCTAATGTTCTTACAATTCAAGTGCTCTTCGGGGCGTGCTGGCGTCTTAAGTTTATTAACGTGCCTGTTTCTTCTACGGTTTTTCATAGTTTTTGGAAAATTTATGTAGAATTATCTATATTATATCGGGGTTTTTATGTATGCAGAATTGTTCGTGGAAATAAGTGAAATATGTAGATAGAGCATAGAGTTGTCTGTCATTACATTGAGCAGATATCTATGTAATTTGAAACTCTGAGAATTTATAGCTTGATAGTTTAAGAAATAATATTTGAAATTGGAAAAATTTCAATAACCTAGAATAAATATTTAAATATTTGCTTGAAAAATTTCATTTATTTAGATATTAAATGAAATTGTCTAATATTTGGTTTTAAAATTGAGTTATAATTTTAAAAAATTTGTTTGTTTTTTTTCAACTAATTCCAATGTTTTCATTACTCACTGCTATTTTTCTGAATAGCTGTAAACAGCACTTTTTTGTTTAAATAAATAATGTAAAAAAAATTAACAACATTTTCAACAATAAATTGATTTGTTATTGTTAAAAATAATCACAAAACTGAAAAAAAATTTGTGAATATTCATTGACTTTTTGATATATAAAATTAAGTTTAAAGTTGCAGCTAATGAGCACTGCTATTTTTCTGAACACAGCTGTATGTAATTTGAAACTCTGAGAATTTTTATGTAGCTTGATAGTTTTTGAAAAAATGTCAAGCAGGGTTTTATTTAATATTTGAAATTGGAAAATTTTCAATAACCTGAAATAAATATATAAATATTTGCTTTAGAAATTTCAATAATTTAGAAATTCAAAGAAATTGTCTAATATTTGCTTATAAAATTTAGTTTTAACTTTAAAAAAATTTGCAAGATTTGAAAAAAGTTTATTATTTAAGAAATTGAATATAAGGAATTGGATTAACCCATGAAAACTTGTAATCTTAGCGAAAATGAATATATTTCTTGATGTTTTATGAAAATTCTTTATAAAAATTATAAAACTTCAAATCTTTGGGGTTTCTTAAGTTTAGTAAACCAGTTGTCTGAGTTTTTTGAAGTGTAAAGTGCTTAAAGATGCTGGCAGATCTTAACTCTGGGAAAAAGGGGCGTGTTTTGTAAGATTTTCCATGCTTGGCTGGCGCTGTGAGCTGTTACTTAAGAAAGAATTAAAAGTTAAGCAAGTTTTTAACCAGCAAAGAACCAGAACCAGAAGAAGAAGAAGTTGGAAAAACCTCTTTATAAGACTATTTACCTAAATGGGAAGAAACATGCTGATTTCTGCAACAAAATACATAATTATAAATTCATGTGTGTACTTCGAAAACATGTGTCTGCGGTGTGTGTGTGTGTGTGTGTGTGCGCAGGCATGAGCATGCATGCATGCTGTAAATGGCGGCGTATCTTTATCTCTCTCTTTCTCTCTCTATTTGTCTCTCTCATTTCACCGAATAAAACTGCGCACAGACATAAATAAAAATTGCTCATTTACGCATCTTCCCCGTGGCGAATTATTTCAACGCGCTGCGACGCAGAGTAAGAGGAAGAGTAGAAAGAGCTGGCGGCTAAAAAATATAAGTAAATACACAGATACAGCTACAGCTGCGTGCATGTGTGTGTGTGTGTGTATTAAGGGCAGGACCAAAACATGTGCAACGTGCTCGATAGGGAAAACGCCGCTGCAGGCCGAGCGCAAAGCGCATGGAAATAAAAATGCAAAACGTATCTGTAAGATACACGCGCACACACACACACACAGAGAAACACTTGAGCACATGTGTGTGTGTGTGTGCGCGCGTATTTCATTCGCTCGCGAACGCGACGAAGCGGAAAAAATAAAGCGAATAAAGTATAAAAATGGCAACAACAACGGCAAAGCAAAGAAACTGAAACCGAAGCGGGGCAGCGAAAACATAATGGCGCGCCGGCTTGCCCGCTGGCTGCACGGACGGACATACAGACGAAACGTAGTACTTACGATCCAACGTTAACCCCTTTTCTTGTCCCCCTTCCCCTTCCCCTCTCTGCTGGCACACACCCACTTTTATATGGGCGCTGCACGCACGCCCATCCATGTAAGGTGAACGAAGGCGCAGACCAAAATTCGCGTAAACAATAAAAAAAATTACAAAAAAAAAAATAATTGAAACCGGTTGAAAATAAAACGTACAAGGGACAACGACAGCAGTTACTCTTGTTGTTGCTGTTTGTGAGTTGTTCTTGTGGGCTGCGTCTCTAGTTTTGGATTGTAATTAAAAAATGCAACGTTTCCATTCCATTTTATTGCACGCCAAACAGCAACAGTTCAATTAAGTATGCGCGCTCTCCCTCCCTCGCTCGCTCGCTTGCGCTCTCAGCGAGTGTGTGTGTGGATCGAAATGAGCTTTTGCTCAGCTGCAAACTGCATTGCGCTGCCAAAGCAAGCAGCTTTCGCATGTCGTTGCTCTGCTCGTTTTTGCGTGCACAAAAGCCACGCCCTCGCTCTGCGTCGCACTGGCTTCTTATTAGTGTTTTGATAATAAGCTTTTATATTAGTTGCAACTGTACACGTTGTGCGAGTGTGTGCCAGTGTGCGTGTGTGTGTGTGCCTGCACTGTTTACTGCGCTTTATCGCACAGCTCGTTCGCAGCTGAGCGCGGCGCAAATGTGCAAAATTCTAATTAACAATTTTATTAGCTATGGTTGAAAAATAATTCATAAATTCACTCTAAACAAAAGTGTAATAATCATAATTTTTATGAACGACTTCCATTATATTTTTGCTGTTGTCGCCATTGGCTTTTATAGCTTTGACATTTGCTATTGTTTTTGTTGTTGTTGTTGTTGTGTTGTTTGCGTTTTGAAATTAAATTACAAAATTTGCCGCAGCGATGACGTGACAGCAGCAGAACATGAATA
Source organism: Zaprionus ghesquierei (assembly GCA_018904095.1). Classification (NCBI taxonomy): domain Eukaryota; kingdom Metazoa; phylum Arthropoda; class Insecta; order Diptera; family Drosophilidae; genus Zaprionus; species Zaprionus ghesquierei. The sequence continues at coordinate 2,643,083 of JAEIGP010000602.1, read as the reverse complement.
CATACAAACATAATACTACATATATGGTGTATTTATGTCTGTATTGCATTTTCAAGCTCGCAGTCCGCTCGCCCCTTGATTTGCCCCACTGTCACTAAAAGGCAACAAATTTTCTTTGTCATTGCGGTTGAAGCGTCAGCGCCAGCTAGCCCCAAAGGCAACTGAAAACGCACGCTGGATACTTAATCAAATATTTTTACCGCCCTGACAACGTTATACAACAACAACACAGAGAGAGAGAGCGGGAGAGGGACACACTTTGCCCCCGAGAGCGAAAGAATTCAATACAAATCGTTGGCTGTCAGCGAACAAGAAGCCAAACAAATTATAACAGGTGCCGTTGGCTTTGCTGAGTGCATTAAGATCCACATCCACACACACACACACACACACAGCAAGCATGCACACACACACACACACGGGCGCAGAGATGCCCCCAAGTTATGCCTGGAATGGGGGCTCGATTCGGCTAATTTTCCACTGCTAAACTGTTGGGTCAGTTAAGCTCAAGAGAGAGAAGAGAGTGGGAGAGTGGGAGAGTGTGGTACAGCTCCCACAATCCACACACAGCCTCGCTCGCTGTGTGATTTAATGTGGGAATACACACCACACACACACGCTGCGTGTGGAATGAGAGGCTGGCGCTGACTTTGAACACGTGCGACACAAGAGAGACAACGAGACAATGGGACAGTGGAACAATGCGGCTGGACAGCCTGACCGAAAATGATAATTATGTGGAAGCTGGCTGCAGTTCAATTGCAATTGAATTCGAAATGTTCGGCATGTTCGAGCGCGTTACAACTTTACAATTGCTTGATTTAATTTAAAAACGATTCAGAAATCAAGACGAGAACTTCAATGGTTTTAAACTGTGCGTTTAACCCAAGTAATTAAAGTTGTGTGCCTCGAGTGACGGAACGGCAGTCGATGGACCGCAAGAAGTGAGTGCACTGAGAGAAATAGTTGTGTGGAAAGTAAAAAGGGGTAAATATTTTTGAAATATGACGCTAAAATTTTAGTATGAAATGAATTTAACTATAAAATAATTTACTTTTTATAAAAAAATTATTTTGCTTATGTTTTATATAATCTTAAGGCAGCTAAACATTACTACAATTTTTATTATATTTTAAGCAGACTATGCAATTTAAAATAAATTAATTAAAAATTGAAAAAAAATATATTTTTGTATTTCAACTGCCTTTAACATTTCTCTCGGTGCATGTAACTTCAGCTATGGGGCACGACTTCAACTTCAACTTCAACTGCGACTGCGACTCGCTTCATTTGGAAATTTATGACTTTTTGACAGCCCACATTATTGTTTAATCGTGACTTTTGGGCAAATCTCAGAGCCTCGTTTGCAGTTCCCATTTCACAGTACACACACACACATTTATTATGTGCATGCCCATAGGGAAGGAGAGCGCTAGGATTTGATACGACGATTGATATTAAAATATCGGACGTGCGAAAGGAACCAGCATAAAATTGAGTACGAGTTCATATTTAAGGTCCCATTCCGCGAGTCAAGTTTAATTAAAGACACCCACATGGCAAAGACATACTATGTACACTTCAGTTGACAATTGTAACCGATACACCCTGCTCTAACGGGGGAAGGGTGTATGCCACCCTCACAACCATCGATGTGCAGTTACAAGTTCAATTAACACAATCGACCAGACCAGACCGAAAAAGAACCTGAAACTTTGAATATTTATACGAAATTTCATGCAAAGCAGACGACGACAACGAAGAAGAAGTAAGTAAGAAAGACACGAAAATAATGAAAATGGGTAGGTAAAACGATGACGGGATGCGTCTGATGGTTTATGGGGAGCGATGTTTGCACAGGGCTATATCAAAAAGGGGCAATTTCGAGGTGATTCTTGACTGGCGAAGCTATTAAGAATTATGTAAACAGCATTATGGGCTGACTCAAGAGGTACAGTGGGCACAGGCTATGAAAAACTGCAGTTTTAAAAAACAAAAAGTATTTGTAATATAATTAAATTAAACAATATCTTTATGTAGACAATAAGATCTTTCTGAAATTTGTATAGACTGCCGTAACTCATAGCGAGTTACCACTGTATAAAGTCTGGCTCATTGTTGATCAACGCGGCACACTGTCTATCAACAATGAAATAAAAACGAAAGAAAAACAAAAAGGCCTAACAAGAGTTTTATTGAAGAAGACTCACTCACATACCTGTTGGAGCTGTGTGTGCGTGTGTTTGTGTGTGTGTGCCTGGTAGAGAGGCAATAAAACCCATTTAATATTCATTTAAGGTACTAACAAATAATGCAAATATTTGAACATTTTATTTACATATGAACGCCATCAAAGAGTTGAATTGAAAGAGATCTTTCAATTGATGAAAGCTGAACGAGATCCCACAGTAGGCCCGAGTTCAGGTATACCATATACCAGACCATCATACATAGGCCTAGGCTATGCTTAGCCCCGGCCGGGGTAAACGATCCAACCAAGAGGCTCCACAGCGCTCAAAAAAAAAAAAAAAACAGATGAATCTATTTGTGTTTATGCGCATGTGTCTATGCACTTAGTGAGTGCGAGTGTGTGGTGTGAGTGTGTGTGTGAGTGTGTATAATAAATGCGTTGTATGACCATTTAGCATGTCACCTTTTAACGGCTTCATCGCAAACAAAACGTACACATCGACGGCAAAAAAATACACTCAATACACTCATAACTGCCATAGCCAATATTCAATATATCCCATAACGAGTACACTCACTCTTGGCTCTTGGTTCGTCTCGTCTCGCCTCGCCTCGCCTCGTCTCTGCGTTAATTTTGAATCAACAATTTGACATTATAATTACGTTTCGAATCATCCGGTAAACACACGAAACGCTCAAAGAAGACTCCAAGAATTGCAGCAATACAAAGCTTTTAGTTATTGTAGCCAAAGACAGGCCGAAAAGGGAGAGAGAGAGATAGCGATTTGCTGTTGACTTTACCGTCGGCAAAGTAGCACAATAATTGGCAACAATTTCATTGCTATTATGACACCTGCCTGGCGCCGCATCCGTGTCGAAGGCGTGCCAAAACGCATTATGAACTTTAATCGCAGCAAAAACGAATCTCAATAAAATAGCAAAATGGGAAGTACGAAAAAGGTGAGAAGAATGACGGTAAACAAGGAGGTAGAAAAACTAAATTTCGAATTTGCGAGAATTCCAAATGAATTTACATCGAATATTCAAACTAAATGCATAAAGTTAAGCAAAATAAACAATTTAAAGTGGAATAAAACCCATATAAGGTCGAACAAAACAATAAAATTTTAGTTTATTGATAAAAATATCTATAGTTTAATGATGATTATATAATAATTCTTTTGTTCCACTCAAAATATTCTATTTTTTATTATTTATTTCATTTTTATTAAGAGAAAATGGTTAAAATTTTCTAATGATTTTAAAATTATATTTTCATATATATATGTTAAATGATGATTTTATAAACATTTGTTTGTTCCACTCAAAATACTCAGTTTTTCCACTGTATAGTCAATAAAACCAAATTAAATGGGGATTATTGCGAAAAAATATAATTTTTTTTAGGAAAAAATGTTTAAAATTTTCTAACGATTTTAAAATTATATTTTCGCTGCACCTAAAATACTCAGTTATCCCATTGTATATGGTAGTCAATAAAAATGAGTTGGATTTATTGAGAGAGAATTATTAAAACCTATATAAAAGACGGTTTTATTAATTTTTTATTTCTCCACTCAAAATACTCAACCATCCCACTGTACAAAGTGCACTGTAAGCAAAGCCTTACAATTTTCTATTTTCAATACTTTTTCATAACATAAATTTATAAAATTTTCTTGCATTTTAAATTTCTCACAGTTTATCGCATTGCATTTAATTTCACCTTTCTTTTTATTTTTTGTTTATTTTGAGCTTACCAAATCGTCGCCCAGATCGGAATCGCGTTCAATTGTGTTGGTTGAACGGCCGCTGCAATCCATAGTCGGGTGCACACGCAGTTGCATTAGAGCGAGCTTTTCCTTCTGTGATCCGCTGCGAGTGAAACTTGAAATTGATTAACGTTTCGCAGGGGGCGTGGCAGGGGTAGAAGGAGTAACGCGATTTATAGCGAAATTATTGAAAACTTTTAATTTACACACTGCACACTTTGTTTTTGTTGTTTCGCTTTTGCGCTCTCTCTCCCTTTGGCTTTGCGCTTTCTTTTGTTTGCCTTGGTTGCTGCGTTTATAACACTTCGATTCACCGTTATCAAATAATCGAGTTGTCACCTTTTGCTGCTGTCTCGTTAAAGCACCGTTATATATCGCGTTATATTTGTTGTTGTTTCTTTGCTTCTTCATTAATTTCTGCACATTTTCGCAATTAAAATGTAATTCGATCGAAGTGTTTTCTGTTTTCTTGCTTAGCTCCTTTTCGTAGGCGCGCACAACACACACACACACACGTAGGCACTCGCACACACACACGCACGCGTAGAGACACAACACGGATCACATCGAAGCAGGCAGGCAGGCGCTGGTGTTGTTGCTGTTGTTGTTACCTGTGTGTAGATCGGCTCCTGCTGCTGCTGCTGCTGCCTTTTTATTAATAACAATTTGTTCATCTAAATATTTGAAACGCCTCGATAATTCTATAATAATAATATTATTATAATAATAATCCACTCGCGCACACTGTCGTCCGCCGCAGTCGCCCGACGCACACGGAACTCCAATTGGGAATAAAAATGATTCTCTCATCACATCAAAAACGACGCGGCAAAGAGACGAGCGCAGCCGTTGGCACGCGCTCTCTCGCTCAATGTGCCATCCCTCTCTCGGTGTGTGCAAACGGAATGGAACGAGCAGTGGCTGCACGCGGCCGATTTGATTGCGAGCTCGCTTCGTTTCCATTTCGTTTCTCAATCGTGTGCAATAGAGTGAGTGAGAGAGAGAGAGAGCGCTTACTCTCTTGCGCTAGCTCGGCCAATCGGATTGTCGTTTCGGCTGCGCTCAGGTGGCATTCAATTAAATTTGTAATCGTAATCTATGCAATACGAAACTCGTGTGTGTATACAATGCGCTCGCCGCTCATTCGTTCGCCACAGGCGCACACACACACACACACGCACGCGAGCACTCTCACACGTATTGTGGCCCCCCTGTGTGCGTGTGTGTGGGTTGTTAGTGTGCCTACACTGCTGAGCATGTTAATGGGGCGCGCTGTGAGTGTTGGCGCTGTGCTTGCTCTGTGTGCCAATAATTTTGTAGTGCAGTGTAGCTGAGAGAGTGCCCATGTGTGCGTGTAGCTTTCAATCATAAATGTGCCGCGCTTTTTATACGCGTTTTAATTTCAAATACGCCCTTTTCATATGCCGCGGGGCGTCAACCAATTCGCAGCCAAATGGCGTTTGATATGCAGAAAGGAGAGAGAGAAAGAGAGAGAGAGAGCGCGGCCAGGAAAAACCGGGTGTGCCCTGCTGCCTCCTCTGTGCCCAACAATGTGAAAACTTTTTGCAGGAAACTTGATTAATGATTTGCGAGATAAATTACACTTGTAATGGCTCCGCAAAGCGATGCATAGGTGGGTGGGTGGATAAGATAGAATGCCGTTACGGTTACCGTTACATTTGTACCGTGTACGCAGCAGCCCCGCAAAATGATTTCGATTTTCACTAATTTGAAATTGATGAAAGCAGCGCAGTCGACAGTGGCAGCGGCAGCGGTAGCGATCAATTTTCGCATAAGTGTCTGCGAAGATATATTTGCCAGCATATAGCAGTATATAGTATATATAGTTGTGTGTGCGTGTGTGTGTGTGTAGGGAGCGCAGGCGCCCTTAGCACAACGAGGGCTGCGCGCCACCCCACAAGCGCCAATGACGAGGCGCGGCGACGACCCACAGACTTGACTGATGATGAAGTGAGAAAGTAATTAAATACAATTTTAAATGTGACTAATGAGACGACGTCAAATTCGTGGCGCAAATGAGTCGCCCCACTGTGGCCAAGAGGGCGGGTGTGGGGGGGTGCGAGGCTGCTGGGCGCAACGCATTTATCAATATTCAATAAATAGAACAACATTTTCGCACGCACACACAGACAGACAGGCAGGCAGACAGACAGCTTCGCTGAGCAGGAATTTGTATCTCGCAGATACAAGATACACACACACACACGCTGCTCTACCTATAACAATTACCGTTTGTTGTTGCCGTTGTTAACTTTCATTTGGGGCCAAAGCTATTTGATTTTCAAAGTACGTTCCGTCGCGCTTTTCGAATGCTAAAAAAACACTCGACAAAAAAAAAACGAGGAAAACACAAAATAAAGCACAGGTGAAATTTGTTGTACATTTGTGTTTAATTCATAGACACACACACACACAGACACACTCGTACACATGGGTAAATACGTGTTCGCGGCGTCGTTTATTTGTCAACACGTCCATTTCCTGCATTTTGTGTTTTAGCCGAAAAATGAAATATATATGTACCCGAAACAATTTGAAAATAAATAAATACATAACCGATAGATACAGCTAGAGATACAGATACGAATTGTACATATAGATACATACTACATTTATGCATATTGCATGTTATTGTCCACACACATCCGCTCATTAGGCGTGAATGAGTCTCGCTTCTTTTCTATGGGGACCTCATTCGGATTTCGGAAATTACACTTATCCATCAAGCGGTGCGACTTCGCTGGAAAAGCAACAACACTTTTTTGGGAATCTTTCGGAATTCGATATTCTGACTAAGTGGGGAAGTTTCTGCTACACTAAATCGCTGCGCTCGATAAAGCGTGACAACATTTAGGCAGCAACTATATACCAACTTTTGGTATTACTAAGACTTACAACGCGCCATGGGGAATTACACTCTGCTTTGGGTTCTGTGCCGCACTTAAGCGTCATCAACAAGTAGTTTAGTTCCCTTAAAAAACTTAAGATAAACAACGTGAATCATGTTCGAATTAAGTTTTCTTTTGCTTATGCATATTATTTAAACATTTTATGGGCAAACACATAAATTGTTTGCCTTATCTTTATTATTTTATTGCTTAGGATTGTCAACAAAGTTGGAAAAATAATATTTTTATTATACTGTGTAAAGTTATGGTTGATATTTTTCAGATTTTATGGCTTTATTGCTTGATAACAATTAGAAAATAAATATTTATACACAAAGCAAATTTTTATTTTTTTCTGATTTCTTTATTAAAATTTTTTTTTATTTTTTTGAAATTAAATTTTAGTTAAATAATAAATATATTCTAATTTTTTTAGCTTTTAAACTTTTATAAGAATTTTTATTCAATTAAATTTTTAGTAAGTATTTTTTATAATTTTATTTTATTGTTAAATAACAAAAATATTTAAATATTTTAGCTTTTAAACTTTTATAAGAATTTTTATTCAATTAAATTTTTAGTTAGTATTTTTTATTATTTTATTTTATTGTTAAATAACAAAAATATTTTAATTTTTTAGCTTTTAAACTTTTATAAGAATTTTTATTCAATTAAATTTTTAGTTAGTATTTTTTATTATTTTATTTTATTGTTAAATAACAAAAATATTTTAATTTTTAAGCTTTTAAACTCTTATAAGAATTTTTATTCAATTAAATTTTTAGTTAGTATTTTTTATTTTTTTTATTTTGTTGGTAAATAACAAAAATATTCTAATTTTTTAGCTTTTAAACTTTTATAGGAATTTGTATTTAAATACTTATTAATTATTATTTTTTTTATTATATGATTTGTATAACTATTTACATTCTTTATTTATTTCTATGTCCATTTTTGAGGGTTGACTTTAAATGAAATAAATAAATAATTTCAAATGCTTTCACAATTTCAAGAATTCTTTCAAATTTCAACAGCTGAGCCGCACCAAATTTCTTTGCTGTTTGAAGGGTTGTAGATCCATTTCGAAACCAGTTCTATAAACCAGTTTGCCGCCCCAATTTACATTTTAAGCAGAACTGCAAGAAAAACAACATAATTAGTAAAAGTTCTCAAGAAAAAAAAAAAGTATTTCTAAATTTTATTGTAAATGCTTCAATATTATAAATATTTAGTGTTTTTAAAAATCCTTATAATCTACAAATTTCAGCAAAAAATAAACACAAAATTTACTCAATTAATTTACCATTTATTATTAGAGAGAGAAAAGAAAATTATAATGGGCCAGCCCACAAGTTGCAGATACCTCTTCGAATGTGGCACAGCTTCAAATGTAGATCATCCTACTCAGTTCATCTCTTACTCTTCCTCTCTCTTTCTGTTTATACCTCTTTCTGGTTGTGCTCGATAAAAAATGCGAATTTAATTACATATAATTTTCGCCCCCCTTCCGAAACATTTACAATTTCAACGCGCGACTCTCATGCACGTATTACAAATAGCTATAAATGGGGTACATAAATGGGCACCGGGGTCAATTAATAAAACACCATTTAAGTTGATCATTAATTCAGAAAATGCAATTTGTCAATTCTCGGTCTGGTCCAACCGTCCATGTGGCCAACGTGTGAGAAAGCGTCTTCGTTGAACTAACAAAATCTGAGAGATGAACGCGACTGGAATCTGGTTAAGCATACTACGAATGGATAGCTGGCCCTGGGGGCCACAAGAGTATGCTCATAGTTAAAGCCAAATTGATTGAACAGATCAACAACAGATGAATGAACGAACTCTCGACGAGCCCCACAATGCGATAATTGATGATATTTAACCAATCTCTGAGCGAGTCAGTCTATTTGTAGCCATGCAAATGGCCAGCGGATCTCTTGCACGGAATCGAATCGTTTCACACACTCACCCAAATTTGGCTTGCGGCCTCAACAACCCAAAAAAAAAGGGAAAAAAACCGAAACAAAATAAAGCTAACTTCAGCTTGAGCGTTTCATTAATAATTTGGTATTTATCTGTGGAAATAAACTTTTCCAAGACAGTTAGAAGCGTGTTTGTCGAATTCATTCACAAATCTTCGAAATTTGTCCAGTTATGTGTGGATATATCTCAGAGTGGACATCATTAACTTGCCGGGCAACAACAACACGAACAGCTCCATTTACAGGGCACATTGCGCCGCCAACTTCCTCGGCGGCCCATGGCATATGCTAGTTTATTTATATTTACTTCGCTGCTGATACCCTGTAAGTTATAAAAGTGGGTTGAGTGGGGTAGTATATGTCATCTAGTAGGACTAGCGTACTTAAGAGCTTGCTCAATATAATAAAAGAGGCGATTCGATAGTCAAAGTGTATAGGAAACGTTTCCCTTTCTTTAAACTGGCAGATCTCTGAAGTGTGCAGATCTAGAGTGCTTAAATTTTGTATGCAGTTTAATGAGTATATAAGACATATAACATGTTTCTTTTCCGATTCCAAAAACAGCTTATATAAGTGAAGTATCAATTTAAAGTTTTGTATATATAGTATTTTTAACAATTGTTTCCCAATTTACAGCGTATCTGCTAGCGCAGCATATATTCATGGTCTGCTCCTCATCTAGATCATTTTTAGTTATTATAATTTTTTGTTGTGGAAATATTTTTAATGAAGTCGAGCAGTGGCGATCCAAAAATAGAATATCAATTTGGGCAAAAAGCATAACGGATGCGCCTGTCAATATTTTGACAGATTCTTTGCCTCCCTCTCTCCTCTTTGCCGAGCCCCCCCCTAAAAAAGAAAGACACGAAGAGACTTGCTGACGGCGCATCTGGCTGCGACTTCGCCAGACTCCGTGTAACGCCGCCTTCCATTCCGGGAATGTTACAGCCGAAGCCTTTAATTGAATTTCGCTCGAGTTGATGGAACTGTATGTATGTATATATTGTATGTATATACAGGGTATATGTATGGGGAATCAAGAGAAACGCACAAATAAATAAATGGATTTTCGTATAAAACTTCAGAAATGATTAATATGCGCTAATGTTTTATAACTTTGCCCTTAATATGCATTCATATCAAGTCCTGAAAGCCTGCGCAGACAGAGAAACAATAAAACCGATGCGAGTTCCGAAACGATCTCAGCCCCCATACCCATACCCATACCCGATCTCAGTCCCAGCCCCAGAGTTCCATCCAGTTTCAGTCTCAACTTCAGCCTTAAAATGCCAAAAGCGATAAAAGAATGAACCGTATTGCCTTTGTCTGGCACACAGCATATGTACACACACACACACACACACACACACATACAGATACACAGATACACCCTCGTGTGTATCTTTGTGAGGGGCCCGTCGTTGTGGCCACGACACATCAACTGTTTGACTGATCTCGATCTTAACTGCTAATGACTTTAATCGTTAATCTCTGACATAAAAATTTTGATTGAACAAAACTGCAATAAATTATGAAAAAATACCAAAAATATAAAAAATATGTTTTTGTTTCGGTTTCCTTTCGAATTTTTCGATTATGGGTGGTATTTACTTTTTTCTGACACTCATTAATTATTTGATTGCCCTGAACTTCTGAAGTTGATCGAGTTGCGAAATGGGAAAGAAATATATCAAAATTCCCTATAAAGAAATATATATCGAAATTCTTTAAAATTTCTTAATCTCCCTTAATCCTGTATACTATGTTATTTATTATACCCGCTACTCATAGAGTGGAAGGGTATTATAATTTTGTTCATACCGAAAATGTATGTATGTAACAGGCAGAAGGAAACATCTACGACCCCATAAGGTGCACATATTCTGGCTCAGTATCGATATAGCCATGTCCATCTGTCCGTCTGTCCGTCCGTGCGTCTGTCCGTCTGTGTGAAAATCTAGATCTCAGCAATTAGGACTACTAGCTAGGACTACTAAATTTTGTGCCAATATATGTTATTATTGGACGCTCGTCAAGTTTATTTTGCATTTTTTTTGACAACGCCCCCTTCCGCCCCCGTAAATTGAAAAAAATCGATTACAAGCGCAATTTTGTTGCCATATTGTTCATTTTCGGTTTATATCATAACTATAGCTAGCCAGAAGATCTCTAAAAATTTGGTAACAATTGGATAATACACACAGAAGTTATTTAACTCAACGTTTTCCATAACTGTAAGCAGTGCTGGAAAGCGGGTATTTAACAGTCGAGCACTCTGTCGATTGTAGCTTTCTTACATGTTTTAGCTAAATTATAGAAAATTCAATTAAAATATTATCATATTATTCTTTACCTAGTTTTCTTCAAATATTTATCGAGTTGCATTTCCAACCTCCTAAGTATATACTCAGCTATTGCCATCTCTTTCGCATGGCACTCATAATGCATTGAAATGCGATAATTTCATTATGTTCATTCCAAGCTCTGCACACACACGCCCCACTGAGTCTCTTGTCGCGGGGATGGCGATTATAAAACCATAAAAATACAAATACAATGCGAATGACATCAATAATGACATTGAATTGGTGGCTCTTGTTGTTGTTCTTATTGTTGTTGTTATTGTTGTTGTTGCTTTATTGTTGTTGCTGCTAATGTGTTGTTTTGTATGGTACGTTACCATTAAGCAGGGTGTTTTGACTTATTGAAGAGGTTTGTAACAAGCGGAGGGTAGAGAATTTAAGCAAGAATAAATGAGGTTAAGCAATACAATATGTATATCGATAGTAATTGATAAATTATCGATAGTAAGGCAAAAAACAAACAATACTTTGATATGTACAAATTTATAATGAATGACTTGATATGAAAAAATATCGTGATATCGATAGTAATAAACAAGCTATCGATAGTCATATGTGGAAAATCGATAATTTTAAGCGATGTTTATAAGCACTAATATCTCATTCACTGACAAAATCAGTCATAAATCGGCATACATTAATTATCGATATTAAATTCTTTGTTATCGATAGTTTTAAAGCCAAAAATATCAAAATCATATTATTTTCCACTGATTAAGCACAAGGAAACGTGCGCATAGATTAAATTATAATAAATTAAATTATAATATATTTATCGATGTATGGTGGTATCGATACAATCGATAGTTTTAAAGTAAAAATATCAATATTAAATAATTTTCCACTTAAACATAGACTTTATGACTATTGATATTGAAATACTGAAATTATAATAGAGTTATCGATACCACCATATATCGATAGTTCAATTTGCAACACTTACAGCAATCTCCCTACAGGTAGAGCACTCAGAGACTCACCTTGCTTGCGCTACACCTTTGCCATTGTTCTCTTCCTTCACTTCCACTTGCTTTTCCCCTTCCCTCTCTGCCTCTGCCTGTTGGCCATTCTGCTTTGCTCTGCACTGCCTCTGCGCTTTATACGTCTATGCTTGCGCCCGCTGCTTTATTTATTGTCTGTTTATATGCGAGCCGCAATTGAGGCAGCGGCACGGCTAATATAAATATAAATAAAATAATAATAAGAACAGCAGCAGCAACAACAATGATAATACCCACTGTGCCGGCGCTTGTGGGGCTTCGATAGGTGCTGGCGTTACGTATACGCCATGTGTTTTGCGCGAGTGACGCGCAACTGCCCCGACGCGAATGTCATGTGAATATGCCGCGCAAGTCAACAAACTATTTCGATCAAGAAATTTATATATTAAATCGAATGCCGCAACCACCGTGCCCCAACCAACATGTCCAGCTGTCGGTGTCCATTGAGCGAGCACAGTGGGATAAGCTAATGCATAGACAAACACACACACAGAGAAAATAAATAAATAAATTAGACGAGCTGCGATTTAAATTCAAGAGAAAACAGCGGAAAATAAGATTGACGACAGCGACACGTTGATTAATTAATCTGATGCGTAGCTGACATTTTTCGGGCGTCCGCTTGGCGCGCCCGAGTTTTGCAAATGTATCTGTATCTATAGCTTTAGCCGTGTAGTTTATCCGTTAGCTACTTGCATAAGCAGCCGCACAGGAAGTGTTGCGTTTTCTACACGCCCACGCGGCGGCGTCTCCAGCGCATATCAAAATTTTGGAAAACATTAATGGGTAACCGGGTGTGTGTGTGTGTGTGTGTGTGTTGCGTGCTGAAATCAAATCCCCATATAGCATGACATCAAACAATTCCCCAGTTGTCGCTGTCCATTCCATTCCATTCGCATTTTAATTTGGTTGACTTTTATAAATCGCGCGACATATCGCACAATGTTGGAAAATGGAAAATGTTTTGAGGTGAGGGGCAAAATGTGAATGAGATTTGCCTGGGGGGGGCTGTGGGGGCAACTTTGTGTGTGTTGCTTTTTATCAACAACTGCTTTGATATGGCAAAAGATGATTTGAGTAGCGTAAAATCAACGAAGTTGGCATACGCTTTCCCAAAAGATGCATAGATTAAGTAAAGAAATAATAAAGAACTTTTGTGTTATTTCCTTATAGTAAGAATATTTAAAAATTTTTTGGTTGGCTTAAAATTTTTTTATAATTAAAATTAAAAATTAACTTACATTTTTAATACCCTTCAACAAATTTTTTAAAAATTATTGCAGATGGGATATAAATTTTGGACAGAAGTTTGCAACGCAACTTAGGAGACATCTCCGATCCTATAAGATATATATATTCTTAATCAGCATCAATAGGAAAATCGAACTAGCTATGTCCGTCTGTCTGTCCGTCTGTCTGTCCGTCGGTCTGTCCGTCTGTCTGTCCGTCTGTCTGTCCGTCTGTCTGTCCGTCTGTCCGTCTGTCCGTCTGTCTGTCTATCCGTCTGTCTGTCCGTCTGTCTGTACGTCTTTCTGTCCGTCTGTCTGTCCGTCTGTCCGCACTGTAAATAAGTCGGAACAAGTCCGTCCGCCCGCCGATATATCCGTCTGTCTGTCCATCCGAACCTATCGGTCCGACTTCTATTGCAAGAAACTAGTATCTCATTTTAGAGCTATCTTTATGAAACTTGGTATACGTGCTTCTCATTGCTGCACGCTGTAAATAAGTCGGAACGAGCCGGATCAGACCTATATATCGTATAGCTGCCATAGAACCTATCGGCCGACTTTAGTCATTTTTCAAGATATCATTATAAAACTTTCCAGATATATGTCTAAGTGCATCCATTAAATGCTGAGCAAGTTTTCTTAAAATCGGACAGATATATCGTTAAGCTGCCATAGAACAAATTGGCCGATTAGGTAGTCTTTTTTTTTTGTTAATTATTTAATTTTAATTTATAATAAATTTCATTATTTTTTTTCTTTAAAGTATGGTTGTTATTGTTAATTATTTGTACAACATTTTTTTTTATATTTTTTCTACATAATTTAATAAATAAAATAAATGAACAGAAACAATTTTTTTTGGCATAGAATCAAAGCAAAATACCCTCTTTAATTCGATTTAAATCGCAATTTCGAAAATGAATTCACATTTTTTTCACATATCGTTTTATAAAGCAATAAATCAGCGTTATATGCGCAGTGGTATTAAGAAATAAATCAGTCTGTTTATATCTAAATATATCTGATTAGTGGCTACAAGGGCAGCGTCACAGCAGCAACAACAACAACAACTTGTTGTTTATTTTTATAAATCCGCATTCATTAAGACGCTCCACAGCGCTGTTGCTATAACTCTATACTAGTATATAGGTATCTGTAGCGCATCGATTAACCCCAAATGCCCCCGAAAATATTTCAGCTGGAAAGCAGGTAGATAAATCTTACAGATATATGTCTTTATATGAGAGCGCGAGAAGGCATAGGCAGATCTATCGATTTCCCAGTCAAATTAACTTGTCTAACGTTTTTGCTTTTCGCGCGGCCTTTGACCTTTGCTGTCGTCGCTTGGCCACTTAATTAATATGGCAAATAATTAATTGCAAAAAGCACGAAGCGGAGGAGAAGGAGATGGATGGGAAAGAAGAGGGACCGAAGGAGGAGCAGCAGCGGCAGTTATGGCCCACAACGATTGTCTATCTCTTTTTAGATTCATTGATATGGACACTCGGGCGCATGTTTATGGCCAACGGGGCGTATTAAATTTACGACCGTGCATTAAAATGTTGCAACAAAATGGCTGCCGGCTCCGGCTGTCCAACACTGGCCCAGGCGACGAGGCCAGCAACAAAAAGAAACTCGAGGAGAGGCGCAAAACAAAAACAAAAAAACAAAAGGTTCAAACTGTCGAATTATAATAAACGTCGTCGTCTCAACGGCAATAAATAATAGATGGGGCAGCGAAATAGGTATAAGTTTTTACATCGAACCCGTTGATAGGGCCAGCAGAGCGTGAGCGAGCTAGCAATAGAGAAGTGAGCTGTGAGTGGTAGAGATAGAGCAAAAAGAAGATAGCCAGCAAGTGGTAGTCGAAAGAGTAGAAGAAGTCAGTGAGAGAGCTCTACACACAAGCAGTGCAGACAAAGAGGGAAAGAGAGAGAGAAAGAAAGAGAGAGAGAGGAAGAGAGACAGAGAGGGAGACACAATCACAATAGAGCACCGAGACGAGACGTAGCTGGCGCAAAATGCGAATAAGCCAAGCACTAAATTATGTGCACAGTGGAATAAAAGCACAAGAAAACTAGGAAATTATTTTTATAAAAAAAATTATACTAAAAATCTTAATATTTTCTATTTAAGGTAATGTTATTATATAAATGCACATGCAACTGTGAGAAAATGAAGAAAAGCCTTTACTTTAATAACAAATTTACAGCTTTTATTACGATTTTTTTGGGTCTAAAAGGACTTCAAGATACTTAAAAAGTATGTAAAAGTAAAATAAAAATTTACATTAATATTTGCACAACATTTTTTCTTTTAACCACAAATTTAATGTATTTTTGATTAAATTTAATATATTATTAATTTAAATATTCCCTATTAGGTGATGTAATAGTAAATTATTTTATTGAATTTTATTTGTGACTTATTAAAGAAAGTAAAAAAAATTTGCTTTGGGTAAGCAATTTTAAAAGGAAATGTTGTAATATTTGAAATATTTTCGTTTATGGATTTTTTTATAAAGATTTTGTAATATTTTTTGAATATTTTGCTTTGTGGATTTTTTTATACAAATTTTTTCATTTTTTAAATATTTTCTTTTATGGATTTTATAAAAAATAAATTTTCTTAAAATTTAAAATATTCTACCAAATGTTTTTAATATCATACATTATAATATCGCAACTGTTTAATTTGTCTGCGTCAAATTTGAGCTCACTATTTATCATGCCGGCACCACTGTGCCCCTTCAACTTGCCGCGACCGCAGTTGCTGTACTTTTGTCATATGGAAAATCATATTGTGCCATGTATATGCATGATGTATTTGCCTTTTTTTATGTTTTTATGCTTAAAATGGAATTCAGCCGGACTAAAGAGCAACACTTGCACACACACACACACTGACGTGCAGTTACAATGTAACAAGCAACAACAACTGCAACTTGGCTATGACAGTGAATGAAGCAATGCAGTCAGTTCGGACAAGCTGTGAAACTGGCAAAAGACCGAAGAGTGCCTGAAACCTGAGACCGAAGCGATCGCGCAGAGACTCTGGTGAGAGTTGCCAACTGCAAATGGCTCATAGCTTTAGCTTAACGCTGATCGATTGCAAATAGGTCTAGGGATCTAAACGCCCCCTTGGGCCTGACTTTGACTTGAGTGCAGTTCGCGCACAAACCTCATGATGGCAGCTACTTGTAGGGCTAACACATATAGCAGCCATATAGCTGTAAATATGTCTGCCGTATACATATATGTTCGTGTTCAGCAGGTCGATAATTGATTGCCACATAATTTATGTCATTTCATGTGCGTGCCGTTTGCTAAATACAAAATGCAACGATGCGCAGCGAATCTGGCAGGCACTCACACTCAAGCACTCACACTCGCACTCATATTCGTATACGCATTCGCATTCGCATTCACATTCGCAGTTTTGCAGTCGTCGCAACAGTAAAAATCGCTGTAGGTTTCGTACTATTGTTATAATGCGTAGGCTATGCTGCCCCACCCCCTGACCCCTCTTTCAGTCTCCAGCCTAACCTCTCTCCTAGAGCTCTGTACACCCCTTTTGCCTGCCTCTTTTCTCCATCCAATGTTTGTTATGTTAATGAACTCTGGCAGCTACGACGCGCTCCATGCGAATCTTAGGCACACACACTGAGAGAAGTCTTGAGTCAGCCAAAACTTTCATCATTAAAGAAAATTATAGCCAAGTTGCTGTAATGCAGACGAACAACAACGACAACGACAACGACAACGTCGACGTCTCTCGCAGCGCGGCAGGCAACGAGTCGACGGAGTCGGAGACGCGGCGTGGAGCGTTGCACACAAAAAGTGTTTATGGCCAGAAATCCGTCAACATATTAACACTAAATATTAAAACGTACAAGCGTGTTTATGCATAAATATGTTGCCATATGCACACACACACACACACACGCACACTGTTGCATGTGCTGCAGCTTGGCCACCGGACACGTCTGCACGGCAGGCAGGCTGGGCGACTGCGTCAAGCTGCGTCAAGCCGATCCTCACATCATTTGTTTTGATTAGTTTTCGAGCTTTGCGCTTAGTGTTAATCGTTAAAAGCTCTTTAAAAGCTGCCCGAAGATTAAAGTTGCTTTTATTAGGCGCGTATTAAAGATACTAACTATTATGTTTATAATCATTTATGATGGCAAGTGATTAAATTGATTTGAATAAGCCTGATTGGCGTAGAAGAGCTTATACCCTGTAAAAGGTCAGCTTATTGAATAGTATAAAGGGTAAATTTTATATGTATTAAATTTGTCTGACAGTTAAAGTTGTCTTTAGCTCAGCTAATAGCTGTGGAAGCTATTATACCCTGTAAGAAGTCATCATAATGGCAAGAAAATAGGGTATTTTGTCTATATTATCGGAAATTGAAGTCCGAAACTGTTTTGAAATCGATTTTTATACTAATTATGACTCGCCTTATTGTTTAAAAACAAAAACAAATAAAAAAAATTTTCAAAAAAATTTTGAAATTTTTGCAAGGGAAAAAATCAAAAAAATTTTATAATTTTTAAATTGTAAAATTTTAATGAAGATTGAATAATAAAACAATAAGATGAAAAATGTGGTATAAAACATCAAAATCGGTTGATTTTTAAGCAAGTTATGCGAGTTATAAGTCAAGAAAAATTAGAAAATTTCCGAAAGGTGCATACAATTTTAAGCGGTTGTTTTTGGTTTAAGTTTCGCAGAAAACTTGGAAAGATTTTCAATTTTTTATCGAAATAGATAAATAAATAAAACTGTAAGATTTTAATTTAAAATTAGATTATTTTTATTGATGTTATAAGTGTTGAAAGTTAAGATCATAATAATAAACAAGAACATCTTCGACTCCTGCTATTTCTCTTCTCATCAATTTTACCACACTTATAAAAACATCGGCCACATGTGGCGATCTCACATACATATTTAGTGTCAATCAATTCATAACCGCATCTATTAGATATACTCAGGACCCCTCGATAGTTTGTTGCTTGTTCCCTGCCTCATCAGAGTTGCATCGATCACTTGACACCCGCACAACATGCAGCATGGGGTGTGTCGATGAAATGATTATTGAAGACTTTGTTGTGGGCCCCAAAGTAGAGGGTCTTTTTTGTAGGGAGTTGGGGAGCTGAATACTGGCAATACTTGCCTGGCTGACTGGCTGCAGTTTTATTTTGCCTTCCGCTGTGGCAGCGATGAAAGATGCCGAAATACTTAAACGATTTTTAATAATTTTATGCGTTTTCCGCGAAGATGTACGCATAAAATACAACAAATGAAGAGCAAAAGCAGCGTTATACGCCCTCAATGATTTACACACACTGCAAGAGGCAAACGCGAAGGCAACGGCGACGGCGACAGGAGTGGCAGCGGGAGAGGAGCTGCAGCGGGGGCAGCAGGACAAGAACGCTAGCGAGGAAGCTACAGCGGACGGGGAAGGGTGCGAGAGAGGGGCAGTGACTGGAATTGGGCCTGACCTGGTCGCCTTGTGCCAAAGACGCGATAGCAGTCTGCACAGTGGGACAGACTATGTTAACAATAGCTGATAAAAAAGAAAAGGCAGGCAAAGGTAGGAAAATGTTTAAGTGAAGGCCAAAAAACATGTCAAATCATGCCAACCAAAACAAAATGTCTTTGTAAAACCATTGACAAACCTTCTAATCTCACTTTTAACCCACCAAAACTTTTTATGCCATTGCATATGGTATATTAATTTTGTCCAGAAGTTTGCAACGCACCAATGGAGACATCTCCGATCCTACAAAGTATATACATATATTCTTAATCAGCATCAATAGGGGAATCGAACTTGCCATGTCCGTTCGTCCGTCTGTCCGTCTGTCCGTCCGTCCGTCTGTTGCAACGCAAACTAGTCCCTCAGTTTTAGAGCTATCTTGTTGAAATTTGGTATACATGTTTCTTATTGCTGCACGCTGTAAATAAGTCGGAACGAGCCGGTTCGGACGGATATATCTATCGATAACCTATCGGTCGAATTTTGTTATTTTTTAAGATATCGCCATTAAACTTTTCCTAGCTGTGTCTAAAGATTTTCTTTAAGGGCTATGCAAATTTTATGTAAATTGGACCGATATATCGTATCGGTAGCCTTTCTTTCTTGTTTTAAGCAATATCTAAATTTTGGCCTTGTTAAAATCTACTAAAATGTAGACATGTATTAACCGGGGGTAATCCTTCTAACCTTTCATTCCATCTACTGTTACTTTGTAAAATTAGGCAATTTGGAATTTTGTTTATGCCTTGACACCCTAAGTCGTAATTCTATATTTCAAAACTGGCGGTCTAGGCAAATTTACAATTTTTTAATTTATTTGGCAATTTTAGCGCTAGTACAACTAACTCCTTCTATTTCAGACAATTTCACAAACTAAGTACACAGTTTTTTAAACCATTTCAACAAACAAAGAATACATAAATATTTTTATTATTTTGTAATAATTTTGCCAAGCTTGCACCACGGTGCGCTGTGGCAGCGAACTGAAATGTTTTCATTTTGATCTCTTTACGCTGCGTTGGTGTTCGGGGTCTTTCTGCCCATGGCTCGGTTCTGGTTTATGCAAACGCATGTGTGTGTGCGTGTGTGTGTGTGTGGTGAGTGTATTCGTGTGTGGAGAGTCGCATTGAGGTTTTTTCATCTTCTTGCAACAAGTTTACAGCTTGTTGCGCTTCGCCTGTGATTTGCAGCGTTTAATAGGCGCACTTCAAATGCTGCGCGAATCGCCGCTCTTCCCCCCTTCCCTTCCTCTTTACGCTGCAAATGATTTCCCTGAATTGCTTTATTATTTCCCAAGTGCCACACGTGGGCGCAGAGCAGAGCAGCGCAATCGAAGTCGCAGTTGCCCCCGGGCTTTAATAAATTTTATAGTCACACGAGGCTCGCGTCGGCAGCTTCGGAGTCTAGTCTAGGTCTGGGATTGGGTCTGGGTCCGAGTCCGAGTCTGAGTCTGTGTCTGTGTCTACCCGGCGGCGCGTATCAATTGCCTTGTTTATTACTAATTGAATTCGCAGCTTCGATTCAAAGGTGAAATCAATTGACTAACCTGTCTGTACAGGTGTGAAAATTGAAAAGCTGTAGAAACTGAAGTGGAAATACTAGAGGAAGTTGGGCAGTTTCCGTTACACTGCGGCGTTTCCCACGCTATTTTTCGGACTGCATTTCGGACACCGCCAACGATTGTTGGGCAATTAATTAGCACTGCGTGAACTGCGACGACGACGTCGACGTCGACTGCACTGCCCACTGCGACAACCTCAGCGCTGCGAGTGTGTGTGCTTAGCAATTACCTCGAGGCCTGGGAAAATCGAGCCGGGCCAAGATGAGCTATGCTCCGAATTTGACTCCCCCCTCGAAGACATTAAAACCTTTGCTGGGAGTTTTCAGCGCCAAAGTCCAATCACAATAAAATGCTTCAACTGAGACAGAGGGCTACATTTTATGCCCGCAAAAGCTGTGCAAATTCCCACAGTGCACAAGACGCTGCGGCCCTGCAGGGTGGGTCATTTAATTAGCTAACTCAATTAAAAGAGCGTTAAAAATGCGCTGGTGAACAGCATCAGGTGTGCCGCACATTAAGCTAAGCAGCATAGACTAATTTATCGAGCGCACCTCGCTAGCAATTTTCCTTCCCCTCCGCCCCTCGCTCGCTAGGGTGTGGTGCGTTGAATTACAATGCCAAATGCGACTTTGATCGCCAATCAAGCTCACCTGACGAATGAAACTGCCATCCGATTGGCTGATCAAATAATCAACGGGAGAGCCAGAGAGAAGCAGCCAAGAGAGCGAGCGAGGGAGAGCGCATGCAGCAGCAGCAGCAGCAGCAGCTGACAAGCGCTGTTCAACGGCAGTCAGAGAGAGACACACACACAGCGGCGGCAGCGGAGAGAGAGCGCGCGCATTGAAATTGAAATTGGAATCGAAATGGTAAATTGAAATGCTGGAAATGGAACAGGCGACAGGCGCGCTTGATAAGAGAGGCACGCGTGTGTTTGTGTGCGTGTGTGTGTGTGTGCTTAGCGTATTTATGCTCGTAATACGAGTAGCGCAGCTCGCGGAAGCTCCAACAACAACAACAACGCGGAGAGCAAACGCAGCTTCGGCTGCTCTGCGCGCCAATCAGAAGCTTGCAGAGCACAAGCTGCGTCGAACGTGCTCGCAAACTAATCGAATCCATTAAGAGGCAAACACACACACACGCACACCCGCACACCCGCACACACACACACACACACGTGCGCTACTAAATCGGCCCCACCCGTAAAGCGATTCGAGTGAAATAAGCGAAATAAATCCGAAAAAGCAACGAAATTGACGTGCAAAGTGTCGCAATGACAAACAAGGCGCAAACCCAAAACTTGTCAACACTTCTGGCTTTCTTCTGGCCCCCTTCCCCTACCCCTCCCCTGTTCTGCACTAGTTAAGCCTATTAAATGCCCGGCGAAACGCTTTGTTGTACCGGTCTTCACAACGTTTGCTCTACGCTCTGTTTATTTGTTTGTCTTTTGTGTTTGTCTCTTTATTTGTAATAAATATGTTTGGTCACTTGGGGTGGGGGGGAAGAGGAAGGGAGGTGGAAGGGAAACTGTTATTAATTTCACGACTTGTCTGCAAGTTTTCTTGCGCCTTATCAGGTTACATAATTGTCCTGTTATAATACCAGTGCGCACGCCCGCCCCACTGTCTGCGGCCTGTCGGCCTGTGTCCATCGTTGTGCCCCCGCTTCCTTATGGGGTGTAATTATTGCATTGCTTTGTAGGGTTTCCCGCCCTAGACAGATACGTACATACTATATCATGCTGCTTGTCTGTCTACCTTAACTGAGTTATCAATGTGGGAGTTAGCGCGGAAATCGTGACACGGCACGAGGCATGACTTTGGGGGGAAGGTTTTCGGGGAAGAAATAAAAATAGAAATTTTATGAGAAAGTGTAAAATATAATTTTTTGCTGAGTTTAATTTATTTAATTAAATTTTTTAAAATTTATTTAATAATTATTTGTTATATAATTTATTATTTTTATTTATTTTAAATTTTCAACTGTATAGGTTGATAGGAAAAAGAAAATATATATATAAAAAAAATAAGTAAGAAACAATTTGTTAGAAATAGTTAATAATAATAACAATAAATAAAAATATGTTTAAAAAAATTTAAAAAATTATAAAAGAAGCAGTTAAAGTTTTATTGAAATGGTTAAATATTTTATAAGAATTTGTAATCTCATATTCATTTCAAAAAAATCAATTTCCAAAAATATATGAAGTACTTATTAGTTTTATTATTAAACACCCTCGTGTCACGCTGTCATCCCTAACAAGGACACAAATGACAAAGACAAGTTGCAAGGTCCCCACTTAAGCTTATAGAGACTACCCAGATAGTGCTAGTCTGTGGTATCACATGAGTTTCTTTCGTTTCCTTTTTCGTTGTCATTTTCATTATCTTTCCTTTTGCCTTTTTCTTTGGCACATTGTAATTGAGTAATTTCCACTTGAATTTCCCCTTTCAATGTGTGCATTTTCTTTGTGACTTTGTGTGGATTTCAACAGATTGTTGCAAAGGACATGTGGGTTGGGCTGGGCTGGGCTGGAGTGGGGGCTTTGGGGTTGCTTGTGGCCAGCTTAGAGGATTTGCGGTGGCATTACGTTTAATATAAGTTGCAAGTACCAGCGACATGTGCTAACAAGCAGACAGAGAGGGGAGGGAGCGAAAGGGGGGGAGAGAGAGAGAGAGAGAGACTGAGACAGTTGACAGCGTGACGCGTGTGAATTCGAATTTCCATACGAAATTTTGTTGCAATGATGCGGCGACTTTAACCCACAATATCAACTGTCATAGAAGCAGATAGAGAGGGAAGGGGGAGCAGACTAAACTGACAAATAACTGAGGGCAATAATGATGCTGCACAGTCCCATCGATGGATACGTGCCGCTAGCGATGCTCTGTGTACCTTGATAGAATTTCAATTCGGGGCGCGTAATAAAAAATCTATTAAATTTCCACGGAATCACAAAAGCAATTAATCATTGCGGGTATTTAGGCGGGAGAGAGAGAAAGGGAGAGAGAGAGAGAGAGAGGGAGAGGAGACCGACAAATAGGCCTAGCTAATGTCGCGCAAAGCTTACAGCAATTTGTGCTTTGTTATGCTGATGCCATTGTTGCTGAGATACATTCGACAGATACACGTAGAGATAAAGATACAACTGCAGTCGCCTCTGCCTCTGCCTCTGCCAGGGTAATTACAATTCTTTTGGCATGTTAAAAAACGAACCACATCAATACAAAGATCAACAGTCATTACGCTCGCTCCTCCCCCCACCCCTACCACCCTACCACACGCTCCTACAATATGCATATAAAAAAGATATTGTATCTGTAACTGGCGCGTTCGTGCGCTGCCAGCGCGACATTGAATTATCACATCGCAGGCTATGTGTGTGTGTGTGTGTGTGTGTGTGACAAAGTACAAAATAATAATAATGCCGGCATTCATATGGACGATAATGTCGACTGATGTCGGCCCAGTTTGCGGCAGCGAGGGGAGGCATGGCTTATTGTCATGCAACGACAAGATATTTACACACAATTACGTTCGGCCCTCGCCCCTCGCACATTGAGATTTTCTTTTCGAATTTACGTACAAAGCTAATTTATCATCGGTCGACAAAAAAAAAAAAAAACAACTTTGCTTGGCTTTGTTTCGTTTCCTTTGCCTTTTTGGATTTTGTTGAATGGCGCAGAATATTTTTTTTAATATTTTTTTTTTTGTAAATACAATAAAAAGGTGTATAGCGTATTATAACCGCAAAATAAATAACGTATATAACAAACAACGCGATGACTGCAATCGATCGCCAAGCTTCTCTCCTCCCCTCTCTGTCTTGCCCTTGCTCAGCTAGTTGCCATCTTTGTCTCATGTCAAGTTCCCAAAGCGGCGATTGAAGCTATCAACGCAGACGCACAATAAAAACCTTTTGTGTGTGTGTGTGTGTGTGTGTGTGTGTGTTAACGGCACCAGTCACTGCGTGAGATACTTTTTGGCTGCACTCGCAAGCGACCCGCTTGTCGGCTCAACTGCCCAATAATGTTGGCCAAGTCAATTTGTATAGTCCTCTCATCCCGCTCTGCTCTCTCTGTCTCCCTGCTCTTCGCTTCGCTTTGTTTAACTTTTCTCGCTGTGCGCAAACAATAAATGTTTTTGTGGTGATTAAAAAGTAGTGTGAAATCGATTACAAACTTGTACATTAGGACAGACGCGTCGGTCAGTTGTGAAGACCGGAAATGCCCAATACGAGAAACGTGGGTCAATATTGAGTGAGCTCTAGGCCAGGCGGGCGACACATGTTAATTCCAGCTAATCGCGTTCTTATAAACAATACTGTGTGTGTGTGTGTGCAGAGGGTGCGGGTGTGTGTTAGGGCAGGGGCAAACTCTTTCTAAGTCACTTTAGTCGGCAACTCTTTCTTGGCTAAATGCAGCGTTTAGAAGGTGTCAAATCAGGCAGCTCTTGTTGTGGAGCAGCTGTCAGGCAGCTTTTGTGTGGTTGAAAGCTTTGCTAGCTTTTGTTTGCTTAGATGCGGTTTATGGGTTGTGAGCTTGGCTAGAAGAAGTGCTTTGGAAGTTAACAGTAAAAGGTTGTATAGTTAATTGTTTATTGAGCGCAGAATTCTATACTGTATTTAGTATAATTTAGAACGTGGCTGACCTATTTTATGCTGATTTCATACATAGATTTTAGCTAAAATGGGTACAATGTGTACAGCTAAAGCAAACGCCTTTATTTTTATCAAAGACACAAACCGCATATCAATGCGCCGCCGAAAAGTATGCAGCATATTTTGCAGTCCCAATTTTCGCGCACTTTGAGCGGATTCAAATAGAATATAGAGCAATTTCTGGTTATCCTTGGCAAAGTATAACTTAATATAACTTTATACAACTTAATAACGCTCAAACCAAACTCTGAACCCAAGCCCAGGCAAATAAAAAGAATTTAATGATTAATATTATCGCTTGGGGCAATCAATTAACCATAGCTCCGTAATACAAGCTTAGATATGCAGATTTAAAAATCTATTGGCAAATATCTGTCAGGCTAATTGGCGGAACAATGACAGGTAGCAGATTTACGTATGTATTGTATGTAAATTGCACGACAATTCCCTGTCATGTTGTTTGGCTTAAACTGATTATTTTGCTTATCGCTTCGGGCGTCGAGCCAAATATAAAAGCAATAAATTTTGCGTTGATATCTGATGGAAATAATATTATAAGAATGGCTATCCTAGGCTATTCCAGGTAGCCAACATTGTTATCTCATCACGAGTTATGCGAGTTAAGCCCTAGAAAGCGCGTGATACGCTTTCCTCTCGATAGTTACCAGAACGACATGGTGAAGTAAAGGGACAACTTGGGGGTAAAACTAAATTTGAATACCCTCTGCAGTTACGCAGATAGTTCACTTCACTTCGATTGCAATTCATTTGCGATTTGCGACGTTATCTTTCAACCGATTTATGGCCACCATAAACGATATGCCGCGGCCAACGGTTCATTATGACGCGCTTGTGTGATAAGGCGGAATAACATCGACGCCCCAAACTAAAGCGCCAATAACTAAATCAGTATGTAGGTAGTATAAATAGTATATATAAGTATATATATGGTAGATAAAAGCGTACACTGAGCGAAATTAGAGCACACTTCTGCCAAGTGAAACGAAATCAATTCAATTAGATCATCAATTTTATTTGTAAGCAATAAGAAAAGTCGAAACAGATTCACATCTCGGAAAAAGTACCCGACCAAGTACACCCAAAATAGCGTCTGGCTATTGAATGCGACACGAGTTCTTTCTCTGCCCCCTTTCAATTGCTGCTCCCCTCCTCTTCTCATCTTCGCCTAGTCGGCTCGCAAAGCTTAGAATCAAAACAAAAACCGATGCCCGAAAATAAAATGTGTGTGTGCGTTCTAGGGGGAAAGTTAAAACAATAACAGAAGCAACAACAACAGCTGTTGGCAGAGCAAAGTGCAATCAAGTTGTTGTATGAACGACTAGCAGATACTCTGTAAATTTTACGAGAGATATGCAAGATGCTTAGCTTCTGATGTTTAACTTCTGAAATCGTAATACAATTTATAAAATTCGAAAACAAAAAATAAACTAAGTGTTCCATTAAAAGAAAAGCTGCATTCCATTCTGCTGCATTCTCTATCTCTCTCTCTCTCTCTCTCTCTCTCTCTCTCTCTCTCTCTGTCAGTCTTTGTCTCTCTTTAATAGGAAATTCAATTGTTCTAGCCACGGATTCAATCTCCATCTCTCTTGGTTGCATTTCTCTCTCACTCTTTCTCTCTCTCTCTCTCTCTCTCTCTCTCTCTCTCTTTTGTCAGTCTTTATTTTCCCTCTATCTCCTTTCTCTCTCCCATTCAATCGCTCTAGCCACAAATTCAATCTCTATCTCCCTTGATCGCATTCCCCATTCTTATTCTCTCTTTTGCCATCTTACCATCTATCTTTATTTCTCTTTTTCTCTCGTTCTTTCTCTATCTCTCTCTCTTTCATACTGACGGCACCAGCTTATTCTCTATCTTACATTCTAGGGTATTATCTTTTTTATTTTTCTATATTCTCGCATTAATTTATGATCTCCTTTTCAGCCTTCTCTCTTTCTTGTCTCTTCATTCACTCCTCCTTCTCTCTTCCTGCTCATACCCATCTCTCTTCCTTCTCTTTCTTTCCCTAAGTTATCTCTTATAAGTCATTCTCTCTCTCCACTTCCTGCTCACCTCATCATACCACGCACCCTCCCATCCGTTTACAGGGTATAACAAAGAGCAACAGTTCGCCCATTGCCAAAAGCCGTTTTACACGTTATTTGTTGTTGTTTTTGCTTCGCTGCCGCTGCCGCTGCTGCTGCTGCTGCTTAGTGGTAGTTGTTGTTGTTGTTGTTGTTGCTGCTGCTATTGTTGTTGCGCTCAGCTGGTATTTGTATTTTATTGGTCGCTGCGTTGACATCTGCGTTGAATTTAAGCTTCGTCGTCGACGTGTCGCCGGTTACTCTGTCAGTTGCCGCGTCGGAGCTGTGCCAAACTCACGCGAATTCGCTAGAGAAACAGCAACAGCAACAACAACAACGTGAAGCAGTGCAGCTTAAGTCTAGCGTCGAAACAGATACAAATTGTGTATATATGTTTGGCCGATTCACAGAAATTCAGCATTGAGCGACTAGCATCGATGCCGAGTACGCGACTAAATTTAAATTTAAATCGCATACAAAGTGAACAACCCGACAACAGCAACAACAACAACGACAACAACAGCAACAACAACAACAACAAGTGTAACGTCGCGTCTGCAATTCGAGCACAAAAAAGCAATTTGCATTTACACATTACGCCGCGCCGCCTTGCCTTGCCTCGTCTCGTGCGTGCAGCAACAACAAGCATAAAAAAGTGCGTACAACAAAAGCTTAAAAAATCATGCCACTGCAACAACAACAACAACAGCAACAACAGCAATCAGTGCCAAGCATTGCTGCCGCACTCAATCAGCAACTGCAGCGAGCAGAGGAGCAGCCGCAGCAGCCGCAGCAGATCAAAATCCAATTGACCGCGAAGGAGATAAAAAAAAGGTGCGAATTTAGCGGTAAAAAAGACACTCAAAAGTTATTAAATTTAGCTTTGCAAATAAAAACTATAAAATATTTGACACACATTTCGTGTGTCATGTTTGCGGCGCCCGTCGGGGGTGGCCACGTTGCGTATACGTCACGTGCAGCAAAAAGCAAAACTGTATGCGAATCAAGTGTGTGTGTGACAGAGAAGGGGAATAAACAATAGAGAGTGCCAAATTCAAAATGAATTGTTTACAAAAAGATAATTTATTAGACTAACACATACCCTGCAAGTTGATGAACTGCAATTTAACTGCGTAGCTTGTACTCGTTTTTTGCACTGTATCTAATTAAAATGATTTACACTGTTTAAATATGTTCAGTACGCACTGGGTAAGACTTGCACATACCCTGTAAAGAGCTAAGATGTTAAAGATACAAGCAAAAGATACATTTTACATATGCAAGTAGATAAGCAGCAAAACAGTTTGAAACTTCGCAGTATATAATTTAAAACTCAACTAACTCAACTATAATATACCCTTTAGAGAGCTCACTAAACCCAACAATTAGCAAAAGATACACATTACGCGCACGAGATACGCGCATAGCTGCAATAGATACAAATTATATTTGCATGCGAAATCGAAAGTGCTATGAGAAAATTGTAAACAAAAGAGCAGAGCAGAATTTACAGCAGCTATGCGGGTAATGTTCGACTAAGTTATACCCTGTAATGAGCTTAAAGTAGAGCTGCAGCAAATATTTGTAAATTCTAAGCAATTTCAAGGAACTTTTATAGCTTCTGGCTCAATTACTACAAACAGGTATCATTTTATAGGGTATTACTTTAACATTCCAATGCCAACAACACACGCTGTTGTAATTATTGTGCCGGAAATTGTGTTATAATTGTTTAAGTTATTTTACAAATATTTTAACATGTGCTATAAAATTTTATAGCACATAAAATCAGAGCTTGAGCACACAAACACGTTTCTTTATACCCGCTAAGTGATTAAATAGTCATTTCATGCTTGCTATAAAATTTTATAGCATAACATTTTTATACTTACAACAGAGTTACACCCTTTTTCTGTAAGAATTTTATAAAATTTAAGTTAAATTATTGTGCCGGAAATTGTGGTATAATTGTTTAAGTTATTTTACAAATAATTTAACATGTGCTATAAAATTTTATAGCACATAAAATCAGAGCTTGAGCACACAAACACGTTTCTTTATACCCGCTAAGTGATTAAAAAGTCATTTTATGCCTGCTATAAAATTTTATAGCATAACATTTTTATGCTTACAACAGAGTTACACCCTTTTTCTGTAAGAATTTTATAAAATTTAAGTTACATTTAATTTATATTTATATTTTTATTTATTTCATCCTGCCCCTTAACCCGCATTCTCGCCGTACAGGGTATTTTAGCATAAATAAATTTCTTATTTTTTGCATTTTCCGCGAGACGCCGATACCGAAAAGCGAAACCAGTTTTCGGACCGATCAACAAGCTTGTCAAGTCACAAGAGTCGACTCTTTGGCCCCAGACAGACACAACAATAAATCATCTACGCAAAACCGAACGATCGAACGGGCACAACCAGAAATAATACCACTATAAAGAGTCTCTCTCTCTATATAGAGTTGCAGAACTAATGGTCCACAATGGTTCACGACTCGCTTAACCCATTAACGACAGCAACTACAAGTATTTGAACGCGTTAGCATTAGCATAATACTCGAAGATCTGATAAGCTCGTCGAGCGTCACATATCATAAAAGTTATAAAAATGTGTCCAAGGTCGTGCTCATGGGAAAATCTGCAAGAATGTCATGGAAAAGACCCGACGCGATAAACTTTTCCATTGTTTTGCATTTCTTCTGCAACGAAGTCTAGTGATAAAGTGCCAAATGTGATAAGTGATATGAGATATATGGCATATATCTTCAATATTGTAAGCAAACTATTCGAAAACAACCCAACCACCCAATGGAAAATTCGGGAAACGGAACCACGGCAGGTGAGTAGACCAAGCAGGTGAGTCTTGTTATTGTTTGCTTTGCTTCTTCTTCGTCTTCTTCTTGTTGTAGGTTATGCCATAACGGTTTATGGTTTATGGCATAGCCGGCGCAATGGGGAAGCTCACTCATTCACGTAACTCTTATACGCGTGGCGCAAACATTTGCTGAGATTGGGCAGCTTATCAGGCAAGAGGGCGCGTCGTTTGCACAGTGTGACAAAGTTAGGGGAAAATGTATTGAGCTGTGTGTGTGTGCTTACTATAAACTGCAGTAGATCAACCTAAATCAATGTCACGATCATCTAGAAAGATAACTTTTGTTGATTTTCGATAACTAAACTTGATATGTTTCAGGAACTGGAAAACAGTTCATTAGCTTTGGAAATTAGCTGGACAGATCAGTATGGTATATTTTGTTGTTAGTATTCAGCACGTGTTATTACTTCTACCACATATTAAACAAGAATCCACAATATAAACTTGTGTAGATTATGGATTCACATAGGAATCTCATCCCACACCTTGACTGACTCATTAGGCATGTATAAACTAACCGATCTAAACAGATTGTCATCATGGGTAAACAATTTAGAAAACTTTTAATAACCTTTCCACTTGAGTGCTTTGACTGCATGAAAAAAACGTTAATAAAGTCCAGGGAAATTACATATACGATACCCCCAAATTGGCGGATCTATCAAAATTAGTTATGACATTCGCATTACAGCGAGTTTTTTGTGCAATTAAGAGAGCAGATGAGAGAAGAGATAATAAATGATAATAGAAATAATTTTACTGCATTTTTTTATAGACCCAAATTTGCACTTTATAGTAAAACTCTAAAGTCAGCTATAACGTTTCAATTCGAGAACTTAAAACAAGAAAGAAAGGCTACTTTCGGCACGCCGAAGGTTTCATACTCTTGCAGTTACTTCAAACTTTAAATCGGCCAATATGTTCTATGGCAGCTTATCTGTCGATGTATCTGTCGGATTTCAAAAAAACTTGCTTAGCATTTAATGATAAAATTAGACATATATCAGGAAAGTTTTCACAGCGATATCTTAAAAAATGATGAAAGTCGACGGATAGGTTCTATGGCAGCTATACGATATATCGGTCCGATTTGGCTCGTTCCGACTTATTTATAGCATGCAACAATAAGAAGCACGTATACCAAGTTTCATCAAGAAAGCTCTAAAACTGAGAGACTAGTTTGAGTTGCAACAGACGGACAGACGGACAGATTGACGGACATGACTTGTTTAACTCCCCTATTGATGCTGATTCAGAATATATGTATATACTTTATAGGATCGAAGATGTCTTCTTTGGTGCATTGCAAACTTCTGGCCAAAATGAATATACCATATGCAATGGCATAAAAACCGCTAAAAACTTTTGATAAATCAATTTTACTTAACTGAAATTTTTGTGTAATTTAGAGAGAAGAAAGTGAAAGAAACAAGCTATAAAATTTAAGTTTATTCACCAAAAATTTGTTAACAACTTTAAAAACCGCTAAAAGCTTTGGCTAAATCGATTTTACTAAACTAAATTGAAATTGTTTATAATTTAGACACAAGAAAGTGAAAGAAATAAGCTAAAAAATTAAAGTTTATCTACCATAGGTTTAAAAGAACAAGCCAACAACTTTAAAAACCGCTAAAAGCTTAGCGTATCTATTAAAATTCAATTTTAATTATTTAGGTAATTTAGAGAGAAGATAAAGAAATCAGGTTTCAAATCCAAGTTTCCCACTAAAAGTACCTCTTTCACAAGCTAACAACGTTCAAAAAAAAAACCGCTAAAAGCTTTAGCTAATTCGATAATGCGCAGCTTAGGCACATCTCTAACACGCTGAGCTTCCGCACATTGTCAAAAGCTCAGCGAGCTCAGCAAGCAAATGCGCGCGCTTGCTCTCTTCCTCGCTCGCTCGCGCTCTCCCAGTTTGATAAGCAGCAGCAGCAACAACAAAACTTTTGGCGTCGACTGCGCAGCAACGCCTGACGCCTGCTGTGGGACGCTGCTGCTGCTGCTGCTGCTGCTGCTGCTTGGCGTCGCTCCATACGCCGTGGTGGCCAAAGCTTGTTTTCGCCCTCGAGGCAAAGTTGATCGTCGACTCTTTCAATCGCAATCAAACGATCGACCAAAGCGCAGGTTAGTTCAATTTCAGCTGCGTCCTCTGCAAGTGCGTGTGAGTAGGCAACAAAGTACGAGTGCGAGTGCGAGTGAGTGAGTGCGAGTGTGAGTGCAGCAACTAATTAATCAAGCAACTCGTTGTCAACTAACTAACTAACTCTCTCTTCGGCTGCCGCATATAAAGCATCTGCAATTGCACAGATCAGATCAGTTATCATTGAAGCAGCCTCTCGCTCGAGTCTAGGTAAATTTCGCCGGGCAGTTTGTGTGTGTCTTCTTTGTGCGTGTGTGTGTGTGTGTGCCTCGCAGTTTATGTAAATTTTTGCGCAAATATATTCCGAACTTTTCCATATCCAAGGCTTATCAAAAATCGTAACTCTATCGCGGCACATTTCTTTGGCACGCGGCCTTCGGCGAGGCCAACTTTATCTGGCCCGCTAGCTACTTATGTACTTAATAATGATTAAAGCCAAATGTCAATGGGGAAAACAAAACAAAAAACAAAAAAACAAGCACACGCCTTCCCCTACTATCTATCTATATACACAAAGTATTAGCTGCACATTACCTGTAACATCGCAATTGTTGTCGGACTGTCCGTCTGTCGGGGGGGACTACCGCATTATTGCGGTGCATTGTGGCAATAATTATGTGCATTATTTAGCATTTAATATGCCAATATACACGTGGTACAGCGATTAATCAAATCGTCACATATATTATATAAGCTATATAAAAAAAAGAAAAACATACAAAGCGAACCGAACCGCAGCGAATTCGGAGAGTTCAAAGTTTCGCAGCTGATAAATTTGAATATATTTAAAAGTGCATTCACAAACGACTTTCATTTAACACTCGCAAACAAAATAAAAATAAAAATCAAGAAAGAATACAAATCGGAAAAGAAAAATGATAATTATATGTATTTTGTTTCTTGTTCCAACCGCACTTGCCGTGCAATTGCCTTGAAGCCAACGCACACAGCGTGTTTGAATTTTATTTTTAAAATATGCCGCGTCTCTTTGGAAATAGTCAAACATCACACTCACACACTACCAAC
The DNA here is from genome assembly GCA_018904095.1 of Zaprionus ghesquierei. Lineage (NCBI taxonomy): Eukaryota > Metazoa > Arthropoda > Insecta > Diptera > Drosophilidae > Zaprionus > Zaprionus ghesquierei. Next base: position 2,609,735 of record JAEIGP010000602.1, on the reverse strand, counting down.
ACACGCACATTCCTATATGGGCTGTTCCACTTTACTGTGCTCTCTATATAGTATGTGTTTTCTATACTAATTAGACAACTCTGTAGGCGCTCGTGTTTCAACGCCTCCTCCTTATCAGAATTATCATTGCACAGCCGCCCCGGGTCAGAGAATCTATAAAGTTATTATTAAAAAAAAAAATCAACAGAAAATAAAAAAAAAATCACAATTTAATTTATAGCAAAAACAAATCAAACAATCTCTGATAAGCAAGTCGTCGTCGTCGTCGAATCGTACGATTCCGCGTCCAAACTTGCAGATACTTTTTCCTCGTCTGGCGGTAGGAACTCAAATATTTAGCATGCATATAGCAATTGCGTAGTGTTTATCTGCCAAATATAAACCATGAAGGGAAGGAAAAAAAACTGAAAAAAAAAACTGAAAAAAAACTGAAAAAAAAAAACAAAAGTAAAGAAAGAAATATTATTTTGCCTTGGGCGCGCGCAAGCTGATAAAATGTGTCGGCTGTGCCGGCTTATAAAACATAATTTAAATACCCCCCAAAAAAAAATATGGCAAGCGGTTTTATTGCCTTGGGTTGTATGGTTGGTATGAACTTTTATAGCAGTTATCTGCACTACTTAAACTACTTTAGAGCTACTTTATGACAGACTAAGTGAACTGAGATACAGCCTAGAGCGCAAGCCGAAGTTTCTGAAGATAAATGTCATGATTTATGTGGAATTTTGTAACTTTTTCCAATTCATAGAATTTTTATGGATTTTTGGTTAAATTTGGTCGAGAGTTTTGAGTCATTTTTGGGAGCAGCATAAACCTGCTATAAAAGATTTTTTTCATATTATAATCTATGCTAATAATGCTTAGGGAAAATATATGTATATCATATTTTAGTCAGTTCCCTAGCTTTGCCTGCATAAATCTTCATGAAGTCTTCAACATTCAAAGCTAAGTTTATATAGAAACTGATCAAGCAACGTGCAGCGCTCTCTTTATAGACTCAACTCATTGTTCTACGAAAATTTACATTATAATTATTCAATTGAAATGCCTACATTACACTCCCAGAGTTCCACGTTGCTAATGCTTCTACAAGTTTTTTTTTACAACTTATAATTAACTGTAAATAATCAGATAAGTTTTATGAACTCTTACAGGTTTTATAGCATTATAGCTATAAATTTTATAAGCACTTCCCTTAATATGCTTTACTGCACTCAAGAGACAAAGTATTCAGTAGGCAAGCCCAAAGGGTATTTATAGCAGCTGCTTTGAATCTATTTACTCGACTCATAAGCACTTGCATTATGCCAGCAGCTGTCATTGATCTATTATAATCCTCGCTCTCAATCTGAATTTCGCTATAGGCGGCAGATATAAAGAGATACTGAAGATATGGCAGATTATATAATTCGCACGCTCCGTGTGACACATGACGCCTCGCACGAGTCGTCGCACATAAAAGATGACGTTTTCGATCTCTGCGAAATCGGGGCTAATTGAAACACATCCCTCACGCGGATTTAGTTAACCCAAACTGTTAATTGTTGCTAAAAAACGTTATAACACTTTGATAAATCAATCGATTACAAACTCTTGTGGCTTGCTTTCGTTATCATATGATTGCTAAAAAACCGGATTGAACTATCAAAGGGTTTTCGAGCATGATGAATGGAGGTGTGAATTTAATCAGACAGTTCAATTGAATAAGCCAGACAGTTTAGAATTAGAATGCGCACGTGATGTACCCAAAAGTTTCCACTTACATGACAAGTGTCTAAAGATTTTGGCTGTCTTTATAGCAAGTCATGTTTATGGCTGAAGGTCGAGATGACGCAGCATGCCGGGGAATGTAAGAAATACCATACCTGTTTTCAGTCTCTTCTACAACCCACGCTTTATGGCATACTACTACCATACCTCGTGCTACCTTTAGAGATACCCTACATAAAATTGTTTTATGACTGCATTGATTGCACGCGCATTGATTAGCAAAATCAAAGCGAACCTAGGGCAATAATGGGCACATAGCAAGGTGTACCACTAGCTAGGTATCTATATAGCCTGATAGTGTGGTAATTATGACGTTTACATATGGTATATGAATTAGCATAGTATACCTCACGTTGAACTAAAACCATTGTAAATAATTTGTCTCGTGTCTTTGCATTGATATCGTAGATAAGGCGCCACGATAGCGCCCTACACCCACACCCTCAATTCGAGCTAGACACATGTCATGTGGCTGTCGCACTTTTCACTTTTCGTGCCGTTTCTGGCACAACTTATCGAAACAACTCCGTGTGTGTGTGTGTGTAGACACACAGTGGGCAAAGTTTGGAACACTGAGGTAGCCTCGGCGTGGCTTTTAAACTGCTTGCGCAATAAAACGTCAGCAGTTGCCGCCGATAAGCGCTGATAAGACGCAGCAGCAGCGGCGGCAGCTAGTACAATTATATAGCATATATATTACTCTATAGTATAATGATGCTCGTGCGCAAGCGGAAGGAGGCGCTGTGCGAAGATCAATAGAGCTTATCAACGTAGCTGCACGTCTTGCGCCCTCTCTCTCTCTCTCTCTCCCTCTCTCTCTGTCTGTCCGTCTGTCCGTCTGCCTTGCTATAATAGATCGTGCCAAGTAAATATAATGAGCTAAATGAGTGTAAACTAGTTAGCCTAGTTCGATTTGAATTCGTTAAGCGTATCGAGCGAAACAGATGCGCTTCGATAATTATGTAAATATCGCGTAAATATATCTCATCAATAACAAATAGGGAAGCAAAAACACGCGTCGCGGCTCTGTCCAATAAAATGAACAAATATGTGTACACAGTATCAATAACTGAACCTTAGACCGATACGATACGATACGATATGCTGCCGCAATTATGCTATCCGAAATTGAGCTATTCGTCATGCAGAAATTATCGCAATTGTAATCGAAGTAATCGCAACATACATCACTGTCACTTGTAGTCTATCAAAATCGGAACATATTCTATATATAGTAAAACAACACAACTCACTCTGCACCACTTAAACCTAATGCCATAAGCCGCTAGCAAATCAAGTCGATAATTCACTGATGGATTATCTCTATCGATTAAAAGAGATTGTTTAAATTCAATACCTGCATAGCACATGGCAAATTCCAATCGCGATCTAATCTCAAGTGTGCCAGATTCGACAATAAATCTCTGTGAGTCAGTTATTGATTTCTCAAGGCCCGCGTTTAACACTCGAGTGGTCTAATGCGTCGATAAATTTGGCTTATCTTGGCAACTCTTGAAGATTAGTTCAAGTCCAAGATCAGCGAGAAAAGCTTCGCTGAAGTGAAGCTAAAGCTTGAGCAGCTTTTCTCCTAGCCAAGTCTACACAGTGTGTAAGAAAGTCTACAAAAAAAGCTAAAGCTAAAGCTCAGCGCACACACGCTTCAATTAGCACATTAACACGTTCCACAATAGCATCCACACTTGCCTTATCAATGGGGCGCTAACACTTCCTCTCGATCTACCGCAATCGCACGATTGTTTTTAACTATATATACTACGTATGTATATGTTAAATACTTGAATATTAAAGTCGCTGCATTGTTTCTATAATAAAAATAGATCCGAATTTTATGGCAAATCAAACCGTATCGCATGCCGTCAGCTCATGATTGCCCGTTATGGTGCTGCGTGATCCTTCTGGGCAAATTAATTAGCAATTCGTTGAGAGATTATAATGAATAAAAGCTGCACGATTTTAGCTATATGGATAATTGATTTATTTGCCTAACATATGTAAACAAATAGCCACACCAAGTTCCATGCCAAGTCAACACTTCGATTTGGTTTTTGGCCTGGCCTAAAACTCGTAGGGAGAACGTGGTATGGCGCGTGTTTGGCATTTTAAGGCCAAAATAAATGCTATGACATTGTTTTCGTATTACTATCTATACCTAGTAAACTTTAGAAAACAAAAAGGGTGTATCATTGTTGATAAAGGTTCGTTCTTAAAGTTGTATCTCCGAGATTACAAGAGCTGGAGCATTCTGGAAGCCTATTTCGCCATATGGCATAACTCAGTTAATATAGAACATAAAGCTATTAAATTTTGCACAGTTGTAACTTGATATGTTTGCTTATGCTTAGCCATAGCTTTTTGAAATCCAAACAAAATTGTTTTGGTTATGCAAGAAATACTGATCATATTTCTAGGGTAGCTCATAGCTGCAGCTCTTCAAACTATTTTCTACTGTTTTGGCTTATCAACGATCGTCTGTCTTGCCAAAACACGTCACTCAGCCTATCGATCTCTTTCGCTCATTTTCCCACTCCGTCTCTCACCCCTCTACACACCCACACCCACTCCCACTCCCACACACACGCACACGTTTCTTTCTGTGTCGCTTTTTGCCCCGTCAATCAGAGAGACAAACATTTGCCTTGGCTGTTTGCCAAAACGTTTCTCGTAAGCCACAAACGGCACAAAAGACAATTACAAATATGATTAATAAATTGTTTTGTGTGAACGCTAAAAAGTTATACAAATGTTGGGTCAGGTTATAGTTTGCAGTCACTGTAAATGCAATAGGAATAGACTTGGCCTACGCGTGTTGCCTGCGCCTGCCATTGCATAATCGCGTGTGGTGCGAGCTGCGACACGTGTGGAGATTAGCAGCGTAAACCATAATATACTATATAGTATATATAATACCTAGCAACTTGCCAAGATCAAAGATTTTTTCATACGCAAAGGTTATCACGGCAGACTTGTGCAATAAAAAAAGACCTATAAAAAAAATGAAAAGAAATTCCAAATCAAAATACATTTCATTTATATATTTAGACAGGCATATATAGGCAATATATATATACTATATATACGTCTATATATATTGCCTTTGCTGATAGTGGCTCAAGGCGCGCTTCATTCAGTAAATATTTCCATTCCATTCAATTAAATTAAATTCGCAGCGAGTGCATTGCGTGCAATTATGATAGACGAAACGCGTCAGTTTTCAGTCCGATTTCGATGCAGAGTTACAGATTGATAGAGCAATCGACGCGCGATGCGATGCATTGCAGTGATTTATTTGCGTAGCGATTGCGTAGCGCACGCAATGCAATTCACAATTTGCAATTCGCAATTGCGATGCAATTGTTAATGTAATTGATAGGAGTAATTGAAACAGGCAGGCGGGAGAGAGAGGGAGAGAGGGAGGGACAATTTCAATTGGCAGCTACTGTGTGTGGAGTAATCTGCGCAAGTCAGACCATATCTCAAATAAACCTCAGCCAACCCATTATTGAAGGTGTTAAGCGGCCTGATAACGCCAGAACCTGAACTTCTATACCGCTGAGAGATCGTAAAACATTAGAGAGCGAGATAGCGAAAGGGAGAGAGAGGGAGCGCAAGCTAATTGCTTTAGCACAGTCGTAAATTCTGAAGATCAGCGACGGTTTTATGCTCGCACAGCACATAGGATTTGCTCTCTTCTCGCTCTCTCCCTCTCTCATTGTGGGGGATTCTCTCTCTTTTTGGGGGTGCTAAAAATGGGCTTTTGATTAACGCAAAAGATATATGCACAATATGGATGTACGTATAAATATTTGTCTATGACACTTCGCTGCTCAGATTGGCATTGACAGTGGAGCGAACGCTTCACTCGCGTACAGTAGTAGCTCCTGGACAGCTTCGATATCAAAGACTGAATATATAGCATAGTGATACGCGTATTTATAGCAACAAAAAATTCTGTCAAAATGAGCTGCGATTGTGTGAAACGGTAAAGAAAAAATTATAAAAAAAATTTAAATACCAAAAAAATACATAAAAGTTTGGCCTTTTTGACCTTGAGCTGCAAAAAAAGTGTTCGAAAATTTTTTAAAAAAATATCCTTAAAGTGAAATTAGCTAGCGTGGTGTGTTTTTTTTTTTGATCAGCATGCACGGCTATTTCGGGCCCCTCCCCCTTCCCAAAAAAACTCTTGCTGAAGTATTCCAAAAATAAAGCGGCGTCGGCGTATTTTTTCGAAATTTTTAAATACTTTTTTGTGTGACCCAAAAAAAATGCAAGAAAATGTTTAATATAATATTTACTCAGCTAATGACTATATAGAACAAAATTCAAGAAAATGTTTAGTATATTATTTACTCAAATCTTGTATATCTTGTAGATCTGTTGTATATATTTTCTAAAATATTGGAAAATAAATTCCGTTTATAAATCTGGCAATTTAGGTCAGCGCAGGCTTCACTCCTTCCACTCCTTTCGCTCCTGCAGGACTTCAACAGCTGTTGGGCCAGCTGTGGCAAATGAGCTTGAAAAATCAATGCTGTGCGCCAGACAGTACCCTAACAACAACAACAACAATCAGTGGCATAACAATGTTAAAAGTTGTTAAACCACCCTCGAAAAAACGCAAAAGAACAAACAACACGTTGCCACATGCCACAAGACAGCGAAGCCTGCGACAGAAGCTCTCAAGCAGCCTAGCAGCGCAGTCGAAATGCAGCCTAAATAGTCACGGAATTTGTATGTGTAGTAGTGTGTATTTGTGTGTAGTAGAGTGTATCTGTGTGTGTGTGTGTGTGTGTGCGTGTTGATGCGTAAGCTACAAATTAATTGAAAGGCTTTCCAGCTAATGCCCAAGCATGATTGATGTGCAGCCAATGCGAGGTCTCATTGTCTCTCTGTCTCTCTGTCCGTTCCCTATCTAGGCGCCCCGCCTGCTACCCAGCTTAATCGTTTACCGTTAATTCACTCCATAAATAAATAATTGATATAAAATTTGTGTATATTGTAGTTCGTGTTAAACTTTACCCTTCTACCCATTTTAGTTGTTGCAAGGTATTCAAAATGAAAGCATCCACATTGGACAAACTGAGCTGCTTCCTGGCGGAGTTGCTGGGCACAGCCATACTGGTCTTTCTGGGCTGCATGGGATGTGTGAAGACGGAGGTGTTTCCCAACAGCCATCTGCAGATTGTACTCAACTTTGGTTTCGCTGTGCTGATTGCCATTCAATGCTTTGGCTGCGTTTCGGGTGCACATTTGAATCCGGCCGTGACAGTGGCTGCATTCATCTATGAACTGGTCACATTGCCCATGGCATTCATTTACTTTGTGGGTCAAATGTTGGGTGCATTTATTGGTTATGGTTTGCTGAAGGCCCTGCTGCCGGACTCCACTTTCAATGTGCGCGGTGGATTGTGCGTCACATTGCCCCACGTGGAAGTGTCGGCATCGCAGGCATTTGGCATTGAATTCGTAGCCACGGCCATTCTCATCATTGTCTGCTGCGGCGTCTGGGATCCACGTAATGCCAAGCATCATGATTCGGTGGCCATACGTTTTGGTCTGGCTATCGCTTGTTTGGCCTGCGCAGCGGTAAGGCGTAGCAGGAAGCAGCAAATCCTAGTTCTATTTCAGCTAAATTGTTCTTTTCTCTTTCCCTGCAGGGTCCCTTCACCGGCGCCAGCATGAATCCGGCCAGGTCCTTTGCGCCCGCACTGTGGAATGGCAACTTCGAGAGCCACTGGATCTACTGGCTGGCACCGCTGAGCGCTGCCGGCGTCACTGCCATCGCCTACAAGGCTGTGTTCCGGCGTGAGGTGGTCACTGCGGAGATAACCTCGGACGAGAAGATTCGTCAGCTGGAGGATGTGCAGCTCTCATAGACAATGCTCTCACTCACATACGCACAAACACACACACACACACACACACACACACACACACACACACACACAATAAGTGCCAAGCAACCAAAACTTAAGCAAATCTTTCTAATTAGCTCTAAGCGCGCTACGTCATGCACACGAATATCGTATATTGTATATCGTATTCACGTACCCGTGTCGTACGATAATCTAAAGTTTCGATTAATAAAGAAAACATAGACATTTTTTTGTATCTTCAAGTTGTTTGTATACTAATGTAGTTGTAAGTTAGCTATATGTTTATATAGAATTAAGTTAGAGCCTGGACAGAATTTCTAACCTCACTTTTAGCTGACCATAACCTAGTTTCACACAGAATGATTCTGCATGTATGACGTGGTATTCTTATACTGAACTTTTTGAAGACTTTGGATGTATCACTTCTTTAATGATTAGAGCGTTTTTAATCCCCTGTAAAGTTAGTAACATTTTTGCTTTGCCTTTTAGGTTAAGTTTTAAAAAAATTCGAAATTTCAAAATAAAGAAAATTTGGATTAAGAAAAAAAAAATAATACTTTTATTTTATCTCATTTAACTTAAACGGATGTATCACTTTTAATGATTGACGTTACCCTAATATAACATTGCTTGCCTTAGGTAAGTAAAAAATTTGGGATAGAAACTTTAGGATTCAGAAGGGAAGAAGCAGGTAACAATAATTACATTTTAATTTTTATCTCATTTTGAACTTTTTGAAGACTTTGGATGTATCACTTCTTTAATGATTAGAGCGTTTTTTATCCCCTGTAAAGTTAGTAACATTTTTGCTTTGCCTTTTAGGTTAAGTTTTAAAAAAAATTCAAAATTTAAAAATAAAGACAGAATTTGGTATAGAAACTTTAGGATTCAGAAGGGAAGAAGCAGGTAACAATAATTAAATTTTCTAAAAATTTGCTAAAAATCCTTGAAAAGGATCTTCCATGGAAGGCAGTACCAGATCCTTTCAAGGCGATCATCTTTGTACAGACATCCTACCATCTACCTATCCCTTTCACTGATCGTTCCGTGGAGCGCCCCAAAGTAGGCCAGTTTTTGTGGTCTGCACTGGCGTTTATCATTAATCAAGCGTGCTTAGCGGCCATTGCGATAGGGGCCAGAGTATTGGCCAGGCAAGCCAGGCAAACTAGGCGCCGCATTGGCAACGCGTTTATGACATCTCAACGAGATAAGATTGTGGCAATGCGCGGGGCCGCTGTCTGTCCTGTTGCTTGGAAAACACGCTATGATTAATTAGAATTTAATTTGAATCCCACAAGAAGAAGAGCAGTGGAATCGCAGCGAACCTACATTGGGTTGCCTGGGCGAGACATGGCGCAAAAAGCAAAGTATCCGCATAATAATTAGCATTATGGCATTATAATTCATATTGATCGATTGGGGCAGGGCAATTTAAACAAGTAGCTGGCACAGTCACAGTCACAGTCGGGCCCACCTACGGTTAGTCAAGTCAGCGGTTTTGCGGCCAGAACATGTCGCAGCAAAAGTTACAGCTAAGCAATGCAGATTCGCGCTCCTCCTCCCGCTGGAGGCGTCTCTACATACGCTCAGAGAAGCGTCAACGCATCGCAGCGTTCTTTGGTGAATTTGTGGGCACGGCAACGTTCATCTTCATTGCCTGCATGGGTTGTGTGACCACGCCGCTGTTTACCAACTCCCACTTCGAGCTGAGTCTCAATTTTGGCTTGGCCATTATGATTGCCATACAGAGCTTTGGCTCCATCTCTGGAGCACATCTTAATCCTGCCATCACGCTGGCTGCTGTCATCTATGGCGCATTGAGCTGGTACATGGGCATTGCCTACTTGATTGCTCAGGTAGCGGGTGCACTGGTTGGCTATGGTATACTTAAGGCTGTGCTGCCACTGAGTGCCATCATTGGTGTGGATAATCCAGCGGGAGTGTGTGTCACTGTGTTGAGTAGAGACATTTCAGAGCTGCAGGGCGTATTCATTGAGCTGCTCATCACGTGCTTTCTCACCATGGTTGCCTGCTCGGTTTGGGATCCACGTAATGCAAGACTCAAGGATTCGGTGCCATTGCGATTTGGTCTCACCGTTTCCAGTCTCAATTTGGCAGCGGTGCGTATGCGTAATAAAAAAATGTTTAGTGAGTTTTGGAAGAGTTAAAGATTTCGCATTCTGCAGGGTCTTTTCACTGGCTCCAGCATGAATCCCACACGCTCACTGGGTCCCGCTGTCTGGAACAATTCGTGGCAACACCATTGGATCTACTGGGTGGGTCCCTTGGTGGGTGCGGCCCTCACCTCAGTGATTTATCGCTTCGCATTCAAGGGCAAAAGCGAAGACGAGATGGAATTACGGAATTCCAATGCCCGAATTCAGTTTATAGATAAGGTTTAGTTCTCGTGCCTCCGCGCTTAAGTTGCCCTCTATATAGTTTTAATCTATGTTAAGTACCTGCAATAAACCATATATACCGACCAGATTTCATATCATGCAGTAGCATTTTGATTTTACGAGTTCGCATTAAGATCTTTAGCGGGAAATCAACACGTTACGTTACGTTTTAGAGACACGTCAGGCTTCAAGTTGTTGCACCTCCGCAAAAAAAAAAAGAAAGGGGAATAATCAATTTTCCCAAGTTTCTTAGGAAATACCAGCCGTTATATAACAGCTATAAATCTCAAGTATTTAGTTCGATTATGCTAAAGTTTAAGTTCTTTTTTTATAAGATTATGATAATGCACAGCAACTCAGTTGCTAATTTTAGACCACTTAGCTATAAAGAAACAAGTGTATAGCTAATAATACCTATATGGATAAATTCCAGAGAAATATATATAATAATTTATGGTAAAGCTAGGAAAATTATCAAATTCTGCATAGCTATAGCCCCCTGTCAATCTTTTGCTTATCAAATAAGTATTTTGATGTCTTCAGCTCCCAGTGCAGCGTCAGTTCCATATGATAAGTATATATGAAGTTATCAGTCGCAGTATCTAGCTACTTAATGCAGTAGAAGGCTGCCAATTTCTCGTATAATAAATCATCCCTAAGAACCCAACACTCGCTACTCTCTTTACACATTCCATCCCTATCTCTGTTTTGCATCTGCGATGAAATTCAGGAAGCAGTCTCGACAATCATTCAGTAATTCGACGCATAGAAATGCCCGCTAGATGTACTATGAATGGGTTATCTGAAATCGTATAGCTGTCGTTGTAAATAATTTCCAAAATCCCTGGCACTTGTTACCTAAATCTTAAAAATAAATAAGAACCTAATGAAAAGAGCAGAAAAAAAAAAATCCCACGTGAAATGCTTGAAATTGTTTTCGTGGGGTCGCAGATTAAATACCCTAAGGCGGTTACTCGACAAAAAAATGTAGATCGAGTACTTCATGTGATATTGCAATTGAGTCAGTCAGAGCGTGCTGTGTAATCAATGCCTCAGTTATCTCCAGAAGAACCTATTATAGTAAATATATGTAGTACCTGTTACTGTTACTATACAGTATATAAAGATTGCATCAAAGCAATGACATCTGATACTTATTTCGGTTCGAATCGAACCAAAACCAATGGGTTAAGGAAAGGCAAAGAGAGTCAAATCGTTAACTCTCTTCGTACGCTTTATGACCTTATTTCGGATTATGTTTATACTAATTGGTATGCCATAAATTTTCGATACCATCGCTTGGTTCATTCTTAGTCAACCCTCGTCGGGCGTAATAAATAAAATACGCACATCGGGCCTGGGAGTGTCAGCTGATAATTGGGCTTAACGTTTGATAATTTGATAATTGATATTGATAATGGCCATTGTTAAAGATTAGTGGCAATTTAAAGTCGTCGTAGTCAGCCGGGACACGATTTGAGCAAGAATGAGTGAGTATGCTACTAAAGGGGAAGGCGGTACGGCCGCCTAATCAGCCGACGAGCGACTAAACGACCAACCTGCCGAACGTCTGAGGCGCTGCACTCTCACTCTCGTATCCGTCTTTGGGGTGCGCTCGATTCAGTTGTGCTCGGTGCGTTCGCGCTAAACGTTGTTTAACTCCACACATAGTATATATAAGTAGGTCTACCTAGTCTGTAACGAACATGACTGAGCTGAATCTGAGCACAAGGCAGGTTTAGTGCAGTTACCCATCTCAATTCGATCCCACGGCTAATGCTTTCTTCTCCTCGTCTTTGCAGAGGATCCGTCTCGAAGAAAATGCGCTCCAAGCTAATGGATAATGTTGTCATCGTCTTTGGTGAATTGATAGCGACGGCCATGTTGATGTTTCTCGGTTGCATGGGATGCGTCAAATCGATTGTCTTCATCAACACGGATCTGCAGTGCAGCTTAAACTTCGGTTTTGTCGTCCTTATCTGCATACAATCCTTTGGTTGCGTGTCCGGAGCACATCTGAATCCTTGCGTAACACTGGCTCAATTGGTTTACCGCATGATCTCATGGCCCATGGCGCTGGCATACTTTGTGGCTCAACTGGTGGGTGCCTTTATTGGATATGGTCTGCTTAAGGCGTCGCTGCCCGAAGATGCCACCTGCAGCACGTTACAACCTAATGGTGTCTGTCTGACTACCTTGGCCAAAAGTCTTACGCCTGGTCAGGGAGTGCTCATCGAGTTCCTCATCACTTGCGTGCTAATCTTCATCTGTTGCGCCGTCTGGGATCCACGTAATTCCAGATTCCAAGACTCGACAGCTGTGCGTTTCGGTCTGGCCATCGCCTGCTTGTCCCTAACTGCGGTAGGTTCTTGGCATTACCCAAAAACCCTTAGTTCTTGCTATATCGTGAAACTTTTTTACTTTGCAGGGATCATTCACTGGTGCCAGCATGAATCCGGTGCGCTCGTTGGCTCCTGCCTTGTGGAATAACTACTGGGAATACCATTGGATCTATTGGGTTGGTCCCCTTACAGCATCGCTGCTCGCATCGCTTGTCTATAGGTTTGTCTTCCGTCGCGAGCTTGAGGATAAGGCCGCATTGCCCGAATAGGCGCCCGAATAGCGTTTCCACTATGAATCTATATACTACTTAGAAACTAGCGTATTGCTCAGCATTATTGTTTGTGTCTTCCAATCGATGTGTGTCCTTACGGTTGAAGTACCGAAATAACACATTTGTACTTTAATAACTTTATACTATATACAGTAGCTATAAATGAGATTCTTTCCGTATAATAAGTTTTATTCTTTTTGGGTTCCAAGTTGTAAAGGACCTTAGGACTTTCATGTGCTAATGTTCATGTAAAGGGAAAGTTATACCATAAGTACACCTGTATACTATACAAATATCCATATATACATATATATATATAGACACAATAATTAGGGTTTTTGACACTTAGCTGTAACTACAAACACAAACGAACTACATGTAAATATCAAACTAAATATAATACCTTAAATAAAGAACAAGTACAATATGTGTATAGCGTCCTAACACCTAAGGGCAAGCAAATAGGTACATACGTCAATTTATGACAAATATAGATATTACTGAGCTGTGCTGATTATTTACAAATTTTGGGTAAGTTCACGAGCTACTGTTATAATGGAAAATTTTGCACAAAAATGTGTTTAAATATTATAAGAATGCATAATTGATTATTATCATATCTTTGTTTGGCATAATCATATCCTGGATTTAAATACTATGACGAAGTTAAGTAATACGTCTATTAAGAGCTTCGACCGCATTCAAACTTTTCTTATCTTGCACCAAGGGTTACAGAAACTGTCTGCACGCATAGATTATATTTAATTATTTTGAATTAGTCGAGCTGATAGCGCGTAGCAGACGATAAGAATGCGATGGGGTAAAACTTACACCATGATTTTTATCGTATGCAAAACGTCGCATAAATCGCCCTGGCAACACACACACAGTTCTTACAGAGATGACCCCCTTGAGTTTAATTGCAACCTGGCAGGGGGCCCAACGATTGGCTTGGATTGATGAGCGCAACGGGTGAGATTAAGTGGACCGCTTTCGAGGTTTCCATCTTTATTAATTAGGGGTCATGATTTTTATATCGTCTCATAGCCATGCAGATGCAAGGGGCTATAGTCAGGTGTGTAGGCAAGTTTCCAGAGTAGTGGTACCATAAGGGACGCCAGCAGTTCCCCGACCAACTGCAGCATAACCGACTGAGGGTTGCCCTCGAATAATGTCGGAATGAGCAGTTTGGCAGGATTCATGGCGGCGCCAGTCAAAGAAACCTTAAAAAGAGAGAAAACTTAGTATAGTTACGGCTCGCAGAGTGTGTTTTAGAGATCAACCTACACCCACTAAGGTGCAAACAGCCACCTGGCAGCCCATACGCAGTGCAACCGAATCCAGAGATCGTCCGCTGCGCACATCCCACAGGGCGCACCAGGCAAAAACGAGCGTGGCAGTGAGAAAAGCCTCAATTCCTACGACTTGTACATATGAAAGATCCTTCATGGGTTCGACAATGCCCAATCCTGGCTTCACGGACTCAATCATGCTACGCGGCAACATCTGTAGCAGCAAAAAATATCCAAATGCGCTGCCAGCCAATTGGCAGGCGACGTAAAGAAGCATCATGCTGAAACGGATGTAGCCGAGCAGGTAACAAGCGATCGATACACATGGATTGCTATGTGCTCCAGACATGCAACCAAAGATATGCAGTATGGTGACCACAGCCAGACCGGTAACCAGGCTTGCTATCACAGATATATATGCCTCCTGAACGGCAATTGTGTAGCCCAGACAGCTAATCATCATGAATAGAGATGTAGCGCTGAATTCACTGAATCCGCGAATTAATGAGACCCGCTTTAGTTCCATCTATATGTTTCCTAACCTTCAATTTAAGAAAAAAGTAATTGTATAATATATGAGAACTAATATATCAAAATATATGTGCAAATGAATGAAAGTGAAAAAGAAATACTTTTATTTGACAGATTTTGTAGATGTTTCTAGTTTTTTTTTTATATATAAATGGTAGTCATCAAAAGTTTTGTGGCACATCTCTCTTAGTTTATAGCTGGAAGTATTGGGGGTAATTTGCAGGGTTTATAGCTACCCCTCCGTTTCGAAATTGTAAAGCTCGCCAAAGCACAAATTATCCACGCACTGAACCTTAAAATTTTGAAGCTTTATTTAAAGCTTAAACGAGGGTGGTCTGATATGTTTCTAAATGTAGAGAGGCAATGTTAGAAAATCATAAAACTAAACAGTTCATTAAGGTAGTAGTAAAAAATTCAAACTTGACGCTTCAGCCCGGTAATTCAATTCAATTTGAATTCAAATTGCAACGGTTTTTGTGCACCCAAGCCAACTGGCTGGTAACATACTGAAAAAATACCAGCCTAAAAATATGGCCATACTGTGCGCACACAGCGTTGCCACACTACACCAGTTAGAAGGGGTGGCAATTAGCGGAATACCTGCAGACACGTATTTATTTATATTAGATGTTTTTTTATATAAATTCGACTGTGCCTAAATTAAGTAGTCAACGCAGTAAACAACAAGTGCAGCAACTGCCCCATAATGTTTGCCAATCTGAAAAATAAGCTCATCGAAGAGGTGAAAGCGTCTCCGTCCAAATTCCAACAATTTGCAAACGCAGCCCAGGCAAGAATCTACTAAATAAGAAAAAAAAACGTGCAAACTAATAAAAACATACGCACACTAATGTAACACTAAGTGCTTGTGTTTGTGTGCGTGAATTATTGCTTATTGGTGTGCGTATGAATTGGAGATGCACAAACAAAACAAGCAAAGTGTTAACAAAAGTGTTTAATTTGACCCATTTGTATGGGATTGGCAGCTGTGCGCACACCCAACCCTCCCTCTTGTACATGACACACTCACACACAGACGCACCTGCAAACACACACACACACACTGTATAACATTTTTATCGGTTTGGTTTTGTAGGCCGCCGTGAGCTCATCATCCAGCACAACAACACCAAACAGCTCGGAAAATACCGACAGCGGTGGCAATAATGAGAATTTCTTTAGCATTACGGAGGAAGGTAAGAGTTTTCGCTATTAGTTGTAGCCATGCTCTAATAATTATTATGAACATTTCCACAGATACGCCACAAAACTCTCCCTACCGCATACAGAAGTTGCCGCGCGGTGGACGTGCCTCAACACAGTCCTTGAATGGCATGGGTGCTGGAGGTGCCATACCGCGTACCCGCAAACTCTCTAACTCGTCCATTGCTAGCGATGTCTCCTTTCGATTGCCCACCTACGATGCGCCAGCCGTAAGTCCATCAGGTCAATGAGATTCTCTTCTAATCGCAGCCTCTTCTGCAGATGTATCACTTGCAGTCGGACTTGGATGAGACGAGCAGCGAGTTTGACGACTCTGCATCGACGGCCCGCCTGGATGTCATTACCAAGGATCAGCTGTACGATGCATATAAGAAGTCACTCGATCGCTATCACAAATATCGCTGTCGCTACACTGATCTGGCCAAGAAGTACAAGGAACTGGAGCGGGACAGTAGCAAGGCGAGGGTATGTTATGATTTATAATTGCAATATGAAAAGATATATAAATCCTCTTGCAGTCTGTGCTTGTGGAGACGCAAGACAAGGCGTTGCGACGCATCAGCGAACTGCGTGAGCAGTGCACACTGGAGCAACAGGCCAAGGCTCATCTAGAGGAGGCACTGCGCATCGAAATGGACGACATGAGCTGCAAGATGCAGGCCTATCAAACAAAGCTCAAGTTGCTGGGTGAAAATCCAGACAATGTGACAGCCGCACTAGAGCGTGGCGACAAGCTCATCGATCTGGAGGAACCGGTGACGGTAGAGAAACACACCGAAAATGGCAGCCAGCCTGCTAAGCAGAATTCAGACGATGAGTTAAACAAACTTCGGAGATTGCTGGCCGAACAAGAGTCACAGCTTAAGCAGTTAAGCGAAAGCAACAAGGAGGCCAACAATACGATTGCAGCATTGCGCAAGCAAGAGGAGGAGAATGTGCTGTTGCTGGCACAGACCAAGCAGGCCATTTACACCGAGCTGGAGCACAAGGAGGCGGAAGTGCGTCAACTGCAAGACAAGGTGAAACAGCTTGAAGTGGAGTTGGACCTGTCTAGCAGTCGAGAGACTCAGTCGGGCGACATCAAGGAACAACTGAAGAAGCTACAAATTGCCAAACAAGAAGTGGACGCCAAACTTATTGCCTCAGAGCATGTGCTAAGCACTTTGAAAGGCGATCACTCGGAGAAGGAACAACAGCAGAAGAAAATAGAGACGCAGCTACAACAGCGCGAAAAGGAATTGCAGCAGCTGCAGGAGAAGTTAAAGCAACAAGAAACTGAGTTGGAACAGGCCAAAGCTGTTAAGGAACAACTCGCAAAGCTGCAAAGTGCCAAACAGGAAGCGGAAACTAAACTAATTGCAACTGAGGAGCTGCTTAACAACTTGAAGCTGTCCCAGTCGGAAGCAGACAAACAACAGAAGGAAATGAAGTCTGAGCTAGAGCAAAAGGACAAGGAATTGCGACAACTGCAGGAGAAGTATAAGCAGCAGGAAGCACAGCTTGAACTGGCCAAGAGTCGTGGAAACGAGGAAAACGAAAACAAAGAACAACTTAAGAAGTTGCTTGATGCCAAACAAGAGACGGAAGCCAAGCTAAGTGCTACCGAGGAGCAGGTAAATCAACTGAGAGAAGAGCACACGGCAAAGCAACAACAGGTGGTTGAGCTGGAAGCAAAACTAAAGTCGTGGTCAGAGCAAAAGGAGGAGGAATTGCAGCAGTTGCAACAGAAGTTAGCACAGCTTGAAGCGGAGCTTGAATCCTCTAAGAGTAATGCTACACAAGTGGAGGCTCTTAAAGAAGAACTGCAGAGTAAAAAACAGGAGGCGGAAGTCAAGCTAAGTGAAACGGAGCAGCAGCTCAATAAACTGAGATCCGAACACACAGAAAAGGAGCAACAGGTGGTTGCGTTGCAAGAGCAATTGCAAGTTCAGTTGGTACAAAAAGAAACCACTGTGGAGCAGCTGCAGGAAAGGCTGTTACAAATGGAAGCAGAACTGGCGCTATCTAATAATCGTGGCAACCAGGTCGAAGATGTCAAGGAGCAGCTGCAAAGTGCCAAGCTGGATGCGGAAACAAAACACAAAGCGGCAGTGCAAGAACTAAGCAAACTGAAGGAGCTCAACCTGGCAAATGAGCAACAGGTGGTTGAACTCGAAAAGCAGATGCAGTCCGAGCTGACAGAGAAGAATAATCAAGTGCAGCAACTACAGGAGAAATTAAGACACTTGGAAACGGAACTGGAATCTACGAAGAGTCGCGGCAGTCAAGTCGAAGACATCAAGTCAGAACTGCAAAGTGCCAAGCAGGAGGCGGAAGCCAAACTTATTGCCACCGAGCAGGAACTAAACAAACTGAAGGAGCTGCACACTGCAAAAGAGCAACAGGTGGCAGCGCTAGAGCAGCAGCTGGACACACTGAAAACAGACAGCGATCAGAGCCTGCAAGATCTGCGCTTGCACAATACGCAACTCAATGAGATTGTGCAACGTTATCAGCAAAACGAGACAGCATTGCAGGAAGTGCAGAGTCAGCTAGAGGATGCCAGAGAGCGGCTAGTTGAACAAGATCAACGACTGCTGGAAACCGCAAAGAGTCTCGAGAAGGAGCAGGAAGTGGTTGCTGCACTGAGCACCGAAAAGGCAGCAGCTGAGGAGCAGACGCAGAAGGTGCAACGAGAGCTGCAAACACTAAGCGAGCAATACGCCAGCAGCGCCGACAGTGAGACGGCGGCAATGGCAGCCCTTAAGTCCCAACTGGACGCAGCCAATAGCGAATTGACTGCAGCACAAACTGCTCTACAGACCAAGGAGAAGGAGCTCAAGGCCAGTGGCAACAAACTTAACAAACTAAAGAAACAACACGAGCAGCTGCAAGCGAAGCACACCGAACAAGCTGCCAGTGTGGAGCAGCTGCGTGGAGAGTCCACGAAAGTTGAGGAACTGCGCAACGAGAAGCACGAGTTGCAAAAGCGTGTCACTGTCATATTGGAAGAGATTACCACCATGCAATCCCATTTGCAAGAAGTGCAGACTGCACAAACGCAACTGGAACGAGAAAAGCGCAAGCTGGAGGAGCACATCGAAGCACTGCAGGAGCAGCAGCAACAGAATGATACGCAGGGTGCTCTATCAACCGCCAAAATTGAGGAAATCGAACGGGAGAATAGCAAACTGGCCGAGCGCAACTGCCTGCTGGAGGAGCAGAATAATCATCTGCAGAAACAGCAGGAGGAACTAACCAGACTGCAGAACAAATTGCAGCAGGTGCTCGACGAGCATTCCAAGCTGCAGAATGCACAGGAGATTATGGAGCACGATCATCGCACGTTGCAGGATAAATGTGACTCATACGAAAAGGAGATTCTGATAGCAAAGGATGAGCTGAACAGTGTCCAAGAGGTAAAGACGACAGTAGAACAGGATCTGGTTGACGCTCAGCAACAATTGGCGGAGGTGCGGGAACGTCAACGCGAACTGGAGCAGCAACTGGAAGAGCAAACGAAACGCTCCTCGGAACTACAAGTTGGCACAGAACAAGTGGCTTCTCTTCAAGAAACTGTAACCAACTTGCGCACTCAACTGGAAGCCCTGAAAGATTCCGAGCAAGCGATGCAGGAGAAACTGCAAGCAGCCAACGCTGCCAATGCTGCGCAACTGGAGATACTCGAGGCACGTTGGAGTGCAGCCAACAAGGATGTGGAACGTCTACACGAGGCCAATATTGCACTGCAACGTGAGATCGAGACTCTGAAGAGCTCCACGCAGCAACCAACCGCCGACCTCGAGCAACTGCAGATCGAAAACGAATATCTAAACAAGCACACCAAGCAGCTGGAAGCGGAACTAAGCCTTGCCATGGCAGATGACATCAAGGATAAGCTGAAGTCACTGCAGTGCGAGCTCTATGTGCTGCAGGAGCAGGCGGAGCAACATGCCAGTCAGTTGGCCGAAAAAGACACCGCCAGCGCAGCGGCCAAGGCGGAGATAGCTCAACTTAAATCGGAACTGGAGCAACAGGCGCTAGAACTGACTAGACAAAGCGATCACGCTAGCTTTGTTAGCGGACAAAGCGATACGGTGCAAAAGGAGCTGCTGCACACACAGCAACAGTTGCAGGAACGTCAAGCTGAGCTGACGAAATTGCAGGAACGTTGCCTCAGCCTCGAAGAGCAACTTCACCAACGGGAGGTGCAGCAACAGCAGCAACAGGAACAAACGCCCGCCCCATCACTGCCAAGCGATTCCAATGAGCATCTGCGCAGCCTCAACGAACAGCTCCAACGCGAACTGGAGGATCTGAAGTACAAGAGCAGCGGCGAGCAGAAGAATATGCAGAACGAGATCGATGAGTTGCAAACGAATAATAGCGAAATGACCGAACGCATAAACGAACTGGAAACTCTACGTGCCGGCATTCAGGCACAGCAGCTACTTGCCAGCCTGGCGCCCAAGAACGTGCAACAGGCACACGAAGCCGACGAGAAGACGCTGCTGGAGGCGAAACTCAAAGAGATTATGGGCGAAGTGCAGGATGTGACGAATCGTAACCTATTTCTGGAACAGAAGTGCGAGAATTTCCTCATTTTGGAGCAGTCCAATGAACGGCTGAAGCTGCAAAACGCTAAGCTCTCGCGGCAATTGGATGAAACACTGGTAAGTAATGAGAAACTATATATCCATGATGTATATGCTAATCCTGCTTGTTCTATGCTCTATAGGTATCCATGCAGCATAACGACAGCGTGCCGGCCAACACGGAGTTTGAGTATCTGCGCAACATAATGTTCCAGGTGAGTAATAGAGCTATGAAATTAAAGAGAGCTGTGTTTAAATTGATCCTAATCCCTTGCAGTACTTAACCGGCACCACGAATAACGAGACGCTGGTCAAGGTTATCTCGGCTGTGCTAAAGTTTTCACCGCAGCAGGCGCAGGTGGCACTTGAGAAGGAGCACCAGCGTCGCTCACTGGTAAGGAAGATCATTTTGTATATCATATCCTATAACTATATCGATTACTTTCTCTACTTGGCAGCTCAACAAACTGATCTAGCAAGAGCTGTTGGCGGCACATGGCGGCAGCAACTGGTGGCAGCCTTGCAACGAAGCGCTTTTAGACTATAGCAGAAATCAAAGCTGAACTTTGTCCTTGTCCGAGTTCACATCAAGTACCTTACCTCAACTTGAAGGCACGCAAGTTGTTGCTGTTCCTTTTGCTATCGCACTTAACTGCTTGCAGGCATTTTCAACATTGAAGAAGACGTAGTTAATAATGCATATAGAGATATATATATATATTTATCATATATATATACTACTTAACAGATTTATAATCCCATGTTATTTGTACAGAGACGCTGAAAACTATTGTAAATTTGAAATTATTCTCGCTTCAGTTGCTTGATTACACAATTCCCATTTCCATTTCGATCTTCACAACGTGCAATCATTTCTACATTTAATGTGTATGTGTGTATTCCTTTCCAGAATCAAATTATGTTTAGTTCTAAGTTAAAAATTGTAAAGAGATCACTTGCAGTTTAGCATTTAGTTTAATCCAATATTAATATTTACATATACAAATAAATAGTTACAATTCATACATAATGAATCGCCTTAATCCTATCGACTCTTGTCGTTACATACACGATTCTCTGGCCTGGCTATGTTCTTGGGTATCTGATACTGTCGTCTGCGTTCGGCAAAACTGCGCAGCATGGCGCGTGTCATGGGCGTCAGTCTATAGTTTGGCCTATAGCTTTGCAGGGCTTCCATGGCAAAGGCATATCCAAATCTCTGGGTACGTAGTATGGCCTGGACGGCGGCTTCCTGCACGCCAGCACGAGGCACGGCCACCAGCAGTCGCTTGAAAAGCTCCACATACGGTTTAATATCAATTTTAGAATCTAGCGGCACTTGTTTAACAATCATTGAGATGCACTGCAGCAGGCATGCCAAACGTTCGTCATACTCCTCACTCTGCACAGCCAAATCGCAATAGCTGTTCACGAGCGGCACCAGATGCAACTTAAGCAAATTGTTGATCATAAGCGGCATTTGGTTGCGTCTGCAGAACAGCGCAAAGGCATAGCACAACTGATCCAAATGTCCAGCCTTTAACTTCTCCACCAGATTGGCAATTACCTGCTCATTGGTGGGCTCATAGGGCTGAAAGTGATATTCGAAACGTAGTTTGGAGAGCAGTGCACGATCAGGACCTGTTGCGTCCATAACATCGTACTTGTTATTCATCAGCAGGTGTTTAATGACAGTTATCAGCGGATCGGAGTTGTCATAGTCCCGCTCCTCACGATGTGGGAGTACAGTGGGAAAATGACACAGTATGTCCAAAACCAAACGGGTCATGTCCTCCTTGTAGTGATAGAGTATTTTGATCAACAAAAGACGAGCAGGATTCTCATATTTCTTGGGGGGCACAGCGAGACTTGCTTGCACTCCAATTAGCTCTAGATAGAGTCGGACGTATTTATGTGCCACGTCGGAGGTAAGGCGATTCTTTGGCTGGAATAAACTCTTCTCCAACGTATTCATAAATCGCTGAATGAATCCGCAGCTTCCACTCTCGCATTGCCTAACCAAACTAAGTAAACGATCCAGTACATCACCTTCGACTGCATTCAGCTCCAGTTCCACAACTTCCTTAGCTATGATACTTATAACCGACACCTCATTTGCCCTCAATAACATTGTTGACTTCAGTGGCGCCGAATCCTTTAGGTAATTGCTTATCTGTCGATGCAGTTGACCCATTTTTGGTGGCGTCTTTTGTTGGTCCCGTTTCAATGGTGTCTTTTTGACTTTGTATATCACGTAGTTGAGTATGCCTCTTGCTTCACCTGAGTTCTGTGCACCGTCTGGTGGATCCAGTGGTATTTTGATGGGTTCACTGTCGCTTTCCTCGTCCTCGTCATCTTGGCTAACTGGCGACATGGGAGAATAGGAACTATCTGCGTAACTGGGCTGAGAAGTCTTTACAGATACGCTTGATTCCACTTTGGTTTCACTTGACCAGTTTGATAATTGCTTAGCCTGCGAGCGCGTCAAACGCTTCACTACCGGCTGAGGAGAACTGGAGCTAGAGGAACTAGACTTGCGTTTCCTTTTACCAGCGGAAGGTGCAGGCGGTGACATTATAGGCGACAGTTTTTGGTAGTTCTGTGCGTGCTCAGGCTGCTGCTCAACAGTCTCAGAGTCCCTTGGAACATTATCATCATTATAGTCTATGATTAAATCGTTTGAGTACAAACTATCCGTATCGGATTCGTTTCCATCTTCGATGGTTGCTTCTATTGGCTGATTGACTTGCACGGGCTTAGCAAGTAGTTTCTGCATGGTCTCTGAGTTTACATCTGGCATTTGTAGCTGCATAACTGGTTCAGCTTTCTCTACTGACTTTGTTGGTTTTACAAATATCTCTGGAAGCGATGCCTCTTGCTGGAAAGCCATTGGAATCGTTGGCAGTTCATCGGCAGTCGTCAAGGAAGTCGTGAGTTGCTCGAATATTAGAGAAGGGCTTGTCGGCGACTTAGATCTCTCTGCAAAGGTCGCTAGTTGCTCGCTTGGCTCTCTGAACTTCGTTAATTGTTCGTCGTCTGCCCTTAGTGACGCTGGTTTGTCGACTCTCAGATCAGGAATCGTCGGCTGTTCGATCGTCGCTGCAGACGTCTTCGGTTGCTCGGCTCCTAAAGCAATCGTCGTTGGCTGTTTGACTCTCTCCGCTGACGTGTTTAGTTGTTCGGCTATCCCTTCGAACATCGTTAAATTCGGCACTATCATTGCAGACGACATCGGTTCCGTGACGATTGTCTCCTCAGCTAGCGTCAGTCGCTCAACAGACCCCGAAGTGATCAGTTTATCATTTGTCGCATACTGCAGCAATTTACGCTCCTCTTCGTCCAGTTCTTCGTCCAAGTTATCACAGTTAGGATTGTGAAACCAATTCAAATTACTAAGGAAATGAACTGCAGTTTCTGTTTTGTCGGACTTCATGCGTTTGTGTTGTTTCTTCTTTGGCTTGCGTTTTGGCTTGCATCTATTGCGTAGCTTGGGTTTAATGGGTAGCCTTATGGGTGTCAGCTCCAGGCCAACTGCAGGCGGTGATGCAGGCGGAGGTGGTATGGGATCTGTGCCCACATCTACGCCCGCTGCAGATGTATCGAAATCGGGTGCTGTGGACAATTTGGACTGTAGTTGGACTTCTGGTGATTTCTGGGCTCTTTGCTTACCTTTGCTGCTCTGGGTCTGATTAAGGGAGCTCTGGTATAGCGCATCGAACCAGCTACTAAAGTCAGCTTGGCTTATTGTAGGTGCAGGGGTAGGCTGAGGTGTAGCCAATGTGCTATTCGAGGAACGACGCTGGAGAACGACAAGTACCATTTGACCCATGACTTGCCAAATCTCTTCAAACACGTGGGGAGGCAGGTTAGCCAAGATATTTTGATTTTGAGGTAGAAAGTTGAGCAGCTCCTTGGCCATATGATGACCATAGCTTCCCACAGGATTAGTCACCTCGTCCTTGACACTGCCGCGCGATGGTGGGCGGGAATCAGATCGCTTTAGTTGAGCCGACAGATCTGGCAGAAAATCAATCTCTCGCTGCACATTGCACAGATCAGTGCAGGTGCCAATACTAGCTGTTTCCACCTCTGGTGGAATATCATCGCGAATAGGACTAAGCGGCGTTATGAACGTTTTGTTCCACGAAAGCATCTTATCCAGAATTTGATAAGCACTCAGAGAAGGTTTGGGTTCGGGGAAACATGTGCCCACGTCATGCATTTTAATGAACGACGCTGTAGTTGTCCCGCGTGTGGTAGTAGTGTTCTTATGCTGCGTACCCTGATCCCGGGTGGCCTTCAAATTCTCGACTTGTACGCCGATCGAGCTCATTTTGGGAAGCTCTGCCTGAGCTGCAGTTTGTGTTGCTTGTGTAACAGTTACCGCTGCTGTTATCTTTGTTCGCTTGCTTGGAGGACTTCTGATGAGAGGCGGAGGTATGCTGATGTTTTCCGATTTGCAGTAATCCTTCAGCTTACGTATAAGATTCGTTTCGCGCCTTAACAGGCCACTGGCATTGCAATCATCCCTTATACGCTGGGTAAGCTGCATGAAGATACTGACCATTTCCTTGGCATCAACCGGCAATCCTTTGGTCTCTAACTTTTCTTGCAGCTGTTCACAGTTTAACTGCTGCACAACCAACTTGTTCTCCAGATCGGCGCAACGCCCGTTCTCTTCGGCCAAGCGTTCTTCCAGTTTGGTACGTTGCTCCTTCTCCCACTTGTACAGCTCAGTTACCTCGCGAGCGGTACGCTGCAGGTCATCTAGTTGCTGCTGTTTGGCCTGCAGCTGCTTTATCTGACGCACCATATCATCGTTTTCGGCAATTCTCTCTGCGAGCCGACGACGCTTTTTGGCTAACTGACAGTTGGTGGGTGCATTGCGCGGCACAGCCTGCAGATCCTTGCCAATGTCATTTTGCGATGTATTGAGCAAAAACTCAAGATCTTCAAAAACCAAATTCTCAGTCATTTTGTTGTTTTTGGATTTCACGTGTTTTGCTTGGAGCGGTAAACGTTTACGATGAACGAGGGCAATGCGGTCGTAGCTTTAGGCTGCAAACGCAACAACATTTGTACATTTAACATGCATACTTAATGTTTCACTGATGATATGAACAACGTTTAAAGTTTGCAAAGTTATTTTGATAAAAACAAAGCCCGCAAATAACGCAAATATCCTCGTTTGACACCGGCATGTAAGAAACAACACATTGTCAGCGGTGAATGGCAAAAAGTGTGCCTGTATGTATAAAAAAATTTGAAACGAATTGTTCCTAATCAAAATAGATCTCAGCAACCGGCGTAATAATAATCAAGAAGGATCTCGTATTGTTTAAGTCCATAGTATATCACAATGATTTAAATCATTAATCTATAGTATATTTAATGAACAACCGCTTAAATAAATTTTAAGAAATTGTACTGCATCTAATTTATACCAAGTTGGCAGTTTTCTATAGTCGCACCCAACTTCACGTAGATACCAGGGCTGTTGCAGCACATTAAATTATTGTGGTATTCTCTTCGTCTCGCGCAGGTACGTAACTTCGGCATTCGCAACAAAAAAAATTACATAATTATTTAATTTTTGCGAATTCTTATTTAAATTTTAGTAATCGAATCACAACAATGGCCGACAAAACAGAAAAGCCCGCTGGACGTCCCATGAGATATCCATACACCTTCTCCGCTAAGATCGCCCAATTCCCTATTAAGCACTACATTAAGAATCAGTGGATCTGGCGCTACTACTTCATTGCCTGTGTCGCTTGCGTTCCTGTGTTCTATAAGATCAGCAAGTTGGGTAAGTATTGCCTTTTAAGATATCCTTTTTAGATACATGTAAATATTCATAATTTTGCATTCCTTCCTATCAGCCAACTCGCCCGAAAACAAGAAGGCCTGGGCTGAAAGCCAGAAGAAGGAGCATGCCGAACATTAAATGACAAAGCTTTGCGGCACTGCCATTGCTTTAGTTATTAAAAGTTGCATCTACATTTCAAAGTCGCTTTAGTTGTGGCTTGTAATATGAGTGTTATTTGGTGAATAAACAATTCTAAACGAACAGACTTTTTATTGAAAGTAACCTACATATGTAGAATTTCTGGTTGGGTTAGCCATTCGCTCTTGTCAACGTGTATTTGGCAATCACAGCAATTGCCGGACCAGGGCCGAACAAATTATCATAGTTGTTTGGTAGGCATTTGCCAGCTGTTACACTTTGCCATCGTGAGCAAAATTGGGAAAGCCGTTTTGCGACAAATTCCATAAATAAGGTAAATAAAATTCTAGATGCTTTATTGGTATATTTAATGGGTAACTTTAACTTGCTAAGGGTTTGTCGTTTCAAGCTGTCAAAATGGTAGTATCAGGCGAACAGGTAGATATCTTCTTGCCAAACTTCAACTTATGTGTACAAAAATCTTAGTTTCAAAAAGAAATTGTTCAATTTGGCATGTTTACTTATCTTGCACGTGTAGAATATAAACAGAGGCTCTGTTACCAGCAATAATATTTATAGTTCTCTCTATCCAATAGAGCTCAACGAACTCTGCAGTATCTAAGCAGAAAAAACAACGCCAGCGCAATCGGCCGAGGAATAAACGAAATCGATTGGGAGATAACGAAGACGCAGAAATGCAAAAAGCCAGTAGCAACCAGCACCAAAATGCAGCAGCAGCCGCTGAGAAGAGTCGTGAGCAAGTTATGGCTGAGCGAGAGGCAAAGAAACTAGCCAAGCAGGCAAAGAAACAGAAACAACCATCAACAGCAGCAGAAGCATCTAACACAACAGCAACTCCGGCGGCGCCTGCAACCGCAGTGAAGCCAGCAACGACAATCATAACTGAAGTAGAGCAAACAACCATAACAAAAAAATTGACTACGACAACAACAACGACTACAAAAGACAAGCTCGAATTGACCACCACAACTACAGGAGCTACGAAGACCATTTCGCCAGCAGTTCCAGCAGTTCCAGCAGCAAATTCCACTGATCCTGTAAACAACGTTTCTGCTGCACTGGAAGGTGATAAGACGCGCGACCAAATCAAAGCTGAGCGGGAGGCAAAAAAGGCAGCCAAACAAGCTGCTAAGGCTGCCAAGTCTGCTGGCCCCACAAACAATGTAGATGCAACGGCACAGAAGCTTAACAACTTGGAAGTTACAGCAAAGCCAAAAGTTAATGAAGCTGCTCCAGAATCAGACCAAGAAAAGGTAGGCATACAATGTATACATAGATGGAGTCTTATTTCTTTCCCATTTGCAGAAGAAACCAGCACTTTCGAAGGCAGAAAGACGAGCCATACAGGAAGCACAACGTGCGGCCAAAGCACAAGCACAAACGAAGAAGCAAGCACCCAATTCTGCAGGGTCTGCTAAAGCAGCGCCCAAAACGTCGCCTGCTGCCACTGCAACACCTGCCAAGGAACCTAAACGGGACAGTGAATCACCTGTCAAATCACCCAACAAATCTTCGCCCCTCAAGGCAGAGCGTGAGTGCAAGGTGAAGTTATTCAATCATTTGGTCAGTGCCGATAAGGATGCCAGTTTATTCATAAATGATCCGCAAGTGCATCCCAGTATTGCACGCCTAGGTGTGCAGTATGCTCAGCGTACAATTGTGGGCTCCAATGCGCGCTGCATTGCTTTTCTGCATGCGCTGCGGCAGGTGGTACAGGACTTCGAGACGCCGGCCAAGAAGGAGTTCGGTCGCAGTCTCGATGCAGCGGTCAAGCATCATGTGGATCATTTGCACAAGTGTCGTCCGCTGGCTGTGTCTGTATTTAATGCATACAAACAGTTTAAGAATCAACTAATGCAGCTGCCCACGGACCAACCCGAAACGGAGGTAAGCAACTAGGAAGGCACCGTGGGAATCATCCTTTAATGATTTTTACTATTTCAGTTAAAGGAGCTGCTCGGACACTTTATAGACACCTACGTTGAGAACCAGATCGGCAAGGCAGCTCAGGCTATTAGCAGCTCGATGCAGGAGAAGATCACCGATGGCGATGTGCTGCTCACTTTCTCCTGCTCTTCCCTCATACAATTCATTTGCGAAGAGGCCAAGCGGCGGCAGGTTTCCTTCCGCGTGATTGTCGTCGATTCGCGACCATTTTGCGAGGGACAGGAGATGTTGCGCCGTCTGCACGCCTATGGCATTCCCTGCACTTATGTCCTAATCAATGCTGTTGGCTATGTCATGCCAGAGGCCACCAAGGTGATGTTGGGGGCCCATGCGTTACTGGCCAACGGTTATGTAATGGCACGCACCGGCACCGCTCAGGTTGCACTTGTTGCCAATTCACATAATGTGCCCGTGCTCGTCTGCTGTGAGACGCACAAGTTTAGTGAACGTTTCCAGACCGATGCCATCGTCTACAATGAACTATGTGATCCCAATCAGCTGGTAATGAATGACAAATGCTGCCTGAACAACTGGCAAAAGAGTCGGCTAACGCCCCTGAATCTGAGCTATGACATAACGCCACCGGAACTAGTCAGCGCCGTCGTGACCGAGGTGGCCATCCTGCCCTGCACCAGTGTGCCCGTAATTCTGCGCATCAAGCCGGATATTGGATACTAATTAACCTGCATCCATTCAATAGTCGCTGCCGCATTAACTGAACAATTGATTTGTTGAATAAATACTTCTTTTTATTATATATACTTTGATCAAACATATTTGATAGTAAAGTTACGGCTCGCAAGGCAAATAGTTTGTCCGACAAGCTGTGATTCACATAAAGATCGTTTTGCCTTTCCGCTATATCCATGCATATTTAGCTAGTGGAATATGCTATATAGGTATATATATGTGTGTATATTTGTTTCTTAATATGCATGCAATTGTACTCTGTTATGTGTATGTGTGTGTGTGTGTGGGAGATGAGGCAAGAGAGATGTTCCAAACTCCAGGGAAATCAGGATGAAAGCATATGGAATGCAGACAGCGTGGAGGTTGAAGGAGTCAGAGAGAATATACAAGTAGAAAAGCAAATCGATATGTTAAAGCTAAAGAGCTAAAAGTCTGCTTTATATATTCGAGACTAAACTGAATTGTAAATTCGAAAATCGGAATTTGGAACGTACCATATATAAAATAATGTAGTTTGAAAATATAAAAAACAAATTAGCATAGTTTTGTGCCCGACTTAAAGTTAAACTAGGACCAGTTTTGGGTCACGCGTTTGGAAGCCAATGTTAGCTTGAATTTGGATATTCACTTGCTTGAAAGCAGCTACAACTACAAATGCAACAACAAATGTAATATAATAATTATAATATAATATATCTGTACTTTAAATATGTATATATATCGGTATGTAATATGTATTTCATGCCACAGGAACACACCCCAAACACACTCTCTCTATCTCTCGTTCGCTCGCTTTCTTTCTCTCTGTAAACATTCACTCCACGCTTCACAAGTTCAACAAGATTTAAAACTAGAATTTATGCTAGAATTGGGCTCTATGGACTCTGCTTTTGCATCTGCCGGAAGCAGCCGCGGCACACAGGAACTGCCTTGCCGCTATCGTGTCCGGGCAATGCGACATTCTTATCGATGCAGCGTTCGCAGAAGATGTCGCCGCAGCGCCAGCAATGTGTCTGAAATGGCAATTAGAAGTTAATAAAGATTACAACGGATTTCATAGAGGCTCTCTCTCTCACCTTTTTGCTAAATTGATCGAAGGGTGTGGAACAGGAACAGGAGGTAACATTGCGCATGGGCTTCCAATCTAGCGCCACAGACGAGATTTCCTCGTTCAAAGATTGTGGGCTAGTTTGCTCGGCACTGAGCGAGAGATTGGCAAAGGACATGCTGCTAGCCTTCAATGGATGATCATCGTCGGCTGAGGACAATTCGCTTAGCTTCTTGTCGTAGTTGTATCTGCAAAGAATGCACTGAAGATTACCAGCACAATTCTTCATAAATCTTAAACCTCATACTTGTTATCATTGATTTCGTTGGCGGCGGCCTCTTTGCCTGCTTTGGTATTGGTTGTGGTTGCATCCTGCAACTTCTTGGCCGACTTGGAAATGTAGTTCTTGAAGCTGGCTATGCGTTTTGTCAAATGCTGCACATGATCCTCCAGCGAATTGCAGTGCTCCTTGCTGTCCAAGAGCAAATCGCCGAGTGGTTCACGCGGATGAATGCCGCTTTCGAAGCGACTGTACATGCCACGCCAGAATCTGCAAAGAGATACACAAAGATTAGCTAGAGAAACGAGTTCCGAACTCGCAATTCTGCACTTACTTGATGCACTGCGGCGCCAGATTAGCCTTGATTGACTCATCCACATTGGGTTTGTACAGCGGATTGATATACTCATTCAGATGATTGGCCATGTAGCCCCATAACGAAAATGTGCGCTCGGCAAGCTTCAAATCCAGACGATCCTTCTCGCAGTTACCCACAAATGTGCCGAATTGACATGAGTGCACATGATCGTGCAGGATGAGCAGGAAGCGCTCATTAAATTCAAAAGACTCGCTGCGTTGCGACATCAGCTGCCAGGTGCAGTCCAGGAACTGCGTAAAGATGGGCGACACTTCACGTGCATCCGTCTGTATGTGGCCACAACGTTCGCTAAACTTATGCCCAAAGGCCAGCCAATCCTTCTCAATCAAAGCCTGGAATCCCTTAATTGTACGATAATATGGATTTAACATGAGCTGTGCCAGCGAGCAGACTTGTGCGGTGCGATCCCAGCCATCGGAGCAGTGCACAACCACCGAGACGCCTTTGTCCACGGCATTGGCAATGAAGCTGCAAGGGAAGAGAGATGGCAAAGTTTATAATTGGAATAGAGCTTCGTTTTCCTAGAACCGTTTCATTGGATACACGCTCCAGCTAATTCACTTTCATTAGCAGAAATTGCTTCATTACGCAGGATGGGTAATTCACATACGCTCCCTGCTTTTGCTGCTCTGTGTTTGCTTACCTCGACGTGTCCAATATGGAGCGAATGTGCTTTAGCCAGCCGGATGACTCGAGGGCATTGAGAAAGGCGCTCATGGTGGGCGACTTCTGTTCGCACGCCTCGAGCACCTTCTGTAGGCTGGCACGCTGTACGTGTATGTTCTCAATACCAAGGAAATGGAATTTAATGTTCTCATAGAAGGCCTCGTTCTCGTAGCCCTTGCCTGCGGCACGATTGGCCATGGCATTGATCTACAAGTAGAAAAACATAATGTACATTATGGCGGGGTGGGGCTAAGTTATTTACATAATGTTTATTTGTGTTGCTTACACGAGGTCTCGTATCCACGACATACATATAATCGGTGTTTGTATTTGTTTTTCGTATGGCCTCAAGCATTTGCTCATCCTCCAGGCAACGTGCACTGAATCCCGACAACGGTTGGCTGCATCGGCAAATGGACGCCTGTTGATGGATGAGAAGTGCATTAGTTTCAATCTTCAATCCCCCCTCTCTTTTTTGTGTACTCCACCTTGTTGTTGTGCAAATAGGTCAATGCGGGCAGGCGACCCTTGGAGCGAAAGCGAGAGCTGCTTATCAACATCAATGTTGTGGCCTCTTTGGGCACATAGATCTGACGTGGATATGTATCGCACAATTCGTATTTCTCATTCATGGTGCACAGTGTCCAATTATCGTTGGGCACTAGCATGTGCTTGAACTCGGCCTCCAGCTTAAAGAAGTCCCAGCCAGCGTTCTTGGGGAAATCATCCTTGGCCGGCTGATAGTTGAAGCAGTATAACTTGTTGATAGAAACTGCCAGAAAGCAAAAAAAAAGGGATGAGAATGATTGAGTGTGCGTGTGCGTGGGCGTGGATGAGTGCAGTGTTATAACCTACCAGGCTGAAAGAGCTTCAACAGCGAAGTATAGACATCATGACACTCCGAGTCCTTGGGTATGACAAATGTCACCGACAGAAATGTTTTGCAGCGTATCAAGAGCGGTGATCCGGTGGTGCTCAGTGGCAACTTCTCGATGCTGGCGATGTGCATGTGCAGAATCTGTAATAAGCAGAGGAAGAAAAGGGAAAATTAAAGCAACGTGCGGCCAAGAAGTTAATAGTTTCTATGGCCCCCGGGCAACACTTTCATTAAGTGTCCCAGTGCCGCAGCAGGATTATGACATACAAGTATAGTAAGCAGGCAGAGAGAGAGAGAGTCGAAAAAAAATCGATAAGCTGCTGCCGACACTTTCAACACTTTTAATTGGCAACACGAGTGAGGCAAGTTTTAATTAACAACTTGGCCAGATGCCTCAGCGAACGAGAGACGTTAATATGCTCATTTGTTGGCCCACTTGTGGCCACTTGCGACGATGACGAGGATGAGGATGAGGATGAGGGATCCAAAGTGCATAATTGATATAATTATGATGAAGCAATTAAAATGCAATGCTTGCGCGCTTTGCCAAAGTTAACGCGACACACTTAATTAAGGCGTGACTAATTAAGAGTTAAGCTTTGTGTTGCCACTGGCAATACAAGCTGTCAGTTATGTAACTCTCATTATTGGCAGGATAAACTGTGTTTGTCAGAGAGTACGAGCAAAGCGAGTGCAATTGAAACGAACACGCTTAGCAGCAATTCGTTGTCCCGCCCTGGGTCCGTGCAACCTGTCTCCAAGTTGTAGCTTCTCCTATTTACCCGGGCTTAGCTGGCAAATGAATATGCTTGTTTTGTATGGCGAATAACGTACGCCCACACACACACATACACGCACACACACAGCGGCACACACTTATTGAACACACCGCAGGACATGCCACAGCGGGGCAGAGCCGACAAAGCATTTTAATTTGTATTTATGCAATGGGGCGTATGCGCAATGTTCAGCCGGAAAGCCTCATTGTGTGTCTGTGTGTGTGTGGGTGTGTGCGCAAATAAAAAAACAAGCTGAGCAGATTTTAATTAAATTGAATCTTAAAGCCAACAAAAGCCAAAGCTTTAATATGCACAAGTTCTGCACCCGCGGGCCTTGAGTTTTACAAAAAAAGGATAGGCAACTCTGCCCAAGTACTCAACGGAAGTGCGGGCATTGCAGCTGTCAGACAAACAAATACAAAGCATGCAAACGTGTGCGTGTGTGTGTGTGTGTGTTCAAGTACTACTTTCGGCATTATGACGAATGTGCCGCGGCAAAGCGCCTCCTTCTTCTTCTGCTTCTGCTTCTTGGCTCGACTGTTTAACGAGCGAGGTCAGGAGAAGTGTAAGAGCGAAGTGCACAGTTGAACACGTTCTGCGTTTTAGTCGCTGCTCTGCCTGTATGCCAGTTGCCTGGATTGTTATTATTTTCCACAGCGGGAAACGTTTTGCTTTTCCTTAAAGCTTTGAATGCTTTTGCACAATTCGAGTAAATGCGGCGCTGCCATCTATCAAAGCAGGAAAGGAAACTAGCTAGGGATTTACATGAGTGTTTACAGCTTGTTCTGTTGCTGTTGCTGTTACTGTTATTACATTTACTGTTGCTAATTAGGGCACATGGTATCAATAACACCTATATAGTACAAAGAGCTTATTGGATAAGCAGCTGCAAGAAGAGAATCCCTACACGTACCTTCTATGCTACTTAGTTAGAACATTGATATAACACCCTCTACAGAACTAACTACCCAATTGAAATTTGATTTTCCAGAATTTACGGGGGGCGTGGCCCAAATTTAAAACATACCTTAGCTGCGTGCAGTAATAAGATACATTGTCAGCAAATTTGCCAGCTCTAGCTCATATAATAGCTGAGCTCTAGGTTTCATACAAACTACATGGCTTTATAGACTTAATGAAGTCAGAGATGTCATCTTCTACCTATTATACCCTACTCCACTCTATGTGCAGCGTGTATACTTAGAATTAGTGACACTCCTGACATGCCTAGAGGGTAGACCTCTAACTTTGTTAAAAATTAAGCGATATTCAACTTAGTCTCTGTACCTCTCTGAGCTCCCCTCTACCTTAAAGCTAGATTGACTGAACATGTTGTGAGGAGCGGAATTATCCAGAGGCCTTTTCACATGAAAAATGTCTGCATTTTTGATGTGACATTTTAGCTTGAAGCAGCAGAGACAAAGAAACAGGGGCAATGGAACATGTTTTGTGGCATGCAAAGTACCAAAATGCCTGTGCTCTGTGACTTATGTTGCCGCATACCTTTGTGGTTGAACTGGAAACACACACACACACACACACAGTACTGTCTCAGTGCGTGGCGACAACCCTAACAAGAGTTGCTTAAAAGTCATGCCACAAAAACTTTTTGCCAGTGCAGAACTTGGCCCCCATTCTAACTCGGGAGGGTCGTAAAATAATTGATGATGTCATCAGGCAACAGGCCGAACAGGGACAGTTAGCGTAGGTGCCGAGGGGGGGGGGGAAGGTACCGATTTTGCTTGCTTACCCATGTCTCCTTGTTGCTGTCGGGCTCGACAAATATGAGATGCGTTGCCGTCAGATATAAAGTGCCAACTGTGGGATTTTTGGTATTATAGCGATCAATCATACGCACATTTTCCACCTGTAAAATGTAAGTAAAAAGAAAATAAATAAAATTATGCAATTTCCCTACAAAATGTCAGCTACAACATGTTTGCTGTAAGTAAAATGCATTCAATTATAAATTCGATTCATAAAGTGACGTCCTTTTTGGCTGCGCGCGCTGACGTCATGCCGAAAGTGCTGCGAAACTTCATTATAGCATATATAGTATAGTGCCCACACCACTTGCCGTTGCAACCCACAGCACCCACAGCTCAAGCACCCACAACCCACCCAGCCACAGCACACGAAATGCGAAACTGAGTAAATAACACGAAATGCTCGGAAATTATTTCATACTCGAAGAGTCGAAAACAAAAGTTTCTGGCCAAAAAAGGAAACGGCATAAATAATATATATGGATTTAGTTTCAGCAAACGAGAATGCAATTAAAAATATCTGTGCAAACTATATCTGAATAAATTGCAGATGCTGTGAAACATAGAAAGTTTTCATGCTCACAACAAATCGTTTTCATATATCTTTATGTTCATCTACATAAAATTTGGACTTATTTATTGCGTTGCGTATGTATAAAAATCAACCACATTTTGCAGCGTAAATAAGACAAATTGAATTGCCAAGATTTATGTGTCATTTTACGGAATTTCCCCAGCGCAAAGCAGCGAGTCTGTAGAAGATCGCAGATTGATGGCTTTTAAAGTAATAGAGCCTGGTCGAAACGAAATGTGGCAGACTCGCAAGCCTGTGGGGATTTTGTTGGGATTTAATGCGTATGCGATAATACGATATATAAAAGAAATAAGCTGGCACATTAATGGCAAGCGCATAGCTTATGAT
Source organism: Zaprionus ghesquierei (assembly GCA_018904095.1). Classification (NCBI taxonomy): domain Eukaryota; kingdom Metazoa; phylum Arthropoda; class Insecta; order Diptera; family Drosophilidae; genus Zaprionus; species Zaprionus ghesquierei. The sequence goes on along the minus strand of JAEIGP010000602.1, from coordinate 2,574,115 downwards.
GAGATTCCCCGGCTTAGTTGCGCTGACGGTGAACTTTTCTGTACTGGGAGGGAAACACGTCACTTGCAAGTGCAAACCCTTTAAGGCAGGACACACTCGAGCAAAGTTATTTACTGCTTTGTTTACTCGCTAACCGGATTAGTCAACAGCTTGGAAAGTGTTTTTCCCCTGCCGTCAGCCTGTTGCCGTGTCATAAAATTCAATTGCAGCATGCAGCATGCCCTTGGGTGGTAGCTCATTTCGCTGATTGCCACCGTTTGACGCAAATGCAACAATGCAAGAAATTATGTTGCAGTCCTCCACGTTTTTTGTCAGGCAATTACACAAATTGAGCTAGCTTGGGGAACAGCATGAATGTCGGCTCTGATTAGTTGGCCTGCAGAATGATTAAAAGTCGACCTGAAAATGTTTTGAACAAGCTAAATACCCCAGCGAATCTCAACACGCTGCTCCCGGGGCTAGGGTAATTTACATTTTCCGGAATGAAAATGTCCGACACAAGAAGTGGCACACAAAACGGGCAGAAAAATGAGCTAAATTGCGCTTGATTACACCCATTGTGTATTTGCATAAAATGAAAACAAAGGAAATTAACTGATGTCAGTGGGCACAGGTTGCCTTTTTTTTTTGGGGAGACGGTTTCGGTTTGGTACCTTTTTAAGGACACAGTTGCCGTTGTAGTAGACGGGTGCCTCGTTGAACTCCTCCTCGATCCAGGAGACGACCTTATCGGAAACAAAGGGCGGCACTGGCACGCCCCACAGCCGCTTGCCATCGGGCGGCTCTTCGCTCTCTGGCGATATATTATCGAAGCTAAGTCGCAACGCCGATGTGGGCGACAGCTGGCGTTCGATTTCGTTGAATTTATTCATGAATCTGGTGAAATCCATTGTCAGACTCTTGACACAAGCTCGGGATTTGTTTGGTTTGCCTTTCCTTCGGTTGGGTAAACGTTTATTGATTTTAAATTAGCATCGAAAAATCAGCAGCAGGAGTCTTCACTTAAGTCGAATCACGTGAAAGTGAGACGGGTTTTTGGGTGGGAGCTTCGTCGTTTATACTTTCACTTTTCACTCGAATACCGCACCACACTATTCGCATACCCTACCCTACACGTTTATTTATGTGTGCACACACATTCGTATATATAAACATACATATACACGGCACTTTGTTATTGGTGCTGGGTGGAAACGTGTATGTGTTGCTATCAGGCTGGAAAAACGTTGCCGTACCACGTCCGGACAACGACCAGGACGACCGCTGCGAACGAAGGCAGCGAAGACAATGAAAGGTGCGCGCCTAAAAGCATGCTACGATTGAGGCTTCTACAACGACTTTCAATTTAAAGGGACTTTCTACTGTTGGGGAAATTCTCACGCTAGGGACTTTCTCTCTCACAGTGCTGAGCAGCATCAGCGTTGCCAACTTTTCAGAACAAATAAAGCTGTTTTAGATGCAAAAAGGCGAAAAATCCTTTTATTTGCGATAGCGGCATATTTTGTGAATTTTCAATTTGTAGGCCTTCGTTTGTTGCCCTTTAAAATTAACCCTAAAGTAGGCAATGAAATATTTTGCGATTTATAAAAAAATTAATCACGCGGGCTATCGATTTTGAAGCTGGTTGCAACACGATAGCTATGTGCACGGAACAGCTGTTTGTTGAACTGCCGCCAGAAAACTGCAAGTGGATTGTCAAGTCAGCTGACTTGTTGCAGGTAAATAAATAAATTATTTATTGGTCCAATAAAGCTAGACTTCCCGCATGAAAAAAAGCTGACCGGGCAACTCTGAGCAGCACAGCCAAAGGCAGCAAACACAGTCAAAATATTGACTAACTTCTCGACACCTGTTATTTATCTATGTAAATAGAGAGTTTAAATATATAAACACTGGATATTTGTGCAACAATTTGTCATGACTAGATAACGTTTTCTATGACTTATACATATTTAAATGTAATAAATGCGGGCTCTGGATGTTTTCAATTAGAATTTCAAAATAATTAGACTCATTTAAATTTATAATGTCTCAAGTATTTTAGGTTAGGATTCGTACAAGCACCAGAAGATGTTTTATGCACTTAAACAAAACGGTGGCAACACTTTTTTAATTGTTGCTCAATTAACTAACTTTACAAGGTCCAATAAAAAGGGCGTTGGGTACAATCGGAAAAGCAGTGGCAAGGTCTTGCAGATATGCGATAAGGTTAGAGTACATACAAACATACACAGGCGCGTGCATGTGTTTGTGTGTACGTGTACGTAACGCACTGCGCGTGTGTGGGAACGTGGAGATGCCGTAAAGTCAACAAAAGAGAGCGAGAGAGAGAGAGAGACCAAGTGGTGGCGGCAAAACTGGGTTTATTTACGTCTAGTTAGATTCGGGTTATGCGCATGTTTCACAGTCATGTTTATAGATGTTATGAACAGGTGTAGGCGTCCTTACTTGGAGCGCCACTTGGACAGTGGAATTGTCTCGTCCTTGGCCCTTCCCAACTGGTGGGCGTCTAGGCAAGGGTAGAGCACACAGTCAGCCGGGTCAAATATGCAACTGTTGTTGCTGCTGTTTTTAGCACAGGAATCTTTTTCACCTGACCATCGATTTTGAATAAAACATAAAAGCATCCGAGTGTATGACTCACACAGCTGAGTCCAGGACGGGTGTGCCAGGTGGCCAATCAGATTACGGGCAAACACATCCGCACGTTTGTCAAATTCCGGTGCTGATTAAATACTACACACATTTGCATATTTGTACTTGCCTTTGCCAACTTGATATCGTCCATTGTTTACGTTTTTTGATGGTTTACACTTTAATTGACTGCCAATAATACTCTTTGGTCGTTATACGGCCCGATATTTAGTTCACAAACGATTTACAATTAATTAATCACATACAAATTAATTTAGTTTTATTATTTTTGCCAGAAACATATTGCAGTTTATAATAGTTATAATTTAGGATTGTTGATATTCTATCGATAGCACAGTATTCGATACAATAGTATTGCATTATTTGTGGCGGTGCGCCGATCGATTTTCCAAGACAAAGCTATTGTTCTAGCAATGCAGATTGACAAAAATTTTGCCAGATCGAGAAATTCAGCTACAGTCTGGCAGCACTAGCTTGGTTTAAAACACGAATGCTACAAATTCATTTAATGAAGTCAACACGACAGCACAATAAGCTATAAAATTGATTTAAATTTTCTCTTAACTACAACAATAAGTGCACTTTATGCTGTGGGGTACATTTTTTTATAACTTATGGGAAAATTCATTTACGCAAGCCCACGTATTTGGTCCAGACACCCTTGTTATCAAAATAAGGTTTGTTGCGCGAACAAATTATCGCATCTTTGAAAATGGCAGTATAAATTTGCGGTATAGACGCATGCTTGTAGAGATTGTAGAGAAACTCATAGATCTGAAAGCATATTTGTAAATTAATCTAGCAGATTAATATTTGAGGAGCATGTACTCACCTTTGCCTCTTGGTCCTTCCAAAATATGTGATCACAAATGTACTGTAAACTCTCGGGGAACAGCGCTAATCTCTCCTTGTCGTCGGTGGCCACGACATCTACACTGCCCAACAGCACTGCACAGCCAGAGAGTACATCCACGGCCAATATGAATATATCCAGCAGATACAGTGCCTTGTTGAGCTTCTCCTTATTGGACGCTTCTGCTAGCAGCATTTGTATCTCCAGAAAGATTTCCATAATCCAATTGCAGGCATGCTCCTCGCTGCCAAAGGCATACAATGTGGCAGCCAGATGGCGATAAAAAAAGGTCGTTCCTCCGTTCGTTTCTCATAGGCGTCAATAATGGGAGCCAACCATTTGAGAGGATTCGGCAGTTTGTCGTTATAAAGCACCAAATAGCAGCGAATGATGGTTGCCTTCTTCAGTTTACCTGCAGGCGTTTCCCACCAGTTTGCGGGCGTAGTTAACCCATCAATGGCATTTGGATGCAGCACGGATACCACTTCGGTGTAACGCTCAAATAGTCGTGAGTCCAGATTCATTGAATCCATGTAACGCTCCACAATGAGCGTGAATACATCCAGCACCTCGGGTATCTCGCACTTGTCCGTGAAGATGTACTTTACACTATCCAAAAACTTTTCAAAAAGGCACCCTGTGAAGTAGAAGGCAAGTTTTAAGATGATTTTGGTATTATCTTCTGTTTTCTGACTCACCCTCCACAAAGTCATTAAGCTGTGACTCCTTAAAGCAGTAGACGGCAACCTTCTCAGCAAAGTTCTTCAGTATTTGTAGACTGACGCTGTTGCCAATCTCGGGCAGCAGGGAGAACAAAAGCAGCAGATCCTCTTCAAAACAGTTGGGCTCAAAGTCAGCTAGGAAGTTCTCCAGCAAGCGCCGCGCGGTGCCACTGTGCAGCGCCTGATTCTTGGCCAACATGATGCAATATTTACGCGCATCGAATGACAAGTGGAAGAAGCTAGTCAGACAACTCCAGTCCATCGGTGGTATTGGTTTCGTAAAGCGCTTGGAGAGCGCACGCAGCGCAAAGGTGACAGCGTAGGGTTCCGGCACATAGTCACCAAATCGAGCCTGACTCACTAGATAATTGCAGACAGCACGCAGCGGACTTGTCGCAAAGAGACCCATCAGCTTGCGTGGCTCTGGTTTACCCTCGGGCAGACGATATACGCCGCTGCGGAAGCCACTGATTTCGTTGCCAATATAATGGGATATCAGATCTGCAGCCGCATCACCGCATTCGGGGCGTATCTTTTGCAATAGCTGCACCCAAACCTCGCCTGGTATGAGATCCTCTTGTTGCATGCTAACTACTTCACGAGATGCTCCACTGCCTCCAACGATTTCGAACCGAAATTGTGGTGGAATGTGACGCAGGCACATCGTGTTTCCTGGCTCGTAACTCTTGAGGGCACCCAAAGCATTGCGCACCTGTGTAGCATCTGTATTGGGTCGACTAATCGCCTGCCATAGCTGCTCCAACGCATCGTCAGCCAGCTTTTCATATTCCATGGTGGGCGTTTGCAACAGCGGCACCAGACCAAACAAATGATACAAGGATTTCAGTGCCTGCGGACGTTGTTCGGCACGAAACTTGCTGCCCAGCGCTTGCCATGTGGAGGCAATGTTTACAGTGTGACTGTCACATAGCGCATAGATGGCATCCAGCGCAAGGGACGTAGCCAGATCTCCAGATTCCTCGGTGCAGCTGTTCAGCGTGTTGCTCAAATGTGGCAGCAACTCCGAGCCATGCAGTGTGGGTCTAGAAGTTACAGGTAAGATATTAATGAACATGATAGGCTTATCCTTTTCACTCACTTCTCCTGACAGATCTCGCGCATAGCATGTGTGCGTGCTATTTCCAACTCCCAACGCTTGTCGTTGTCCGGCAACGGCTGCGCAATTTGCTTAAGCAGAAAGGGATACGTGCGCGTCTCTACGCGCCACAAACGCAGATACAAATCGACACAGAAGGTGGCATTCTCCGTGGACAGATTACGTATGGTGTTCAGTATGATGGGCACATTGTCCTGGCAAGCAACAAGAAGAAGGATTAAATACAGAAAACACAACAGAGTTTAAAAAGCTAACCTTAGACACGGCAAAGGTGGCCAGGCCACGCAGCAGCTCCAGCTGCAGCTCGGGATTGTACTCGTGTGCCAACTTATAGATGTATGTCATGAGAAAATCATAGGCAATGGTCTCATTAACCTTCACAATCTGTAGTATAACCTCGTAGATTTTGAACCAACAGTCAACGGGCGGTTCGCGGGACAAGAAGAGCGCACGCAGGAACAGATGCAGGCGTTGACAGAAGGCTGTATTGGCCTTCACATTGAGAGCATCGACAAAGGCAAAGACATCCTGACTCTCGGAGGCATCGAATGACTCCACAAGATTTGCTAAATCAAATGCAATGGCTATGTCCGGATGATAGTTGCGCATGTGCGCCGGCTGCAGCTCCTTGGTGCAAATGCGTGTTGTAAACTCCACCGGCTCATCATTCTTAGGCGTTTTCTGCTGCTCCTGCAAACGCTGCACAATTTGATGCGCCAAGGCCAGGCCCTCTGCGGGTATGAATGCAGTCTGAGACATCCACTGAATGATGCCGTCCAGACACATGTTCAGAATGTATTCATGGCCACAGCGCTCCTGCACCACAATGAACACAATAATGCGCAGCAGATCGGCCAGATAAAAGGGCGATAGCACATGCAGGCACTCGGCAAGCAGCACCAGCAGCACGTGATAATGATGACGCGTGTGTTCACGCGTTGCATGCAACACGCGCAGCAGGCACTGCAGACTGGGACGCGGATCGATGCCATAGTTGGCCAATTGCTTGACGAGCAGCGTTTGGTAAATGCACAAGTCGATGGACTGGGCATAGTCCGTTTTCTGCAGAAAGTAGTCAATGGCCTCGATGACCAGAATGCTGGTGCTCAAACAGGTGCTGGCATTGTTGAACTTGCTCCACGATAGCAGTTCCTGCATGAGCGCACGCGCCTCTGGCTGAGTTTGACATAGCCCCAGCAGGCAAGTCCAGATGGGTTTAACATCCTGCAGCGTCTGTGGATTGCAGAGCACATAGAGAAAGACCGGACGCAGGAACTCAATGCTGTAGTCTCGTATGCTGCCAGGAAAGGGCAGAGTATTAATACAGAGTTTTCAAATCCTTTGCTGCCTTACTTTTTGTCGTGATGATGGCACACACCGATGATCTTGTTGCTCACATCATGCATGTTGGCGCTGCTGTGCTGCAGCAGTGCAATCAGTGGATGCTGCTGCGTCTTCAGGCCATAGGGACACTGATAGCTCTCCTTGTTTTTCATTAGCGATGTCTTGCGCTTCAGACTAAGCAGCTGCAGACCAAGTATGCTCTCCGTAATGATGGCAAAGTGCATGGGCCTAGAAGTGGAATATAATGTGGAATTAATATAAAAATAACACGCTAGATTATAAGCTATAAAAATGCTGTTTAAATTCAATTAAGTCAACTGTTATCCTAGCTTATACCGCAGAGCGTGCGTGCGCTCAAGCAATGAAAGTGAGTTGGTTGATTGCAACTGCAGTAAGAGGGAGCAAGTTGGCAGTTGATATGGTTTGTTGGCTGTCATTAAGGTTGAACGGATTTAACGGGCGTTTAGCTGCCACTTCCGGGCCGCCGGCGCAGCTAACCCCATACAGAAGGAGCAGCACCCAGCAGTGAGCTGCAGGCAGGCAAATCGTTTTACGTTTGACGTGCTAATTACAATTCACGCGCTGTGCTGCCTCGTCCACAATGCTTGCTCGCCTTAATTGCCGTCGCTATTGCTCTCTCTCTCTTTTCTCTCTTGGACTCCGTTGCAAGTGGCAATTAATATGCAATCCTTTTTACTTGCACTTGGCTGCTATCAAGGTTAATTTCTGTATTACATGCTGTTTGTCGTGGGCGTCCTTCAGAAAGGGAAAACATTTCAAGTTCAATGCCGTAAAAGGTTTCTCACTCCCTGCTCCTCCTTCTCCTCCTCCCACACGCTCTGCTTGGATATCAAATATTTTCGTGGCAAGTGGCAGGCGCGTAATTTGAATATGGCCCGTTTCGGGCATACACGAACAAGGCCAAGACGCTGTCCTTGATGGATGGGCTACTCCTCTGGGAGAGTGAAGTAAAGGTGGTCTAGCCGGAAATGGCTAATACATTTTTTGGCGTCTTGCATGCATAATGCGTAGCCCATTTCGAATTGGCATCAGTATGGGTAGCTTGTAACTAGCCCACGCAGCGAGCAAGTCAATGCCAATGTGCGTGTTAAACCGTTAACAACTTTGATTACCCCCAGCTTCGCCTAACCGGACCCGGGCATACCTAGCCGTATTTCATTCTCGCCATTTACCACATGTCATGTTCTGAGCATGCCAATTAATTAAGCCCTTGCGGCATGCGGCCAATTGTTCAATTGCCACGTGATCAGGCACAATATACACCAGGCGCCTCATGCCTGCACCTCTTCCCTTGGCCAGACAACACAATCGTAATTTATGCGACCCAGTGCAACCAATTTTTGCATACGCCAAACGGGCGAAACCCTTTTCAAGCGGAAGTGCCAAGCCAGGGCGCGCCCATGGCACACACATGCAGCAAGCAGTCTGTACTTACCCCGCATTGGAGAGCATGGAGAGAAGCGTGCTCTGCACACTGTTTGCATCTAGGACACCCTCGTCGACCAGGCGGACCAAAGTCTGACAGCTCATCAGGCTGAGCTGCATATGCTCGTGCTTGCATTGCGTTTTCAGGAACTCGATTTCCTTGATTTGATGCTCCGCCACCTGCTTCTCCTTGGACTCGATAATTTTGTTGTAGATCTTCTCCAGGCAAGCGGCCAGTTTGACCACCGAGCTATTGGGTTTAATGCTGCCAAAGTCCTCCATGTTGGCTGAAACGGTAAACGGGTACAAAACGCTATTTAAAGGGACAACTTTTAAAGTGCTTCCAAATTCCGTTTCCAATTCCTATTGACTCCGGCACCAACACACACACACACACACACACACACACACACACACACACACACACACACACACAACAGGAACACAGCACGATTTATCGTTTGTTTGGGCACCACAAGTTTCCCGCTTTACAAATCCTGCGACGCGCGTGTCCTTTCGCCAGCTCGCTCGCCACTCGAATGACGACGCCGCGTTTTTTGAACATTTACGGCAAAAGGCAAACAAAACACAAATTCACACGGGGCTGGCTCACCTACGCCTTCGTGTTGAATGTATTGGCGCCGCTTTGCGTGTGCTCTTCAGGTTCTGTCAAATTGTGCAGCATGCAATTCATTTGAGCTGACGTTAAATGCATAAAACGCCTTACTGATAACTTAAGCTTTTGTTTGTTTCTTATTGTTTGTTAACGAAGTTACTTTCGAGCTGCACGCTGGCAGAAATTGTAAACAAACTGCGACGTGAACGCAAAGTGCGCAACGTAAACGCAAAAATGAGCACAACACGTAAGACACACGACAAAAGCACAAAACCGGCAAACGTAAGCATAAAAGCGGCAAACGTAAGCGCAAAACTGGCGTACGTAAGCGCAAAATGAGTAACGCAAACGCAAAGTGCTTAGCGTAACAATTGTGAATTGCGTGTTAAATTTAAAAAATGGTTATGGTAAAAATAATGAACTTTTTTTGAAATAAACTTAGTTTTTTGCGGTATTTTCTTTATTTTTTACCAACAGTTTTCTATGAAGTTCAGCATTATTCAAAACAATTTCAGCTTCTGGTCGCATGGCTAAAAGACAGTTAATAAATTAACATTTTCACTGTTACCATTTGTTAATCAAACTTTTTATAGCGATATCTTTTTTTGCTTTTATTTGCACATTTAACTGCGCATCTTTGAAATGAACTTTACTCAACTTTATGCAAAAGTTGATTTATATAATGCTTAGTTAAGCAGTTCCTTGCAGCTCTTCTTCTTCTACTTTCCCTTCCGCTTCAACTGCTTTTACTTACTCCTTCATCTTTGCTGCTCTTTCAGCTAATTGACTTTATGCATTTTTGCAAAGCGCCTAGCCGTAAAATAAAATTAATTATGCTGCTGCAGCCATAAAAATGTATAATCCGCCCAAAGGGCTCGCGCAAGGCTCAAGGCAAAAAGGCAAGCGAATCGCATAAATGAGTTAGAGCAAGAAAGTGCGCGAAAAAGGGTGCACAGACAGCAGGTAGCCTGGTGTTTGACCTGTGACCCAAAGTGAATTTCCCCTAACTTCGGATATAAAACAAAACACACAGCGCAAAATAAGCATGGCCAATTTTCCAACTGCAATCGCTCAAACCGAAAAATCTCAAAAGGCGCAGATAACAAAGCAAGGTGAAAGCCGAAGACGACGAGGCAAAGGCGAAGAGGCCCAGGCGAACATCATTTCCGTTTCCCGTTTTGCACTGACTTGGACCGGGGATTTATGATTTTATTACCGCGTTGCATAGAGCTCAACCTGTGAAATGCGCCGTGAAAGTTTTTGTGTTTCGCTTACGCTTTAAAACTTTTTCACATCTCATCCTGACGGAGGCCAGCAAAGCTTCCGATTTGTACGCATCACTATCCGCCGCTAACAAAACAAAAATTACTTCCGGCCAGCACAAAAAAGAGGAAAAAAAACACATTAACTTTGTTTAGAGATGCGGGGGAAGCTCTTTTTTTTATGATAACCGACAGACTGGTTGCCAGGCGAACTAATCCCACGGCATGTGGGAGAGAGAGCCTTGGCTTTGTTGTGCTTGATTCCACGGAAGCGTAGATTAACATACAATTAATATGCGTGTACTACAAAGTCGACCTTATACATATTTACTACCTGATTATGATAACCTGCTTGCGCATTTGTCGAAACGGAAACTTTTAATTGAGTTCCCACTCGCTATCCCCGCGTCTCTCTCTCTCGCTGTGTGTGGCCGGCAAATAAATAGAAAATTGCGCACTTATCCTGATTTCCAGGGCAACCAGCTGAGCAGGCACACGAGCAAGTTAAGAGATGTCGTATAATCTGTTTGAAAACTTTGAAAAAGCACAAACTTCTTGCACAGATTACAAACTGCTATGGTTTGTGGTTAGTTCTCATTTCGATTTCAGGTGGTTGAAATTGTAGAGAATTTAATCACGATTTACGATACGCTCTGCTCGAATTCTTTTCAAGTGGAATGTAAAGTGAGTCCAAAGACAGCTTAAGAGAACTTGAAACAAGCTTTGCGGAGATCTTAAGTTAAATGAGTGCAAAGTCGAGTTGGAATCGAGTTGAGTTGACTGCAATCAAGCCCGGCATTGCCTTCTCCCTCTTCCACTCATTGAGCACTTTGACCTGTTCGACATGAAATGTTTGCTGCAATTTGCTTTTGCAATATTTGCAGCCGGTTTCGCTTACGCTCAATTGAATGCGCCGGAATGGTGTGCAAAGTGCGTGGGCTGCCAGCTTGTAACTCATTAAGGGCTTTATTTAAGTGGGCAACTCGAGTTGTCAGCAAGAAATCCATTTAAATTTTCCATGTGCTGTGCCAACAATTTGCATAAAATGTGTCGACCGTAAATACGAGTGCCAGGGCCAGCACAAATACACAAATACACAAATACACATTGTGGTCGGGTGGCCCACTCTATTACACAAGCTTCCCCCTCGCTCTCTGCTTGTGTGCGTGTTGCTACATTAAAGCCATGTCCTGCTCTGCACGTGGCAAATGGAATTTGCATATGGCCACAGTCGGCAGTCGGCAGTCGGCAGGAAGACTCACGTAATCACATTGCCTCAATTAAACGGCGTCGACTTATTAATAATGCACAAATTTACCTTGCTCTCTCTCGCTCTCTCTCTCGCTTGCTCTCTCTGTAATCAAATTACGCATACATACATATGCAGCATCATGTCTCACACATTATATATAGATATATATGTATGTTTATGCGTCAGTTGAAGATTAAAGCAAAACATAGCAAAGTAATTCGATGCCCTCCTAACTTAAATTGAAAACCAACTTTAGTTTCTGAAGTTTGCCTCCCCCTTCGCCTTGCCCGCTGCCTACTCTATGAATATATGAATATTATTCACCTGTTTGCACTCGATTTCCACGAAAACTTACCCAATGAATATTTATAAAGTGCTGCGGCTGCGGCTGCTGCGTTGGCGTCGTTTGCCATCGAGTGCCGTCAGCAATGCGCATATTACGCATACGCAGCGTTGTCTTCAAGATGCTAAATAAATTGAAAGCATAGGTAAGGCAACTCGCTGTACGCTGTACGCTGTAAGCTCTACACTGTGCACAATTTGCAACTGAAGTTATGATTACACTGCAACAAAGTTTCGTAATTGGATTAAATGCAAAATCCTTAACAATGCAGCTAAAAGGCAAACGCATTAATTACGCACTGCATCGATAAGGGTGCGCGTATACTTATGTTGCATACTGCTAGCTAGCTTAGCAACAGACTGTCTGGGCGCGTTACGTATACGCAACGTCGGCTGGGCTTTAAGCAAGCAGGAGTGTGTGTGTGCGCGCCTTTTAACTTAAATAATATTTGGCCCAAAAACCAGGCCCAAAAATAAAGCGAGGAAAAAAAACCTTTTCAATTTTCAACTGGCTATTTATTTTCAAAATTAGAAATTGCTCAAATATGTGTGGGTATCCGCGTGTGTGTGTGTGTGTAGTAAATATAATTTGTGCGGCACGTGCGTAAAATTTAATGAGGCGCCGAGCGAGCAGCGAGCAGCGAGCAGCGACCTACAAATTGTGAATTGTGCCGCCCATTGTTAACCTTTGGCGGCTGACGAGCGAGCGAAAGAGAGAGAGGGGAAGGGGAAGGGGAAAGGGAGATGGCCGAGATGGCATGTGGGTTGGCAGCTTGGGGCATGAGCAAACTGGGAGAGAGAGAGTTGGAGAGTTGGGGAGCTTTGCTCCAGCTTACCGTACACGTGAATTTAGTGCACAAAGATTTCTGTTTTATTTTTATTTTTATTTGTGTTGCTATTTCTATTGCCATTTGGTATATAAATAAATGCTCAGAAGTTTAGATATTTTCTGGGTATTTTAAGCTTGTGAGTGGGAGGAGTGAATCGAGCAGGCTTAGCTGAGATCAATGGAACAGATGGATAAGGTGTAGAGAGCTTGAAATTAAAGCTGAAGCTGTAGCAAAGTGTGATAAAAAACGAAGTGATTTAGAGTGATTTATTTACTTACCATAAATTTAAAATAAAATTTAAGTGGCAAAAAAATAATCAAAATTAAATTTTGGATTAATCTGTAACAAAAAAGTTACAAGAATTTCACTAAATAGTTTTTATTGTATATTTAAAATATTATTAGTAATATTTAATATTTATATTTAATATTAATTTACAAAATTTTACACTTTTTTTATGATAAGAATTTAATACTTAATTTAAACTGGTAAAATAACTAAAAAAAAAACAGAGCCAAAATTTGTAGCAGAAAATGCTGTGAAAACGCAGAAAAATGCCATTAGCTCAGCAGAGTTAGTAATGTGTTGTTACAGGGTATTTGCCAGTCGACTTTGCCAACTTCTTGCTGCATTTAATATACCCTGTTTTTCCCGTCTCGCCGTCTCGCATCAATTTGCCGCAGTGTAAACAATTTCTTGTTAAGTGAAAATATTGATATGGCAGCTGCACAAATGTTTTGATAACATGCTATGCTCAGTTGCAGTTGAACGCCCCCCCCCGCCCTTTCCCCTATCTCCCCCTTCACTGTTTGTCTGTTTGCAGTTGCCAAGTGCCGTTATAATTTGCAGCAGGCACTAAATGGCAATAAATTGCAAGCGCAACATTAATTAAGAAATTCAAAAAGGGCCGCCACAAACCGCCGCCGCCGCCTGGAGCTGACCCAAAGGCGGACACACACACACACACACACACACACACAGAGAGTCAGGCAGTCACTAACTAACACACACACAGACACACTGGCACACTCACTTGCCTAGTGTGGCGTGGGTTAAAAGCATAAAAGCCCGAGGTGTTTAAGCATATTTACACAATACGCACACACACACACACATACATACACTATGCATGCCTGTCTGTGTGTGTGTGTGTCTGCCTGTGTGTTGGCCATTCAAACATGTGTGGAGCGTTTGCCCCGCTGCTTTGTACCCTTTGGCAGGGCGCCCCACAAGTGCCTGCGGTTGCAGAGTGTGAAATATTTCACACACACACAGAGTAAGTGCACGTCCCCCTCGCTCTCTCTCTTTCTCTTTCTGTGTATGTGTGTGTGTGTGTGTGTTTTTGTCCGTCATATCTTGTCTGAGTCTGGGGCAGCAGCTCCTAAATAAACAAACAGCGACGCTTTGGCATTTTACTCTTTAAACTTGAATTTCGAGCGAGAAAACTTCTCTGCGCATATGTTGGCAAACTATTCAGTGTGTGCGTGTGTGTGTGTGTGTGTGTGCAGCCATTTGAACTTACCACCACAGATAAAACTATTCAATGCATTGCTCCGCCTCTCTCTTCCCTTCTTCCTCGTTGTTGTTCTTGTTGTTGACTTGCTTGTGGTTTCTGACTTTATGTTGCGACCCTTTCAGCACATAGCACTTCCCCCTCCCCCTGCCCCCTCCCTTAACCCTCTGCAACCCCGAACAAAATGGCTGCCACTGCGTTTCCGGTAGCTAGCAAAAATGTTAATTTACGATAATTTACTGCGTTTACATAAATCTAACGTTTCAAGTGCGCTTAAACCGGGGCGAACCGTTTTAATTCTTATGTGGGGTATGCAAATATTTACAGCAATTTTAGGGCAGTTAAGCATGCCCTTAATGACTTAGTTAAACATATGTTTATGTAGCCCAATGTTGCCCTGTCTAAGTGGGTGGACTGTTGAAAGAGCTTAGCGGGATCGAGCCATGGAGAGTCGGCGGCAGGAACCTAGACAGAGGGAATTTCCCTTACACCAAAGTCACCCAAGATCCTTTAGTCTGCTTCTAGTCTGACCTTGAGAGCGAAAAGTAGGCCTGGCCTTCGACAAGGTTTCGGTCTGCTGCCTTGGAAGATTGACTAGCTCTCGAAGTGGCGTGTCTCGAGGGCGCAGCTTGTTCAAGTTTATCCATCACGTTCGTTTTGGGTAATCCGTCAGCGTCACATCTTGCCTGCTCTTGTCTTGGCTCGAGAAAAGTTCAGAAAATTCATGTTTAAAACAAGTAAGGAAAGCTACAGTCGAGCGCACCCGACAGACAGATACCATTCATCAAGTTTCGAAAGAGATTATCACACACTTATTTCCTCTACACAAGTTCATATGCCAACAATTGTTGAAATTAGATCTAACTTGAAATATCGCCATAGCAGACAGCTTAACACACGATACGACTGAAACGAAGCATCGTGACGGATGAATTGAATCACCGGGAGTATGCAAATTACAGTGAAACTACTATGTTCAGACCAAACGAAATTTAACTTTCATACATTTCCTAATAATGAGAATAAGCGATTCCATCGGTGGGCGTGGCATCAATAATTGAAAATAAACTCGATCTAACTATGGTATACAGGAAGCTTCATGTAGAATTTGGTGTCTCTAGCTTTTGTACCAGCTGAGATCTAGACGTTCAAACGGACAGACGGACAGACTGACGGACAGAAAGACAGACGGACATGGCTCAATCGACTCAATCGCACATTTGCACAAACTTAGTATACCATTTTTGACAATTTTCAATGGCCGAATGGTAGAATGACCTTCAGCTGCTGCTAATAAGCTTTAAGATCAGAATGACAGACGCAACCCCAGGCCTAAAGCAGATGCCACAAATTTAAAACATTTTAAAAATTATTAAAATATTTCATAAGTTTATTTTAATATGCTTTCTTCAAAGTGAAAATACGACAGCAAGATAACTGGATGGGATTACAAGACGAGTACCATGGCATGGACTAACCCTGGAAATTGCCCTGTGGCTGTGCAGGCTGTGGCTGGCCAAAAGCGCCCAGGGTCTGCTGCAGCGATTGCAGAATGCCAATGGGAATCTGCAAGAAAAGGAGGAGGAGCAAAGGAGAGTGTGAATGAAACTATCAAAGGACAGACCAACTCACCTGAAGGGCGTTACCCACAACTCCCTGTCCCTGCTGCTGGGCATGAATGCTGCTCTTGCCAATGGGTCCGGCGGCAACGGTGCGGGTATGGCTACGCACCAGCTTGGCATCACTTCTTATGGAGCCTTGCTACAGGAGGGGAAAGAGGAAGAAGGAGAAGCAACTGGTTGCAGTTAAAAAAGAACCAAAACTCAGTGCGAAAAAATACACCCAAATCTCTTTTAGCTGCCACCGCAAAGTGCACAAAAGAATGCATAAATAAATAATAGAATTGCATGCAAAAAACACAAACAAAATAAAACTACTACACTGCGCGAAAAAAAGAAGAAGAAAAGCAACTGTAACCATTCGGGATTTTCCACAGCGCGCTGTAGGCTTTTTCCGCCGGCCTGCGGGTGTTGTATTGCCTTGTGTCGGTGTATGGTATGCGTGTATTTGTGTGTGTGTTTGTATTGGTGTGTTTTTGTGTGCCACACCGCAGCGCAGCATTATATGTCCGCTTGTTTGCTTTCACGCTGCTTTGTATTTTGACAGTGTTACCTTCGTCAATTGAGGCTGCTCGGGCTCCGCTTTCAACTGCACCTCCTGCTGCTGCTGCTGCTGCAGCTCCTTCTCCACATACACAGTACGCTGGCGTTGACGTGGGCGTTGCTTTACGCGTAGGCGTGGCCTTTTGACAATTATTACAGGCGTCGCCGGCTGCTGCTGCTCGGTCGCGTCTGCGGCCGCTTTAACACGATTCTCATTGATGTCGATGCTGCCCGCCGCCGCACTGTGGTCTGACTAACATCGACAGATTAGGGTACTTTCAACACGCACCCTGCGGTTGCCATGCACACACACACACACACACACACACACACACACACGTGCACACATAACTCCACAGAGAGTTCTTTAAACTTAAAATAGAATGGATAACTCGATTGAATCTATTGATAAACAATTTGTAAATATTTTTGTCGAGCAAATTGAATTCCCTGGAAAAGCTTTTTGTGTGTGGCAGCAATGGAATTCGTAGAAATTGCTGAATGCATGCTTTAATTAAGCAAAATAGAAACATTTGAAAATATTTGTCGGTAGATTGCAGTTAGATAAATGTCAATTTGATTTGAGCTAAACTAATTTCAAAGTCGACGCAAATGTAAAACTTGCAGTGTGAAATTGAAAAGTTATTCATTTTTTCTAAGAAAATATTTCACAATTTGCAGCATTTTCTAGGGTATTAAATATGTTAAATCTTTAAAGATATCAGGCAAATTTAAATACAATTTTTTAAAGAAATTTTTAATTAATTTTTGCATTTAAATTTGCAATTTTCTTACAGATACAAATTCCTTAAATTTTTCCAAGCTCATCAATAGATTCAAGTCGCAGCCTACCCCCACTCTCTACTTACATTTGGCGCTATCAGGGAATACTTCTTGGGCGGCTTGACGCGCTGCACGTAGCTGCCTGGCGTGGGCACTGGCGGAGGCAGCTCGACTTCTGCGCTGGGCGCTGAGGTGGCCACATGCGGTGTAATCTGTGCGGAGGAGGAGTGCACTTTGCCGGGTGCGTGTGCCTCGGAACCAATGTAACCATGTTCACCTACACTGCCGCCCAAGACGGCGCTGGCGCCTACCTCATCATTGGCCTGAGCTGCTGCATATGCACCGCCAGCAGTGCGTCCTGTGAAGAACAACAAAAGAGACAGCGGAAGATTATAAAATATGCAAATAAGTCAGGGTGTGTGTGTGAAGTGTGTATACAAACCGTTGAGACCGCCACCAAGGCCAGCTGCGGCTCGAGAGCCCCAAGGGGTGCCCGCCGAGGCGCTGAGTCCGCCGTGGGCTGCGTTGCCTGTCAGCAGGCCACCGAGTCCGGCATCCGCATGGTAGCCGGCAAAGTTGACGCCCACCTTGCCATCGCGCAGTGTAATCAGCTAAGCGGCAAAGAGATAAGAGCAGGTTACGAAAAGGTAAGAAAAGGTGCACAAAGTTAGCCGCACTCACACACGCGCGTGCAAACGTTGCGTATACGCGATGTTATTGAAAGTTGTGCTCTTTGTTTAGGCACGCCAAAACTTTGTCCTGCCTGGCGGTTGCTTGTCCATTTTTCAGAAAATAGTCAAAGTTTTCGGGGAAGCGCCTAAACTTTGAGCGAACACCTCAAGATGTAGGCAACAAGTTTGCACACACACACACACACACACAAACACACATAATAATTTTTGGGGCGGGTTCCCTTACTCCCTTGCCTGTCCATTCGCTTTTAGTTCCCCGAAATGCGTCAATCAATTTTAATTAAGTTTTGCAACTTTGTAATAAAATCCAAATGCGCGTATTATTGAAATACGCCATGAAGCACCTGCTTTTAAATTTATTTAGACACCGATTAAGTTGCTTTCTCTTGCTTGATCTTAAATTCCATTGCGCTACGACGCTGCCTACATATGTAAATAATTTTAATTTAGGCAGCGCGTCAGCAAGTTGCAAGTTTTGTTTGCCAAGTTTGTTTTGCAGGCAGGCAGCCAGGCAGGCGAAAAGTTTTGCAATTTTAATGGAAAAACAAAGTAAACAACATGAATATTAAGATACATTCGTTGTTTGCATAGTATTTTATTTGCAGCATATCGAAAAAGTTACTTAGCTTACATGCTATTTAAATCCACAGAGTGCAAATGGATCAATTCTCGAGCATGCACAAAAGTAGGCAACAGTTTTGCTGCGCAACTATTTCTGGCGGCAGCGCGAAAGTAGGCAACACTTTTTGGCTGTGTGAGCGTGTTAGAGCGAAAGAGAGCGCAGAAGCTCCCTATGCTGTCAATTACGCTATCAATGCTTATCTTTGAATTACATATTTTGTACCTGTTAAACGCGGACAATCAGCGTGCATAAATTCGAGTAACACTGCACTACAAAAGTAGTGAGTAATAATTATAGAAATTATAGAAAAATTTAAATAGAAAATAACAAAAAAAAATTAACAAATAAAACAATATAAAACAAAATGAAATGAAAAAAAAAAAATAAAACAAAACGAAAAAAAAATAAAAAAAATGCATTAAAAGGGTTAAAATTTCAATAAATATATATAAAATAAAAATAAATAAAAAATAAATAAATATTGCTTATTTTAGAAACATATTTCGACCTTCTCGGGCAAAACGCAAGCAAACATTTATTATTCATTAATATTTAAATATTTATCCCAAGATAGCAGCTAAGCAAATAGAACAATGCACACCTTAGCTATTTGCCCCACTATTTAATTTAGTTAATTTCGTTGGCTATCGCACGTCACGACACACTTACAAACAACTGATATCATGTCGCTGATAAGGCTCAGTCGCCCGCTGACAGTGAGAGTGTTTAGAACCAAGGCGTTGGTTAAAAAAAAAAGCCTAGACAAATTTGTGCACAAAGCGAAAGTGCGCGGCGTGACAAACAACAACAACAATAACACGTGGAGCTCTTATTAGTTAGAGGGAGAGGGTGTGAGAGAGAGTGTGGTAGACAGCGTCAACATTTAAGCTGGTCACTTGGCCGCGAGTCAGTTGCCGCAGGCGCGTGCAGAAGGTGTGTGACAGGTGTGTGTGGCACCTCAGCCAGGTGTAACCGAAGCCGTTGCCTGCCAACATGTTGACAGACGCCACATTTATCAGCCTGTTGCTGACGCTGCTGCTGTCGCTGCTGTTGCTGCCACTTGGGGATGGCGCCACGGTCACCTGGGGGCAGGTGAACAGGTACGCGAGCACGCTGCACGCACAAGATGTTTATCTGGCGGCGAATGACAATGCCACAGATGTTGTCTACGGCTTAAGGGTAAGCGCAAGCACAGTGGGGCAGATATACGATACGATATACCATATACAATATACGATCTTCTTTCTCTTACTGCAGCCCGAAAGCTTGGCCGAGGACTATACGATAACAGCGGTGCACGCTTACGATATGACGGAGGGAGGCGACGGCGACGTCGACGTCGACGGCGGCAGCGTGCAACTGCTCAGTGGCGGCGTGGGGCAGCAGCAGGTCACGCTGCGTTTCAGGCGACACGCTGAGACGTCACCTTGGCCCACTGTGCACTTTCAGCTGATTATCTACGGTCTCGATGTGTGAATATCGTAAGTGATTGCAAGCAAGTTGCCACCTTTATCTAACTCTCTCTCTCTCTCTCTCTCGCCTGCAGCTACCTTCCTTATCAAGCTCGCATTTAAAATAGTTGCCAACTAGTTAATGACGTCATAATTAAGTGCGTGGCGGGGAGTCGGGAATGTGGAAAATTCCATTGGCAGAAAATTACAACGTAGCGTCAACTTGGCAACTGTTGCGGCTGGAGCTGTGCACACATGCGGTGAGCGAGGGAGTATGAAAGAGAGAGTGAGAGAGAGAGAGAAAGAGTTGAGTTGCTGTCTCTTTTCGCTTGCCACTTCTTCTCGGCGCCACAGCTTGGCGGTTTGGTTTGCCGGCGTAAGTCGATTTAAGCAGCTGATAAACTCATTTTAATCATGTTGTCGCCCCCCTCTCCCTCTCTCTTACACTTTCCTTCTCTCTCTCCCTCTCTCTCTCTCTCTCTCTCTATCTCTTTCTCTCCCTCTCACACATTGTGCGCGTAGTAAGAGGCTTCTGGGCGATTAAGAAATAATTTAACTGAACACGTGAGCAATCGCCTCATTTGCTGCCAATAGCTGGAGAGGGAGAAAGAGGTAGAGAGAGAGAGAGAAAGAGAGGGAGGCAGGGAGTGGCATGGCGATTAATATGCGCCATTACCGATGAGCAGACACACACACACACACACACACGATATACGCACATTTGCATGCAGCCTGTATCGATGAAATGAAGCTGATCTACTGCGTGGCATAAAACCTAATGAAAACATTGCCAGATGCCGGGCTTATCGCAAACGGATTTTATACACCCTGTACTCTACCCCGTATCCCCCTCTCCCCCCCTGTTACGTG
Organism: Zaprionus ghesquierei; assembly: GCA_018904095.1. Taxonomy (NCBI): domain Eukaryota; kingdom Metazoa; phylum Arthropoda; class Insecta; order Diptera; family Drosophilidae; genus Zaprionus; species Zaprionus ghesquierei. The sequence continues at coordinate 2,553,583 of JAEIGP010000602.1, read as the reverse complement.
GCTTATGCAAATGCCAAATGCAGCTTAAGGAAAAACAAAGAGAGAGCGACTAAAGTTAAAGCAGAGATACAAATGTGTTGAGTTCTTGATAGGAAATACCTCGATTCATTGGAATATTATACTATAATGCTTAACTTATGTTTATATATATAAAATCTTGATATATATAAACATAGTTTTTAAAAAATATTTAAATCTTGTTAATAGAAATTTCTTGAAATTTGTAACTTTTTCTCTTGAAACTTTAACGAAAATCTTTAAATTTTTCGAAACAGAGCTTTGCCTTTTACTAATTCAAGCAGCAAAATCTTTCATAATAAAAATTTAAAAAAATGTAACATATTTATTTATAAAATCCTCCATTAAAAATGCTAATAAATTCGATTCTTGAAGCTTCAGAACTTTCTTAAAAATCAATCGATTTTCATTTGGTTTATCATTTTTTGCATTGCTTGGTTGCTTAATCAATGCTCTATCAAAATTTTATGCATTTTACAAAAATAAAAATTTAACCCATTTTTATCAACTTTTGCCCCTTTAAAAATTTGCAAAATTTTTTTAAAAATTTTAATCTTCCATTTCCATTTCATATCAATAAAGCAAATCAAAATCGACATAGAAATTGAATGGAAGTCTGTTTATCAGCCAAATAGACAAAAATATCGTGGGTTTACACATTTTTCCAACTGTTTCCCTTCCCCTTACTATTCCCATCTCCCTCCCTCTGTACTTGCCACCCTTCTCGCACTCACTCGAGAAGCTTTCACACAAATTAAAAACTTGGTTGCCTTTGCTGCTGCTGTCGCTGCTGGTGCTGCTTGTTTGTGTCAAAACAATGAAAAACGATCACAAAATGCTCCCGAGGGCAGTTAGAGAAGTAACTCAAATGAACAAAGCAAAGATTTTAACTCTATTTCAACTGCTTTTGTTAAGTTCCAACATTTATTTACCGTCGTCACTTAGGGCTGCAGCTTGTTAAATATTTGCCAGTTCAATTGAGTTATCAACTGAATTATGCGTCCACTCAAGTTGCCCACGCTCAGAGCACAGCTCGATAACATCGCATGAAGTCAATTTCCCCAGGGACAAATCCCACGGACAATGGTTAGACTTTATGGTGAAAGAGGCAGGGTTGCCCCGATTTGCGATTGCGGCCAGACAAGTCTTTAAAGTCCTGCCCCTGAAAGTGATCCATAATAAATTCTGTTCGCTACATCGCATAAATATTTGCATAAATTCCGTGGAAAAGGCGAGGCGGCAAATTCCGTTTAAGTTGTTACTTGGCAACCCTTCGCCGAGGCGAGGCGCTTTGCCTAATTTCAATTTCAATTGTGCACAATTTTTAGCATTTTTTTGCGCCTGGACGGGATTTTCAGTTTTTTTTTTTTTTTTTTGCCCTGGCCACAACACAAATGCAAATTTCATGCATGCGTTGATTAAAATCTAAATTCGGGCAGCAGTTTGTACGGCCTGCTGCCCCTTTCCCTCTTCTTCACTTCCCCTCTTTGCCCAATACTGCCGCAAACAAATAGAAATAAACCCAAGTGGCGCAGGGCCCAAAGATTTGCGAGCTGAGCCAAAGTGGCCAAAATTGTTACAGCTGGCGTTGGGCGCGGCGGGAGGCGGTGGGGCGTGGCGCAAAAAGCAAAGTTTTTGTCGAGCAGCAAAAACTGCAGTAGACAAACAGAAAAGGTGAGCAGATGGGGAGAAGAGGGAGTGAAAGATAGAAGAGATGGAGAGAGCAGGAGGGAGAGGAGAAAGGGGCAAATGAGTGGGTAAAACGGGGTAGGTGCAGGGAGAAGGCAGACAGCTAGCAGTTAAGTCAGCAGGAGAGGAGTGAGAGAGTAGCAAAAAGAGGTGAAAAGAAAGAGACAACCAAAGTGAAAGAGAGAAAGAGAGAGCGAGAGAGGAGGCAGTGAAATCGGACAGGATTGCTTTGTGCGGCCTGCCAAGTTGCACTGCCTCCTCGTCCTCCTTCCCCTGCCTGTCGCACGTTACAGGCAAAAACTGACGGCATAACGCGACACAAATGTTGCCTACCTTTGGGACAGACACGACTGCACACACACACACACAATCAAAGCATACACACACAGTTAGCAAGCGCAAGCATGTCGCGTTGCACAATGCGGCGTATGCGTAATTAGTTTGCGGCCCCGCGTCGCATATCAGTTGACACACTCGCGGGCAAAGTTCAAGGTGCACGTTTACTAGCCGTGATATATGCACAACTGTTAAGCGTCTCTGTGTGAGTGTGTGTGCTAAGTCGTGCTCATAGCTGCAGATTAATGATAGGCAAGTGCTTTTTTAATGCCCAAACAGTAATTGCCGCCTTGCCGCGGCGTGCAATTACCTCGCTCTCCCCCTTCTTTTCCCCTCTCGCTGCTGGCCTCTTAAAGTCGTAAAATTCTCTGCAAGTGCCTTGGCTGCATTGCGCAACACTTAAACGCGCCAAACTGACCATTAGCCAATACTCACACAACAACAACTACAACTAGAGTGACCAACACAGGCAAAGCCAAACCGACCGAGACCCCAAACCGAAAATTTGCGCAAAATCAAGAGTTGACCCATCGAAGCGTTACGCTTTGAATATGCAGCGGGGGTCAGAGCACAGAACCGCAAATAAAATCAACAGCAGCAGCAGCAACAACAACAACAAAAAAAGAACAACAACAAAGGCAGCAGCTATGGCCGCATTTGCCTGAGTTTACACGTTAAGTTGCAGTTGTGAGAATTGCAGAGAAGGGCGCTAGCTAAGCAGCAGCGTTGCCACCTTAACAACTTAACGTGCTTATAAAGCATGAATTTGGCTTAAAAATACTAGAGTAGTGCCAAATTTTAGCGGAAATTTTTCATATGTAAAACTAGCTTGAATTTTTGAACTTTAAAACTGACCCAAACAATCGATTGAGTCACATTTTGGGCTATATTTGAAATCTATAATAAAACGCTAAGCTCATGTCAAATTCCACATTTAATTAGTCAGTTAATTAGCCTGGGCACTTTGACTATGTCGTCACTCTCAAAATGTAAACTGAAGGCAAAGTCCCTGTCTGTCTGTCCGTCTGTCTGTCTCTTTGTTGGGGGTCACATGACGCAGCCTAAAACACGCGCTATATAGAAAATAATTAAAAGATTGCCTAAGCGATCTAGACACTCGTTAATGTGTTATGGCATATAACAATTTTCAATTACAAACTTGCTCGCTTAGGTTTTGCCAGCTAAACGGGCATACATTAGTGCATATAATATGTGTTTATGCGTAGACTGTTCTATACTGCCTTATATAGGCTTAAGTCTGTGCAAATATGCATATTATATACATATATCTATATAGAACACTCATAAATTTCCACAATGAGTTGGCAAATCGCTTTGCCACTGTGCAATGAAGTCGACTTAATTATGAATAAATAATTTGGTGTGAATTCGTATGGGAAACAAAAAGAAAGAAACCCGTTTCGAAACCCCGATAATCTGTCACTTGTGGAAGCTAAAGCTAAATTTGACAGTCAGATGTGAAGCATAAATGAAGGCAGCAGAGAAAGAGAGAAGAGAGAGAATTTAAGCCCTTTTTTGTTTTGGGATTCCCAGCTTTATTTTAACTGCAAATCAAGCCAAAGAATAAGCTTATATTTTCAACTTTTCTGTCTCTGTATTTTTCCCGCTAAATTGTGCCTAGTCACAGTGCATAATTGACACCACTTAACTGGCCACTTACCGCTAAATTTGCACTGCACTAAACTCCTGCCAAACTTCACGTAACGCTGCACTGCATGCACTCAATTTTTAGCTGCACTTTTAGCTCTTTTTCTCTCGCTCTTCGCTTGACCAATTTACTATACAATTTTTGGCTGCAAAACCAACGCGATAATTGAAATATTTGCGATATTTGCGCAAACAAAACAAACCAGGCGACCAAAAGAATTGACCAGCAAATTGTGGCCACTACAGACAGCAGAGGGAGTGGGGAGTGGGAAGAGGGTAAGGGTTTGGTCTACCGACTTTTTGAAAGTGCAAACAAGTAATACGAGCTCGTTACTAAAAGCCAAACTTACCTGGGCCGGGCTCAATGTGGCCTGCAGCAGCAGCAGGCAGAATGTTCCGTATAGGGCAAACATTTTGTGGCTGCAAAAAGAAAAGAGAAGAAAAATCACATGAAAATCAGTTGGAAAACAAGTGAAAAACAGAATTTAATTTTGCTGCCGTCGCAAGTCGAGGAGCTTCGGTCACACACACACACACACACAAAAGACTCGACTGTTTGCGTATGCGGGTCGTAGCTTAGCTGGAGAATTGAAATTCTTGAAGCGGGCCGCAAGGTACAAAGAATTACACTGTCCAGCAGCTGTCCAGCTATGCTTCCTCTTGCATAACACACAATTTGTACCTGTATGTAATCCGCTCTCTTTCCTGTCTCTCTTTGCTGCTCTTTATTCTTGTCTTTCACTTCACATAAATCTCGGTAGAAAAAAACCTCGTCCACTCGCGTCGCGTTGTCGTTTCGCACTGAGCTCGGCTTAAACTTGAATCGCACAACTTGGCTCTGGACGCGTCTCTGGGTCTCTCTCTGTCTCTGTCTGTGTCTGTGTCTCGGCTGAACTGGATTTGAGGCGCAATTAAGATGCAAACGTCTGTTTATATAGCTGCGCGCCGCACTGTCTTTTTGTTTTGTTTTCTTGCGCGGCATTTAATGGGCAAAACGAATTGCTGATAAGCGCTAGATATGTGTCTAAAGATGATTATGAATATGCGAATCTGTATGTATTGGGAATAAGTACGAGTCTGACTGCATTTCAATTGCGCAGCAGTCTGTCGCACTCCTTGGCTCAGCTTAAAAGCCTCTGAAATTTTGGCTACTTAACAGCTAAACTGCTGTGCTTAAGGCGCCTCAAATGCTTATGCATGCATGTATGTGTATGTGTGTGTGTGTGTGTGTGTGTGTGTGTGGCATGCAACAGTCTTCTGCCTCATTGAGCCACAAGTCAATTGCTGCAGCTACCCAAATGCCAAGCGAATTTGGCTCGTTTTGCCACGACACAACGCACAAGTCAAATGCCAAGGAGAGAGAGGGTGGGGGGGGGGATCAACGTTCTTAGCCATAGCTTGTCCTAATAAGCGCTCATTAGTTATTCAAATGACAAAATCGTCGTTGGTCGCACAATTGGCTTAGCTCGCCTCGCTGTGCCTCGCCTTTTGTTCGATTCGCCTGTCCACGCAGCGTGCGGCACGTGCTGGCCAAATGCAAATGCCTAAGCGAAAATCAAATGGTCAGAATAAAAAGAAAAGGGGCGCCGAAAGCGAAAAGCAAAACGGCGAAAAAAAAGAGAAGAAAATATAATTAAATGTGCTAGATTCGATTGCCATTTCAAACGCATCGCATCGCATTCCGTACGGTTTTTCAATTACAAAACCCAGGCACGACCCCAAGCACGACCCCAGGCAACCCCCTTCATTAATCATTTCAACTTGCCAAATTGGTTTTTAATAAGTTTTCAATTAATGCCAGTCCAGCTAGTAATGCACTATGTACTAGCTTATTGCGTATATATATAGATTAGAAGTCACATGGAAGCGACCTTTGATGGCAGAGCGACATAAATATAGCAAAATAATTGATAATAATTCTGAAAATTAATAAATACAAAATATATATATGTTAGAATTCATTATTATTTCCCGCCTCACGCTGGAAAGGTCAATCATCTATTTAATCTCTTTTTGGCTAGCTACAAGTATTTTCATCTCTTGGGTTTCTCAGAAATTGTGCGTCCTGTTTCTGATAGAGCAAGCAGCGTGTGCTCTGCTCGACGCGCGGCTGTTGACATTGTGCTGAGTGTTTTGCCAGCGCAATTTATTGATTTAAATGGCTGTCGTCAATTTTTTTACTCATTTTTTTCTTTCGCGCAGTGTACGTGGCTGTCAGAATATAAAAGTGACGCACAAAAGTATGCAATGATTTTTTGCCTCCAGCTGCTGTGTGCATACATTAAACAGTTTAAAAGTGTAGCATGCTTTCGGGCGCTGCCATAAAATCAGTTATAAAACATTTTCGCAATAAACTCATAAAAAACTATGCACAAACACCCGGAAAATAGTGTAAAGCCAGCAGAGCTTAAGCGCAGATGATTTTTATACATATATTTCATAGCATACTTTTTGGCGGCAATTAAAGCAAGTTAAACAAGCTGGGTTTTCTTTGAACTACACGCACATATCGTATATTTTGTGTTTTGGTTTTTCGATAATATAATAGACATATAAATACAATTAAATTAGACTTATAACAAGTTTACATATATCACAAAAGTCAACATTAAAAACGAGAACAAGCTACAAGCTAAAAATGCAGCAAGATACGAACACACACACAAACACACACAAACACGCACAGACACACACACATACTGAGTAACACATTCAGACCGTTGGAAACAGAAACACAACACTTAGGCAACGTGTGCGTCTTGCCCTTGCCCCCGACCACCCTTCGAAAGGGGTCAAAGATGAACTACAAACTAATTACGAGTTATGTAAATGGAAATGTTATGTGTGCAACTTTTTGTTGCTGCCGTTTCCCTCTTTCTCTTTCTCTGCCACGCCTACGCCCGCTCTTCCCGCATAGCGGGTCGACGTTGCGTTGTGGACAACTTGAAGTTGCCGTCCAGCGGCACCGAGTTGCCCGGCGGCAGGCGGAGCGGTGTGTTCGCATCGATGCTCACGGATTTCTGCACCATTTCCGGCCCGCTTGCCTGACGGTAGCTGCCCGTGAGGCGACCCACCAGATTGTTTACAGCGCGCAGCGTCGATATCGGTATCTGGTTGAATAGACAAAAGCAAAAGCAAAAGACATGCAAATTAGGCAACGCTTAGAGAATTGCCACATAGGCGGTGCCGGTGCCAGAGCACACAGCTCTGCGGGCGTTTGTTTATGGATTCGCGCTCGCGCATTGGACTTACCTCGAATATGCTGTCGATTAATGGCCTCAGGCTGAAGAATGGATAGCTTGGCTCCGTGGCTGCGGCATTGCTGCCCGCAGAACTGCCACCTGTCGTCGACTGCCCACTGCCCCCTCCGCTGCCGCCCAGGCTGCCCAGCATCAATGCCGCGTTCTGTTGTATACTGTTGCCACTAATGACGCCGCCGCCGCCGCCGCTGCTGCCGCCCGCACTTGGCTCGTAGTGCGCGTATTCTTGTCCGGGGTAGAGTAACATGTTCTGCACCGGCATCGGTTGCAGCAGTGTCTGAAATTGAGTATTACAACTATTTAATTAAAGCCGGGGTAAATTATGCAGCGCCATCGATCGCGAAAATATACCTTGCATATTTGATGCCATTTAACACACACACACGCATAGTTATCAATTATGCAGCTGCACTTCATTATGCATGACGTTTCAATTGTTTTAAATACTACATTGCTAATTAAAATGCTATTCAAATTGATGATTATATGCATTTAACTAAATTAGTATTGAATTAAATAACCCTCAGTGCTTTGGGTATTGCATTTTGATTCTGCGCTTAAAAGTATGCAATGCAAAAATTATTATAATCTGCCAGCGTCGCGTTTAGAAGTTTAAGCATTAAATGCTTTGAAATTGAAAAGCTATTGAAAAATTTAATTTAAACAACAGTAGAGGGCACCTGACAGAATAATACTCTTCAGCACATAATACACTCTCTTAATATTTTAATTTTTTGGCCAGGCTTCCCTATTTTTATTTAGAATATTAGCACAATATACCAAATCAGAGACCCAGAGACCCCAGTATACCCATTTTGATACAGTAGTAGGGTATAAAAATTAGAAATTGAGCTAGAATATTTTTAGAATTTAATTATCTCAGAGATATTTTTTTTTTGCGACCTTTGTTCATTTAACAATTATCAAAGCTAATTAACATAATATAAATGGCCTATTAGAAGCCAAGCTTAAAAGTATGCAATAGAAATTTATTATGCACTGCTTGTGCATTTATTGCTTAGGCATTTTGAAAATTTGGCATTTTTAATTTGCAGTTATTAACACAAATTTCGCAATTTAATTGACATATTTTAAATTAAATACATATTTAAAATAATACTCAATTAATTAAGTAGCACATTTTATACAAATTGATTTTGCAAAATTCAATTAAGTTTTGCTAACGAGCAACTTGCGCTTAAAAGTATGCAACGAAAATTTGTGGCCCGAAAAAGTTCTTAATGCAACGAGCGATTTCTCATTAAAACACTTTAAAGACACTAATCAATAAAAAAAAAAATGATTTCCATTAAGCCTTGTTACACTTCTGTCATACAAACACACACATCGAAATTGTCATGCTTCGCAATTAATCACAATTAAAATTGAAATAGTTATGAATAATTTGCCAACTCATACTTACATCATTAAGGAGCAGCATCTCGTGTCGCTGTCCTCGCGCATAGCCAGTGACGCGAGTGAATTCGGTGACCAGATGCGTCATGACCACCAGCAGCACAAACCAAACGAATCGGTCCATGGCTGTGATAATTATCTGCAAAAACAAACAAACAAACGAACACGGTTAATAGTTTCATAGCAATCAGTCAGTCCCCGTCGACGTTCGTACATCGTTATCGAAACTCATTCTCGTTGATCTTGTAATTAAATGTGAACTACACCACAATAATTGCAATCACTGTTCGAGCGCAGCTCAAAGTCAAGTTGATGAATCCGCGAGCGCGAGTTGCGACTGCGGCGCGGCTTGGTCGATCACGTTCTGCGGTCGATCTATACAATCCGGCCGGCAAAACGCTTTTGGGCCTAGCAGCAGCAGAATATTGCCAGCTGCTGCTGCGGCGGGGATTCTGAAATGTGGATTAGCACAAGGCCAACTTGCCGCGAGTAACCAGTTTGTTTTTGTTTTTTTCTCAACCATTTTCCACACACAGCGCATTTTCCAGACGATTTTGAAAGCCAAAACGAGCGGCCAAGGCGAGTTGCCAATTGCGAATGTGCAGGTAGTCAGCGTGAGACTGAGATGCACGCCCACACACCACACAGTGTGTGTGCGAGTATGTGTGTGTGTGTGGCAAGTTCAAAGGTCAATGCATTGGTAAAGCACAAATTTGCCACATCAAAGATGACACTCGAGTGCGTCGACTGTGTTTGCCTTTGCGGTCTGTTTGCCATTGCAGTCAGCAAGGGGAAGGGGAGAGGGGGGAGGGGCACCTTAGCCAAGTCTAATTGTACAATTAACAATTGTGGAAATTGTTGAAATTGTCGTTTTATCGTTTAAGATTCTGACACAGCCTTGACACGCATTGCCGCATCGCTGGATCGGTAGTTCAGTGGTTCGGCTGCTTTTGGCTAGGTGCAGCCGCAAGCCGCAACAATAATAATAAAGCATCATGTTTGCCGGGTAATTAAATAAATAATTAAGCAAATGTGCGCGCTGGCGCTCAGCCTAACCCTGACCCTTGTCAAAAGGAGAAGGCCAAGCCAAGCACACAGAAAAAAAAACAAAGATTCTCTTGGCTAATTTTTTTTTAACATTTGGGCAAAAACAAGAAAACATTGAACAGTTAAAAAATGCTAAACGAAATAAACAAAAAATACAAAAATTATTAACATTCGTTTAGGAAATGCATAAATCAAGAGAACCGAGTGAATCAGTCAAGCGGCAAACCGTGTTGGCAGGAGGCAGCAGCAAAACGAAAATGAAAACAGACGAAAAGCAGCAAAGACGACAAAAAACGTGAACATAAACATGCGCCCCAGAAGGGGGGCGTGGCACATTATTATTGTTGTTTTGAGTTGTTCTCTCTTGTTTGTTTTAGTTTTTACTATGCACATCTTAAGTGGCACAGCCCCAGAGAAAAAGGCAGCGGAGTAGTGGCAGCAGAATTGTGCTTTATGGGCCTTAAAGAGTCGCCACTTTTAGCCATAATTGAATCGTTTTTGCTATATGCTTGTAATTATGTTTTATTTCCAAATTTCTCAACTTATTTTCACACATTGAAATGTAAAGCTTTTGCCCCAAAATGCATTTGCTGTGCCTCGTTTTTTCCATTTGCATAACACAAATTGAGCAAGTGCCCCCGTCTGCCAGGTCAACACGCAGCTCTGCAGCTGTGGCGGCTGTCGCTCGGCTTATGCACATATATTTCCATTTTTACATTTTGCTTGCCAATTCGCAGATACATGAAGTAGCCTAGACTAGGCCCCCTTAGTCGCCACTCCAACTCCAACTCCAACTCGAGTTCGTTTCATTTCAATTTCGGTCACTCAAGTCTTTAAATTACTCTGCTGCTTTGGTTCAAAGTGCTCTTGGCACTTGCTGGCTGGCATACGCTGCGTATACGTGATGCAAGCAACGTGTATACGCCGCCTTGTGCAACTCCTACCACAAGCAGCAGCTGTCTGAAATTATTGCCGCCTTAGCTGCTGTTATCGTTGTTGTTATTGTTGTCTTTTATTGTGTTTACCTTTGCTGTGAAGTGACATTTTATTTATCTAACGCGCAAAAATCTTTTGTTATTCTTACGCGAAACGCTAGCAAATATTTTCAGAGTGCAAACAGCGCGCCGGCAACAGTGGGTGGCCAGGATATGCCGCACACACACACACACACACACACACACACATAAGTATTTATGCATTGTATATGGCATATCGGTGTCATAAACATTTTTGAAATTTACATCTACCCGAAATTTCCATCAACTCTCGCCTACGCAAGCTCTTTGCGCGCATTTGTTTGTCGCGTGTCAATAAACGTTAATTACTCTGCTTGCACAGCGAACACAGGAGAGGGGGGGGTAAAAGGGGAAGCTGTGGGGGGACTAGCCTTATTTGGCCTTGAGTAGGACGGGGTTTTGGGTGCAACGAACGAGAGAGAGAGAGCGCAAGAGTTGCTGCTTCCCAACGCCTTGAGATGCGCTAAAATTTTAATCCTACAATTTATTTGCATTAACAAGTACAGTAGGCACAGGCTAAAGTGTACGGTAGGTTACAAATAGTTTCCTGCAATTTTGGCCGCAAAATTCTTTGAGAAAATCCAACTTTTTATTGTAGAAGTTATTTAAAAAAAAATTCAGCTAAATGCTTTACGTAGATTTCCCTTTCTTTCTTTCATAGTGCATAAATTGTACAGTAAATAAAATATAAATTGCCCCTAGATTTCACACTACTCTGCCCCTTTCCACCCCCTACAAATTCTATGCACCTGAGGGCAACATTTTATTGAAAGAAACTCAGGTGTTTTATGCCATTTTTATCTGCCTTGTCTCTGCAGCAGCTGCTGCCACTTTCCCTGCCATCTTTCTCTCTCTCTCTTGTCTCTGTCTTTCTCTTCCTCCAGCAATCGTCGCTTATTGCTTTTCTATTTTCATTTAATGCGCCCTAATAACATCACAGCAGATTCCGTTCATAATTGCTTAAATTATTTCGGCGCTCGCGCTCAGGCAAATTAGCATTTCCGGCTTGGGGCTCTAGACAAACACGGCCAACTTCCATTTCTATTGATTTGTTTAACTTGCTTGCCCCCCGAAGGCAAAAAGGGAAGAAAGTGGGGAGAGGAAGGGGGGGGGGAGCTGCCCTACAGCTGCTGCAAAATTAATACTAATTTATTCTAATTATAAAAGGCAACTTTGGCCAACACAAGTAAAAGTTGTACCAAAAGCAAAAGTGTTGATAGAACTTTTGGGCCAACTGAGACTGAGACTGAGGCTGAGGCTGTTAGTCGCCTCTTGGCCACGATTCACAGTTCTGGCTGCTGTTGTTCGTGTTTGTTTATGCGCTATTTGTGCTCTATTAATTATTCATATGCGGCTCGACTTAAGAACTCTTCGGTTACGACATGAATTCACATGAAAACCGCGAGTTGCGCTGTCTGTCACTTTCAGCTGAAGTGTTGGCCAAGACGGCGGCTCCTAATTGGGCTGGCAGGCAACTAATTAGCGACTCCTCTCGAGTAGCCCCAAAGTGTTTGGTAACTCACTTCACTTCTTTATTTATTATTGTTTTGTTTTTTTTTTTTTTCTTTTTGGCAAAGCAGGAACACTCACCTCATTCGTTATGTTCACACTGCGCGCTGCCATTTTGAGAACACTTTTTTTTTTTTATTTCAGCGAAGAGGAACAAAGTGGAATGAAACGAGAACGTGGTGAAGTGCACCGGAACGCGTCTGCGCCGCGACTGACGATGGGCAGCGCATGCGTCGCTTTTATTCAGCACGTAGCACAGTTCTATAGCCCGCTGCAGCTGCCAATGGACTGGGGAGACGACAACTGCTCTGACGGCAGTACAGCTGATCTTGCACACACACACACACACACACAGAGAAAAGAGAGAGAGACAGACACTATCGGACAAGCGCGCTTCGGGCTTGTTTGCATTACATGACAAGTTTGCTGTAAATAAAGTCTTAGCTTGGCGGAGACTCAATCGGTTTGCTCGCTGTTCTCGCAGCGCATGCAGTTGAATACCCTGTAAACGTATATGTGAGTGGGGTATATAGGTTGTTGCAAGTAGTTAGAAAGTTTCTCGTATAGCTTTGAAAGTATATTTTCTAGAATCAACTAACAGAGGTGGTTAAGTTCACTTAGGGTCTGCATAGTTTGTATGACCTCTTAGATCTCTGTAGATATGGAACCTAGAGCCACCAACTTTACCTCAGAATACTCTTTAAACACTTGCACAAGTGGAGTTTATTGTAAAAGTTAACCCAATCAATCAATTGTCTTAGTATAGAGCATTACAAAACTTCAGTAAGCATTTCTTAGCTACTTTACAACAAACGTTATTTATATTAGACCCACATAAAGCTGAATATATTATGTATCTACAAACAAAATTTCACCATAATCCACACACAAATAGCTGAGCTATAGACAAAACACGTCGCATCTCCGAAAGATCGGTAACTACGCATCGTCAGTGCGCATCGATTGCAGCTTTTCTTCTCTCATGTTTCTGTTTTCTTGCTTTTGCGTTGAGAATTTCTTTTAGCCGCTTTCACAGCAACGAAGAAAACTGGTTTAAGATCCGCTACAGTAACAAAAAAGCGGATTGGCCACTTTCAGCGCAATTGGCGTCGACGAACTGACACACTTACTGCGCCATCGGTGGTTTTATGGGCACAAAGGCACGATACATTTTATAGCTCTCAATACTATAAATACGCATTAAACCAGCACACGCTCTCTCTCCTGCTCTTTCTATATCTTTCTACATAGAAATCATTGCATCTCGATTTCATCGGCGAGGTTCAGTGAACCCGCACCCGCCTCACCCATTCCCTGTTCTGCTATGTTGTTCACCTTACGCTCTGACCGAGTTTCGAGTGCAAAACAATGCCAACATCAGATAAGTAGGAGACTGCGAAATGAAATTACAGGTACACGCACATCTGGCTGTGCTCTGTATCAGGCCGGAACTACCTTGAACTCGAACGCGACAGCCTGTTTAATTATGCGAGGCAAGGCGATGCGATAATCGACGCTGTACCCCAAAAAAAGCCGGCGAGAGGCTGCCGAAAGGTTGCGCATCCCAAATTTAACTCAATATGCATAATAAAGGTCGGAGGGACGGGTGGAATATCGAGCAGGCTGACTGCCCCGATTAGTCAGAACAGCGGGTGTTCGTTACTTTAATGTAAAAATAAATAACAAGGCGGAGCAGGAAAAGAGCTGAATGACAAGTGTTTCAATTGTTTGCCCTTTTTAGCATAATTATATATGCAGTCAGATTTACAGCGAACAACCTTTATATAGTATGATAACTTTATAGTTAAGCTGCGCTATAAATAATTTTACAATTGTTTCAAGTTCAGATCGAGTTCAGTGTTCAGTGTTCAGTGCGAAAAAAACCCGTATTCCGTTGCTCAGTTCCGATCTTGATAGTTAGCTTAAATTACTGAAATCAAGCTGAGTATAATTTATAGCTTAATATTTTGTATTACATCATGCCATAAACATGTTTTTCAATTTATTCACTTTTCTTCAATTGTTCGTATTGCCAACTAGCTGCAATAACTGATCTACCCCAATGGTCAATAATGTTGCCAACCATTTGCATAGTTTCTGCATAAAATTGTTTGTGTCAAAAGCTGCATGCTGTTAAACCTTTAACCTTTCATTAGCAGCATCGATAGACGGTATGTGCATTGAACCTGCAATAAAGCTACTCGATACTCTCGGTGTGCCGCGGTACTCGATACGCAATCGTAAACGCGTTGAACTTGACGTCAGTTTGTAGCATTTGCCTTGCTCGTGATTCACTTAGCGCGCCCTTTTTTTATGCAAAGATAAACATAACAGACAAAGCACACACTCACACACACACACACACACACAGACACAGAGAGACGCTGATAAATATAAACAGCGACAGAGGCAGGCAGCAGAATCGACAGTCGCTTGAGTTTTTTGTTTACAGCTATACGCCTTTGAGTACTTCCAAAATATAAATAATAAAAGGTATTAAAACTTTGTCATGCAGTTTGCAGCGCTGATAAATATTATTTTTGGGATTTGTGTCTTTATTATGATAAGCATGATTAATAGAGATCTTTAATAATCTGAACAGTTAAGTACTCAGTTAATAAAACTTAAAATATTTGTTATTTTTTAGCAATCATAAAAAATAATACGAATTAATTAACAAACACGTATAACAGTATAAAACTTGTTAATTAACAGCCAAGCTATAAATAACATTTCTCTAAAATGTTACTAATAGCAGCTTAAGGAAATTCTGCTCATTAACAGTAAACAACCTGTTAGTTAACAGTCAAGCTAAGGATTACATTTCTCTAAAATGTTACTAAAGGAAATTCTGCTCTGTAATAGAACATAGAAATGTTAATGGCAGCATGCAGCTCATTCACAATAGACACCTAATGTTAGCAGCTGCAGTTGTACTCAGTGTTGTTAGTTACGCTTTTTTCCCGTCAAATTTAGCTTTTTTAAGTTTTAATTACGAAAAAGAGAATTCTTGTTTATATTTTGACTTCTTCTTTTGCTTAGCTTTCCATCCAAAACAACTTTTTGTTAAAAAGTGGCAGCATTGTTCACTGCGATTGCCCGATAAAACTAATCGATAACCGATAGAGTAGCTGAGCTTCGGTTTAGTAAAAAATCAACTTAGTCAGCCTTTATTATAGATTCTCGCAAACTGTTTGTTTGCCAATTTTACAAATTGTAAATCAACAGTGGCCGCCGCAGCAACAACAGCAACAACAACAACAACAGCAATAACAGCAGCAGCAGCAGCAGTTACAACGACAGCTGCTGCTGCTGCTGTCTGACCAAGTTAGTTAAAATGCAATCGACAGTTATTGACCCTAAACTTGAACTAGAAACCAAATAACAAAGCGGCACAGAGCGTAAAATTGAATTTGGCTGAGCCGGCTGCTGTTGTTGTTGTTGTGTTTGTTTGCTCGTATTGTTGTTGTTGTTGTTGTTTTTGTCACCGCCGCTGTTGTTTGCTCTTGCTATCTCTGTTCGCCTCCCGGTACGCCCGAGCGCTGACAATGCATAAATTTGAATAGTTAAACAACGAGTCCAACGGTTTTACACCTCTCGCCTGGTCACACTGGCCACTGGTTGGTTCCCAGCCACAGCAACAACAACAACAGCGCCGCAAGGCATCGCTCTAAGCGCCATGAGCCCCTGACATTGCTCACGGTCAGCTTTAAATTTGATTACCTGTTTTGCTTTTATTTCATTTACCGCGCTCTCCCTCTTACGTTGCCATTCTCCCCTCGTCATATTTGTTGTCGCTCTGGCGTTGTGTTTTCTTTTAAGTTTTTTTTTTCGTGTGTTTTATTTACACAAATATTGTTTTTATTTTTTTTTCGAAGAACGTGAACTTTTTGCGGAAAACGCGAACTGTTACGCCCAGCTGGTTAAAGCTTATCCCCTCCCACCTGCCACTGCCCCGCTTTCACTCTGTATCTCTTTCTCTCTCTCTCTCTCTCTCTCTCTCTCTCTCTCTTTCTGTCGCAGCCAAAAGCCATGAACCTGAACCCGAACACGTGCAAGAAACACGGCGCAATTGTTTGAAGATAAATGATTATGTGTATCTGTGTGTGTGTGTGCGTGTGTGTGTGTGCTCACTGGCCCAGTAGAACATAACGAGTTCTATTCTTTATTATCGCTTATTATTGACATTCAGTTCGACATCCATTTTGGGTTTCTTTTAACTTTTGCATTTCGCGCTGCGCGAGCTTAACTTTTATAATTTGTTTAGCGACTTTTCGTTGTTGTTACTTTTTAGCGCCAAGTTGTTGTTGTTGTTGTTGCTAACTCACACACAGTCATTACTTGTGTTGGTTGTGTGTTTCGATTGGGTTTACTTTTTTCTTTTGCTGGATTCACAGAAGCGAGACAAATGTTTGGCCATTCGCTTTTACCTGCTCATTAGGGCCGCAACCAGCTAGACAGGCCGCGATTAGAGGCAATAAAAAGTGAAGCTATAATTAGACTAAACAGAGTTCAATTGCGAGGGGCGGTGCTGGCGTTGTAGCGTATCGTTAATCAGGCGGCTAATTAATCCCACACACACACACACACACACACAAGGTGAACCCCCTCACACACACACACACATGGGGCAGGCACTTTATATCAAATAAATCAATGTAATTAATTTGCAATAATTAAATTACACACACACACACACACACACACACCCACTCGCAGCGAGCGCTGCAAAAACAATTTGTAGGTGCAGATAAACTTCATGTCATTCGATTATTTCTCAGACAAACTGTAATTAATGCACGTATTTAAATGAACTGCAGCAGCAACAACAACAACTGGAAATAAAAGGGATGCGAAAATACAAAAGAAGTAATTTATTTTATGTTAAATATTTGCGACGCGTGCAATGAAAATCGTTAAGGGCTTTACGACAATCAATTAAACTACTATACATATGGTGCCATAATAAATGCCATAATATTAACATATAATCTGTAATATCAATTGAGTCCGGCGCACGTGAAAAGCTGCCCGCACATGTTGCGCCGCACGACACGGCGGGGCGCGCGATTCAAGTGAATTGTCGCTTGCCTGCATACGAGGCGGATACTTGATGAATGGAAAATCAAATGGAATGCCACCGCCTTTTTTTTAAGTGCAAGGTGTCACATAGTAATTTATAAAACATTTTCAAAAGTATTTTTTATTTTTTTTTTACAAAAAACATTTCAAGCGTGACACTTTAATGACTGCAAAGAATTTCAGACCCCGTACTGTGTTTATATTTTAATGGATTCTGTAACTTTTATAGGCATGATAGATCTGAAGTTAAAACACTGTCAAGAATTTGTGGCAGCATTGATTAATTGTTGCATAGATCATAAAGCTGTTTCAACAACAAAGACTATGCTAAAAGCATTATGAAAAGTAGTTTAGCTACTTAGCTATGTGAATCGATAAACATTTAAATTATTTCAAATCAATCAACGATATTTAAAAAATGTAACCCTTCGAACATTATTAAATGTTCAAAAAAGGGGTATACCAACTTTGTGCAAATGTATGAAACAGGCAACACATTTGTATATATTCCAACATAGGATCACTAGCCGAGTCGACTAAGCCATGTCCGTCTGCCTGTCCGTCTGGCTGTTTAAACGCACGGATCTTAGCTGTTCTAATAACTAGAGACACCAAATTCGGCATAAAGATTTATGTATATTGTCTGCTTCTCAGGTTTATTTCAAATTTAAGATGCCATGCCCACCGTCAATTAATAAATTTTAAAATATTAATTTGTAAACTTTTAAACTTCCAACTTTCTGCACATAAATGTAAAGTTGGGCAAAGGGTATCTTACTGTCGCGCATGCTTGACTGTAGCTTACGTTTCTTGTTATTTTTTAAGGGTTTAGATAACAGCAAGCAGCTGGTAGAATAAATTTCAGAAATGTCTGAAATCTAAATATAAATTTAACCACGTGAACTGAGATCAAAAAAGGGAACCAGTTCCACAGACGCACTAGGCAATTAATCAAAGCTAATGCGGAGCTCGAGAATGTGCTGCGCGCTACGAGTTACTCGAGAAGATCTCATCGCAAAGCGGATTGTCCACATTTTCTGTTTCTGTTTCAGTTTCAGTTTCAATTTTAAGCTACATATTCAACTTTGCTCTTAGCCCTAGTCTCTCTCTCTCTCTCTCCGTCAATCATCTCTAGCTAGCTTAATTGCTTTGCGCTGAGTTAATGAACTTTATCTGGCTGGGAATTATGCTGCGAAAAAGAGAGAGAGAGAGAGTAGACTACTTTGTAGCACAGTGTAGCACAGTACTCAGCACTTTTTTTTTTTGCAGCTTTGAGTAATAATCCAAATGCTGTCGCTTTTAATTGCTCGAGCTTGCACTTCACTCTGTGTAGGTCGTTCGCTGCCTGCTTGGCTCTCTGGGCAGCTCTGATTATTCCTATTAGCCTAATTGTGCATACTACAGTGGCGCTCATTTGTTATGCTCCAACTAGACAACTGTGCAAACAAACTAGACGAGGCGAGGCGAGGCAAGTCAAATCAAGGCGAGTCGAATCAAGTTAAGCCGAGGCGAGGCGAGGCGAGGCGAGTCGAGTTGAGCTAAGTTGAGTTCCCTGGCTTGCCCACACGCTGCAGGCACGTGCATCGGACTCATATGCTAATTTCAGCCATACTCCCCCCCCCCCTGCTTGCCACCCACTTCCGCCTGGGTGCAAGCAAACGCGCTTACGTGACACAGATCACAGCTGCCCGATTCCTGCATCCCAAAAGAGGCTGACCGGCGTCATTGCTCTGACGTCGACAGATCGTTCAGGCAATTAAAGCCACATACTATAGACTGTATATAGTATACCGTTATGGCCATATAAATCGTTCAATTGGCCAAAAAGTCAGCACAGCGCGCTGCATTACTGAATTCCAATGCGATTCGAGCATCTTCAACGACTCACATACTATATATCTCTCCGATACTTTGTGTCTGTCAATGGGCTGCAAATTAATTACGGATTCAGTATAAATTATTCATATCGCCACAACGTTTGCTTTCGTTCTCTCTCTCTCTCTCTCTCTCTCTCTCACTCTCGGGCATTACGTAACTGATATGCGAGCGCGTCATTAATGCCAAACAAACATTTTGCGAAAGACATCGAAAAAAAGAAGCAGTTCTGGCTAAATTATCTGCTCTGGCTCTGACTCAAGAAAAGTGAAACAGAAACCGAAACTGAATCATGTGCAAAACGGGGAAGTAGCCGAGAGCAGGGAGGGAAGACTGGGAACTACAGACAGACAGACAATGGAACATAATTCTTGCCCCCTTCCCAATGATCTCACTGTGCATACAATAGAGTTTTGAGGAAACCGGCTTATCAGTGCGGCGGTAATTTGTTGCGAGAACATGGCTAAGTTGTGTTAGAACGCAGAAACTGAGAGGAATTCTACGGAATTCTACAAAAGCTAACTAACATGAAACTAAAGCTGCGTAGACTATGAGCAAAATCTGCCGTCATTAGGATTTAACGAAGCATAAACTCTGCAGATTTTTAAACTTATGCAGAGAGTTCTTTTATATATTTAAATTATCTGGGAATTTTTAGAGCACATACAACTAAGAAAGAATATATATATAATTAATTTACAAGCATTTTTAAAGAGCAAAATTTTTCAAAATTTTTTTCTTGAATTTTTATAGCACAACTGAAACAATTTAGGGCAAATCCCTTTCGATCTCTTGTTAAAACTTCAAATAAAATTTCAAATTGCTTAAGACTTGACTAAATAATAATCTCTGCTTTAATATGTATATAAATATATGCTCTTTTTATTGAGCAAAACTTTCCAGTTCCTCAATTCCTATAGCACAACTGGAACAATTAGTTTAGTACTTCCGA
Source organism: Zaprionus ghesquierei (assembly GCA_018904095.1). Lineage (NCBI taxonomy): Eukaryota > Metazoa > Arthropoda > Insecta > Diptera > Drosophilidae > Zaprionus > Zaprionus ghesquierei. The sequence continues at coordinate 2,533,715 of JAEIGP010000602.1, read as the reverse complement.
TTCCCTGTCCGCTTGCCAAGCAACTCACATCAAATTTCACAATTAGTCGACCGTAAAATACAAACATTCAATTGCAGCCCCATTCCGACTATATAGTATATAGGCACGTATTTATGATAATTAGCTTTGAGTGCACTTGTTGCACTCATAAATGTTTTACAGGCAGTTTTATGACAGAGCCAGGGGGGGTGGGAGGGGGCCTACCTTATCCAGTTGGCTGCGTCGCTCGATCATGTTTGCCTCTATTTGTTGCTGTTGCTGCTTTTGTTGTTGTTGTTGCTCGACACTTTTGCACAGAAACTTCACTTTTGTTGACTCGTCTAATTTCCGCTTAGATGCGAATCTTCTTCTACTACTTATTCTTCGCACTGTGTACACTACTCGACCAGGCCGCTTATGAATCGCAGCGAGCGCGCGCTTTACTCGCGACCGTTTCGTTTTGTATGAAATTCGCAACTGAATACTCAAGAGTCTCTTACCGATACTCAAATAAGCCTGGGCCACACAAAGCCAAAGCCGGCTGCGTCTCCCTCTCTCGCACAATCTCTCCCGCTCTCGCTTGGCGGGTTTTCGATTTCAGTTTCGGTTTCGTATTCGCATTCGGTTTCGGTTTTTGTTTCGCTTTATGCCTTTTCGGCGCCGCCGCTTAACGTGTTTGCTATGCGGCCGGGGGCCAAGGGGGCAAGGGGGGAGAGGGGAGAGGAGTCAGGCTTCTGCCTGCGCACACGTAGTATCTCAGCTGTTTCGTATCCATGAGATACACGTACTTGCTCAGTGCGCGTGCGCAGCTCAAGCAGCCGCTAGTGCTTGCGCGTTTTCGCAACCATTTCGCGCTGTGTATCGACGCCGTAGGCTTTGGCTTAGGCTTCCACTTCAAGTGTTTCACACTACGCAAAGGCAGCAACAAAATTAACAACAACAACAAACATAGCTACAGCAACAGCTACAGAAATAACCACGCATGACTGCCTGCCTGACATGCTGATTAGCTGCTCGCTGCTGGCTTAGTTAGCGAGGGCGGGTTGAGCAGTTGACGGCATAAATTCAGTGTCGCAATTCAAAAAGCATGCATGATAAGTTTATAATGATATAAAATTTGTTAAACATATTGAATATGGCAGATATGAAATAATATGCTAAAACAAGTATGCTTTGTTTATTTTAAAATCTTTAGCTAATTTAAAAGCCTTTAAGTGTATTTGAAGTACCTAATTTAAGTCGAAAAAGATCATTAATATCATTATTTCATAATGCTGCTTTGTTAGCTTCACAATTTTCAGATTACTTTGAAACTCTGGAACGTTGCACAAGTTCTTTCTTATTATCTATCATATGCATTTTGTGTAGTTCCCTTTAAACTAAACTTACTTTGCTGGCTTATCAATCTATGTATATGTTTCTTGAGCTACTCTCGCTAAGTATTTTATTTAACAGCTTATTTAATATTTACGCAGTAGTTTGTTTCGCTGCTGTTTCTGTTATGCAAAGAAAGTTTAGAGACATGAATGATATATAATATGGAAAATATAAGAAAATACTTAAAGAAATCTTTCCAACACATTTTCTTTAGCCTTTCTCAAGTACTCTTGCAGCTACCCGCGCACTCTTTCTTGCTCTCTGAGTACTCGAGTCACTTTTTATTTGCCTTTGCGGCGCATTTGCGATGTTGCTTGTGCGGCCATTGACTGGCGAACGTGAATCGACATGCTGCGACATGTCGCGACTTGCTACAACTTGAAGCAACTTGACTCGCCTCGAGTTCGCCTTAAATTTGCGTCTCTCTCTCTGTCTCCCACTGACTTTCTTTTCCGCATATGCGGCAATCAAATGACTTTTGCACTGATTGAAGTGGGTGCAGAGTGGAGAGTGGAGAGTGGTGCGAGCCATGTTGCAACATCGCTGCAAACTGCATTTTGGGCAAACAATTAGCAACTTTCACTCTTCGCTCATGCGTGAATTTTCACACCTTAACAATAAAACACAAAGTGTGCTTTAGCTCTCGAAGCGAGCGCAGTTTACAAATATGAGAGTTGATCGATCAACCTGTCGCAGTGAGTCATTTCAACAGCTGCATCACACATACGCCGCGTGTGACGCTGCAAGTAGCAAATATTTGTCATTGCTCACCTGTTGGCAATTGGTTCACGCTTGGCCTGCAGTTTGCCCCAGTAGTTATAGACACAGCACACACGCGATATACGACTAGCTGTAGCTAAAACTCTCTTTTAGCGGCTCTAGAAACTTTGTCCAACTGCCGTGTAGAACTCAAAACTTGTTGTTATTTATGATGAAAATATTGGGAATTTATTGGGTCATTTGCACGACGATTTGTCTTAATTGCAGCCCATTAAAAGCGAATACCATAAATGCCATTTAGAGCGTAACCATAGATTGATAAATTCGAAAACAAACTAACGTGATTTCGGTAACTGATAAAGGCGGCTCGTTGGAGTTTTGTGTTATGTTCCCGGTTTTGAAAAATGTGTGTAGCAAATGGCAACATAAACTAGAATGTTTGTTGGTTTTATACTATCTGATAGATCTCTGTGGCTAAGCTTATGAAATTCGGCAGAAATTTGCCTTAAGTGCTCGGACAGCTTTAGCAGTTGATGCTTGGAAACATTGAAATTCTCATTTTCTCAGTTTCTTGTGAATCTGATTTGCTGAAATTTATTTTATACACAGCTTTATATAATATTTATCTCCTTGCAAATTCTTTTTGAAATCCCTACATAGTTTGAAAAGATATGCAGGAAATACTAAAATACTTGTTAGATTTCGTAAGCGTGTGCGTGCGCCTATGGTTTCTGGAACTTTCTAAATAGAAAAACGCTTGGGCAGTTGGCTTAAATCAAATTCAAGTTTAATTCACGGCAGCCTGCATAATAAATTTTCTCTCTGCTCTTCCCCCACGACATCGGCTTGCCACTTCAGCTGGGCGTACTCCTACTCTGGCTGCCTACTCCAAACTATGCTTGGCTTGTGTGCGCGTGTCACTGGCCAAGGACAATAATTGTTTGAAGCCGTACGTGATACTATTTGGTTTGAAAGGGAAAGGCAAGGAGCAAAGGAAGCAGCATCCACCTTGGTTCGCACCCTAGCCGGAAATGTATGAATAAACGAATGATTTCCAGGCATTAAATTGCAAACGCAGATGAATGCGTGTGCCGCAGATTGAGTGTATGTGTGCCGCATGCCGCATGCCGCATGCCGCAGGCCTGCGCTCTTGGCACACGTGTCGCCATTTGCCAACTGAATTATGGTCACTTGTGTGTTAACCACAATCAACATGGCATTACGCACAGTACCAGGTCGGTCTGCCCCATCTCTACCTCCCCCTCACTCTCTCTCTCTCTCTTTCTTTTGCTCTCTCTTCATTGTCTTCGCTGTGGCACGCTGTACTTGTGCCATTGTGATAAGCGCTCAATCTCGTCGAGATGTGACCGCCAGTTCAATTTGGCCAGGCGGAAATTGTGTCAAGCGTCGCTTTGACTGATAACAGCAACGCGTCGAGTTGAGTTCAGTTGAGTCAGAGAGTCGACTCAGCGCGTCATCAGCAGTTTGCCTACCCCTCCCCCTCCCATCGCCCCGCACTCGACCCGCTTTCAATTTGTTTTATGCGGCACGCAATTTTTATAATTTCCGTCAATGACCTTGGCTACACGCTACACGAAGAGCTGCGGTTGCTGGCATTGGCATTGCACTTCCTCACTGAAAAGCCGCAACATGCAATAGCTGTAATCTCTGCGCGCGTGTGTGTGTGTGTGTGTGTGTGTAGGGGGCACACCTGGGAGCGAACTGTGCAAAATGCAATTAGCAGCTGCCAGTTCTCGGCCAGCTTTGAGTTTTACATCATTTAATGCTCGGCTGACTGCCGTCACCTGCAGCTTGACCAATGTGACGGGCGGCCCCTCGACCCAACACCCATCGAACCCTCAACCTTAGCCTGGTTAGGCTGAGTTGCAAGCGCTGCTGCTAGCCGCATAATCAGGTGGATGCATTTTGATGCAAGTTTGTACACATTTTTTAGCAAAAAAAACAAGTAAGAAAGGCCGCCCAGGGTTTCATACCATTGTAGTTACTCCACATATTAAATCGGCCGATAGGTTCTATGACAGCTTAATGATATATCTGTTCGACTCTGATAAAATTTGCACAGCTTTGAATGGACATAATTAGGCATAGATTGCGAAAGCTACTTGGCAATATCTCGAAAAATTACAAAAATTGGTCGATGGGTTCTATGGCAGCTATGCGATATATCGGTGCGATCCGGCTCGTTCCGACTTATTTACAGCGTGCAGCAATGAGAAGCATGTATACCAAGTTTCATTAAGATAGCTCTAAAAGTGAGAGTCTAGTTTGCGTTGCAATAAACAGACGGACGGACGGACGGACAGACAGACGGACGGACAGATGGACAGACGGACGGGCGGACGGACAGGTGGACACGCGGACTGACGGACAGACGGACAGACAGACGGACAAAAAGACGTACAGACAGACGGACAGACAGACGGACAGACAGACGGACAGACAGACGGACAGACAGACGGACAGACAGACGGACAGACAAACGGACAGACAGACGGACAGACAGACGGACAGACAGACGGACAGACAGACGGACAGACAGACAGACGGACAGACAGACAGACGGACGGACAGACAGACGGACAGACAGACGGACTTGGCTAGTTCGACTCCCCTGTTGATGCTGCTTAAGAATATATATACTTTATAGGGTCGAAGATGTCTCCTAAGGTGCATTGCAAATTTCGATACCCTAGCAATTTAAGGGACCACTTGATAGAAAGAGAAATGATAACTCAGAAATCCATTGACTAATTAGAGAGGAAAGAAAGCCAAGAACAAAGAGAATCTTAGATAGATAGCTGCAAGCAAAAACGACAGTTGACACAAAAAGACAGTTGGATAATTGAAACATATGCAGGCTGACAGACAGGTAGACATAAGAACAGAGACAAATAGATTGAGTGATGTATAGAAAGGTTGACAGGCAGACGTAGAAAGAAACTGTATGAATGAAACTAAACCACAGAAAAAGTGCAAAGCAATTTAAATCTTAATAACGAATGTGACTCTCCCCTTAAGCTTTACTCAATTTGAGCTCTGCCTCTTTACTCTACACAATATATCTGCACTTTTACTTCATCAAACTGTCAAGTTTTCTGTTCAAACTTCATTATTAATTAATGCAAAGCAAAGTGAATTAAATTAAATTTAGCACAGCACATGGCGTCATATATATATTATAAATGAGTTATAAATAATAAATAGTATTAATAAAATTTAATGCATATAATTTATAATACCCAAACCACTTTGGCTTGGCCCTGACTTGCCTCGTCTCGTCTTGAATTGGAAATTAATTAGCCTGCGACACATTTCTAAGACCTTTACGCGGTCGTTCCCGTTCAATTGCTGTCTCTGTCAGCGCAAAGTCTAAATATAGTGCGGAGCTGGATAATAACATGCTCCATGTGTGTGTGTGTGTGTGAGTGTGTGCGTGTGTGTCTGTTCATGAGCTCATCTGCGCTGCTGGTGACATTTGATGATCGCAAAATTGCTTTTAAATTACCCCCGCGAAGCAATTTCGTCTGATTTTTACCCAGACCTGCGCACATTTCGGGGGTGCACGTAGTTATAATTTACGGCAACGCTAGTTGTGGCAAGCTTCGAAAAAAAAACAAACAAATGAACAGTTAAAAAGCTGCAAAACAGTGTCAAGGTCGCCGGGATAAAGTCGAGAGAGATTTATTTGCAAACATTTTTATCGTACTTTAATTGGATTTCGAGCTAATTGAAATCCATTTGCATAGATCAAATTTATGCAATATGCACGCGTACATATTGTATATTTGTATATGTGCAAGTATTTATTATATGCATACGCAGTTTGCATGGTATTTTAAGCAGAGCAGCATAAAAAACGAAGCATTTATTAAATGATGTCCAAATTCGATAGATAAAAATGCACAATAAAAAGAGAGAGCAGCGCAACAATCGGGCATGGTTCAAGTGATTCACACACATCGCACAATTTACACCCCTCCCCCCTCTTCCCTCTCGCCCTGCCTTACCCTTCACAATACAATGGCTAAATGGAGAGAGCTGCAAATTGATGTATGGCCAAATGGCAAGCATCCTTTTGCCGGCATTGATTGGCAAGTGCTTCCCCCAAATGTCGGGCTTGAATGGTAAATGGAAATGGAAATCGAAAACGAAATTTATATATATAATATATATGCTTTAATGTGACACTTCAAGCTGCATGGTGTGTAAAAACTCTATGAGGCAATTGCAAATAGTTTGTTTACGTGTGTCTGTGGTTGTGTGCATTTCAGTGTGTATGTGTGAGCTGTGTTTATAGTGTAAACTTTATAGCGAGCGCCGCCTGCTACCTTTTTTGTTGGCCCATGCATATTTTAGTAGTAGACGCAGTGGCGAGTAAATTTTTCGTTGCATACTTTCAGGCGGGCACAGTAAATTCGTTTCGAAAGAGTTGGGTGAGGTCGCACACACACACACCCACACACATTGCTGTTGGGCAAACAAATCAATAGGTGGGGGCTGCGGGCAGTGGATAAGGGACAAAGGGCGGGGGGGGGGTGATTTAGCTCACAAGGTCACGCCTCATTTAACTGAAAATCACATTAAAACGCGTTAAAAACACATTAAATCACACGTTATCAATTTCAGGCGTCAGCTCGTGTGTGTGTGTGTGTGTGTGTGGGTGGGTCGACACGCGCTGTGTTGCCAATGGGGGCAACGACAATACATTCAATCCGTGTAAGCCGCAGTAACGCCCCCGTTGCCGCCCGGGCTGGGGGCTGCGGGCGAATCTCCCAGCTCCGTCATCAACATAAACGGCTGTCATCGGCTGGCGGCGCATTTGAAATTTCAATTGTAGCGTTTGCCTTACGCAAATCCGCCAATTTGGTTGCCGCTCACCCGTCCCTCTGCCAGTGAGCACGTGCAATAATTGCCCCATGTGCCAGCAGCAGCAAGGCATACGCGGCGTATACGTAATGCGATATGTTGTGCGACAACGAGGCGTATTTATGCTTTCTTTTCTTTTGCGCCTTTTTATATGTTATTGACATTTGCATATGCCAGGAGGGAGGAGCGCTTCCATTTTTATGCCCGACTACAGCTTGGGCTTGTTACATGTGCTTAAGGCGCACGCTCAACTGCAGCGCGTAATCAGCTTGAGAATTTATTGCAATCGTTTAACGGAACATTGTGTAAATCTGTTTGGCAAAGTTGGCGTCCCCCTCCACTTTTTCAGCTTGAAAAACAAGCTGCAGATAAAAGCTCTTAAGTGTGGGGCGTAATTATGTTTGCAGTGGGCGTAATCCTCTGCCAAAGCCTAAAGTTGACATTCATTTGCCGCAAAGTCGCTTCAACCTACCCCCCGCCCCGCCCACACAACTTGTCTGCTGCGTCAGTCAAGCCAACTCGAGTCGCGTCGCGTCGCGTCGGGTGGAGTCGCATGCAAAGCCATGGCACACACAAATAACACTCATTAGCCGTAATGAGTTATACCCCTTGATGCTTGGACTATATTTAGGCTGCCGCACTGGCCCCATTATGCTAGCCATTTTATCGCTAGCATCGACTCTCCGGGCTATTAATATACACGGCCCCGACTACAGTGGACTTTAAATAGATGTCGAAGGCGTTGGGGCGCGCCGCAAATTGTTTGACATTTGGCACAAGCCTTTCGCCTCCTGCGATTGTCACTTGCCAGCAGCAGTTGCTGCTCCACTTCCACCTACCCCCTGCCCTCTCCCCTCTCCCCTTAACCCTGCCCCTCTGTCACTGCTGCTGTGTTATTTCAGCACAAGTTTTCCGTCACAGCAGCAGGACGAAGTTTTGTTGTTAATTCGCTCAAGTTTCGGGCGAAGTATTTACGTGCCTCAAGACATTCCATCCGGCAGGCGCATAACCAGGCGAGAGGAGGCATAACCAGGCGGGCGGGCGGTCGGTAACAAGTACCATGCAAAGTTTTACATGTTAATGGCATAGTTTAGGCAAATGTTTTCACTGACGATGCCAGAAACTACTAACCCAGCTCCTCACCCCCTGCAGCTTTGTCTAGCCAGCGCTCATATCGAGGCTGGCTCAAGAAATTAACTTTCACTCGGCCACATAATGCGCCCATTGCCAGCGCGCCAACGGGCACGTTAAGTGACTTTCTTATGCCGGTTGTAAAATTTCTGACTTTATATGGGGGTTTCTTGTTTCTGGCTCTGGTTCTGGTTTTGGTTCCTAACTGCGGTTGCTCCATACTATTTACCCGTCTCACAAATCTTGTAATTTAGTTGAGTGTCTGCGATTGCACAGGCCAGGCCGCTGGCCAGGCCCAAGGACATGGCAAATGGTGTCAGGCAGGGTGAGAGTGGCTCGAGTGACACCCTTCTGCTTTGGCAGCCAACTTAAGCCGTTGACAAAACTTTTCCGGGCAAATGCATAGTTGCGTATTTTTCGATTTGCCGGCAAATTTTGACAATGTGCGCAAAACTTTCCGTCTTCCAAGGAAACTATTAATTCCATGCCAAAGTTGTCAACTCTTCGCCCTGGGCTGGCTTCCAGCACAGTTGCCTAATTTAATTTAAAGCCAAAAGAAAGCTACACGGGCTTTTTTCACGGGCATGAGCAGCGCCCGGCACAGGTGAGTGGCCACTTGTGGCTGCCGCCAGCGCGAGGGTGTATTAACAACAAATTGCAGACGCACTCAGCAAATACTGGCGAGGGGAGGCGGGAAAGACGACTGCGCGAGCTGAAATAAGTTTTGCCAACTAAATAAAAAGACTTGGCTGGACTTTTGCATGACTTACGCAGCAAGAGATAAAGAAGACGATGATGATGATGATGTTGATGATGATGGAGAGGGAAGGAGGGGAGACCTGCGACTCGCCAGAATGGCGCTGCAAATAATAAGCAAAACAATTTCTGACTGGCTGCAAAAACAGCTGAGTCTGCTCAAAGTGACAAGATTGAACCTAGAGCTGGACAGAACTAAGCGCCCAAAGTAGTTTCAATTGCTAATTTGTGCAGCAGCAGCTTCGTCTTCTTCTTCTACTTCGTTTTATTTTTTGCGTCTTGTGCCTTGATTAAAAATTAAAGCGGCTCACTCATATAGCACTGCCTACTCTTTCCAAGCAGCGCTACGTGCTTTGCATGCGGCATGGTACAACTTAGCTTCCAGTGCTCCCATTTGCTGCTCCCTTTCCCTAGCAGTTCTAGGCTGCCAGTTTGATGTGTGCGAGTGCAGTGAATGGCGGCTGTTATAAATTCAAATCAAGTTAGTGCCGAAGAAGCAGCTACGCAATCGATTTGCCCTTCCCCGCTGGCCATTGGCTATAAATTGCTAGATTGCTAGCCTAGGCTAGGTCCCTTTTTTTCTTCCTACTGCTCGACGTTGTTGGCTTTGCCGATTCAACATGACTTAGTGTCGACTTAAGCGCATTAGGGCCCAGGCCAAAGTCCCGAAAGCCTTTTAATGTCTTCTCGTTGTGCAAATAAATAAACGAATGCCTTAGCCACGCGCCTAGTTTCTTTTTACAGTCGGTATAGCCGAAAATTTGCATATTCGCCTGGCAAAATTAACTACGACTGCGCTACACATGGCGTATACATATTGTGGGCGAACAATGCAGTGGAAGACAAGGCAAAGCAACAATCAAATCAATTATCATCGTCTGTGTGTGTTTCATCATTTTGCAGCTTCCCCCCGCGTACAACGCTTCCGGCACATAGCACAGGAAGTCAAGCGGCAGCCATTTTGTATATGTTCAACAAGCTGCCATCATTTTGCTGCACACTAATTGGTTTCCGCTGCGGCATTGTTTAGCAGAAATTGGCCAGATTGCGATCTTATATTAGCTAAATGGCACTGAGAAGAGTTAAACGCCCGAAACAGTGAATAGCAGCAAGTAGGGTAGAGATTTAAAGGGCTGCCAGCTATCTGAATTAACATGGGTGTTGATATAAAGACTGAAGTTAAATCTCTCAGGATATTTGCATAGCTCCCTCACTCTGCTATGCAGGCCTCCAGCTGCAGCTGCACATTATCATCCGTCGCCTGCTCATCCATTTCGGTTTACTCCGTGAAAAAACTAAAACTATTGACTTGCATGTCCGTGCTTCTTCTCTGTTAAGTTACACTCAATTTTATTGCATTTTATATGCTTCCTTGCCGCCGCAAACTAATTAGTTGAGGTGTTACGTTGTCCATGAATAATTCATCTAACGCATTTAATATGCTAATAGCTCAACCATTTAAATTTTCCACGTTGCCAGTGAACTCGTAGGAGCAGAGTGTAAGAAATACAAAGAAATTATTAAAATATTTAAATATTTAACATATTGTAAGCACATAAATAATGACAGCCGCGAACTGAGTAGGTTTTAAGCTGTGGCCATCGTTGCCACTTAACATTTCATATGTAAACAAGAGAGATAGCTATTGTTGCAGCGGCGTTGCCACATTGTCTGTTTATTTAAAAACGTAAATAAACGTTGTTTACAGAACACTAGAAGGTTTTCAATATTATATTGTTTTAAAACAACTTAGTTTCTCATGCGCAAAATAATTGTGAATAGGGAGTAGGCAAACTTCAGGGCAGAGAAGAAGGTGTCCACATGAATGCGCATCATTCCTCCTGCCATGGCCGTATTCTTCTTGAGCGAACGCTCTACAAAGACCATTAGTTTCTGCTTGAAGCTGCGTCTCTGTGTCAACCAATTGCAGCTGAAGACGGCGTAGTGCAACTTTCCAAACCACAATTCATTGATTGTTCCATAGAAACAGGTGGGAAAGATTTGCAGCGGCATAGCAAGTGTATAGAAGAAAAAGTACATCCTTACCCAGGGCTCGGTCACAAAGAAGAGCACAGACGCAATGCTAAGGCAGAGGTTTATGGCGCTGACAGCGATCTGTATTAACATAGGTAACGATATAAACGACTGCATGGTCTCAAAGAGTCTGTAAGCAAGTTAATCTCTTAGATTGTTTCAATTATGATACATAAGCTCACTTACTTCAGCAGGTGCTTGTGGTCTGTTATGCAAGCCTCCAGTTCCAGCTCCACTCTATCATACGTCTCCTGCTCATCCATTCCAATTTGCTCGAATCGCAAGTAGAGCATCTTAGTGTGACCCGAAATCATGCAGAGCAACACTACGGGAAAGCAGTCGTTCGCATAGTTCTCTACGATGGAGTAGGTCGAGCCGACTATCTGATAGATGTTGGCTATATAAAAGAGCAGCGTGGAATACCGCCATTCGAAAGGGAACCATGCGGGATACATCAGTGCCCGCTCCGTTTGAAAGATAAACGACAACTCGGCGGTCATTGTACAAATCACGCAGATTGCAATAAAGCCATACAGTATAACTTTTAACTGAATTCTTAACCGGCCATAGACTTGCAACTCCGCAGGACTCTTGATGCGTGCGTCCAAAAATCCCAGCAGTCTCTCCATTTTCCTGACCTTATCGATGTTGTACGCGTAAATCATGAACTTTAGCGAGCTGGCAAAGCAGGTGGTAAAGTAGGTCAAGTTGCGCATGTCGTCCGTGACGTTGCCGTTGCGGAAAACCGAGAGGCCCAAGTGCAGTGGATACCAGACCGTGACCAACAGGTGGCAGACAACGTTGTAGACAATATAAAGCTTCTTCCAACGCATCTGGCTGTAGGTAAGTCCAAAAAACTTCCACAATCTCCAATTGATACTGAAGAAACCAGAACTATGGACTTGCATGTTAAATCCTTCCTGTAGGTGCTGCCTTTCTGTTGAGTCCTACGCAAGTTTGCTGCGTTTTATATGTTTTCTTGGCGCAAACTAATTAGTTGAGGTGTTACGTTTTCATGAATAATTCAAGTAGCACATTTAATATGCTAATAGGCCGACCATTCAATTTTCCCATGTTGCCAATGAACTCTGAGGCGCCGAGTGCAAAGAAAATGCCGGTATTATTTTAATAATTAAGCATACAAATAATGGCAGCCCTGGACTGAGTAAAACTAAGGTTGTTGTCATCGATACTTGAACAGACTTATCGATGCTGCTAAACGTTCAGCGTATCGATAGGTGCGTGAAAAGTCAGCGTTGCCACACAGCTTTTTTTTTTTAATTGAAAACTGAACTAAACGTTGTGTTTACAGAATATTTAAGTAATTTTATTGTTAATTAGTTTAAAACTTGTTTCGCATGCGCAAGATAATTGCGAACATAGAGTAGGCGAACTTGAGAGTGGAAAAGAAGGTGTCCACGTGGATGCGCAACATGCTGCCTGCCATGGCGGTATTTATCTTCAACGAACGTTCCACAAAGATCATCAGTTTCTGCTTAAAGCTGCGCGTCTGATTAATCCAATTGCAACTGAAGGCGGCGTAGTGCAACTTTCCGAACCACAACTCATTTATCGTTCCATAGTAGCAGGTGGGAAAAATTTGCAGCGACATCGCAACTGTATAGAAAAAGAAATATATCCTTGCCCACGGCTCTGACACGAAGAACAATAACGCAGCGAGCCCAATGCACATATTTAGTCCAGTAATTGTGAATTGGATGAGCATGGGCAACGACACGAAGGATTCAAAGATGCGATAGAGTCTGTAAGAGTATAAATCAATTTAAATTTGTATATAAAGTGACACTAACTTACTCCAACAGATGCTTGTGATCCATTATGCAATCCTCGAGTCGCTTCTGAGCTTCTGCATCCATACTTTCATCGAAACCTACTCCTTCCAGGCGTATGTACAGCATCTTGAGGTGAGCCGAGATAAGGCACAGCATCGTTGGAGGATAACAATCGTTGGCATAGTTCTGCATCAGCTGAAACCAAATTCCGACTATTTGATAGACATGGGCAATGTAGTAGTTCCTCGTGGAGTTATGCCAATCCAAAGGAAACCAAGCAGGATATAACAATCCTCGCTCGTCCTGGAAAATGAACGATAGCTCGGCTAGGAGTCCAATAGGCAGATAGATGCCAATGAAGACGTATAGGATATTTCGTAGTTGTGTCTTCAAATGACGATATATGTCTTTCTCTTTGCTTCCATGGACTCGAGCGTCGAGTAACCTTAAAAGATGTTTTATTCGTTTCACCTTATCGAAGTTGTAGGCGTAAATGACAAACTTTAGCGAACAAGCCAAGCAGGTGGCCGCGGTCGTCAGGTTCCTTATATCATCCGTAAGATTGGCATTCCGGAAAAGTGTTAGTCCAAGGTGAAGTGGATATCCCAAGGTAACTGCGATATTAAGAAGCAAAGTCCAGAATATATAGAGTTTCCTCCAACTCGTTTGACTTAAACCAAGTCCAAGTATTCGCCAAATTGTCCAGTGACTTCTAAAGAATGCCAAGCTGTCGATAGGCATTGTGCTACCTTCGACACTCATGGGGAGCTTCCTTCGTCTCCAAGCCAGACTTTTCAATGCACCGTCAAGAGAGTTGCTTTCCTTCTGATTGAGCTGTCCCACTGCGACTTCTTTTTATACTGTCGCCATAATTGCCTGGATAATTACTTAATTATAACAAGGCGTTGCGTGCTCGCATCAATTACCAGTTTTAATAGGTCCCATGACACCTGATTGGACTAAACGCTGTGGATAAATTTTCACTCTCTTGCGTCTAAATATGATAGGAGGGAAACTCTTAACTGGAGATGGTAAAATATCGAATTTTTAAAAAAATCTAGATTGCATTTATTGTAGGGAAAGATTCCAAAATCAAAATGTATTCTGCGAGAAAGTTTCTTGAATTTCAAGAAAGTAATTAATTGGTTTATTTGTCAACTTAAGGATAAACCATGAAAGAACACACATATATTGAAACCTCTTTGTTCATTAATACATCATAAATATTCTCTGCACAACTCTGCAATTCACTGAGATAAATTTATTCATTAAGTTTCTGATTACATCTTGAACATATTTCAGATACACTAAGAGATACATTCTGCCACAACATCAAAGCATATTTCAGCAACTACTTTTGCATTCTCAACAGAATTGTGAACAAGGAGTAGGCAAACTTGAGGGTGGAGAAGAATGTGTCCACATGGATGCGCAACATGCCTCCGGCAACGGCGGTGTTCCTCTTCAGCGACCTCTCGACAAAGAACATGAGCTTCTTCTTGAAGCTACGATCCTGCGTAATCCAGTTGCAACTGAATGCTGCATAGTGAAGTTTTCCAAACCAGAACTCATTGTCCGTGCCATAGTAGCAGCTGGAAAATATCTGCAGGGGCATGGCCAGTGCATAGAAGAGGAAATACATCCGGGCCATGGGTTCGGTAACAAAGAAGAGCAGACCCGCAAGGGCGATGCAAACGTTGAGGGCTGTCACAGCAAACTGTATAAGCATGGGCAGTGACATAAAGGATTCAATGGTGCGGAATAGTCTGTAAGTGAGAATGTTCCTTAAGTATACTAAGTTTACTTGTAATCCCAGCATTTACTTACTCCAACAGATGCTTGTGGTCTGTAATGCAGGCCTCCAGCTCCGCATGCACCTCCTGCCGCTTTGCTATAACTTCTCCAATAGCCTCGAAGCGCAAGTAGAGCATCTTGATGTGCGCCGAGATCAGACAGAGCACCACAGCGGGAAAGCAATCACTTACATAGTTCTGCAGCAGCTGATAGGTTACTCCAACGATCTGATACACGTTGACAATATAGAAATTGCGTGTGGAGTTACGCCAATCCAGTGGAAACCACGCGGGATACATCAAACCACGTTCGTCCTGAAAAATGAAGGCCAACTCCGCGAACATGCCACACGGCATGTAGATGCCAACGAACACATAGAGCACCATTCTGAGTTGGATTCGCAGTTGATTGTAGATGGCAATCTGTGCCTCACCACACACGCGCGCATCGAGCAGCCGCAGCAACTTCTCTATACGATGTACCTTCTCAAATTTGTAAGCGTAAATGGCAAACTTCAACGAGCAGGCAAAGCAGGTGGCAAAGATGGTCAAGTTCTTGATGTCATCCGTGAGATTGGCATTGCGAAACACTGCCATGCCCAGATGCAATGGATATCCCAGAGTGAAGATCAAATGCAGCACTAGACAGCCAGCTATGTAAACTCTTGGCCAACTCATCTCACGCGGCGTAAGACCAAGTATGCGCCACACAGTCCAGTGACTCCTAAAGAAGCTTGCGCTATCGATTGTCATGTTGACAGTTGATTGTTGCCACTTCTGCCCAAGACTCAGCTTTTATAACTGCTCCAAGTGAGCTGCCGTGTTCGTCTTGCGTAATTACCGCATAAATAACTCAATTTTTCGAATTGGAAACACAGCAAATGACATGGGCCACAGAATTTCCCAGGAGCAACTACAATTTTAAAGCCTTAAAGAGCCAGCGAGCTGGCAGGAGAGCTCAGTGACCAGACCAAAAAAAGGCTACCATATGTCACAGACACGTGCATAAATGTTGCAAAACAATTTGCATTCAAAGTGCATGTGCAAAATGATGATGAGACAAACAGGCAGACAGAGAGAGAGATAGAAAGAGCGATGACAGATGAAATCGCAGCGCGATTCTAGCGGAAAATGAGAGGAAGAAAAGCGCTTTTCATAATTAATAAAAGTGACATGAATGCGAACGCGCGCTTGTTTAGGTTTCTGTTGCCATTGTCAGTTGACAATGTTGCGGATGGGTAGGATTTGTTTTGCTATCCAGCGACCATTGAAAATGCACAAAAAGGGTATATCAACTTGATGGAAATGTGTGTAACAGGCCCCACAGTGTTTATATTCTGGTATATGGAAAGTTGTGCGCAGGGTATTCCCACTGTCGGGCATGCTCGACTGCAGCCTTTATGGCCGCACAAAACGCCGAAAAGTGTGCTACACAATTTATGCGCGCTCATTGTCGATTTTTCCCCCAAACATGCCTGCCGAAAAGCTGTGCGCCCCGCGGATTGCAAGCGATGATGTGACGGGTCATGCAATTAGCATGTGCACGACAGCACACACACACAGGCCTACACACACACACACACACACAGGCACATGTGACCTGTTTGGGTGACACGAGCGTAAATTGTTGCGCACCCATAGCTATAACTGGCGACTTGCCAGGCCAGCCAGAAAACATATACAGCATGTCTATAGTTCTTCCCTCGCACCCCCCAAAATGCGTTCTCAATCTGCTTTTAATCAGTTTTTTCTCTCTCTCTCTCTTTTTTTTTGTGTCTTTCATCGAGTTCTGTTTAAATGCGAAAACCATGTCAGAGAGAGAGACGCCAATGCGGCCGCAACAGGCTATTAAAACCAGACCCCAATTACTTGCAACTGCGGCCGCTGCAACTTGCCATGCGATGCCACGCAGCCACATCCGTTGCTGCGTCTGTCCGCCTGTCCGTCTGCCTGACAACGCAATCCCCGCAGTTGCAGTTGCAGTCCCAGTTGCAATTGCAGTCGCATTGTCGACGCGTTGTCATTAAAACACAATGACAAGCGCTAATTTTGCCCAGCTCCCAGTGTGCAAAACTTATGTCACATGTGAACAGACATGTTCATGTGTGTGTGTGTGTGTGTGTGTGTGTGAGTGGGGCATTTATGATATAGTTATGAATATGCTAGCAGCTAGTCAAGCAGAGCTGCGTTTGCTTTAGCCTAGCTAATGGGTAAGCTGGGGTATGCTAACGTTGGTAGAAGTATAGGGTATTTTAGCAGAAATATGGCACGAAAAGTGTTCAAGATTCTAGGTACGATTCTAGCCTTTAAAATCTCTGTCTGTTTCCTGCTAATAGCCTGCTCAACCACTTGGATACAAGCGCTTTTTGCAGCACTTTGGAGCCTATTAAAAGTGATAGCCCAAAATGAAATTGTTTTAAATTATGGAAGCATGCACAAGTTGCATGGCAAGCAGACGCTTCCTGTGGCAGAACATGTCCTGCACGGCAAGGATTATTGCGCAAGACACAGCGCAGGCAGTAGGGGATGCAAGGCCTGCAGAGTGCAGGCAAAAGCATCGCTGAAATCGCTGCACAGACAGCGAGCCAAGGCAGCGGCAGCGGCACAGCAGCTGTCAGCAAATGAGCTCGACAACAATGTAATTATCATAATTAAAAGGCTCTGCCCCCCTACCCCTTCCTCATCCCCCTCATTCCCCTCTCGCGCTGT
This sequence comes from Zaprionus ghesquierei, assembly GCA_018904095.1. NCBI lineage: Eukaryota > Metazoa > Arthropoda > Insecta > Diptera > Drosophilidae > Zaprionus > Zaprionus ghesquierei. The sequence goes on along the minus strand of JAEIGP010000602.1, from coordinate 2,516,536 downwards.
CCTTAGCTGGCCTTGTCTAACCAGCGCCAAAAAACGGTCACAGCGGCCGCAAATTTGCTATTAAAAGCAGCCCCCCCCCCCACCCCCAAACCCATACACCGCAGACAGAAACAACAGCAGCAGCAGCAGCATGGGGAAGAGGAGGAGAGGGAGCGCATAACGGTGGCAAGTTTGAGGGGTCGCATCTGCTGAGAACGACGACTGTGTGTATAGCACACTACATAATTGAGGTAGTTCACTAATTGTACAACGCTGCTCATTAATTGCGTCTGTAACGAGGCTCATTTAGTAGTTTGCCTGCTGCCCCGCAGCACCTTCTACTCCCCCTCTAACTGCCCCTTGTTCCTTTGCTTGACTCAACTTGTGGCATTTGCGCTGATTAAATCATCGCGCAATTATTCAACTTGCGGCGTTTGTTCTTTCGCTCTTCTTTTTGTATTGTTGTTGTTGCTGCTGCATCACCTGCAGTGACTTCTTATCAGTTGTTATCAGTTGTCGCTGTTACTCACCACACTGGAGCTGAGCGCGCTCAGCACTGCGCATGCCCTGGAAAGCGTAGGCAAACTTCAATCAAAACATCGCAATTTCATTCTGGTCGAAAGCCGCGTGTCAGCGCGCAGATTTGCAAACTTTGATTTGGCTTTGATATAAAGAGATCAAATTCTTTATAATTTTGCATAAAAATGTGTAATTTTTTAAAAAATTTGTGTGTCATATTCGTCATGCTTGCCAAAAGCTTAGATTGCGCCCAAATCTTGACTTCAAATTGCTATAACTTTTTTGAAAATCAAGCGATTTTCATTTGGCTTGACATTTTACACATTATTTTAGCTTCAAATTCAGCTAGCATTAATTTTCTATCAAAAACTAAAATTTTTTCAAAATTTTGACCATTTTTCCATGCTACCCCCTTGCAAAAATTTCAAATTTTTTGAAAAATTTAAAAATCTAATTTTTTGCTTTAAATCAATTAAGCTAGCAAAATTGGGCATAAAAATCCATTCCAAAGCAATTTTCGAGCAAAATTGCTTAAAATATTTAAAATATACCCAATTTTGAGATACCCATTAGTGGCTTTTTTGAGCATAACTGTAAATTTTTAGCAGTCTTCCCATAGCGCACGCAACAGTTTAGTTTTAAGCCCGCCCGATGGGCTGGCACGCCTTATCAGTGACCAATAACATCGCACTTCCAGTGCAATCAAAAAACATCGCACGGAGAGCTCGTCCCCGACGACGACGAACTTACTAACCTGCCTCAATGCCTTTCGTGGGCTTTCACTTTTCGTGGCTGCTCCACAGACCCACAAGGCAAAGCCGAGCACGAACTCGTTGCGCCTCGTGCCCGGCGTGGTGAGTTCACACACACAGCATGTGAGGCACACGATGCGTGGCGTGTGGCGAATCTCGGACTTTGACTACGCTACACGATTTGCAGTACGTTTCGAAACGCGTCGCGCTGTGGTTGTGTTGTGCCACGCGAGCAAGCTTAGCTCACACAGCGAGGATTCCTCGATTTGCTTCGCCAGAGAACTGAGATCAGCGCAGGCAAAGCGTAGTGAAAGTGAATCGTGTTTAAAATGCAAATGAAATCAAAGGAAATTTGAGATTAAAAATAAAAAAAATTGTGTAAAATGGCGAAGACAATGCCGTGAAGATCGTGTGTGTATAAAATCAAACAATATATATTATATATTAAGATTGTGTAGTTAGAGTGAACCGAGTGAAACAAGTTCTGAAGTTTCAAACCAAACCGCTCAAGTGGTAAGTAAAACTGTGAAAAGGATTCAAGAGTAAATTAAATATTAAATAAATAAAAAGGAAATGCAAAACATAAGGAAAAATCTCTTTCTTTGGCCAAGCGATTTCCATGACTTATATTGATAGTAAGCAAAGCCGATTTGAGTTGAAACCTTTTTCTCTTTAGTTTTTTTGAAGCGCTTCACAATTGATTGATCAATTTGCATAAGCAAACATGGTTAGCTGCTGCAAGGGATTCCTTTTGATTCCTTTTGACTGCGTTGTAAACGGCAATTGAGCAGCAGAAGCAGCCGAAGCAGCGGCAGCAGCATCAGCAGACGTTGCAGCAGTCGGCCCGTCCGCCTGGTCGTATGAGTAATGCAATTGTTATGCATCCGCCCCGGGCAATTCAATTGAAAGCGTTTCACTCCCGTTCCTGCCCACATTCTCTCTTGCTCCGTTTAAGCAGCAGACATGTGTGCGTGTGTGTGTGTTCGCGTGTGTGTATGTGTGTGTGTGTGGCAGTGCAAAGAACTCATAATAAAATAATATCCTCCGCATGGCATCTCTGAACTGAACCCGAGTCTCGACTCAACTCGGCGCTCGGCGCAACTCGACTCAATTCACTGAGCTGAACATTTTTAACGTAGCGTGCAAATGCGTTGTCCCCGCACTAACCCCTCCTCCTACAGCAGGGGCTGCTGGGCATCGTGCCCGTCCTGCGCCACTCGTACCGAGCCGCATTCAGGTTTCGATTCAATTCAATTACACTGAGAGCGTGGTTATAAAAAATGAACAGCGGACATCGCGCAGCACAAATCAACAAACAGTCGGAGCATTGAGTGGCAAAACACAGTTTAGTTTGTTGCAAACATGGCTAAAAAATTAATTTGAATTTATAAACGGAAATATGCACAATTTAAATTTGCATAACCAAAGCGAAACGAAAAGAAACCATTTTGCATTGCAACATTTGCTATGTGAGTTTCTATGAATATTAAAAATACTCTGCACTTTATTATTCTTCATTTTATATAGTATTTTATTTTCTGAATAACTGTTGAGGTTTTATTAATATTTGCACTGCATTCTCTCTACCTGTGCTGGCCTGCTTTAATTTGCAGCACCAGCTAGAAGTGTGCTGTACAAGTCACTCTTGTGCGAGCTCTTGTTTGGCTTTAATTTAAGCGAAGCTCCAAAAAGTAGGCAACGTTTTTTTATTGTACTCAGCTCTTGTCTTCATTTCAAGTAGCGCGCAAAAGCAGGCTACATTTATTTTCACAAAATTCTTACAAGCTTACTGGGGCTTCCTTCCTTTCGTTTTAAGCTTCAATTTACCAAATTATTTATAAATTTTGCAATTTTTATTAATTTACTTATAATCTTGTATAGAGCGCTTGCCAAAAATTTCTTCGAGTGATGCTCGGCATGCAGCATGTTTTCAATTACTCATGTAACACACATGTTTCATGCCGCGGGGCCAGCGCCAGCGTCATGCACAGCATAATATATCATTGTGCGCCGCTATAATTGTTCGATTCGCGAGCTGCACACAACGAGACACAGACAGAGGGAGAGAGAGAGACAGAGACAGAGACACACAGTGTGGCAATCGCGCTGTTGCACTTTTGGCTGCCACACTCTGCAGGGCTGGCGGCGCGCATGAGTTGGCGAAAAGTGAAAATGAAAACGCAGAGAGTTAATTTTCAAGAAGCCGGCGCCAGGCTCCGCCGGATCCTTTGTGCCGCGACCCATAGCCAGAGCATAGCAAGTCAATTAATTAAGAGGCCGCCGTCGGGCAAGCGGGGGTGCGGGGTGCGAGGTGGGAACGGGGAAAGAGATACACAGTCAGTCAAAAAGTCACATAAAAGGCAAGCCCAGCGCCGACGTTCGGGGGGTCGCTACGCAGCAGACCAGAGAGAAAGAAACACAAAAAAATCACCCATACGCCGCATAGGCTTCGGCTGGGGTAATCGCGTATCCCTCCATACCCGACGCTCGCCTGCGCCTCACAATGGCGGCCAGACGAAGTGTGAAATTGCGTTTGCGTTTGCGTTGCTGGCGTCGAGTGCGTTGCCAACTTTCCGTTCCGTCCCGGTCTCTGCATTCCGTGCCGTATCCGTTGTTAGGTGAATTAATTAAACTCTTTTGTTTGCTCAAAATTACAATTAACGCCTAATTAATTCCGAAAATTTCTGCCACACTGCTATGGCTGCTGTTTTGCTGCTTCTTCTTCGTCGTCTACTTCTTTATTTTCTTCGGCCTTTTCTGGCAGCAGTTCCGCTTGGCTGCAGAAGAAAAACGAGCGGACCGAAGGCAAACAAGGAAGTCGGAAATGGTCATATTTAATGTCATTAAGCGGATTTGTCTAACTGTGCGTTTAATAAGTGTGCGGTGTGTGCGAGTGTGTGTGTGTGTGTGTGTATTCACACAGAATAAATAATTATGCGCTTCATTCGCCTTAATTGTTTCCGAGCGTCTACGATGCCGTTTCAGATGCGGATTGAGTTTCTGATTATGCGTTTAATTGCGAGCGTTTTGTTGCACGCACATGCCGCGCACGTGTGGCACCTACAGCGAGGGCAGCTCAATCAGTTCGCCACGGGCGAGAGCGTGCGCGAGCATCTCCCTCTCTCTCTCACTTGCCTCGCGGCATTTGCATTTCTTCACTCTCACGCTCTGAACAACAAGAAAACATGCGTCCAGAAGTTGCTGGCAAATAGCTAAAGAAGCTAAAGTAGCTGCTCTGTTTAGCCAGTTCTCTTTTCACTTTTCACTTTGTTGTTGCTGTTGCGCCCGCCAGGCAGCCAAATTGTTTCAACTTTCGCCCCGCTTTAATGTGCTTTACTCGGTCGACGGCCTTGCGCTGAAAAGTAGGCAACACAAAAGTTACAAGCCCAGCTGAGCCTGCGCTCACCTACGCCTTCTCCTCCTGCTGCTTTGCTCAAATTGAAAACTTTCCGTTGTCCATTTTGGGGGTCAGGGCAAGATTTGCATAATTATTTCATAACTACTTAATCGCCAGGCATAATTATTACGTATACGCCTCGTCGTGTGCAAAGTGAATTTAATTATGATTTTATATAAGCGCTTTATGCGTCAAATTGTTTACACTGGCAAATGTAATTAAAAATTCAGGTAAATCACAGCGCAGGCACTCGCACTAGAAACACCTCCCGCCCCTCCCCTCCCCCTCGACCTACGTTAGCCGCAACTTGTTCTTGTTGTTGTTGTTTAATTCAATTCAACTCTGCCGCAAACATTTCGCAATTAACTTAATGCTCACTAATTACGAAACGGGCAGCAGGGAGCGGACGGGGTGCAGTGGGTGTAGCTCTGCGACTACGAGTAGTAACTGAACCAATGCTGGAATGCTTCTTTTTTTTTTTTTTTTGAACCATTTGTGGTCGCAAATCCGCTTAAGCAAAACCAAAACCAAAGCTTGTGCAATTTGGGGAATTATAATTTAAACGTATCTCGTGTGTGTGTCCCAATGTTGTTAACAAATGCGAGAACAAGCTATTAAAAATCAATTGCTCTATGGGAAAAAGTTGTTGCAATAGACAAAGTTTTCCATAGGTAAAATAAAAACGTACAAAGTTCTTGCGCAAAAGTTTGCATAGTTGAAAATTTAAGAGGTAACTTTCAAGTTTCAGCTTTGATTTATGGCACCAGCGAGAGAGCAAGTAATAAAGAAAGGTTGCTATGACATACGACATACATATATTTCTGCCATAGTATTCTCGCTCTTTTATACGCCAAGCAATTCACGTTTTAATGAAGACCTTGGCCATTTTCGCTGCCCCATTAATTAGCAACTGTTTGCCGCTCATTTGAGCCAGTTCCATTACCTGAGTGGGCCACAACAGGCAGCAGCTAATCAATCTAATTGATGGAGTGTCTTCCCCTGCCTTGCCCTTCCCCTCTGTCTTCACTTTGCTGCGGGCAAGCAATTAAAAATCGAAATTTCATTTAGAGGGTCATCAAGCCAAGCAGCCAAAGCGATAGCCGCAGGTCAATTGACCGGGCACGCCTTAAATGGTTAAACGATTTAGTTATTTCAACGCCGTGACTTGTGTGTGCGGGAGCAGGGAGCAGGCAGTGTGGTAGGGGCAACGCCTACCATAAACAATTTGCGCTGGCCACGCTTCTCGCACAGTAAATTAGTTATGAGTGCTGCGTGTTAATCATTAATTAACTTGTCCGATTGCGGCTTAACGAACGTGTCTATTATTAGGAGAAAGAGGCAGATTGAGGGAGCAGCCGCCCCTCTGCTTTGATTGACAGCTCAGTCGAGTGTCCTTCCTCTTCTCCCTCAGCTACTTTGCTTTACCTTGCTCTTTGCCCTTTGCACTGCGCCGCATGTCGCTTTGATGTCCTTGGCTCATGAATCATCTGCAGATTGATTTGTGAATTTCAATTGCGTAAGCAACGCGATGGCTGAGCTAAAAATTAATCTCATAATTCCATAGAATCGTCATTAATTTTAGCAAGCTTTACAGTGGGATTTCTGCTTCTCTTTTCCAGCGAACTATGGTGGAAGCTGTCCAAAAATAGCTGCGCTTTAAGCGAAATTAATAGAAATGTGTAGGCATTAAATTGCGCACTGCGCGCAAAAGCATGCTACAGTTTTTTTTAAATTCTAAAGTGTCTTAGCTAAGACAAAAACCTTAACTGTTCCCACTCTGCTGTTGATCTCAACTGCATGCGTTAAGAATGCAATGCGAGGCAGAGACGCAGTAAGATGAAGCGATTATAGTGTCCTGTTATTTCCCAAAGTGTTATTAAATCAAGGGATTAAACAAATTTCAATTCAGTTTTCCATTTGCTGTGTAAATAACATTTTTTGCAAATCTGCCCCAGCTATTAAAAGATTTATTTACAGACGAGATTTGCTTACAATATTTGTGAAATATTTTTCCATCGATTTTACTATTAAATTTTCCTGAGAGAAACAAGAAACTAATGAAGGACAATGCAAGGCGACTCAAATTGAATGTAAGCAAAATAGCCAGAGAGGGAAGTGAGGGACGAAAGGAAGCACATTGATTCAAAGAATCCATTGAAATGTGTAGAAAGATGGACAAAAAGCAAAGGAAACTGAACTCACTTTTTGTCTACTGCCTTTTGAAGTTATTCGATTCGACTCCACTTGCCCTCGGCTTTTTTGCGTCCCTTTTGCAGCAAATGATTTTTGCGGCTGTGTTTTTTGGACATATCTTTTGGCCTTTTTTTTTTTTTCTTTGCACTGCTCCTTTCTCTTTGCTGCTGTGCCAGGTGATTTGGGTTGCGCCGAGTTTGTTTATGGCTTAGAACTTTTGTGGCCGCACTGTGATTGAACATCATGGAAAATGGCAGCAACAGTTTCCGCCTTATGAAAACAAATGGCCAACTTGCCCAAGAGCAAGGCGAGTGCGTCCCACAAGGACAAGGCTAGTTGCAGGCACCAAGGCAGCAAGGCAGCACGCCAACTTGTTTGGCCAAGTGTCGTTAGCAAGTTTGATGGGCGCAACCGAACACGGCAGGGTCGAAGCTCAGCTCGACTTGGCTCTGCTGCAGCGCCCGCTGAATTATGGCGACAGTTGTCTGTGTTGTCGGTGAGGCAGAAGTTTTAAGCCTTAGCAGCAAGTGCAACAAGAAAGAGAAAGGGATGGGTAGAGCACCTGCCACAGCGTGGCTAAACCCAGCTGGCTGGCAGCATGTCATTTATCAGGCACACACACAATTTAAAGCCCCGGCCTCGTCAGGTGTCAAGGTTGAACCGCGCAGACAACAACGGGCGACATCTTAAACTCTTTCAATCATTCATGCCAGTTGAGTGTGCGTTGCGTATTGTGCTTAACCACAAAGGAGTCGCACACACACACACACAGACACGCACGCAAACGTGACGCGACAATTCGTGGCATGCTGACAATGAAGTCTACTTCTCCTGCTGCTGCTGCTTCGTCAACCCGCTCGGCCTTTGTGAATGTTTTTATTATTTAACGTTTGCCTTGTCGAATAATGCGTCCCCTTCGCTGCTGTTGTTGTTGTTGCCAGCCTTGTACACGCTGACAGGCAGGCTGCTCTGGCCTCGCTCGGTCGGACTGCAGCCTGTGTTAATTTACGAGCAAGCAATAAAAGTAAAACCTAATGGCCTCAGCCGCATGACAAGCAGGAGTTTTTATCCAACTTTAATCCATCTGTGCTCTGGCAGTTAATGTGCTTAGTGACAGTTTGTGTGCTGCCTGGACGGGTCAAGTGTCACAGCAGATGCTTAGAGTGCGTGCACTGTGCGCTGTGCATCGATGAGTTAGCGCTCAATTAGTTACCGCTCTCGCTTGCTCTCTATATATCTTTCTCTCTCTCTCTTTTGTATAATTTGCTGCCTCTCTTTCGCAGCTCATGTCACCTTCTCTTTTGCTTGCAGCGCTGATTGACATGAACAGGAAATTAATTTCAAGCATTTTGCCAGCAACTTCAAAATTTTGTTGCATACTTTCAGGCGGGCGGCGAATTGAACTTTTAACCGAAACTTTGCCGCAAAAGCATTAAGCAATTGCATATGATTACTTGAAAGTTTCAACATGACACTGTACACAGCCGCACACACACACACATGCATACACTTAAAAAACTGTCAAAGCGCGCAAAAACTTAGCCATAAATCACGCTGTGTGTCTCCCTCTCTCTCTCTCTCTCTCGTTTTGGGCTTGCGGAAGTGTTATTGATGAGCATTTCACTTTTCTTATTTCCGTCTTTAAACTCGCAAAACTGCTGACGTCAGCGTCGACCCCCCGCCTCCGCTTGTGTGTACTTGTAAGCCTGCCTCTGCATATGTTTGCCTGTATTTGCGCTCTGCTTTCTCTCTCTGTTTGCCGATCATTTGCTTAATAGTTTCAGCCTGGCTGTGTTTCTGCTTACGCGCGCTATTTGATTTTATTTTCAAAGCACACACAGAGAGACGGAGACGGAGAGGGAAAGTGGGCGGGCGGGCGGTGGCAGGCAGGCAGGACGGGCATGTTGGCCAGCGGGCATTTTTGCATGAACGCATTGGCCTTCAATAAATGGCTGATAAAGCCCCTCAGTGGGGCTTCCTTTTTTGAAGGATTTGACTGCCGAATTGCCAGCGACTCGCCTCGCCTCGCCTCGCGTATCTGTTTGGTCAATAAAGTGCGACGTCATGTTTTATATTGGCCAAGTCATGCTGCTGCTGCGGCCATAAATTAAGCCAAATTCCATTTGACTGGCTCGGCTTGGCTACATTTGATTTTATGCCATTTTTGTAAAGTTGCCGCCGACTTACGCCAATTTATGGCTACACGCTTTCTCCATTAAGCCTGGGCCGCGCTTTGTTTTTACTCGAGTTGAAGGAAAAACAGTTGACAAACTCCTGTTCCTGTTCACATGGCGTATGAGTTATGCGTACGTTAAAGTCGAGACAGTGTCTGGCATTAATTTATGACCGACCAGCGCGACCAGGCGTACATATAACGTACAATTTGTCTAATCCAATTACATATGTGTAGCAAATTGGCAAATTTGTGAGTCGCTCTTGAGGCAAACTTGAGAGCTCGAGTTAAGTCTGCGCTGCGCTGTCGTTTTAAGCATTATTTGATATTCTCATTTATGGTCATTTAATCTCGACACTGACTCTGTACGGCTGACCTCGTCCAGCGTCCAGCTCTGGCCTCTAATGAAACATTAGAATGTTGCATGCGACGGCAGCCGCAAAACGCTTTGACAGCGCCCACAAAATTGAAGCGTGAATTTTGCGAAAATTTTCCGAAAATTATGCGCATAATAAATGAATGGCGGTTGCGGTTTGCCTCGCTCTCTCTCTCTCTCTCTCTCTCCCTGTCTCTCTGTCTGTCTGTCTGTCTGTTATCCGCTCTGCCTGCTGTTTGTTTTCATATTTCTAATTCAGAATCTGAAATGAAAATTAATATTAATAATTATTGCAACGAAAAGCACAACATGCTTGCAATTTGATTCACAAACAAACCGACAGCATAATTATCGAGCCGACTTTACACGGATTTCCACACGTAACATCAAAATATTATTTTCCAATGTCCTAACCAGACTATTTAGGGGGCGCTTATTGCAGTGACAGCTGACAGAGTTGATATGCGGTGGCAGTGAAATAAATTAGTAAATTGTCGCTATAGCACGATATATGTTCGTGGATGCAAATTGAATGAGTTCTCCCGCGTTGTACTGCAAAGAACAGACAGAGCAGATAATAAATACAAGACAAAGAGCATTAAATCTTAAGCAAAATCCCAGCATACCCTAATCGTGGCATACCCTACACACACATCATAATTTGCGTTGACAGTTTCAATGGAATCGAGAGAGACGAATGAAGACGTTGCTGGCATAATAGCCAGCAGCTGGTTATTTAGCACCGAAGCCCTTGGGACTAATTGAATCTGCACATACACACACACACACACACACACACACACTATCGCTAACACACTCGCTGGCGGCACAACTAATGCACATGGACACGTGGCTTTTAGCGAGCCACGACGTGTTGCCCGAGCAACGCTCAGCCAGGTGAGCACGTGTAGGTAGTATATGTATATTGTATGTGTGTGTGTGTGTGTGTGCCTCGTAATACCAGTACTAAATATCACTCGAAATAAACAGCTTGGCTGCTGCCGCTTCTGGCTTAGGCTTAGCTTTAGACTTGGCTGCCGATGCTGATTCCGGGGGTTCGAGGTTTGAGTTTGGGATCTGATTTAGGCAACTGCTCCATTTTATTGCCATTGCGCGCGTTTAACATGTGCCACGTTTGTTTGTATTTGTGCTGTGTGTGGGTGTGTGTGTGTGCTCGCAATTTATGCGCTCACGTATAAATAGAATTGATTTTGCTTAAGCGTCGCATATTTTACCTGCAGCCTGTGATTTAATGGCTGGCGACATAATCTGCCATTTGGCGCTCAGCTGCGCTGGCATCACGTACGACAACACACACACGCACACACGCACAGACGCACACACATACAGCTACAAGTACTCACTCACATGCCGGCATCATTTTGTTCTTATCGTGAGCTCTGCCAAAAATCCGAATCCATTCTCACCAAATTCCATTATGCACGATGCGGTAACAGGAGAGCTCCAGACAGCGCCGTAAAGTATGCAGCAATATGTCCTCGATTCCAGTACCAGGATGAGCAGCAGCGGCAGCAGCAGCACGGAGCAAAGAAAAGCAATTATGTAGAAATATTATCTCAAGACTCGACACGCTCCTTAAGTGAATTGTGCGCGTCGAGTCGTTGGCTACGTTCTCAATTGTTTTTTTTTCTCTCTCGGCTTTTTCTTCTTTTGTATTTTTTAACAACTTCCTTGGCATGAGCTGGCAGCACACATTAATATGTATTTATCTATGCGTTGTGGCGCTCTTTATCTATGCCAGAGAGTTCGATGATTGATGGATTTGAGAGACACGACTTGGCATACACGCATTATGAACGCATATTTAATATGCACATCGTGTAACCTGCATTTGGGCGGGGTAAGAAGGAGGAGCAGGAGTCGTTTGGGGGGGGCAAACAATACAAATGACGTACATTGAATCAGGCAAACGTATGTCTAAATGGCAAATACCCAGACGTACTCACACCTTGCACCCACACACATGGTAGACCACAAAAATTTGGGGCTAATGAGGGAAAACCTTTTTGGGCGCCCACGAGTGGCTAACGGGGAAGAAGTGGGTGGGTTGGGGGACAGGGCCACGCCTACATCAAGTATGCGTGCTTGAAATTGACTAGGACATGCCTAAGTTTCATTCAATTAAATATTTCTTTCAAGTTGCACTCGAGATGAAAAAGAAAAGAAAATAAACAGAAAAAGAGCAAAAGCGAAAAAAAAGAGAGAAAAATTCCCAGGAAAAAAGGAAAAATTACGCATAACTCTGCGGGAGCGGGCAATGCAGATTCAGTTTACATAGAGAAAGGGAGAGAGAATAACGACAGCGAGTGGGAAATATCGAATAACGCGGCAAAAAGAGTAACGAAAATGAAAAAAGCATTTAGGGAGAAATGTGAATATGAAATTACAGCGAACAATGTAGATGCAAACACAGTAATAGATAAGAAAGTGAAAGAGAATCATAGCTCATTAGCCTGTCCGAAAGGCATTTAGATAGGTAGGAAGTAAGTTACGCCAGGTAAAAGCTTGTACAATCTGTTCAGTCTTATCTTGGCTCTGTTAATCAATAAAATAGTTAGCCACCAGTTAGCTACCACGTACTTTGGCTAAAAGCTTTTTGCAGATTAAAAACGCTAACTAAGTTTGCTTTTTGCGAGCTTTATGCACACACATGTTGGCAGCGAAACTACCTTTTTTTTTGGGAAGGGGGGAAAATAAATTTTAAGAGCACGAAAAAACATGCTCGTAAGAAAATCAACTGAAATCGCACTCGTTCGGCGCATAAAGCCAAGAAGTAGGAGGAGGCGGCGGCGTCATTGCCCAAGTGGCACATAATCTTAGCAATTTGCGTGCGTTTTATGCGATTTTTGTGACTAGCATTAGTGGCCATAAAGCACACCCCACACTGCCTGCCAGCCAGCCTGCCTGCCTGCCTGCATGTGTGTGTGTGTTCCGCATTTATATGCAAATTGAGACCACACACAAACACCCACAAATGTGCACACACTAAAAGTCACGCAGTCGCAGGGCAGGCTCTATTGTCGCTATGGCAGGTATTTCATGCGCTTTTCTACATAGTTGATATAAACAAATCCGGTTTAGGTTTTAACATTTCCGCCGGAAGCGCAGCCTGTGGCATGTCGCATAATTAATCGTTTATATATTGTTTGCCTGTTGCAAAATAATAAACGTTGGCCAAACAAATTGGCTTTTAGCTGGCATTAAATTAATTTCACTTCTCGTAAATATCTCATTCTGTTTGCTTTACGTCCGTCTGTCCGTCCGTCCGTCCGTCCGCCTGTCTGTCTGTCTGTGTGTGCTATTTGCCCGTTGTATCTCTTTCTGCTGATTGGCAGCCCGCCGACATCGGCTGGGAGAAGCGTGCAAAAAAATTATCCAATTTAAAAGTCAAATGTCATTTTTTGTTTGCCGCCATCGCCGTCACATTATGTGAGTTACCTAACAAAGGTGCTGCTGCTGCTGCTGCTGCTGACGCCGCGACGTCGTCGTTGACGTCGCCGGCAATGCTGCTCCTGCTGCTGCTGCTGCTGATGATGAGTTGACGAGGCTGAGAACGAGCACGAAGGCAACTCAGCACATCTACGAGGGCTGCCTGAGTAGAGAGAGAGAGAGAGTGTATGTTAAGAAAGAGTAGATCTTATTGGGGAGTTAGGAACTTAACATACTCTAACAGGTCGCTAGATGAAGGACTGCAGTAAGCTTTCTTCCGAGCCATTCTTTAGTATATACTGTAATTAAAGCAAAGGCAACGATTATTCATTTAATTAAAGAGTAAACTTCACTTAGATCAACTTGAACTTACCTCATCGTGCGCCTCTCTCTTCACACCTCATGCCTCTCATGCAGTCTCAGAGCCTAGCACAACTACTTTTCGTGCCACCCTCGCATGCATGAGTCAAGTCTGACAAAAAACTGTGCGACTTACTGCCTGGCAAGAGACATTTCATTTCACTGGCAGCGGCAGAAAAATTACGTGAATTTCATTTAACGGAGCAACTTTGTCACCAGCGGAAGGACAAATCCATCCAACGCTCCGTTTCCCACTCACACTTCCCCTCTTGGGGCATCCTTTGCGACGCCTTCACCACGTAAATGCGCCGCCGAGTTTGTTAATGTGTTTGCATAAATTTGAAGCAACAAGGAAAAGTGAAAACTTGGCTTGTACTCTTGAGTCTAAGTAAGTAGAAAGTAGAGTTCTCATCTGGCTGTGAGTCTGCCATAGGCATAAGTTTTTACACCCTCTCCCGCACCTTCTCTCTCTCTCTCTTCTTGGCCTTGCTCTTTCCGCGTTGTGTTGTGTTGTGTTGTCGGAAAAGTTTTTGGCAACGAAATCCAAAGCAATCCGTTGCATGACAAACTTTTATGATTCAATTTGTTTTAAGTTGATGTTCAAAGAGGTGGCCCTATTAGTAAATATAGTGTATACTTGTAGCCTGCCTGCCTGGTTGCCTGCCTGTGCATTAATCACGAACCGAGCGCCATGTGGGCGAACAGATTTGTCTATTGAACGGGGATTTGTGTCCTAGTAATTGTTCTCCTTTTGCGTTCCACCTGCTGTGTGTGCGCTGTGCGCCTGGCAAAGGTTAAGTGTACAGATTGAACATCAGCCCATCCTTTCATGTGAATCCCCCTGGGTAAGATTTCTCCATTTCTCTCTCACTTGCTATTTTGGATCAGCCACGTGTTGCCCCGTGTCGCAAGTTTTCCGTATCTCATTCGTTTCTCGTAATGCATTAGAGCTGTCAGGGATTTCCAGTTAACCAGGCCGGAAACGTGGGCAGGTACACGGGCTATGGGTAGTCTGTTCTCCTGTCAATTGATATGCGTTTATATTGAGCTAACAGATAAATAAATACGAACCTTATATGCATATCCACTTGGGAATTCCCCAGCTGATTTCCTTCTTTTTTTTTTTGTGACAAATTTTTTCGTGATATTTATTTTTGTAGAACTTTTGCTTACGGCAAAGTCGTCATAGCCCTCAATGGATGTAGCTTGATACCGCCGTCTCTGTGCGCATCATCACCATGAATATATATCAGGCAATTTTCAATTTATTGTTTGATATCCTTGTTTTTGCCTGCTTGCCTCCCCTGGCAGACAGTTGGCTGCCGTTGTTTTTTGTCGCGCACTGTAGGAAAAGTACATATCAAATATTTATTAGTTTTTTCGGCGCTCCTTGTCTCTGCGCAAGCACACGGTAGCGCCATTTTATCGTATTTATGCACAGGCAAATCACAATACGTGGAACTTTTAAGCAAGCTTTAACAAGTTTTTAAGTCAGTCAAATATTTTCCAATTGCGTTGCTTATTTCGCGGCAAAACAGTGTGACAATATACGAGTAGTGCAAAAATCCATAAGCAAAACTACCATATGCAAAAGCTGGTAACTCTGTCCCACACACTAGAGTAAACGATCACTCAACAGTTGAGCAACACGAGTGTGGAGTTGCCATACTTGCGTGAGATTAAGCGGTGTGATAATAAAAAGTATTAAATAGAGTATGTGGTTGGTAGGCACTGCACGATCAGCCACAGCATTATTTACTCACTTATCCTTTAGTTTATATTACCTACACGTTCGCGAGTAACTACTGTATAAACCTGTTATGCAGAAATGTGCTCCACAGTTCTAAGCACTAAAATTGGGTGTCAATTTCTCATGTTGCCGCCAACTCGCTGCTCTATTTATTCTGTGGGACACACACACACACATGAGACGAACCAACATGCATGTTCGTACGTGTGTGGGAGTTGCCCATGTGTATTTCCGGCTACCGCGTTGTTTGTGTCGCCTTGGCGCAATTTTTATGGATCATAAAACCCGAAATTAGAAACTGCCGCCGCACACCAACACACAGCAACACACACACACACATTTTTATGCTATGTTCATCCTACTAAAGCGTGAAAATCTGGCAGTCCACTGTCGCGTGAGGCGGCGCAGGAGGAGGTGGATAGGAGCCGCCACGAAGTGGATTTTCTTATTAGTATTACATTTAAATGGCATATAATTTGTTTGCGTCATAATATTTATGTGGGCTGTAGCCATAGAGCTCTATGTATGTATATACCCGGAGCAGTTTTGTGTAGAAATTTATGTTCACTTCGCTGCCGACGCCGCCAAGCGAGCGAACGAGCGAACGAGGGCTGTGTCTGACAAGGGACAAAGGCGCCAGCGCGGGAGGAACCGGAGGGGAGAGTGATTCGCATTTATAACCATGACTTTGGTCGGGACGTCGCAATTCCCAAGCTGAAAATCACGATTTTTCCTTACCAGCAATTGTTGTATAATTTGTAAGTGCTTGCACAATGCAGCGCGACGCACGCGGCGTATGCGCAATATGAGAGAATAAGTGGGAGAGCGAGCGAGAGGGAGAGAGCAAGGTGTGTGCAGCAGGGGAGAACAACAAAAAAAATTCTTATTTGTTCAGCGCGTTCTGTGTTGGCGTGCGGAAATTTTTAATTGCCGCTTTAACGGGGAGTGGCCAAATGGCTTATGGTTTGTTTCCCGCTCCTTTCCTTCTCCCCTGCTTTATGCTTGTTGTTGTCCTGCGACTGCCCTTTGCACACATAAAAAATACGTTTTCTTTACTTTGCCATTTATTTTCGCACACAGTGAGAGGCAGAGGAAGAGGAAGAGGAGAAAAACATTGCAAGATGTCCTTGAGCTAGTCTCCTTTTAAAAGAAGCGCGAGCGCGCGCACATAAATCAAAGCAAATATTTTGCTTACGTTTTGAAATCCAAATAGAGCTCCTCAGGCGACCCCCACCCCAGTGCCTACCCCCACCCGCAGCCACCAAAGCGTTGCGCATTCAAAGTGCTTCGAAGGCTAATCATTGGATTTTCCTGCTTTTGCTTTCATTTCAGCGGCATCAAATTGACATTGCAACAGACAGACAGACAGCGAGAAAGAGACAGAGTGAAAGCGGGAGAAAGAGACGGGGCGGGACAGGCAGCCTCTCTCTCGCTTGCAGTTGAAGGTACAAAGGAAATGAGCTCAGCTGCCGCGACGCCGGCGCCGCAGGCCCCACCACGCGGCCCGCTGCCATCTCCTTCCAGTCCTCCTGCCGCCACCGCCGCCGCCGTCGCCGCTTTGCTGTGTGGGGCGACAAGTTTACGCTTTGCTCTTTGAAGCTTGAAAATCAACAAGAGCAGCTACAACAACAACAACAAGAACAACAACAATAACAACAGCTGAAGGGAAGCAGCCAACACAAAGTGGAAAAGGTAAATTGAAACAAAGCGTCGATCGGGCAGGCAAAACAAGAGGCACAGGAAGTGGAAGCGGGAGAGAGTAAGGTGTGAAATTGATACCCTAAAAGTCTCATCGCCCATCGGAGCGCAGGGAAATGCCGATGACAATGCGGCGGGCCACAAGCCTGCCGCCGCCGCCTCTGCTGCTCTTCCTCCTCCTAGTGCTGCCGCCTCTCGCATTGCTGCACGCCGAACTGCAGCCCGCTGTTCCATTGGAGCCGACACGGACACGCATCAAGTCGATACCGGAAAACATGTCCAACGCGGCAGGCGATTCGTTCAATATACGTCATGGTCGCTCGCGGGCGCACATGCTTTACAGCAATGGCAGCAGCAGCGGCAGTTCCAGTTCCAGTGGCAGCGGCAGCACACGCCTGACACTAGTCGCAGAGGCATTGGAGTTGCCTCCTCCTCCGCCGCCACCTATGCCCACACAGGAGCCCGGCGCAGGCGGCGCAACAGCAGCAGCGGCGGCATCAGTCACGCATAAAATTCGCAAATTGCACAAGAAGAAAATCAACGAGAACATCCGCAAGAGCGTCGACAAGAGCCTGGGTGTGCTGCACTCGCCCAAGAATCATCATCGCAGTCTAGTGGAGGCAGAACATTTGCAGGGCCGACCGACAGATGTGGACGACAATGCGGCGCTGGAGGAGGTCATGCAGCTGGCGGATGAGATTGATTTGGAGAACTCATTAGCGTCGGCATTTCAGCATCGTCAACTTGTCGCCGACTTGGTCACCGAGCTGCCACCGCCACCGCCCCCGCTCCCAACAGCAGCAACCACTGAGCCAGCAGCGATGTCAACGCAGCCAACAGGCAGACATTTTGTGCGCGCCGAGGCCGATGGTGCTGGTGCTGGCGATGCCAATTACGAGGAGGACAGCGATGAGGATGCGAATGAGGATGCGCTGTCGACCACACAAATTGCAACATTTGCGCCTCGTCAAGCGAGTTGGCAGCTGCAACAGACGCGCATTGTTGGACGCACACGCCTGTTGCCCGTGAATCGCAGCAGCAGCAGCAGTTCAGCTGTTCCGCCTGCGACAGGTGTGCACTATGGTAATTTGCCCGCCAGCTCTGATGCTGATTACCGTCTCGAAGGCGACGCTGCTGCCAATGATGATGATGATGATGATGATGATGGAGATGCCGATAGCGATGGAGAGCTGCAGGCAACGGAAGCGGATGCCAGCAATAGCACTGAAAACGCCATTGGCGAATGGCCCGAGACTGAGCTGGATGAGGAGGTGGAGGCACGTTCGCAGGCCAGCACCAGCACCAGGCAGCAGCAACATGAGCAGCGCGAGAATTTAGAGGTGAAACAGATCAACTTCAACTATGAATCCGATTCTGAGCCGGTGCTAGACACCTCAGAGGTGACCATGGACGATGGTTATCCGCCCGAGGTGCTTATCGATGACAACAGCAAGCAGCTGGTGATTGGCGATGTGGTGGGCAACGGCGTCGAGGGCGATGTCAATGGCAATGGCGATGGCGTCGATTCCAATCAGATAACCGCCGATGTGATAAATGCGCGCGATAGTAAAATTGACTTGGTATCCAAGTTTCTGCAATATATCGAACAGCAACATCTGATGGGCTCCAACTGTGTGGCCGGCACGTCGCTTAATCTCGGCGAGGGCGTTGTCGACCGCTATGCACAGGATCGATTTCGGGTCGAGGCCGAGGTGGCCGTCAATCGTGCCAATATGTTGACCAGGTGAGTTTCAGTCAAACTTCCGCCCACACACACACACACCTACACACAGACATTGGCCATATTATTCACATGACAAACTTTTCCAATCGAAAGTTGGCCAGCGGCAGCAGACGGCGCAATGTGAAGCCAAATGGAATGGCCACGCAAATGTCCGGAACACCGCGTATGTATGTGTGTGTGGCAGGGCAGGAAATGTGTCCCTGTGTGTGTCCAGTAGCTCCCTTCCAAATTGCTTCTGTGTCACGAATCAAATATACATATTCACATATACATGCTTAAAGTATGCGTATAAAATTACAGCTTTAATTTAATTCCTACACAAATTTGTATCTAACATTTTGCAATTTACCTGAGCTAAGCCAATCAGTTTTCAATTTAATTGACTAAACGGTTTATGCTATCAAGCGCGTTATTAGTGTGGCCAGCTTATGTGCAGGCTGCAGTCTGTTTAGCATTTCGTGCAAGCAGGTGGGCAGCATCAGACCTAATTAGATTAGCAAACGGAGGGGCAACACTAGTGCCCAGCAGAGTTGAGCCACTTAATTATTTAAACACTTTATTAGGGTAGCCAGCTTTAATGCAGATTGCAGTATATTTTTTTTGCAAACAGATGGGCAACGCTTGGCTGGTTGGGGGCGAAAAAAAGCAAGTCACGCACGCGTAAAACATAACACAAGAGGCAAATGAAATGAGTCATTCGTGAAATTGGAAGCTGGGCAAATATAATTAGTAAGTTGCTTCATAAATATAATAAAATAATGGATATAGTATGTATTGACCACACTCGCATAATGCGCGCTCGTTGCTCGCTCGAACAGCAACTGCTGCAAGTTTGCGTTAAGTTCGTTGCCTTTGGTTATGGCGAAGTTTTGCGCGCAGTTTTGATAAAAGTTCAATTACTTAACGAAAGTGAAACAGAAACGAGAACTGCGGAGAACTGGTGAAGTTGCCGGGTGGTGGTGGTGGTGTTGGTGGTTGCCACTGACCAGAAGCAACACGACAAAAATACAAAAAAAAAAGGAAAAAGTTGACCAGAAACCAAAGGCAAAGCCGTAGTCGAAGCTGAAGCTGAAGCTGAAGCCAAAGCCAGAGCAGACGCCGACGGCGCACGTCATGGGCCAAGAGCTTTGATTTACTTTGACAACCGCAACAATGGCAATTCTTTTGGTTTTTCTAGGAATTTGCAGCTGTCGCAGCCGTGCAACTGTATGGGTGTGTAGACGATTCGCGTTCCTGTGTGTATGTGTGTGTGCGTGTGTGCTTGTGTGTTTGCGTTTAGTTTTTGTTCATTTTGCGAACGATATCAGGCGTATCCGGCTGGCGCTTTGACAAACTCAAGGACACGCCGTATTCTCTCCTAATTCCTCATCGCACAGCTTTGTCTGCTTCTTCTACTACTAACCAGCAGGAAGGTCCGTGCGGCATTTGCTCGTCTCTTTTGGCCAGTCAGGCACAATAAACACGAAAAGTTTCAGCTTCAGGATACAGACAGGACGCATATGTGGGTTTCGTCACCGCTTCCCACCCCTTCCCCTTGACACGCCCTCTGACCGACTGTTGCTGTGGCCACCTGCATGTGACTGCCCGTGTGTGCGAGTGTGTGTGTGTGTGTGTGTGAGTGTGAGTTCCTTGCAGACATTAGACATTGAATTTATGTCTCTGTGAAAAAGTGCTTCAGCTTTTTCTCTTGCTTTGCTGCTTTTGCTTTTGCTTCGTCCGAAAAAAAAGGACACAAGAAAAATGTCAGCGAAAGAAAAGTCATGCATTCACCGTTTTTTTTCTTCTTCGCCGTGATTGTTGCCACATAATTTTCCAGTGGTGCGATAAGGGGAGCAAAGAGAATCGACGAATGTCCAAATAGCATTGATTAGAGCTCGACCAAATCACGGCCATTTGTTCGGCTAAAGTAAAAGTAATTTATTAAAAGGCGGCAATACAAACAACTTGAAACTGAAAGCAAACAGGACAAGCCTGAAGAGTAGATAAGTTTTGTGAGGTGTGTTCAAGTTATAATGGTGCTTTAAATACTCTATAAGTAGTACACAGAAAGGTGAGACTTAATTAGGTGAAGTTAGTGAGGTTAGGTTCGATTTGGAGAGGTTAGCTTACATTTTTGTGAGGTTAGGTTCAGTTTTGTGAGGTTAAGTTAGCCAGCAAACATCTGTTTAAGACAAATCTACTTCTTAAACTTCAGGTACTCATTCCCCTTTACATTTAGCAATAGATTTATATTGTCATTTCCTCCTAAAGTCGTTACAAATTACGTGACTAATTTATAATACCCATTGACACACTGTGCCACGCCGAAAATGTTGTGCGAGAAGACAAGCTGACAAATTTAATACACATTTGCTGCCTGTCAATAAAACACAAATAAACAATTAACCGCGCAGACAACATGACAAATTAAGTGGATCGCGAACCAGGGGGGAACACAGAGAGAACAACAACAACAACAACAAGGATGGGGGGAATCGATTGGCCTGAGAGCAATAAAATGGCAAAGTGCCGCTCGCAACGTCAAATGTCAATAAATTAAATTGTGTCCTCGCTGCGAACAGGATCAACATTATTGCATTTAGTGTCATATGTGTTAGACGTTTGTTTTCATTATGCTGCGCCATTGCCTGTTCTTTCTGCTCCTCTTCCTCTCCCGCTGCCTCTTTCGCTTCGACTTTTGTTGTGCATAAAATGTTGCCTGAGGGAATTGTTGCTGGTTTTGCTGTTTATTTCTATTGTTGGATATTAATGCCCCGGGCTGCCATGTGTCAGCTGAGGCATCAGCTACAGATCCCTATCTAGTTCCCTTCCCCTTATTTGGTTTCATTCCCAGTGAGCTTGTTAGCGCGTACACTGATTTATTCAGCTCGTGCACAAATCCCAGGCTCATAATTTTCCTGGATATTCATCAGCTGCTTTTAATCAGTTCTCGATGGGTCAACACAACCAACGCAATCTTCGCCCTTGCGCCTCGCCCGCCCTTTGAGCAAACATAATCAGCAACTTCCTGCCACGCCCACGCGGCGCTGAAAAGTTTCCGAGAAACTAGGGAAATCGCACGTCGTAAATATATGCGGGGTATATGAGATATCTGTGTGGGTGTATATAGGTGGCTGAAGAGTGGGACGCATAGCGTAGGCGACTGTAGACTTTGCTTCCGCTGCAGACAGCGGGCACTGGCACAGTGTGTGTACAGGGACGCGAAGGCGCAGGCACAGTGTGCAAGTTACAAGAAATTTTTAGTAAATTTAAAAAAATGTACTTAGATTTTATGCATTTAAATTAATTTATCTTTAAGTATCGATACTTGTAATGCAAAATGGCGTCATTTCGCTTAGTTTGTGAAAACTGTGTGACCAGCTGTCGCTTATTATAATAATACTTTAAACAGTGTGTACACATCAACATTGGAATTAATTTTGACACTTTCGAAAAACAGTTGCACATTTTTGTAATTAAAAAGTTAATTGATAACTTGTGCTGCTGCGCCCACTGTGCACAGGCTGCTTCTAAGTGGTAATTGCTTGCTGCGCTGTGTGCGAGCGAAAGAGACAAGCTAAGTAGGGTACTTGGGTGCGAACACGTAGCCGACAAACTAATTGAAGTTATTGTTTTGTGATACATTGTTATCGTGCTTGTCCACGTTGTTGTTGTTGCTCTCGTTGTTGTTGCTGTTGCTTCTCTTCGGTTTCTATGTCTAAGCATTTCCGTTTATTTGTTACGCAAACAAAAACAAGAAGAACAGTTAACAAAACAAAACGGAACAGCAAAAAAAGAGAGCAGTGGCAAAGCGATGGGGGGGGGGGAGCAAGTTAAGGGGGTCTGGTCTGGCAGGAAAAACAATATCAATTCGAGTCGAAATTACGAGCTTCAATTGTTTTCTTGCCTTGGCCACTTTTCTTCTAGTTTCCTTTTGCTCTCAAGCGACGCCCAAGTGTTGCCGCCGCCGTCGCCGTCGTCGCCGCCAGTCAAGTAACTTGAGTGTAAGAAGCAGAGCTAAGCACACACACGCACGCACGCACACTCACACACTCTCATTTTCTCTGCTTCTTTCTCTCTCTTTCTCTCTCACCTTGCTGCGCAAAAAACAAAAGCGTTGCAAAAGCGCAAAAAGAGTTGGCAAACTTTTAAGTACTTAAATGTGTTGTCGTCGAGCTTGAGCCGAAAGTGCTACGCTGCCACGCCCACTTTAACCCTAGCTCGCCCCCCCGCCCTTCCTTCACGCTGTCGCTGCTCGACTTAACTGAAATTGAGTTTCCGGTTTCTTGTTTGTTTGTTGTTGTTGTTGTAGCCTTTTGCCGGCACGTCAAAGTTGAATTTGCCGCTGTGCTGTTTGTCGTTGTTTTTCGCTCGATCTGCAGATATATATACAGATATATAGAGCATATAGAGAAGGAGGTTATGCACACACACACACACACACAGATACAAATCGCCTGCTGCTCAATCGTTTTCAATTTGTCGTGCAGCTTTGCGTTTGCCGCGAAGGCGACTTGTGTTGTTGTTGCCGCGTGCAAATCGAAATCCGCATAAGCGATGTGCATGCAACAGCAACAATTGCAACAGCAGCAGCAGCAACAAAAACAACAACAACAGCTGCAACAAGGCGCAATTGCCCGCGGCAATAAAACGCGACTTTACCGCGCGAATGGAGATGCCGACGACGACGCCCCGACATGACAACAACAAGGTCAAAACGGATGCCAGCATCAGTGCTGGCCCCCCCTTACCACGCACAGCCAACTTGCCGCAATTGTGTGCCCCATGTCATTGTCAACATCCTTCAAAGTTTGCCAGCGCAAACAAATAAATATGCAAGTGTGGCACGGGGCACATAGTAGGCGATGCTGGCAACCACACACACAGAGAGAGAGACAGAGAGAAAGAGGGAGAGAGATGGAGACAGATATAGCACGCAGATACAGTTACTGCAGGATACGGATACGCAACATGAAGCACATGGCCAGCATCCGCATTTGGCTTTGGCTTTTTGTGCCGCTTGATTTGCACTGCGCCGCGGGTGGTGCTAATAACGCTGCCCCCACTGGCTGCTTGTAACCACTCGCAGCCCTGCATGCACCCACATCCGCAGAGCTTAACTCAATGCGGCATGAGCGGCAGCAGCAGCAGCGGCAGCAGTAACAGTGGCTGCTACAAAATGGAAATTGTTTTCATTTCGCGCAGAAAACATTCCTAATGTGGCGCTCGCACTTGCAATTGCAACTGACGGGTGTATGTACGTACGTGCAACAGTGCGGCAACTGCGGTTGCTGTGGCGACTCCGACACACACGCACACACACATAGTTATCCCTGGTTCTTTTTCCAGCTGGCTTGGCCTTTGTGCTCGCTGGGCCGCATCTGACTTTGACTTCGCGCATGCAAATGCGAGTGCAAATGTTGAGGCTTTTGTTGCATGCCGCATGCAGGTTCTCTCTCTCTCTCGCTGTCTTTGCCCTGCAGCTGTTGCCATAACTTAACAGCTTAACAAACTTGTCGAGCGGACCAAGTGGCGTATGCGTAACATTTAAGCCAACGCCTCGTAGTCTATTTTTACGCAATAAAAACGCTGCCTTTTTGTGCCGCACTTAATCCGCCAAGGGAGTGAAGGTCGGCGGCGGGGGCGTGGCATGCTCAACCCCAGCCGAAAAGTCATAGACATGCGCCGCATTGTGGCAGCAAAGTTTGCCGGAGCAGCAGCAGCGGCGGCTCCGCCTTATGCCTCATTATGGCCGCGCTGGGGCCAAGCAAAGAAAATCAAAAGAAACTTTTGCCCCAAAATGCTTTGCCAAGTTTTTCCTTGTTGCGCCGCAGCAATAATAATCATCGCGGGAGGGGCAACAGGGAAAAACGGGGGGGGAGGAAGTTGGCGAAACTTGAGTCGAAGCAATTAACGGACTAAATCAAAAAAGCATTTTTCAAAAAAACAAAAAAAAAAGAAAACGCCAAACACAAAAGCAACTCAAAAAGGCGTTGCCGCTGGTAATAACTGTCTGCGGTGTGAGTGTGTGTGGGTGTGTGTGTGTGGGTGTGTGTGTGTGTGTGTGTTTGCGAGTGTGCTGCGCGTGTGCGTTGTGGCTTGCATAAACATGTCAACGGCAACTGCCTGCGCGCCTGATTCATTTAGCCATTTGCCTACGCTTCAACCCTTTCCCTTTCCTTCCCTACACTCTTTGCCCTCTTTGCCAGACAGCCGCAGCTTACTTGGCGCCTGCAGGCGGCGGTGGCAATTTTTAATTAATTAAGCTCCCCTCGCTGCCAGCTAATTGAACACATATTGAGGCTGGCATAACCTTGCGGATGTGGAGTATTCTCAAAGTTGTCAATTAGCTGTGCTAGCAGAGCAGATTAAAGCATAATTACATAATATGTGGTTAGGATAGGCGGCGCGTATTAAGTGACTTTCTTGTTAAAAAACCAAACCACAGGCAAGATTTAAGAACTAAAATAAGAACAAGTACGGAAAGCTACAGTCGAGCGCAACCGACAGTAAGAATCCATCCAAGAAATGATGACCCTTTTAATTCCATTATGAAACTCTGCAAAAGTTCATCTGCCACCTGTTCGTTTAAATTAGATCTGTCTTTGAATAGCGCCATCTGCATATGAAACCGTTGTAGCAATCAGCTTAACACACGCTACGGCTGAAATGAAACAAAGGCGCAAGCAGTGTAACTAAGGAAATCGTTTACATGAATAACTTGTGTGTTCCTTGCCCGATTGAATTGAGGAATAGATTTATATTGCATTTATCTAGGTTCATACCAAAGCAGAGAGCTGTAACTTCAATACTTTTTCTAATAATCGTAAATAATCGATTTGCGTGGGCGGTGGGCGTGGCATCAAAAATTTAATACAAACCCGATCTACCTATGGTATACAGAAAGCTTCATGGAAAATTTGGTTTCTCAAGCTTTTGTTATAGCTGAGATCTAGACGTTCAAACGGACAGACGGACAGACAGACGGACAGACAGACGGACATGGCTCAATAGACTCGGCTAGTGAGCGAGAATGTACATACTTTATGGCGTCTGCCATGCCTGTTACATTCATTTGCACAAACTTAGTATACCATTTTTGACCATTGTCAATAGTCGAAGGGTATATATATCTTTGATGCGTCTATAAGCTGCAAACTAATTAAAATATATTTTTATTTCTTTTTTAAATATTTTTCTTTTCGTGCCTTAATCCTTGCTCTTCTGATAACCATCGCCAGACAGCCAAGGCAAAGCTTCCACCTGCAGCTACCTGCAAGCTATTTGAAGTTGCCATTAGTTCCAGCAATTTGGCTATCAAAGTGCCCATCTTCCTTGTTCTTCTTTCCCCCTTTTTCTGCCTTACTCTCAGCTTGCCAATTGGGGGCAAGCAATTAGCATGGCGCAGCATTTGCATCTGATACGCATTTCTTGTATTTGATCATTTAATTATGGCCTAATTAAAATTGACAAAGTCCTTGGCCTCAGCCTACCTCAGCTGGTTATGGAGCCCATTAAAAAGACAGAGAGATAGAGGGAGAGAGAGAGAGATAGACAGAGAGAGTGACAAAATAAACATTTGCCAAACAGAGCAAACAAACAAAAGCCAAAATGGCAGAACATTGAGGACAAAAGCGCGTGCCGGGTGAATTGGCCAAGAGCACGGAAAATACAAAAAGGTACGAACAATACGCTGGGCTATTGGCAAAAGCAATCACAGCCAGGCCCAAACAGGAGGCGTGGCAGCCAATGTCAAGATGCTGCTGGGCAACGGGAGGTCGCGTTGTCGTTGTGTGCTGAATAATTAAACTGGAACATTTTCGCTTTCAATTAAGGCGCACTCACACACACACACACACACACACACACACACACAAGAGATAGCTACAACTGCCCAGAGGCGACCCTTTTTTACCTGAGGGGGGGCGTGGTCGTTTTACTTCACTTCTTTCGCCTTTTCGTGCATATTTAATTTGCCTGTTTGCCTTGGCATTAATTCAATGATATTTCTATATATATTTATCAATCTCAACTGACATCGCTTCATTTCGTCAGTTGCTCGACTTTTTTTTAGCTGCTTGTCGAGCCGGCTCAAGTCAAATAAAAAGCGGCTTAAAATGGCTCCCCAACTCCCTCACTCCCTCTCTCTCTCTGCCCTTTCCATGCTCCCCGCTTTGTTTCTTGTGCTACTTATCCTCGGCTTTCACAAGTTTTTAATATGTATTTCACATCTTGACTGCAGGCGAGCAATGGGGGCGGGGGCTGGCAGGGGGCGTGGTCGCACAGCATATGCAAAATACAAATAAGCTGCCTGGCCCGCGGCTCACAGCGGCTTAGGCATCGTTTTGTCTGTCATGAAGATTTGTGCCGCGGCAAGGATGGGGAGGGGGTAGGGGGTTGCAGGGGGGGCTGGACTACCCGCGTTGTACACTTATTAGAAGGCAATGGTAGAAAACATGCCATGCTAGTCTTGGCCTTGGTCAATGATTTTTAATTAAATGTCAGCATGCGCCACTTGAGGTGGCAGCAGAAGTTCGCCGCAGCTTTGCGGCTCGCACTGGAACAGGTCATTAAAATGTGCCACAGCGACTACAACCACTAGCAACTGTACTATGTAATGGCATAGTTTTTTTTTGCCCCGCTTGAGTATGGCGCATATCTCAAGGAGTGTGTAACGCATTGACTGAGGCAGAGCAGATTCCTTACTTCTTTATTTAAGTAGTTAACCTGCTAATTCTTTGTAATTTAAATGCAGTAAATCTTCTAGCTTCTACAAGCTCTTTTCAAACATATTATACAGTTTAAACTAGCTTACTTATTATCAGATCGGCTGAATATGCAAATTTCCTCGCTGCCCGCAAATGTATGCTACATTTTTTTGCTTTCGAAATGTGCCTTATAAAAAGATAAATAAGAGAAATATTTTCTAAGCTCTTCACGCACATTCTACAAAAGATAATACAGATTTCCATAGCATGTGTATTAGAAAACTTTCCAAATTTTGCAAATTTACGCACTGCCCGCAAAAGTATGCTACATTTTTTGTCTAGAAAGTGTATCGAACTTTTGAAGTGCACCGACGATTATTAGACAAGAGGCAAAGTGAGGGTGAGCGGTTGGACTACTCTCCTCTCTACTTAGAGAGTTACTTACTCATGAGTGCATCAACAACTTGCGCTCCCTCCTCTCTCTCTCTCTCCTTGTCTGTCTGCCTGCAAGCAGGCAGCACCTGCAGCTACACCTGCTGCTACTGTTGCTTTGTGCTTGTTTTTACCCTTTCAGCACTTAAGTGAGGAAAAGTGTCTTTAACACACTTTGCTGTGAATGCGTCGGGGCAGGGGGCAGGAGGCAGTGGGCGTGGCAGCTGCGGTGCGTAAGTGCACAGTTGCCTTTCGTGTTGCCACATTTTGAGAAATACTTCAGACAACATGCAAACTAAGACTTCGAGTGCAGCTTGGAGAGAGAGAGAGAAGGAGAAGGAGAGGGGAGAGAGCAGCACAGAGCTGCTATCATGCTGCTGTTCAGTTATTTTTGGACAGCTAATTAAACAGCTGCAACCACGAGAGGGAGAGGGAGAGAGAGAGAGAGAGACTAGGCAAAGACCTCAGTGCGTTGTGGTGTTGCTGCCTGCATGAGGTCACATTCATTATACACTTATCATATTAGTAATTGCTCTCAGAGGGAGCTAGAGAGCTGGCCGTAAATCATATATGTGTGTGTGTGTGTGTGTGTGTGTATGAAAGATGGTGCCAAGATTTTTGCTTAGTCAGCAGCTACCTCTCCCTTTCCCCCCGCGTCATCATCATTAGGGGCAGCCTCAAGTTTCTTTTGTGGTTCTTTCTGCTAGCGACTTTTGAGCTTGCTCGACTGACAAAATGTTGCTGACATTTACAAATGAACCTTGGCCAGCAGATCGACTAATTAATGTGAGCCACGCCCACAGCGCCCACAGTTATGGCGAGTGTGTCACACGCACACAATGTAAGCGAAGTAGCAGCAGAAGCAGCTTTGCCTGTGCGTTCTATTGGAAATTGAAGTTGGCTAAGGTTAAGGGTTGCTTACACACACGCACACACACACCAGCACACACACACATATAGTATTGCCTACCCCTTTGTGTCAGCTACTTTGGCACATCAAGGTGCAAATGTTGGGACATTAAGATAGAGAGATATCCCAGGCAGATAAGGTTGGCCGGTACAGCAACAATGACTGATGAGGCCAGTTAGACCCCCAGGCGGAATACACCTGTCTCTCGGTCTGTCTCTCTCTGTGTGTGTGTGTGTGTGAGTTAGTTAAGCCTCAGTTTGCCAGTTGGCATTAGAAAGGCAATTGTCAAGCGAGAGAGGGAGTGGGCTATAGCTTAATTCTTACTGGAAACATAATCAGATTAGAAATTGCAGCTAAAATAAAAGGTAAAGAGAGACAGACAGAGACAGAGTTAAGTCAGAAATAAAGCCAAGTCCCAAGTCCACTTCACAGTTGTCATTGCCGAGTGAAATATATATACTATATGGCAAAGCATATTATGAAGTTTTCTCTCTCTCTCTCTCTCTCTTAACAACTTGGCAAGTGGAATTATTCGATGTCTGCGACAAGCTTGACCATTACGCAGACATGCAGCTTAATCATAAGTTTTTGCGTATAAATTGAAAAGCAGCAAAGCGTAGAGAAACAACAAGAGAGCAAAGAGTGAGACAAACAAACAAACAGAAGGAGACAGGTAGAGAGAGAGAGAGGGGAGAGGGGGAGAGGGAGGCAACTCCTGCTGTGCCTATGGGTTTTGTTGAGGCTCAAAGTAAAAGTAAATGTTATGTTAAAGCGACATTTTAATTAATACCGAGCAGCGGGGCAGTGCCTAGACAGAGCAGGGAAAGGGAGAGAGCAGAGAGAGAGAGAGAGAGGATACAAAGGGAAGGTAAACGTTAAGTGTGGGCGTGGCATGTTGGCATGTTGGCGGGCGGCCCAAGCGGATTGCACTCAAGGCAAAAACTTGAACGCAATTTACTCGTTTCCACACACACACACACACACACACACACACGCAGCAGCCGCCCTGGGTGGCAGACAATAGCCTGAGGTAGCCCCTGGCCCACATGGCGCACAGTGGGGCAGGCGCACTTGAGCACAGCTTGAAGCAGCATAATGCGCTGCGCCTATAAGTGCACTTGTTCTGGCGCCCTCCCCCTCCCCACGCCTCTCCCCCTTAGCCTGCCTGGCAAACAATAATAAGTCTCGTTCATGGAGCCACTTTTGGCCCGCTGACTACATGACTTGCGCATGGATTTTTAATGCAATTTCCGCTCAATTTTCACCCCCTTTTCTCTCTCTTCCTTGCAGAATCTTCAAGACCACCTCACGTTCGGCGCAAGAGGATGTTAACCTGCTGCACGCTTCGGTGCTATCCATGGTGGAGTTCGATGATGACATCTTTGCCGCGGGCAACTGTTTCGATTGGAACGAACATCCCGCACAACCAGGACTCTTTTGTCCCTTTGCCTATCGACTGCCACCGCCAAATTTGGGCGCTGTTTTTGCCAAAGATTTGGCCATGGAATATCATTATTTGGGCAATACATCGGAATGGTTCTTTCTGGCGCGCAAGAATGCGGAGAAAGTCATTGCACGCAATGAACAGTATCTGAAATGTAAGTGCCACTAGATTTATGCCCTGCACTGTGTGAAATTGAATATTTATATGCGCCGCGTGCTTTAATCTTTGACTTCATTAGTCACTGTCCAGACGGGGACTGGAGCAATCTGTGCCCATAAAAGCGGCAGCTTCTGCTGCCTAATTGCCTTTTCGTCGTCGTCGTCGTCGTCGTCGTTCAAGTTTTCTATCGCGGCACCGTGGAACAATTAAGCAAATAAATAAGCAGTGGGGCAGAGATGCCAAAATATTTTCACTTAAAATGCAAATGAGGCGACCCTCTCGCTCTCCCTCTCCCTCTCTCTCTCTCTCTCTCTGGATTTCTAATTAGCTGTGAGCTTGCTTGCTTTACGATTTCCGGTCAAAGTTCGAGCTTTAGTCGTGCATTAAATGCAGCTAAAATTTCATTTAATTATGCTCGGCCTCACAGGAATCTGTCGCTTCTGTTCAATTTGTTGTTTGACATGCAGCGTGCCATGCATAATTTGGTGAATTGTAGCGCGCATTACGTATACGCCGCGTGTTGTGGCCGAAACTAAAACAAACGCCCAGGCCAACTGTTTGCCAATCTGAATTGGTTGAATTATCTAAGCTAGCAGAGGGCGAAAGTGGGGGGGAGGGGGGGGGAGCAGGGGCATGTACTGCCAAATTGCATGTGATCTGAGCTCAAACAAACGGTACTTGCAAATGACAAACGGAATCGAAAACAAACACGCCATGGCCCATGCCAAGGTTGCGTGCCAGAATTGCCAACCAGAGCGTGAGAGAGAGACGGAGTCGAGTTCATGCATACTAATGCCTCCCTGCTGGGACGGGGTGTGTGGCACTATTTGCCACAGATAAAAACTCATACCATATTTGTACGAAAATTGAAAAAAAGCCCCCAACGAAATATTATTTGTAGCTCAAATAATAAACGAAACCGATTCACCATGTCGTACATGCATGCAAGGGCGCTCTGTCTATCTGTGTGTGTGTGTGTGAAGGGGTTAACTATCTCTATGTGTGCGTGCGTGTGTTCGTGTTGACCGCCGCTTGACAGCAAGTCATTTATCTATGGAAAGCGACGACCTCGACTCGACTCGAACTGAACCGAACCGAACCGAACCGAACTGACGCCGCTGTGGATTGCATAAAACTTATTTGAAAGATGCCTCACGCTATAGCCGCAA
Organism: Zaprionus ghesquierei; assembly: GCA_018904095.1. Classification (NCBI taxonomy): domain Eukaryota; kingdom Metazoa; phylum Arthropoda; class Insecta; order Diptera; family Drosophilidae; genus Zaprionus; species Zaprionus ghesquierei. Next base: position 2,485,344 of record JAEIGP010000602.1, on the reverse strand, counting down.
CTATGAACTATGATTTACGTGCCACAGTGAGTGTGTCTGGCTGTGTCTGTCTGTGTGTGAGGCAGGCAGGCATTCGGCTGTAACTCATTCTGGGCCTAGAGATGGCCAACTCGTAACTTGTTGTTAACTCCTTTGGTATGCATGGAAATCGATTATAAATTTATGTATAGTTTCTTTTTTTTTAATTTTACATAAAGAAAATTGAAACTGAGCTTGATGGAATATATATCGTATTTTATTTAGAAACTTGCTCAATTTTAAATTGTGCCTAGCGTTTTAAAGTTAAACTTTTCTTCAGTTTTGCATATGAACTTTAATTTGAACTCAAACAAAATTGATGGATTTCTGCATGGAAAAACTTGAACTTTGGATAAACAAGAAAGAAAAGCTACCAACGGCATGCCGAAGGTTTTATACCATTGCAGTTACTCCACATATTAAATCGGTCAATATGTTCTATGGTTGCTTAACGATATATCTGTACGATTTTAATAAAAATTGCATACCATTTAATGGACATACTTAGACATATATCAGGAAAGTTTCATGGCGATATCTTGAAAAATGGTGAAAGTCCGCCGATAGGTTCTATGGCAGCTATACGATATATCGGTCTGATCCAGTTCGTTTCACCTTATTTACAGCGTGCAGCAATAACAAGTATATATACCAAGTTTCATCAAGATAGCTCTAAAACTGAGAGACTAGTTTGCGTTGCAACATACAGACGGACAGATGGACGGACATGGCTAGTTCAACTCCCCTATTGATGCTAATTAAGAATATTATATACTTTATTGGGTCGGAGATGTCTCCTAAGGTATACCATCTGCAATGGTATAAAAAAGTGTCATATTTTATTTTGAATTTTCAGCAATTTTTTGAGCTTTGCGTTTTAAAGAAATCTTTTATATTTTTCCCCCAAGTTAATTTTACTTTATTTTCTGTATATTTTCTTCTTTTCTTATAGTAATCAAAACTAGCCCAATTTTATCTTAGAATTTTCCCCTCAAACTTGCAGAAATTGTAGTTTTACTGCCCAAGTGCCGCGAAATCAATAGAAATGCCACATAATGCTGTACTTAGGCAATTGAATGATGTCATTTTTATGTGAATCACGCTTTCAATGTATTTATTACTTGATATCGTATGCGATATGTGTATTTTTTTTTATGGCGACATAGGCAATAAAATCGAACAACTTTAGTAACAGCGCTCAAGTTTTATTAGCTGTATAACTGTGCTTCAAGCTGTGTCAATATATGTAGACTATCGTGCCTGCTCACGCGCCCATCTCTAACTCTCTCTCTATAACCAACGCGAAACGTGTTAAGTTGCGCCTTAAGGTCGCCAGTTTTGCTGCTGCTGCCGCTGCTGCTGGGATATCTGCATAGAGCCAACGCTGACTTTCAATTTATATGCATTTGCATATTTGAACTTGCCTCAGTTTGCAGTGCCCCCTCCCCCCTCCGCCCCTGCCCAGTTGTCTTAGCGTGCGCAAAACTTTGTCCTTATGCGATATGCAACGGATTTAACGACTCAGGCTTTATTAAATTTTCAGCATTTTCTCGCCGCATCGCCAGCTAAGTCAGCGCTAAAAAATTGCTAACAATTTTTTATTTATTTCCATTTCAAACCACAACTAATTGCTTGGCCAATTCGGTTGCAATTAATTTGATTATATTTCTGCGGTCTACAAAGTGTTTCTATCTTTTTTTCGTCTTCTTCGCTTCTGCGAAATCAATTAGGCCAAATTAATGGCATAATTAATTTTCTAGGTACACCTACGGAACGATCGAAAAAAAACGCTTTATATATATCGTTAAATCGGCATAATTATTTGCCGCAGTTAACTTAATGTGTGCGCGCCAGAGAGTAAATAAACTGAATCAAAATCAATTAAACGCGAATTGCCAAAAAATCAAAAACAATTTACAATTTACAATTGAATGCACTCGCAAATATATAAGGCATATATATCGTATTGATATTCCTGGCTGAGTATAATAAAGCAAATAAGCCCGCGCGTACATTCAATTTGCATTCAATTTCTGTATTTGTTACAATTAAATGAATTCACAAAAGTCAAGTAATTAATATGGAAACAATTCGAAAATGTTTTCATCAACTTTTAATTAAGCATAAACAGTGCGGGGGAAATTGCAGAAATTAGCAAAAATACAAAACGGCAATTAAAAGCGCAGTTTGATGTTGCGCTGCCTCCTAGTTTGAGCCAAGTTAAATTGCAAAACTATAGCAATTGTTTTTAGCAGAAAATCAAATTTTGTAAATCATTTGCATGCCAAACCGCAATGTCCAAGGACTATGCGAATAAGTACATGTACTAAGCATATATTTGTGCGGGTGTGTGTGCGGGCGGGTGTGTGTGCGGCAAGTAAACCGCAAAAATATGTCATAATATTTGTTTTTAGTTCAAAGCGGCGGCGGCGGCTTGTCCATTGTTATTGTTGCTGCGGCTGCCGTCATTGTGGCTGGGCTATGCGAACTCAGATCCAGAAGCAGAACGTTATGTATATATATATGGTACATATTTCTGCTGTCTGCCGCCGTCACGTGTTTAACATAAAATTTAAATAAAAATCACATACAATATGTAAACAGTAATATATATGTGCGTATACGTACTTCCTGCGAGTACAGCCACGCCCCTGACGCCCCCTTTGCCGGATACTGCCCCCGGCTGTGGCGGCGGCGGTTGGCGTCTTTTGCCTGCTGCCTCTTCTGATTATTATTTCGCCTTGCTGTTGTAGTTGTTGTAATTTCCGTCTGTTAACACAATTTGCGAAATTTTTGTCGCTCCTCCTGCTTTCTGCTTCGTTCTTCATTCTTCGCTCGCTGCTTGCGGCTTTTCATTTCCATTACCATCTCCGGGCAGGCACAACTAAATCAGCTAAATCTGACGAGATAAACTATAACATATACAAATTCTATGCAAATGCCACAGCCACAAACAATATGTGTGCGAGTGTGCGAGGGTGTGTGTGTGTGTGTGTGTGTGTATAGAGGCAGGGGTAGCTTTTTTACTACTACGCCTCCTTCCGTCGACGAGGCAATTGCAGAGACGAGAGCACTTGGCACGCGCCAGGCTCATTTGGGGCACAATAAATATAGATGGAAATTCACGTTAATATAGAGCAGAGCAGAGCAGAGAGGATGATAAGCCCAAGCAGAGAGGGAAGCGGACCGAGAGTGGTTGCTCTAATCCGCTTGTTTTGCATTTTACTGAAACTGCTCGGCAAGATTCATTTGCCGCACGATGGTAATAATGCTGAATGCAAACTTGGCCACCTGCGAAACAAGCAAAGAGACAGAGAGAGGAGAGGAGCTGTGCTTAAAGTACTCGCTTAATTCAGTCTATATGCTCACGCTAATGTTGCTGTTCATGGATATGGGGAATATGCCGCCTGCTATGAAGATCACAGGCTGTTGTACGTGATGCATAAAGTGAACCAGGGTGGCCTTATAGCCTGGCTCGGCATCAGCCCAGTTCGATTGGAATATTGTGTTGGCCAGATCATCGCAATCGTCTATAAGCAAGTTGCACGTGTAGCAAAAGGGAAAGGTTTGCATCAGTATGGTGATGACAAACATAAAGGAGGCCAAACCGCGCCAGAAATTCGAAAAGAAGAACACATTGATAAGCGTCAGGCCAAGCACGGAGCCAATCAGAGCAAACTGTACGAAGATGGTGCGGGATATAATCGGACGAATCATGTCGCAGCATCTGAGGAGGAAAAGTATATACAATAAATTAAATCAATAGAATCACACCTAGTACACTCTCCGCCGCACCTGAGTATGGTCTTGTGTGCTATAATGCAATCCACCAGATCCTGATAGTGCTTCTTCTCCGTTTTGTTGGGATCTGTGCGTAAACTGCGTACATGATCCTTGAGCAAATCGAAGTGAGCACGAAAGATGATCATAAACATGAGCGGATAAGTGTCCGACAGCTGATCCTGCAGCACGGCAAAGGACATGGTAATATACTCAAAGATCGACTGTATCCACAAGCTACCGGGGCCATCGTGCCAGTCTACAAAGGGATTGTAGACCGACCATGGTGGTCGTCCACTCAGCACATAGGAAAGGAATGTGGATCCAGCATAGCCACAATAGATGAAACAATAAATCAAAAATGCATGATTGCAACGTGCCACCATTTCGTGCAACTTCTGACGATCCTCATCGCTCTTGATGCGCTCATCCAGCACGTCCAACATGTTCTCCGTTTTACGCAAACGCCAGAGGAATATATACGTTATGGTTGACTTCACAGACGCGCCATATACATTGATGGCCACCTGCAGCGAGGTGAGAAACTCGCCGGGTGTAAAGTTCTTGAACTCCTTGACATAGCTGATGATAAAGCCGACGGGCAGATAGAAGACTCCAAAGGCAAAGGGCACGCAGGTCCAGAAGAGATACACATAGCGTAATATGCCACTTTTTGGCGGTATCCAGCCAATTAGCTTCATGGCGCGATACATGTAGATGTTCCCCTCTCGCGATTGCACACGCTGTGTGAGTGGCGCCGGTTTAATTAGCTTGAACACCGGATCCATGGCGTTTGTTCTCTGTGAGCCCTGCACAGGCTACGCTCAGCTTTTATACACACAGTCCTGGGCAGCTGTTCAATTCTCGCACGTCGCGGGTGTGGCAAATATTCATTATTGAGGCCTAAAGAACAATTGCAAATAATGCATTATTTAGGTGCGAAAACAAATTGGAATATTCAAAGTTTTGTCAACAAATCGAGTGGTGCCTGCAGCTGATTTTATTAAATAAACATGAGCGCTTGTTTATGCGCTCAGTGCGCCATTTTTGGCTAGTGCGGAGATTCGCTGTGATTGGCAAACTATCGATTAGTGAACTAGTGTCAATTGAACATTCGTTGTTCTTTTGATGCAATCGAACATGTTTGATGCGTGTCATTTCAACGAGCTTTGCTCCGGTTGCCAAGCAAACTGCAAGAGGCAGGCAGCTCTTCAACAGTGAAATAAAATACGACAATATTTCCTTGAAACTAGAGAGAACAGTACCTAACCTCACAGACAATGTCAAGTCAAGCAATTGACAGAAATAAATAGTCTTTTGTTGTGCAGCTCTCTGGGAAACTACTTGGCCTTTTTGCTGTAGCTCTGGCAACTGTAATCAAGCCTGACTTGTCAACAGCTTAGGACAGTTCAAAGTTAAAGGTCATAGGGACTTCTAACCTCATTTTTTTCCCACCATTACTTTGCTTAAAGTCAAAGGATTCTTGCCACACTAAAAAATTCTACATTTCAATAATTGCAATATGCAATGGAAACCAATTCACAGCGTTAAGTCTTGCCAGGTGCCAAGGGCCCTATTCAAACTGTTAATTGATGCGGGCACGTAACACGTCATAACAATTAAGCAATTATTCGGGCAATTAGTGGTAGGGCTCATGACACTATGTCCGGTAACAGTTTGATTTCCTCGACGATGCACTGGACAGTCTTGCGCAGAGTCTTGACGGAGTTGAAGGGATCCTTTTTGGACAGCTTGACGGCCAAACAAATCGTTGATTTTCCAAGTGAGAAAACTCCAAGTTTAACTAAATTTACAAATTACGCAGACAGTCATTTGAAGTATAAGAAACCGCCCATTGTAAAGTCTATTGCAACTGAAAGTCGACGGTTGCACTATGCTCATCGATAGCTTGGCTTTCTTCAGGAGTCACTGGATAATCTGGAGGATATTTGGACGTGGGTTAAGCAAAACGAGTTGGAGGAAACTTTACATTTTCTGCACTTTGCTACTTAATGTCGTAGTTACCTTGGGAAACCCACTTCACATGGGTCTAAACCTTTTACGGAATGCCAATCTAACGGATGATATGATGAACCTTACAGCCGCGGCCACCTGTTTGGCTTGCTCGCTGAAGTTTGTCATATACGCCTACAACTTCAATAAGGTAAAGCGAATGGATCATCTGTTAAGATTACTTGACGCTCGAGTCAGTGGAAGCAAAGAGAAAGACATCTATCGTTATTTGAAGACACAACTACGAAATCTCATGTACGTCTTCATTGGCATCTATCTGCCAATTGGACTCTTTGGCGGGCTATCGATTGTTTTCCAGGACGAGCGTGGATTGTTGGTTCCTGCTTGGTTTCCTTTGGATTGGCATAACTCCACGCGGAACTACTATATTGCCCAGATCTATCAAATTGTGGGAATTTGGGGTCAGTTGATGCAGAACTATGCTAACGATTGTTATCCTCCAACGATGATGTGCCTTATCTCGGCTCACCTCAAGATGCTGTACATACGCGTTGAAGGAGTTGGCTTCGATGATAGTGTGGATGCAGAAACTCAAAATCAACTCGTGGATTGCATAATAGATCACAAGCATCTGCTGGAGTAAGTAAGTCTCACTTTAAGTACAGATTGTATTTAACTTACACTGTTACAGACTCTATCGCATCTTTGAATCCTTCGTGTCGTTGCCCATGTTCATCCAATTCGCTATTAGTGGACTAAATATGTGTATCGGGGTCGCCGCATTATTGTTCTTCGTGACCGACCCCTGGATAAAGATTTATTTCTTCTTTTATACACTGGCGATGGCGCTGCAAATTTTTCCCATCTGCTACTATGGAACGATTAATGAGTTGTGGTTCGAAAAGTTGCACTACGCCGCCTTTAGCTGTAACTGGGTGACGCAGACCCGCAGCTTCAAGCAGAAACTTATGATCTTTATGGAACGTTCGTTAAAGCGAAACACTGCCATGGCAGGAGGAATGCTGCGCATTCACGTGGACACCTTCTTTTCCTGTCTGAAGTTCGCCTACTCTCTGCTCGCAATTATCTTGAACATGCGAAATAAGTAGTTTTCAAACAAAATAATAGAAATATTGAAATACTTTGTAAACAAGTGTTAATTTACATTTTTACTTACCAAATAAACTATGTGGCAACGCTGTATATACATAGATTAAATTCTACTCAGCCCAGGGCTGCCATAATTAAGGTGATTACTTATTTAAAATCCTTACTTATTAAATATGTATATCATCAAGGGAAATTTGAAGTCATCTTAAATTTGTGTTCGACAAAATTCGTCACGTTGTTAAATAATAAAGGAATGCGCAAAGCAAAGCTTGCTCGCATCGTAGTGCCTTACGAGCCGTTTATGCGATGTGCTTACGTAACCGGACGTGAGTGAAACGAAATGTCAAATCTATTTTTAATGCATCGTCAATTGTTGCCACCGATTGCACTTATAAAATCATTAACTTATTCAGTCGCACAGCAGGACAATGCGACGGCGAGAAGGTCAAGCAAAAGTTGCAGTTGGCTGCCGATCAGCACGAGTGCGTCGAAACGATTATCGATTTATCGATTATAGCCAAGCTAGTGAGGAGACAATCAAATAATATGCAAAGTCATTTAACGCGCTCTCTTTCGCTCTCTTGCAGCTTTTCATCTGTATTCGAATCGCACAGAGGAACGCATCGAGGACGATACGCTGGCCGTTAAGTACGAGGATGGCAGATGGTCGAAACCGTATTACGATTGCGGTGGCGGCAATATATGGATGCTAACGTATACGGTGCCGTTCTTTGGTTACGAGAATGGCAGCTATCATTTCAAGTAAGTGGCAGCAGCAGCAGCACAAAGTCAAAAACAATTGCAGCACAAATCGCCAGGGGAAATCACAAGGTTGGGGGGGGGGAAAGGGAACTGTTGTAGTGGGTGTGGCCGGGCAACAACAAAACAACAACAACAACAACAACGGGCACAGACTCATTCTATAAATAATTTGCACAAAAAGCGCCCAGAGAAACTGCAATGGCCTGCAAAGTGCCAGTGCGCAGTTTTGGTGTAGTTTTTATCTTATACCCTGCGCAAATGACAAATGCAAAGGGGGTATATTTGTACATATATATATAAAGTGTATAAGAACCAAAGTTAAATGAATATGAAGAGTCGCATATTGCACCCATAACTTTTTACAGGGTATTCGCCAGTCGTGCACAACCTGTAGCACAGCATACTTACTTGTTGTACTTAGTTTTTATTGTTGTGCTTGTTATTGTCGAGCGGCGCGTTGAGCTGTCAGTGACAGTCGCGCAGTGACAACAGAAAGAGACAGCCAGCCAGCGAGCGAGAGAGAGAGAGAGAGAAAGAAGAACAAAAATATGAAATGTAAGCAACATTCTCTTGTTGGGTGTGGCCAACTTTTTGGCTTTTGTCTTCTCAGCTTAGCAGCACACGGTTTGGCCACATGCCGCAGCAGCTAGAAGCGAGAAGCGAGTAGGAAGGGGCTGTAAACAGTATCAGTAATTGAATAGCTTCTCAGTCGAAGAGCAAAATGAGTGCCACAAAAAGCTGCACGTGCAGGCAGGCGGCAGCATCATTCGATGTGGTGGGGGCTGCCAGAGTTTTCCGGACTTTGGCGAGCTGTTAGCGCATTTCGCTCACGCACACAAGGGCAGCGGCAGCAGCAGCAGCAGCAACGACAAACGGAATACGTTAACATGGCCAGAAGAAGATTCTTATGAAACTTTATGACGCGCTTTTGCTTCCTGCCTTTTTGGCGAAATTTTTAATTTTTCTTGTTCGCCTCATTTCGCTGTTTTGCCACCCGCTCCCGCTCCCGCTCTTTCTCTCGCTCTCTGTCTGTCTATGTTCCTTTTACACTTTTGTTTTTTTATTCTCGATTCTGAACATAGTTCGCATTGGCGAAACTTTCTCAATTGAATGTTGAGGCAAAAGTTGGCAACTTTGCGAAAAAGTCAGGCTTGTGGAGTCGAGCGTGAACTGGAAAGGGGGGAACTCGGAACTGGAACTAAAAACGGTTAGGATGAAGGAAGCGTAGAACAAGTTATACAGTTTAATGAAAATTTCATTGATGTTGGTCCAAATCAATAAATTTTGAAAACACTTTGCGAGTCAAGGGCTCCCCTGGGAGACTGGGGACTGGGGACTGGGATGAGTGGGCGCGCGTCAAGTGCACTTAAGGCATATTTAATTAATTCACTTGGCGAGCCAAAACTTGCTGCCCTTTGTTTCATTAAATTTGTGAAATCAGCTGTGAGTGTTAGTTGGATTTATTAGAAATATTTGCGCACAGACAACAGATTAAGCCGACAAAGCACAAGGGGACAGACATCCTTCAGTTACAACATCAAACTGAGTGCCTTAATGTTGCAGCTCTTCATCAGCATAATGACTGCTAAAAGCCATTTTGCCAAACGACAGGGGGAGGGTCGGGGTACGCTGCGCAATTAGTCAGTCATCCTCATCCTCATCGTCGTCGTGGTGCAGAACTTCCACTTCGCTTCTTGCATAATTTGTAATTATTGCCTGGCAACACTGGCAACACAGGCAACCGAAGCAGCGAATTATGCCAAACGAACTGTTTTTTAGTCGGCGGATTATAATACAATAATTACTGGCATTATTGTTGGCATTTAATTGTAATGGGATTAACTCAGTGCCAAGCTGCCAGAACGCAAGCAGATTGCTTAACTTGTGTTGCGCACAATATGTTATTCAACATTTGCATTAAACTTGCGAACTTTGATTTAAATTCAAATAAACGAACCAAGCCAATAAATCGAACAAGTAGTTCGATAATCGAACTACAAGCAACTTAAAGCTTATTGCTGTGACAGTTAGCAAAATGTAAGAGTGGCTGATCTTCACAGACAAAAGGCGACTGCAATAGGCAGAGAGCTGTTAGCTATTGAGCGGCTGCAAGACTTAACAGAGTGTAAGCAAAATGTAAGAGTGGCTGATCTTCACAGACAAAACACCAGGCGAGCTGTTAGCTATTGAGCGGCTGCAAGACTTAACAGAGTGTAATCGAAATTAACAGCAGAGCGCTGTAAACGAATGGAGAGAAAAGTAAACAGAATGTTAATCGAGGGATTTTAACAGAAATGAGAACTCCTAAAATGTTACAGAAAAAGCTTATTGCTGTGACAGTTAGCAAAATGTAAGAGTGGCTGATCTTCACAGACAAAAGGCGACTGCAATAGGCAGAGAGCTGTTAGCTATTGAGCGGCTGCAAGACTTAACAGAGTGTAATCGAAATTAACAGCAGGGCGCTGTAAACGAATGAAGAGTAAAGTAAACAGAATGTTAATCGAGGGATTTTAACAGAAATGAGAACTGCTAAAATGTTACAGAACTATCGATCAATTTAACGTTTACACTTGCAAGCGATACACAAATGAAATCTTTAAATAGATTAACTTTAATTATTTATTTAAAATAAACACATCATCGGTCTCAATCATGTACTTCTCATAGTCGGCAGTTGTATACTCGCCATGCTGTGGCGGCTTGTAGCAGTAGCAGGGATAAACCATGCGTTTCCGTTGTGGTTCCAATATTCTTGTGGATCCCTCCAAGTTTGGCGCTTCAAACTTGATAAAACAGCGATTAGTGCAGTAAATCGTTGACTCACAGATCGATTGATAATATTGCCGCTTCCACCATTCGATTTCCCTCTCGTCTTCGCCCATGGAAATAAATGGGCAAAAGAGCAAAATGAAAACGGGAAACAGCGGCAGCAACATTTGACTTGCCTGTTTTTTTCGCAATTGACTAAAATAAAAATTTAACGAAAGACTTTGTCGCGCTACTTGCCTAATGGATTGCGTAATTATTACAGTCACAGGCACTTTAGCGTTTAAAATTTCATTATTTCACCTTGACTTGAAGATTCGCTACCTTTTTAGTTCCATGCTCTCTGGGTGTCTCCATATCTGCCGCCGCACAGGTGGGCGGCGCGTGACAACATTTAATGAGCACAATCAATTATAGAGAGCTGCAGACGTGCCTAGACAGGCGTCAGTTGATGTTCAATGACTTTGTACGCTTCATAAATTTCACACATCACAGACACACACACTTCTCTCTCTCTCTCTTACTCTCTCTCCTCTCTTGCTTCCTCTCGAAAGAGGCAACTTTCCGGCGGAAGCACAATAACTGCCTGCAATTAGTTGCAACATAAATTTGGCCGCCTAATGGGCGGATGCAGTTAAATTAATGTCGAAATGCTGCAAAAGTTCGTTCAGTTTATTTTTTGGGGACCAGCGCGGGGCAAAGGGGGCGAGGCAGCTCCACTTGGGAGCGCAGTAAGCCGCATCAAATTGCAACAGCCACAGCCAAAAACAAAGCTCATTTATTTCGCCAGCTTAGAGCGCCAAAAACACGAAAACAAAGACGAGTTGAGGCAGCATGGTAGAGAGTAGCAGATGCGTGTATACCCTGTAAATAGCAAATAGTTTGAATTCTAACAGCGAACTAAATGAGTGAGTTTAGTATAGATAGATTTCATTGTTAGCGAAGTGTATTAAATTTAGAGAATTTATACAATATTTTAAAGCTTCTTTAATGTTATTACTTTTGTTGTAAATCTATTCGCTCAAATTAGTTAAATACTATTAGTAAAACCGTCTCATTCGCGATTTATTCTATTTTCACTCACTTTATGTTATGGCCATGTTATGTTAAAGCCTTGCTCTGTTAACTCAATTTGGCTTAACATAAAGCGATGCAAAACTATCGATACTTTTTGATTTTGCCTATCGCACTGCTAAAATGTGTAATTAAACAGTTTTTAAACAATTTCTATGCTTTAAAGCAACATTTTAGCTTATTTTAAGAACTTGATTTATCAGAAACATATAACCTCATACTCTGCAGTGCAGCAGAGCTACCCTTGCTTGCAACGCCTGCTTTTGCATGCCAAAGTTCAACTGGGCAGCAAGTGCACATTGTGAGTGGGAGAAGGGAAAAGAGGGAGGGGTAGGGGGTAGGGGGTGGCTGGCGTTAATAATGTGCTGCTATCAGTTTTCCATTAGTTGCTAGCCCGGCCGCAAAATTAATTTGTTTACGTCGTGGCAGCTAACTGGCGGCAAAGCGGCCAACAGACCCGACGCCACGCCACGCGACGCGACGCGATGCCCACGCCAAGTGAAAGTCAAAGTGAAAGTTGGACGGCAGCAGCAGGCAAAAGTTGGCTAATTGATTTAATTTATGTATTACGCTGCGTTAGACCATGATAAATGCGAGCGGAGGACAATGGACGAAAGGCGCCGTAACATTAACTTAATAATATTAAAAATTATTTGGCACGCAAAGGAAACAAAAAAAAAAAAAAAAAAAAACAAATGAACAGAGACCGAGAGAGGGAGAGGAGGAAGCGATAACCCGCAAATGGGCAAAGGGCACAAATCACATTAGCCGCCCGCTGTGAGCCAAAAAACGGAAAAGGACACAACGGCAGGCTGGACAGCGCGTGTGGGTGGCAACTCTGGCTGCGGCTGCCTGCTGTGGCAATAATTTTATTTGATTTCATTTAAGTTTCGCTTAGCGCACGCAGCGTGTAGCAAAATTTTCAATAACACTTGCCAGTGCGTGGGCGGGGGGGGGGGAGAGGGGGCATGCAAATAATCTCGCTGTTTATTTCACTCATGCTGCACACACACACACACACACACTGAGAGAGCCTCGTGTACAAAGCATAATGAGGCAAACGGAAACGGAAATATCAAATATGGCAATAAGCTACGCTTTGTGCCTGCGCAGAGAGGGGGAGGGCAAGAGGGAGCAAGGGGGCAACTGCTGCTTGTTAGCCTGTGAATATGCATGATTACGTATGGCAAGAGTTGTGTGCGCTGTGCCGCATGTTGCACAAGTCGCTGGCAGTGCAACTTGCACTTGTCTTCCCCTTGGCGCTTACAAGCAAGATTCGTGTGCGTCCGGCTGCCTCGAAATCTGTTGCCAGCTGCCAGCTACATGGCTACAAACTCAAGCTGCATGTCGATACACCCACACACACACACAGCACAGCACACGCGAATACAATCCGTACAACTGCCGCCAGGTCATAACTTGCTTTGGCGCTTAGCGCTTGGCGGTCTCCAGCTGTGCTGCCAATCATGTTGCTGCCACACAATGTCAATGTCTTGTCGCCAGGCAATTACACGCAATATTGCAACAACAACTACAACAACAACTACAACAGCTAGTAAAACATAAGGCTTGCAGTCGACCGCCTGCGGCAGTCGTCGAGCAAGTGCAACACAAGCAAAACCCCTTGACAATTGTCACACAACAATAACAAGGTCAAGACAAATAGTTGGCAAAACAACAACAAATTGTGAATCAATAACAACAGTTAAAGCAGAGGAGGAACAACAACAACAACAAAGCCTTGAAACGTTTAAGATTTGCGGCGCAAGGTAGCTGAATTGCAGCTACGATTAGGTGTTGCATACCTTACAGGGAGGGGTTTACTTGGGAGAGTCTTTAGAAGGTTATACTTAAAATGTATGCAAATACTTTATAACATATATATACTATATGTATGTGTATACATACAGTTTAGTTCAGGAACACTAATCGAGTCGATTAAGCCATCTTAGCGTGTCCATTTGTCTGCATGAATGCGCCGATCTAAGCCATTGTTCTGCTTAGAGATGCCAAATTTCGCATTTCTGCGCCACGCCCACAGCCCCCGCAAATCAATAACACAGTAGCTATTCCGAACAAAGCGCCCATTCCTTTCAACCCACTGAAATTTCAAGCAGCTTCTGGCCACATGCTCTAATTGAGGCTTCTCATGGAGTCCCCCATTAATCGCATTGCCAGTGCAACCCTGAGTTGCTTAAGATTTAAGTTGCAATTAGTCATTGCTTTGGATTTCATAGAGAGATTGCTGAGCTGTTCTAGTTCTAGAGAGCTGTAGTTACATTGCTGTCAGCTCTTCGACTTTTTCTGCCAACAACTTTCAACCTGCAAATATTTTATGCCACTTTTAAGCAGCTTCGTGCCGCAGTCCATCATTAAAGCTGCTTATAGTGTTGGCTCCAATGCCCTAACCTATTAACCGTGTTGACAGTTTTTGGCTAAAATGCGACCTTAATGTGACCTCATTGCTGGCCACGCAGCGAAAATTCGCCTCAATTGGGAACATGTTGCCGCATTATGTTGGCTTGTGCGCGATGTGGGTTGCCCGGGGGGCGCGCACAGCCTCGATATGCTAGTTTGCTGTCCATTTGTGTGCAGAGCTCTGGTGTGGCGTACGCTGCGTATACGTAATGCGACAACAAATCCAACCAGGCGTGTTATTTACAAACTGATTGCAAAACTGCGTGCCGCACATAGCACCCCAAAAAACATACGCACTGGCAACCTCTAATGCACTCGACGCAACGTTGCGTATACGTATTAGCTGTCGCCATTTTTAAATGGCGCGCACGTGCAGGCAGCCAGAGGCAGAGAGAGGCAGAGAAAGAGAGACCTGTCTGTCTAAGCTGCGAAAATGCATTCGAGCTATGCACGTGCTACAGAAGCCAAGCACGTGCTTGCACCGGCTTAAAGTAACCAAGCTGCCAAGTTCGCGCAAATATTTACTTTAAAGCGAATCAGCAAGTGTTTAATTGGGGAGCAGAGAGAGAGAGAGATGGAGAGATGGAGGGAAGCAATTATGCAAATCGCCAAGACGAAATTGAAAATCAACAGGCAAATCTCACGAGGGCAAAACGATTAATTTGCAGCTCATTTGTACGCATTGGGCGACAGTTAATCAAAGGCGCATCAAGTATACGCCACCGGGCAGCCAACACGTTGGCCATTAAACGCAAGTGGAAGGAGTGAGAAAGGAAGACAGAGAGAGGCGACAAACTAATAAATCAATATGAGACGCAGCGCAGGCAACGTTCGGTCAGTCCAGCTACCGATAAGCCTATTTGCCCGATATCCGTTTACAAATTATCTTCAAAACTGTCAACAACAACAACGCGCAGAGGCCAAGGCACGCACAAAATGAAACCACAGCAAATAAAAGGCAAGCAAATAAGCACCGAGAAAATGGGAAAAACGAAACGAGTCGAAACGAAACGAAAGGAAGGAAGCAAGGAAGGAAGGAAGTAGCAACCCAAAGGGACACGACACAACACAAAGGCGTTGGGATCAACTGCAGGAGAATTAACATAATCATTATTATAATGTAATATGGCCATTGTGTAGTCCGGCTACGTAGCCCCGTATGTGTGGTGGGGGAAGGGAACTGTGTATCCTGCTGCCTGGTCCCGGCCAGATATCCCTTTTTCGCAATCAATAAGTTGTCAGAAACAATCAAATAAATACAAACTGATATGTCAATATTAACTGACAGGCGGATGAAACTCGAGACCGGATAAGCGACGCACACACACGCACACTCGCACACACGCATATTAAGCCCAACTGTGCGGCAGAAAAAGGTCTCAGCGCCATGACGTCATTGCAAGGCGAGGGCCAAAGGATGTGTCAAGTTTTATAGTTGAACCCAAAAACATTGGACACAACTTTTGTTTCACTAATAAAATATTGAAAAAGTTATCCTTATTTTCCTATAGAAATTTTGGATTTATTTCGCAAGCACATTATAAAGGAAAACTGCGGAAATTCGATTTATAAATATGCAAATAAAATGAGGAAAACCTTTTCGAGTTGGTTATGAATTTTTTAACAATTTTTTTTTTATAAACTGCAAAAGTTGCAGCAGCTTTGCGCAGAGTAGCAAATTCTCTAAGCAGCTTAAAGCTCGGTGGGCAAAGCTTCAAAGTGGAACAAAGTCTGTAAATATGTTTCCGTTTACTTTGTTAGGAGTTTTAGAGTTGATTTCTTAGAAATGGCTGGAAAATATGTGAAGTTGTTTAGGTTGAATAAGACATTTACAATAATAATAATATATTTAACAATAAGTATAAATAAATAAAATGCAATAATAAATAATATTAACATGCATTGAAGTGTAATTTATTTTGTTAGTATTAATTATTATTATTCGATTTTATTTATTTTTTATATACATAAAAATTTATATATTATTTATTTTTATTTTTCTTTCTTTCCATTTTTTATTTTATTATTATTCAGTTTTTATTTTATGTTTTATATGATATTATTATATTATATATTATAGATTTTTAATAAATTTTTTTATTTAATTTATTTTTTTTTTTTTTGTGTATTTTTTTTTTTTATATAAATCGATTTCCAACTTCTCTAGACTATTTCTATATCCCTCTCTTTCTTTCTTTGACCTTTTAAATTTGTTTAAATTTATTTGTAATTTTTTGTTTTTTTATTTTATTTTTTTATTTTTATTTTATGTTCCTTTAGTTTATTTCTTTTTATATTATTTTTTTTTTTTTGTTTCCACAAATCGATTTGCAACTCAAAATCTTCAGTCTCTCTCTCTCTCTCTCTCTCTCTCTATCGCTATCTCCCTCTCTATTATTCTCTGCCTATTCACACTATGCCAGATTGATAAAATTTTTGCACAAAGAAAAATACTTTTGTGGCTCACTGTGCGCTGGCGTGGAAATGCGGGCTTCGCTCGGTTTCGGATTATGCGCAAAATTCTACATGTGTTCCGGCTGCCCGGGCGGCTGCTTAGGAATGCGTGTAATTGGGTGTTGCCCAGCTGCCCCCATCCTCCAGCACCAGTTTCAGTCCAAAGAGTGAGAGAGAGGGGGGGGGGCAGCTGGGGGTGAAGGGCTTAGTGCACCCTTTTCATGGCTTTATGTCTTTGTAAAACGACAAGGCAGGCAGGAGAACAACAAACACTGTAGGCAGGATGGGAAAATAATTTTCTACTAGTTTTTGCGCGCGTTCTCGAGGGTGTGGGGGGGGGGGAGGGAGAGAAGCGGCCCAAGACGCTTGTTAGTTGCCGCGCCTTATCATACTCTGTCGCTCGCACGGCAATCAAAGGCGCAATTTATTGTTTGTTATCGTGAGGGGGAGAGAGAGGAAAGAGGCACGAAGGGGGAAAAGTGGGGGAAGAGACTGCGCAGGTTTTTATTGAATTGATTTTTATAAATGGCGCCATTTGGCTTAAGTGCCGCCCAGTTGATTGTTAAACTGACAAATTAATAACATAAATTTTTAACTCCCTCTCCCCTCTCTCTCTCTCTCTTCTGCTCTTGCAGAGGCACATCTGGCATCGACATTGACTTGCGGCGCGTGGACATCGACCAATGCCCGCAGCGGCATACGCCGGGCACCAAGCGACCGCTGAACATCTTTGCCGGCACGGACAAGTGCAAGCAGCGCACCACCATGGTGGGTACTCAACAGGCAATTGCTTGCGCACTCACTCTTACTTACTCTCCCCCTCTTCCCTCTCTCTCTTTTACTCCCACCTCAGTGCGAGGCCATTATGGGACTGGGCTTCCGTCGCGGCTCGTACAAATGCCTGTGCCGCAAGGGCTTCTACTTTCCCGATGTGGTGTCGCAGCACAAGTTCTTTAACGGCAGCCTGCTGGAGGAGGAGTACGAGAAGCTCATGCTGGTAGGTAGACGCCACATAAATTGCTTGAGGCGGCCAAACCGCTGACTCAGTTGGTTTCAATAATTGCCCAAAAGTCGCATTAAATATTCATGTCTCTCCCCCCACCCGCAGGGTAAAAACTCCACATACAATTCGAATAGCGAATACGAGTGCCTGCCCTGCGCCGAGGGCTGTGACTATTGCGAGGATGCCTCGCCCTGCATCGCTGCCCTCAATTGGCCCATGCGCACCAGCATACTGGCGCTTGCCTGCATTGTCATCGGTCTGCTGCCTCCGGCTGCCTGGTTCACCTTTCGCTATCAACAAGTCAAGGTAAGTAACTCCCCTGTAGCTGCTGCTTCTTCTTCCTTCCTCTAGGAAGTTTTAAAATGCCCGCAGTGAGGCTGATGCTGAGGCTGAGGCGGCGACTGTCAGAAAGACTCCAGTGGCGGGGCAACCTAAGCCGCTGTCATTGGGCAGCTGCTAAGCCGCTTAGCATTGTTAGTTTGAAGTTAATTTTGTACGTGCCCTGTCCAGTCTACCAATACCCCGCGCATCCTCCTCCTCTGGGGCCTGGTATAATGTCGCGCATAAACGGAAGTGCAAACATTCGCACAGCTTTTGTGGAGAGGGAAGCAACTGCAGCGCCTGGGCTTAGTCCACTCTCACTTGTACGCTCATTAGGTTGGACTCCCCAGCATAGTTTTAAACCATTGTGAACTCGGTCTCGGCTGTCCAAATGCCCCATCCCCCCCTGGGGTGAATTATGCCATTTCCCCAGCGGGTTCTCAGTGTCTGCCAACTAAACTGTTTTCATTCCTAATGCGATTCTGTCGCATTTGTGTCTGCGTACCACATCCGAGTGAGAGAGACACGCGACATTCTATTCCCAGTTGACTGTCCCACATCCTCCTCTCGCTTCCCTTTCCCTGCACAGTTGCTGCATTCTAATTAAATCGTGAATTCCAACTGCGATTGCGATTTCAATTCCTACTTTGATTCGTTTTCCTAGCTCAACTTCTACTACGTTTTTTGGTACTTCTCCTACAAGGGTTTCTCCTAGGGTTTCTCCTGCTCTTTTAACTACTTCTTGGTTTGCTATTTCGCTACCTTCTCGTGCTTCCTTTTCCAATTTCTACCTTTACATAGCTCGCGCCTGAGACAATTTGAATTTGTATCTCTCGCTAAGCCGCGCCACGTGCTTTACGCTGTCTAGTTATGAATGGAGCATCAAATCCATCACTCTTCACTCCCTCATCACTCTATAGATGTCATTAATCTCACAATTATCTCACCAATTGCAGGTGGTGCGCGCTGCCAGCCCTGCGCTGTTGCGGGTCATTGCGCTGGGTGCCTTCTTCATTTACTGCACGGTAAGTTGAACTTTTATGGGGTATAAAGTGGACAGAGATGCTGGGATACTGGGATTGGGAATTTGACACAAAACTGGGGGTATTCATTAGATAATTAGGTAACTAAACTATTTGGGAAATATTCTTGAAAATACCAGAAACTTTTTACTAGTTTATCAATATTTAGATAACAAATTTATCTCTCTTAAACGGACATCTCTACTCATGCTTTAAGGCAACTTTTAAATAAACCGCATTTTGCATAAATTTCGCAATAAACCTACCTCCCTAAAGCGGACATCTCGACAGTCAGGACGCACAGCTGACCCCAAGTAACTGAGCAGTCTGCCAATTTAACACATTTTCAAAATTGGCAGCTTCCCCTTCCTACAGCTAGTTCCATTGTGTGTCAGCCCATTATGTTATTATAACATTCAGGCCGTTCTAATTCAACCTCAAAGGCAAACAAAGTCGTTTGCTTAGGACCGAACTTGGGGAAGGGGGAGGGATCAAGCTTCATATCAGTCAAAAGGCAGCATTTGCATAACTAGTTGCCACAACGAATTCTCTGACAGGACCCTCCTGTTCCCTACTCCTCCCTATCGAATGAGCACACTTCATTCAAATCGATTTCTACGCAATTTAATTTGATTGATTTATGGTTCGTGACGAAAAATAATGCTCGACCGACTGGCCAAATGGAGAACTTTAAACGGGAGTTCATCGCTCGTCTGTACACACACTCATCCGCACACCCACTTGGCCATCCTACGCGGACAGCGGACGGGGCAGACAATGCAAGCAGAAAGATATATTGTGCCACTTAAGTGAGGCAAGCTCTACCACTTGCTACTACTACTTGCCACTTGCCACTCGAGGCAAGTTGCGAGTGCGAGACAAGCATTTTTTTCTTGTGCTTGCTTTATGATTTTTTAATATGTGCTTTGTGGCACCAAGATAGATGCGAATCTATTGTTGCGGTCGCCCTGTTCGCTCCGCTCCGCCCCGACTTCGTCTTGGCCTTGATTTATTAATACATATTTCTGTGGAAAAAAAAACCTTGGAAATTTATGCAAAACTTTTGACTTTTTTAGCGCTAGCTTTGCACTCGAGTGGGTGAGAAGTTGTGGGTAAATAGGCAAATGTTGATGTTTAGCTTGGCATATAATTTGCAATTCTAAATAGACAGACAGTGGGTTCACAATCAACAATCGAGACGATTCGAGTCGAGTCGAGTCAAACTAAATTATTTGCATTTCTTTCTGATTTCTCTTTCATTTATCTTTATGCGCAGAACATTGTGATGTATCCGAATCCGAATCTCTACACTTGCACTGCACGCATCTGGTTGCGAGAGATTGGCTTCTCACTGACCTACGGAGCGCTTATGCTAAAGACTTGGCGGTAAGTAAGCTGAAGAACAGACTGGATCTCTGAGTTAAAAAACACTAGAGATAAAGATTGAATTAGAGTTCCATCGCAGCCTCAGCTATCTAAGTACTATCTACCCCAAATTAGTCTGAAACTCACTTTTAACAAATCTTTCCCAATGATCTCTGAGATGATAAGAGCTAGAGATAGGAAACTTTGTATGTAAGTCTATCGCAGTCTTATCTATCCACGTACTACAATAAATGTTAAATCTATACCAAATGTGTCTGAAAATCACATTTAATAAGACTATCCCTATGAACTCTGAGTTGGTAAGGTACCTTGGAACCCTAGCTAACTTTTTATTAGATTAAACGTTCTATAAGTATTTTAATACTGTCGAACAATCACTTTTTTTCCCATATGATGATTAAAGCTAGAGACAGCAAATTCTTGTATCAGCCTTCCTTTTCTGAAATCCCAGCTAACTGGTCACCTTTTTCATTCCAGAATTTCGGTGATATTTCGCGTACGCTCAGCGAAGGCCGTGAAAATCACCGATGCGGCGCTGCTCAAGCGGCTGGGCATCATCTGTGGCGCCATTGGGACTTGTCTGCTGGTGCGCACCCTTGTCTCGCCGCCGGATGTTGTCGTGGGTCGCACTGCGGATGACCTGAAAGCGTTTCTATGCAAAACCGATTGGTGGGACTACACGTTCACCTCGAGTAAGTAGAACACCATAGGGTGGGGGAATATCAGTCCCATGACACTACGCATTCGATATGCGGGACTGAGAGCGTAAATAAAGCTTGCCTGATTGCTGCCGAAGCCACTTAAAAGCGTTGCCCAAAAATAGAGAGAAAGGAAGAGACAAAAAAAGCACCAGAAATACCAACAGGCAATAAAGCGCTCATAGAAAAAAACAAAATGTAAAGAGAGAGAGAGTCGAGTGTAGGAGGAGGCGGCATATACAATATTGGCATACCAACATCGTCAGGGGCAACCTGCATACTGCATACACATATCCCACGCTGGCTTTTAGCGGAATCCAGCCACAGGGCCGCAGGCAGTAGTCTGCAGCTGTGCCATCTGTTTGGGTCCATGCAGCGATTGCATTTAGTGAAATGTGACTCCTTTTTTTTTTTTTTTTTGCTGCGTGCACTGCATCCAGAAGTGGCAGCTGGCCAGAGAAAATTGCAAGTCATCAAGTCAGCAGTCAGCAGAAAAGCTGCCACTCACCCAAAATGTCCGCTTGATGAGCTACGCCTGGTAATGCCAAAGCTTACCAGGCCTGTGCCCCATGGCGAGTGCATCAAGGCTGATGATCAATGCGCTTTTGATTTGATAGCAAGTTAAAGAGGCGGAAACAATGGGGAGTAAATCTTTGTGGATTGCACGCATTAAGGAAGTCTTTGAGTTGCCATTAGGAATGTAGTGACTTATGATGATATAGCACACTGAGGCCAGTTTGAATTGCCTTGAGTTTCAAAGAGGAAAAACAAGAAAGAAAGAAGGCACACCGAAGGTTTCATACCCTTGCAATTACTCCAAATATTAAATCGGCCGATAGTTTCTATGGCAGCTATACGATATATCAGTCTAATTTCGTTCATGTTTTGACAGCCTTTCAGGCGCATACTAAGACATACATCGAAAAAGTTTCATAGCGAAATCTTAAAAAATAACTAAATTTGACCGATAGTTTCTATGGCAGCTATACGATATATCGGTCCGATCCGGCTCGTTGCGACTTATTTACAGCGTGTAGCAATAAGAAACATGTATACCAAGTTTCATTGAGATAGCTCTAAAACTGAGAGACTAGTTTGCGTTGCAACAGACGGACGGATCGACGGACGGACAGACGGACGGACAGACAGACGGACGGACAGACGGACGGACAGACAGACGGGCGGACAGACGAACGGACAGACGGACGGACCGACGGACGGACCCACGAACGGACGGACAGACGGACGGACAGACGGACGGACCGACGGACGGACCCACGAACGGACGGACAGACGGACGGACCGACAGACGGACGGACAGACGGACATGGCTAGTTCGACTCCACTATTGATGCTGAATAAGAATATATATACTTTGTAAGGTCGGAGATGTCTCCTATATACCATCTGTAATGGTCTCAAAAAAAGCTGAACAATTTTAAATCGAAATTTTGCTAAAATCTCTCTAATCTTTCCTATTTGCTCTGGCCATAAATATTTCAAGTCTTTCAATCGAATTGGAAAAACATATATGAAATCCTTTTAAAAATTGTCTGTAGTATTATCAATAAATTTTCAACGGGACTTAACAAGTTTAACAACCGTTTTAATTCCCATTTATTTGACGTTTATATCTACATCGTTTCTTTGTTAAAAAATACCAAATGTTTGTGCATTTTTTTCTACACATATTTTGCATATATTTTCGCACAATAATTCGTTGCCTTTTGCTTTGTTGCACTTAAACTGGAAAAAATATAAACAAAATGCACAAAGCTTGTAAAACACACGAGAATAAATAATTCAATTAAAAGCGTAGAAAAAATCAGAGGGATTATTTTTTTTAGATCTGCATATTTTGTGCAATAAATTAAAAAAAAAAAAAGCGACGAATTTTGACTGAATTTGAAATGCGCTGATATTAAAAGCTTTTACGTAGCAGGCAACAGCTCTCACATATTCATCAAGAGAGTTGAGACTATCAAAAATAATCGCTGTCATGTAGTTGTCCACAGATCAAGGGCTAGGGGGCGGGGAGGTTGGGTTTAGCTTTCACACTCTACTATAAGCAGGGAATGAGCTCTGTCACAACGCATTTATTTGTCAGCACAGCGCACAAAGAACGTTTTACCATATGAAACTTTTGCAGGAAATTGCAGTTGACTTAATTAACAAAACTTTTACATTGCCAGAGACACAGAGAATAAGGGAGAAGAGGCTGGCAAGCATGTTGCTTTAATACTCGAAATAACTAGGGGGAAAATAAGTGAAATAATTACATTGCCAATATTGTGTGCATGCTGCATTTGTTTAACATGTTTCTCTGTTTTTTTTCTCAACTTGCTGCAACTTTTTAATTTCACTAGCTTTTGTGTTTGATATGAGAATTTATCTTGTGTGTGCGCTGAAACTCAACAATTTTTAATTGTATTTAAAGTGCATAAATTCATTATTAAACAAACTGCATTAGCCTTAAAAGCTGTTCAGTTTTTCAGCTTTTTAAAGGCTAAGATCTCAGGAACTATAAGAGGCAGAGTTATTAAATTTGTTATGTACTTTGCTGAATGCCAAATCTAAGGCTAGCTTTTTCCTAATTTGATATAACTTGCTGCTTATTCACGAAACCCCTGGAATATTAGGGTATGCACACAGTCGCCCAACGCCCACTTGTTGTTAGACATGCCCGACTTTAATCATGTTTTGTTTGCCTCACATGAAGGTAGTAGCATAACCTATTATAATACATAATGCTCGTAGGCATTGCCATTTAATTAGGCAGGCAGCGAGAGAGAGGCGTCGTGTGTGTGTGTGTGTGTGTGAGTGGGTAGTGGGATAAGGGGTAAGTGTGTACAGTGGGTATTTTAATTAAAATTCAAACCCGAAAACCCAAAAAGTGGAAAAAACGCCGCCCTCACACCACCTCGCACAAAGAGGGCACACAACTCTCTCTCTCACTCACACTATATACCTCTCTCTATCTATATTCTTCCCTCTCCTCTCTCTCTGCACAGTGGAAGTATTATTCCTGGCCTGGGGCGTGCGATTGTGCATCATGGTGCGCAAGGCGCCCTCCGAATTCAACGAAAGCCGCTTCATCTCGATGGCGATATACAATGAATTTCTGCTCACCTGTTTTCTCAACGTGTCCATGTGAGTGTTGCCAGTACGACTTGCAGTATACCCTGTAGTTATTTATTTGCATATTTCTTTATAGGCTATTTCTGCAATCGCCCGCCAATCCGGATTTGCTGTACATCATCTTCTTCTGCCACACGCAGCTGACGGTGACGCTGCTGCTGGCGCTCATCTTTGGCAGCAAGGTGAGTGAGAGCTGGGATCGGACTATAATATATATATATTATATATATTTAATCTATACTCTCTGCAGGTCTATATAGTGCTGCGCAGCGGCAAGTCGCATCAGGAGAACATCGGGCTGGGCGCCAAGGCATCGGGGGCCAAATTCAATTTTCGTCCCCAGGTGCGCACGTTCGCCCATCCCAGTTCGGTGACAACCTCGACGGCGCCTGCAGCTGGCACCACGTCGGCAGGTAACTAATTGCATCATTATGCCAAATGGACTGCATATCGACGGCAATGATGACAAACGAGGCAGTGGCAAGCAGTGGCAGGGAGGGGGGCAGGACTAGACTTATTTGCCTTGTTATTCCGTGCCTTGTCCAGTTTGTCCAACTGTCTGAGGCTTTGACAAATGATGCATGTTGCTGGCGCTGCCACATTATGCTACAGATTGTGGCACAGAGGGAGAGGGAGAGTGGGTCACTTGGTTCAAGGCCAGCGATTAAGTCATCTGGCGACTTTTATTTATGGCACTTTGTTTCTGGGGCAAATTAAAAAGTAAACTGGCAGAGCGACTCAAGTGGCGTCAGCTTATCGCTGTCTAGTCTGTGCACACTATATAGTAGATATGTATGTGTGTGTGTGTGTGTGTGTGCCATATATGTCTGCCATATACGCAGATAACGGTTGTCAACCCCAGCGCGTTGATTTATGTGTGCCGCTACGCGTTCTACGCACAAAAGGCGCTCGACATGCTTGATGCGGTTAACCTAGCAGCAGGAGTAGAAAGAGAGAGAGGGAGAGAAAGTAGGGATGTGTGTGTGGCAGAGAGAGATAGAGCCTTTGTGTTTGTAAGACGCAGGAAATATCAGCGATGCGCAAACTTCCTAGAAGCAGAAACCCAGCAGAGTTTTTTTATTTGTTTAGCTAGCATGTAGAAGCAGTTGCCGTTTCCTCTTTCCCCTCTCCCCCTTTCCCTTTCCCTTTGCCCTGTCCCATTCCCTCCTCTCACACACACACACACACAAGCTAGCTAGTGTATGCCTGTATAGCCTGTCTGCCTGTTGATGAATGCGCATCAAAAATGCTTGCAAAAATTCAAAAGTTTTTCAGCTTGAAAACAGCTAAAGCACGCCGGGTGGCCAAGTGACAGTTAGTACGCAGGTAGTAAAGCTAAAAAGGTATAGGCAATCAAAAATCATGGGGGGGGGACAGAGGGGAATGGGTTGGGTTTGCTTTCTAATTCGCGTTTATCGCGGCGCCGCTTCGGGCCGCTTTTAATGCTTTATGAGCCAACATTTTTTTGTTCCTACTGGCGGCATTTTTTGTTTATTTAATTTTTTATTGCGCCTTTTTGCGCTATCTTTGCCTTTTTTCTGTTTCCGTTTCCCTTTGTTTTGTTTGTTGCTGCGTCTAAATTGTGCGTTAAATTTACAAAACGTTGCGGCGTCTGCCTTCAATTTGCATATTTAAATTAAACAATAACAGAGGCAGAGCGAGGGAGATGGAGAGAGATGTAACTTGTGAGTGCATGTGTGTGTGTGTGAGCGGGGTGTGTGGTGAATTTTAAAATGTATCCACATAGTCGCAGTTTGGTTTTTATTTCACTTTTTTGTTGCCTACTTTCAGGCGCGCACATAATAAATTCAGCTCATAGACAGGGCAGGCAGTGCGAGGGAGAGGGAGAGGGAGCGGGAGAGGCTGCTGTGCGTGGTGGCTGCGCTCGCTTAATTTCACAGCCATAAATCTAAATCCAGCAACTTTTTGCGCCGTTGTTGTTGTTGTTGTTTGTTTGTTTCTTTTTTTATGCACAAGTCGCGTCAAGTGGCGCTGAGTGGACTCACTTAAATCACACTGACAGGCTTTCACTCGAATTGAACGGCCATTTATCATCAGCCACACCCCCCCAGCGTCGCCTACCGCCTACTTCTAAAAAGGGGGAAAGCCAGCTGAGCAGCCACAGTTTTCATTCGCGCTGCCTGAGGGGGGCAGTCGTATTTAAATGAAAAGGGCAGGGGAAGAGCAGATGCAGAGGGCAGTAAGAGAGAGAGAGAGAGGGGAAGCAGTGAAGGAGAGGCTAGACAGAGACCTAACTTATGCACGACAAACTTTTTCCACTTGCAAAAGTTGCAGTTGCGCAGCGAAAGAGGAAAAGAAAGAGGCACCTCCCCTTCCCCTCTGCCGCTGCCGCTGCCACTGCTTTTCCACTGGAGCTGCACGCTCCATGCACTCACCCGCCCAGCCTATCTGTCCATTGCAGAGAACAAACTGTCCGACCAGGAGGCGCTCGAGGAGATACGCCAGCTGAGTGTGCAGCTGAAACGCATACAGGAAATGGCGCCGCCCAAGGGCGTGGCTGTGATGACCATATCGAGCCTGTTGGATGGCCTAAAGACCCCAGGTGGCATGATTGTCGTAGCCGCTGCAGCCACACATGCCTCCAGCGGAGCTGCAGCATCGGCTGCTGCGTCGGCATCGGCATCGGCATCGACGCGACAGAGCGCGCTGCCGCTGCTTGCCTTGAATGCGGAAATGCAGAAATACAATCAACAGTTGCAGCAGAACAACAACGCCGCTGCCAATGGCGCCGGCAGAGGCAGAGCTGCCTCACGCGGCAGCATACCCACCATGGTGCTAGAGACGCCCCCATCGACGGCCACGCCCACACCCACGGGGGCCCAATACGAGGAGCGTGCCATGAACACCGAACTGAGCGGCGATGACTTTCGCCAGCTGCTGCTGCGTCGCAGCGCCGATGGCCACATCATCTGCAGTCGCTGCCTGGATGCGTCGCTGCAGCATTTCTGCTGCTGTCCCCCAACGGCGACGGCGACGTCGGCAGCGCGCAGCGCATGCGAACAGCTTGGCTCGCCGCAGCACGAGGGCAGCCTGAGCTTTGCCAACATCAAGCTGGAATGCATGTGCTCGCAGTCGGAGGATTTGGATCAGCAGCAGCAGCGCCGTCGACCTGCCGTGCGCAGCGCTGCCACCAATACGCCGCCTTCGAGCTGCAAGCGTCAAGCCGGGCGCAATCTGCTCGACACCGAGCTGAGCATTTCGTATCAAATTTGTGATAATTGTAGAAGTAAGTTTAAGCTTAGCGATAGATCGATGACGCCGCCGCCGCCGCCGCAGCCGCCGCTGGCGGGTAGACGACGCAGCGGCAGCTGCTCGCAGCCAAGTGAGCAGCAGCAGCAGCTGCTGCTGCAGGGTCCAAGCGGACATGTGAGCAAGACGGCGCGCTCCAACGATGACATTGCGCTCTATACGAGCAGCGAGGGGAGGGGGGAGGGGAAGGAGAAGGAGAAGGAGAAGACCCAGGCAGCAGCAGAGGAGCAGCAAGCGCAGCCGGTAGCGGCAGAGGCTGCCGCGGCTGTGCCGGCTCCATCGCTGGGCAACATTTCCAGTGCGTCCAACAGCAGCGGCACCAATGCAACGGGACGAGCCAAGCGACCCGATAAGCTGGTGCTGGATCTGAACGATCGCTCCAAATACACCAAGGAGGTGTCTGTATAGTGAGAGAGAGAGAGAGAGAGAAATGGAAGTCGCTATGCAAATTATTTGTAGATGAATACGAAAGACTTTCGCAGATTTAAATTAAACTTTACTTTTTAGCAGGGAAAGGGAAGTGGCAGGGGGAGGGGAGTTAGCGGAAAAACGCTAGGAAAACACCTGATTACGGCGAAATGGCAGCGCCGGAAACGGAAACAGGCGCAAATCATTTGCAACTAAAATGAGCCCCATGTTGTGAATACTTTGCGCTTGGCAAACACAAACACGCACAAGCAAACACAGACACGCACACACACACACAGAGAGAGAGTGGGAGAGTGCGACACATGCGCTACGCCATTTTGCCGTAATCTATGTGTTTTAGAGAGAGCGAAAGAGAGGGAAAGCGAATCGCATAAATTGAATTTACATTTAACTAGCTAATTGAAAGCCTAAACAAAAAAAAACAAAATCGATTAACACAGCCTAATTAAGTCCCGTCTTAAGTGCCGCTCTGGAAAAAAACTGTTCTTAATTAAGGAGTATCTGTAGTCGAGCACACACACACACGCATTCCTTTGTCTAGCTAGTATTCATAAGAGAGAGTTTACCAATCGTACTTTCTAGCTCTGTAAAACTGTAAAATAAACATATCTCTGCCAAAAAAAAAAAAAAAAAAAAAATCGATAAGTTACCTATAAAGAGAAATCAATTTATCGAATATATCGATAATGCTTAACTAGTTAAATGTAGCTAAAACAATCGAAATTCGTTAATTGCCAGCAGAGGAGTTAAAAATTTGATTGATAATTGTTTATTGCGTTAGGGATGGGAGCGTGAGTAATAGAAAAAAATAAGTTTATCGATAAGTGATGCTATTGAGTTTGCAATATATTTTATAGTATTAAGTATAGAAAGTTAAGTAAAAACAAATTTATTAATTAAGTTCAAACATATGCATTTTATTTGATATTTATCGATAAATTTATCGATACATAGTTTTTAATTAATTTAAATATTATTGTTGAGTTGGCATTCAATATTGAAGTTATACAAATAATTCATTGCATATTTTGTTATCGACAATGCGCTCATCTCTAGCGCAGATTGTTTAACAAATGAGTTAAGAACTAAGTACTATTTACCGTTAGTAATGAAACATTTTGAAATACATTTAATGTACGCGAAAAAATGATAAATTGTTATTAAAGAAAATGAGAATAAAGGTTTATTATGTGTGTGAAAGCAGACAACAATCGACTATCGGCGATGGAGTATCGATAACTCCCTGTGGAAATGAGTTATGGGTAACGTTGCGTATACGCACTGTTGTCAGCCAGCTGAATGTTTGTGTGTCTGTGTCTATGTGTGAGTGCCTGTGTGTGTGTGTGGGTTGTCTAATATTGTTTTCGTTGGGCTCGACGCCAGTTTCCGTTTCCGGGGCAAGTGAGGCAAGTGAAAAGTGAAAAGAAAAACACTCGAAGACTCTTTCGGTTTATGGGCACGTTATGGTCTTTATCTTTATGGACATGCTCTGTGCCTGCGTCTCTGTTTGTGTTTGTGTGACCCTTTTGCCATTTATGGGACCATTTTATGAATGCCACACACACACACACACTCGCACACACACACACACGCAGCGTTGAGAGTTGCGTAGGAGACGTTAATTTAAATGTTTTTACAGCATTTTCCTGTCGATGTTTTCGGTGCCGCCTCATCTGATGTTTGTTGTTTGCGTTTCAAATTAAAATTCCCAGCCGGCTGACAGTTTTTGTTAAAGAGACCGAAAACACACACACACACACGACAGAGATAGAGAGTGTGTGTGAGGGAGAGAGAGAGACACACACATCAGACGATAAGGCAGCAGTGCTTGCCTACCATCAAGTGTTATCAAGTGTGTAAAGGACTCCGGTGCGTGTATTGAATTTTAAGCAAGCAAATTCAAAAGTGAATTTCATTTAAAGGCGAGCAGGAAAAGCAGGAAAAGCGAGAAAAACTGTCAATTGAAACACACACACACGGCATCAGGACACATGATACTTATACGCGCATTATTTATTTCGCATTTCGAATGGAACTGTTGAAACTGATTGATGGCATGAATTAAAAAGAGAGAAAATATCTCGAGTGAAAATTGCCGATTACAGTCGACTTAAAACTGATTTCAGTCTCACCAATTCTCAATCAATTCGACAGCTCAGCTTGTGGCAGAAAGTGCTCGGAATTATCCATGCGAAGTGACCATGTTAATTATGCTTTATTGAAAAACCTTCACTCTCGTATTCCATGCGAATAAAGTCAAGCTTAAATTTCACAGTTTTTCAACTAGCGAGAAGCGCAGCGAAAAAAAAACCCCAATGAGAGCGAGTAACAAGCTATTATGCTGCACCAATTTCGTTGCAAGTAAATTTGATGCATTTATGGTAGTTTTTTTGTGTAGTCGCTGCAAAAGTAGCTGTATTCATATATCGCATTTACTACAAAAACTTCGCTTTATTTTGCCACTGCCCAAAGGGATTCCCATTTACAGTCAGGCATTTTCACAATGTTCGCTCTGTTTTGTCGGCTATGGTATTAAAAGTCAAAAAAACATATGCAAAAATTGTTGAGTAACTAAAAAAAAAGAGAAACTTTTAGTTTGCATTGATTGTGACTAGCAAATACTCTGTAAAAACTGCACAAATCTTTGAAAATTTGTTAGACAACTCGATTGCTAACCATACCCCTTAGGGCGCCTGTTTCTATGGCAAAACTTTGCCCATTTAACATGAGTTGAAATCTTAAATCTCTTAAATCTTATATTGCTCAGACAATCAACGTGCTTTATATACCTCATAGGATATATACGTAAGCAATGAGTTTGTCTTATCATAGCTCATTTCAAATTACTCATACGTTGAAAGATGATAGCCAAAATCATTCTATATTCCATGTGTGCAGTCAGTACATATCAATGTTTGCCTGCCTATCAAGCAGCAATTAAAAAGCATTTTTTATTTATTTCTAAACCTTGAGGCACAATTACGCGAATCAGTTCAACAATCTCGAAACAAATTTAATGAAACATAAAGCAAGAGCAGAAGGATCAACAAGTTTGCTACTCCAAATTGAGTTAACATAATCTAAAATTTTAATAACATGATGATAACATTTAGCTAACATAAAGAACACTGTGAGCAGTGGCAATACAAGAGTGAAGTATGTTATTTACTTCTTGAATTGCAGATACCCTACCCTGGCAAAACATTTCATTACGCTATCGATTTTAGCTTTCTAGAACAGACAAATAGATAATCCGCCTTAGACTAATATATATATTTACTATATTGCAAATTGAACTCTTCTGTTGTGAGTTACAAACAGTTCGACAAAATGAATAAACCCTTTCGTAAGAGCATAAAAAAACGCAGAGCTTAATATGTCAACGAGTTGTGAAAGCGAATCGCGGACTGAACTCTTAAATGCTGTAAACCTTGGCTTACGGGCATGAATAAAAAACTTGAAACCGTTGGCGAAGGCGGGGCGGGGGCGGGGAGGGTCAACGATTGAAATTCGATTTGTGGCCGCGTTTGTGTTGGGGTCGGGTTTTTCTGCCAACTTTTTTGCGCGTTATTCAAGCCGAAATGGCGCAGATTGAGAGGAATGAACAACGAGCTGCGCAAAAGATTTAATTAGGCGCCTGTTGCAATGCGCCGCAAAAGGCGGAAACTTAATTTGCTGCTGGCCATAAATTTGCGAGTTGAATAAGTGGATGCAGGATGGTATGGAGGCTGATGGGGGACGGCACTTAAAAGAGATATGCGAATTGCGTTAGCTTCTTGCCGCTCTGTGAGATTTATAACCATGTCTCGATGCTGCCGCTGATGACCTTTGATGGCAGCCAGCATAGGTCGCACTGCCGCTTCCACTCTCTCTCTCTCTCGCTGCGCATTTCAAACATTTTTCATCACTTAATTACGGCAATAAATGCCAGTGGCAATTTCTTTGCGCCACATCAAAATGGCATTAAATAAAAACATGTTAACGACTTGCAGGCCAAAAATTGCAAAAACCGAATACAAAAAGCTGAAGCAACATCCCCAACCAGGCGGCCAGAATTTATGTGCGAAACAATAAAGCGCCAAGCAACACACACAGCAAGGAGAGAGGGAGTTGCACACGCACACACACACACACATTCAGTATACAATTACATTGTAATGTGATAGAGGAACATGTTGACAGCAGCAGCAGCAGCAGGAACAACAACAACGCCTCACGTGCGATGGGCGTAAAGCCAATTAAAATTAAAGGAGGCAAAAGGCAGAGGCAAAAGGCTGGACTGTAAATGCCTTGGTTAACTGCTAAGTATCAGTGTCTACTCCCCCTCCACCTCTCTGCTCCCCTTCTCTTTCTCTGTTTGTGTGTGCGTATGTTCGACTGCCAAAAATAAGTGCAATAAAATTAAATTGCTCAACACCTTATTAAGAGCAGCTGTCTCTCAGTCGAAGTCTAGTACCGAACCGAACCGAACCGAACGTGAAGGAGAAGGAAGTTAAAATACCAGCCAAAGTCACTTCTCCCGCCTGCTAGAGATGGCGTTCCTTTTCTTGTTTCTTTCTCTTTTATATTTCCTATAATGTTGTGTGTGCGTTTTTTTTTTCAAAAGGCAACACAATAGAGGCAGTTTTCTATAGCAAGTAGAAGTGTGTACACACTTTCTGGCAGCATGCGCTGCTATTAACAGTGCGTGAGCGGAAGGTAACAGAAATATCAGTCAAAGCGATTGACGTTAACAGCGCGTGAGAGGAAGGTGGGAAGAGAGCGAGCGAGGACAGCGCCTGGTTAACAGCGCTCTGTTAATGCATGCAATTCGATCACAGCGATTGTCGTTAACAGCGCGTGAGCGCAAGATAACAGCGGAGTGACAGGAGAGCGAGCGTGGCTCACAGCATGATTAACAGTGAGCGTGCTTGATAACAGTGCACTGTAAAAGAAGAGAAGAGCGATTGAGTCTTGCAGTATTGTTAACAGTGAGCATGCTTTTTAACAGTGCACTGTAAATATTTTCGTCTTGCAGTATGGTTAACAGTGAGTGGCGTTGTTAACAGCTGACTGTTAAAATACTGCGTTTATTGCGCAGTAACAGAAACTGTAAATGGAATCTGCCTCCTGCGAACTTAACAACTTTTCCGCTACGCTCCGCTTCTTTTAAGGGTATACACAGTAGAAAAAACAATCAGCAGCTGGGCCATAGGCATTCAGCAGCTCCATCCACGCCCACTTCCGCCGCCTGTCCAAGCACTCAATAAGGACTCAAATAACAAGCACTTGTGCTGATGCGACTTTAAGCTGACTTTAAGTTTGACTCCCTTCTCCGATTGTTCTCTCTGCCTGCAATTGCAAGTGTTTTCGTTAATTGGCTGAGGCAGAAGATTTGTAAATATTTTTGCCAGATAAAAACTAATCTGCAGACCTGTTTGCGCAGCCATAACTCGAATTCCCTTTACAAGAACAGACATGCATGTGCATGTCTAAAGGGGGTGAGTGCTTTGGAATGCAACTGAGAAAATTTCATATATTTTTATATCGCATGTAAGACACACACTGACACGCACACCCTCACACACACACATCGTTACATGCAGCAATGTTTTCCCTTGAATATTTTGTGAACTTTTACCTGGCAGCAACCGTAGTGCGGCGGCATATGTTTGAATCAAAAGTCCGGTAAGTTTTCAAAAGAAAAATATAAAAAAAAAAAAAACACACACACGCATGCATAGACTGCATTTGAGTGTGCACGTGAATTGCATTAGAAAGTTACAGGAATTTCCATACAATTGTGTGTGTATAAAATAAATCTGCCTCGAGTGCAAAGATTGTGCTCTCTCACACCTGACTGGCGTGCAAACACACCGCCTCGACCCTCCCCCCGTACACCATTTAAATACAGACATTCGTAGTGCGTCTACTTTTTCGAAATTCACATGCTCTGCTTATTCTTTGAGCCCAGCTCTGTGGCTCGACTTTTCCACTTTCAGCTGTCTCTCCGACTGCCTGTCTGTCCAACCCGCTACCCTCGTTTGTCTCTCTCTCTCTTTCTCTTTCTAACGTGTCAGTTACAAGCAATTGTGCAAATGTGTCGGTTGCTATTTGGATGAGATGCGGATACGGATGTGCGATAAGCGCCAAATGCAAAAATTGAGTATAAGCTCGCCGAGTGTGCGATGCGCAAGAAGATAAAGAGTGTAAATAGTTTCCTTTACCCGCTCGCAGTGCCCGAAATAAAAATAAAAAGAAAAGTAAAGAACAAAAGAATACTTAGGCAATTGGTGCCTGATATACCCTACACAAGACTTGCAGCAGATAAAAAAAATGTTAGATTGAAGTTTAAACAGCAAAGCAAGTAGAGTAGCGTGCCGATAAGCAGAGTTGGCGTAACGATAACAGCTGCCTGTTAACTTAACATTAGATTAACATTAACATAATTAATTGAAAAGAGCAGAGACAATTTCGATAAAGCCGATAAAAATGTAGAAGTTTATCGTTTAAAAATTATTTTAAAAATATTAAAAAATATTATATACTAAACTGTACTGTACTATATACTAGAAACTATACTAAGTGCTAAACTAAATTCTTATAATAAAATTCTTATACACTTCCGCATACGAAAATCGCAATGAATGCATGAATACTCCTTATGCTTTCCTTCCTCTCTCCAGTGCAGGGTATTGCAAACAGAATAAGGTACTACAAGCTGGCAGGCAACTGTGTTTTAGTGCCCTTTCGTGCCGCATGCCGCAGCATTTGGGGTGATTCCCACTTAATAGTGAAGCATCTGCATGCGGCATGCGTTGTGTCTCGCCTTTTATGCGCTACGCGCTGTTCGGATTTCGCCAGCTGCCTCGACGCGTCTCAATTGAGCGTGCAAATGTAACAGAATGCGATTTTCTTTTATAAAAAACTGTGAGGGAAATGGGTAGGGAAGGGGGAGGGGCTTTTAAGCCTCGCCAGCGAATGCATTGCGCCTTGAGCTAAATCCATTTGGCAAATGTGGCAAATGGCAGCACGTGCTGAGTGGCATCAAAGCTCAGCGCCAGCTCAGTGCACGAGCTGATGCTACTCACACACCTGTCCGCACACCTGGCACAGGCAGCAACTCCATGGAGAGCTACGCGCGTTTTTAATCATACAAAGCTGTCAAAGTTTGTGACACACGGCCTAAACTCACACTTGAAATTATTTTAATTAAATAAATGCGCTGTGTTTATACACTTCGCCCCTGCCCCCTTGGACCACCTATTTAAAGCATATTTATTAAAAAAAAATTATAATTGACAGCTTGAAGTGCGCAAAAAAGGTTTGGAAATAAACAAATCAATTGCGGCTTAATCAATTCATAATGCAAAATGTGCACATTATGCGTTTGTTTATTTAGGTCTGATTAAGCTTAAATACCAAAGGGTATTTTTTGCAGTATTTTTCCAAATATAATTATAATTATATATTAACTTGAGTGTGAATGATTTGCAGTTTGTTTGTAAATATATATATTTTTTTAACCTTTGCGTGGGCTTTAAAAATTCCTTTCCTGTATTTTATTATTAAAAAAATTGCTTTGTTTATGTTAAACTTTTTTTTTGGTATTTCTGTCTACTTTTTTTGGTATTTTTAATAAGTACGCTTTAGTCTATTTGAAAGCCTTTCAAGTAAAGGGATTACGTTGCCAGCCACAAAGCACACACAAAGCGAGGCAGTGGAGAGAGAGAGAGAGAGAGGGAGAGAAGGGAAAGGGAAGGTGGCGCGCCGCAGAGATTAGCAGACTAAGTCGGTCTATATATATAGAAATAGGCCAATGTAGGAAGTACTAAAAACGGCGCCACGTATCTGTGGGCAACATAGCTGCAGTCACACACACACACACACATGTAATGTTTACATGTGTGTGTGTGTGTGTGTGTGTGCATTTGCTGCTGTTATTTGGGCCGCTTATGAGCGACGGCTGATTCGAGGGCTTTATGTGGCATCGCATTTAACAATAAAACCTGAAACGTTTGCAATGAAAAGCGCAAAGCGGCAATAAAGAACACACACACGCACACACACACACACATGCATCTAAATGAGTAAGAGTGTGCGTGTGTGTGTGAGAGAGAGAGAGCACGGTCTTTGTGTGTGATTGTTGTTACAGCTACTTTTACCTAATTGCTGCACTCAGTTTACGCTTAAGCACAATTGACGTTGAGTGGGTAGGCGAAACGGTGGAGGAAGAAGAACTTGCCACAAGGAGTAAGAGAAAGAGTAAGTGGTGGCATGCGGGGAATATGGGGGGGCAGGTTGCAATGCATTTGTTAAGCCAAAGGCAATTTCATGTGGGTCTGCACTTAAATTAGATGTGCAAACAGTTGCACAAAGCACTCGAAATCAAGCGATACAAATACAACACACACAGAGATACCGAGAGAGAGAGAGAGAGAGAGCCACGCACACCCACATGGATTGAAGATACAAATCGTTGGGAATTTGAAACTCGTCTTGTTGTAAGTGAAATACAATTGAAGCGTTAATTACCGCATCGAAATGTGGAGAAACCTGCGCAATTTCGGCCCCCTAAAGTTAATAGCCAAATGTTACGTTCCCTGTGGCTTGGCAATTTATCTCTCCCTCTCTCTCGCTCTCTGTCTTGCTGTCTCTCTCGAGCATGGTGCACACCGCAGAACGAGGCACGCTCGATTGTCCCGGGCGAGAGTATCGTAATTGCCATTGTTACGCATCATAAATATGCCTGGGAAGCGAGTTTAATTAAGGAGTAGCTAGCAACGTGATTCCAGGAAACCATTTCGGGGCAATTTCGACAGCGAAAGTGTTTGGAAATTGGGCTGCAACTGTGTGCTATGCAAATGTTATATTTCATTTTATTTCATTCCATGTAATGCTTGCATGTAGCTGCTACGCTAGGATTTTCATTTTAAAACTGCGCTCGAAAGTATGCTATACTTTTTGCAATGCCATCTGCTTGGCATATTCTAGCTGGCGCTGAAAAGCATGCTACACTTTTTGAAAAGGCAAGTGCCACTCCAACATGTTACTTGTTGCTTTGTGTACGAGCGTGAAAGTGAGAACAGCGCAGCAGATATGTTTCGTTGCTTCATGCCAGTGTGTGTGTGTGTGTGTGTGCGTGTGTAAAAGTGATTTGTGGTCACTGTGACATTTGTGACTGCAACGCGCAGCAAGTACAGTTAATCAATTAAAGCTTCACACTTGGCCAACTCGATAAGTAAAGACGCTCTAACGCCGGACGACAGCTTTAAGCTTGCCTTGACCCATGAGATAAATTATCTTGAAAATTAATTGCCTGAAAAACAACAGTTCGAAACTGTCCAGCAGCTCTGAGGCTAAGCATTCTCATTCTCATGCACTTCGAATTTCTTTGTGATATTTGTCAGCAATTACAGCACGCGCCAGACAGCACTCATAAATCGTAGAAGGGGGAAAAGGAGGGGAAAAAACCCTAGCCATAAATCCGAATACCTTAAAGTGTTTTAGCGCTGACAACACGGCTAAAGGCGACAGTGAGTTGACTTGAACGTAGCAGCTGCAGAAAGGGATAAGTCAGCTGGGAAGGTGGGAATGAAAGATTAAAGAGAGAGAGAGCTTTGGTAAAGCAACTAATGCGAAATTATCGACCTAAATAGTCAGTTAAGTTTTTAGTTGCAGTTCAGTTTCTTTAGCTCTTCTAGAAACATTTCAATTCGCCATAAGATCTCACAAACTTCAAGCTACACTCAACATAAATCAAGCCTGTCTAAGCAGCAGCTGAACTCTCAGCTTCCTCCCGTTACTATGGCCAAGTTAAAAAAGAGAGTATCAACAGTCGCAGCGAGTGAGTGTTTCCCGTAGAATTAATGCAGCACTGGACTGGCAGCGACTCAATGGCATCCGTCACTCTTTGCAACTCAAGTGGCTGCACCTAATGCAGTCCATAGAAATCCCAAGCTGCCGATGGCGTTGCCAATTGCAATGCAGATGCAAACGAGCAGCTTGTCGCAGCAGGCGTTGGAGACGCACGAAGTAAGGAATAAAAAAAACAAATTTAAGGAATCTACGAGAAACAAAAAAAATAGAAAACGAAAGCCAAACAAATCGACAGACACAGACAACAGGCACAAGACAGAGAGCAGAGGCAGAAGCTGCTGCGCCACTTTGATTGACATTTCAATTAAATTATAGCACAAGTGAGTGAGAGAGGAAGACATCGAGAGAGTGAGAGAGCGGGAGAGAGCATGTTTCGCGTGCAGAAGGTGCTGCTAAGCGAGTACCAGGATCTGTACGAGCCGGTGCTGGTGGAGGGTCCCTTTACGCTGGTGGACCCCCAAGGCCTGGGGCTGCGTCAGTATCAGGTCGCGTTGACGGGCAGCAAGATACTCTTTGGCTGTGACAATTTCGAGAAGCATGGCGATTACAAACACGAACCGAACTGCTTCAATCGTGGCCTGGATCCAGAGATCGAATGCTTCGAACTGATCTCCATGGTGCCGCTGGAATATATACGCTTTAATTTCTGCCGCAAAGGCGAACGTTGCCTGATGCTGCTCAGTGTGCAGGCGCTGCACGAGCAACTGCGTCCGGAGCAACCGATGATATTCGAATTTGGCGGACATGTGCATAAACAGTATTTCTGGCATACGTGGCGCGAACGTGTCGCCAACATACGATCGTATCAGCCGCGTTTCTATCAGATCACCGGCGCATCGCCCTTCTCCAGCAGCGACATTCAAATCGAGGAGGAACAGCATCATGTACTCGTCCATGTGCCGCACAAGCCACGCTCCGTGTACAGTCTGTGCTTTAGCACAGCGGGTGGGGGCTGATCGACGGCGCGTATACCCTGCAAAAGCCTAAGTTTCTTTCTGTTTTGCTAAGCTTGCCAACTACTACTTTTGACCCTATTTATTTATTTATTAAAGCCAAAAATGCGTGGAGTCTTTGTTGTTGTTGTTGTTGTTGCAGCAGGTTGCGTTGGGTTTGGCCGGCGGCGGCTTTGCGGTCGCTCTTCCCTTTGCGCTGTTTTCGCTTTTGTTTTTGTGTTTGTGTGTTTTCTTTTTGTTGGTCAACGAAAAAGTTTTCAATTTGCCGACAAACTTAAGCCGCAGCCGCAACACTTGTCGAGTCTCAGTATGTACGTCCGTCCGTGTGCCGTGTGTCCGCCTGTCCGTCCGTGTCCGTCTGTGTCCGTCTGCGCCTGCAGCTGACACCGAAAATCAATTGCAATAAAATGCTTGGCAAATAAACACAACAAATGCCGAAAATACCAACAAGAACTTTGTGTGGGCGTTGCCACTGGAGTGGAGAAGGGGGAGGGGAAGCAGTGAGAGAGAGAGAAGAGTGAGCAGCTGTGTGAAGGGGATGGGGAAGTGTGGTAAATTCCCCTCATCATTGGCTGCGCTCAGTTTGTTTAGAGCAATTTAATGGTCAAAGTTTGCCGGCCACAACGAGCACTGTCTGTCTGTCTGTCTCTCTCCCTCTCTCTCCCCTTCTCTCTTTCTCTCTGTGTGCGTAATTTATTTGATTTGCTTTAGCCACGCTGTTGATAAATTACAATTTATTTATTTTTTAATAAAATCCAGCGAAATGCGCAAAACGCTTGTGTATTAATCATACGCCATGTGGTGCGTTGTGGCAATTTTCAAATAAGCTATACCAATCGATGGCAATGCCAAAAAAGTTAATTAAAAACTCATTGGCCACGCCCACAGCCCACGCGCACTCAATAAAAAGACAGCGTGCTTAAATTGCACACGACAAGCTCAGCTTGACAGCATTTTCTGTGAAGGCCTTTGTAATACACCTGTTCCTGCACCTACCCCCACCCCCACACTCAACCCCTTCGTTCGTCCAGCTCTGCCACTGCTCCAGCTAATTAAGCATGAAAAGCTTTTCGTTATTTCCCTCTTTAAAACGTCTCCATTTGCCTTCGTTCTCGTTCGTTCCCTTTAAGTGCAAATTTTCAGCATTTTCCACACACATTTTCCTGGCACGCTTATTTACTTATTTATAGTATGCTGTGCTCTGGCAGCTTCCAAGTTCAAAGCATTGGTAGCCACATCAAAGCCGCAGCGTAATTGCTAAGCAGAAAATTTGAATTTGAATTTGAAATTTGAAATTTCTAAATTCAAATTTGAAAATTCGAAATTTTACGCGCGACTGTGGCTGCCCCCAGCCCCCGCCCCCTTCGCGCAATAAATCTGTGCACAGACAGTGATTTACATCTGTTTATCAATAGAGTTGTGTACATGTATTAGGTGTGTGTGTGTGTGTTAGTTTGGCATATGCGCTAACGTCGCCATTGACAGCTCCATTAAGTTGTGGACAATGCGAATTTGATTTTAAGTCGAAAGTCGCAGCGTTTCGTTGCGTTTCGTTTCGTTTGACATTCGAGCGGCATATTAAAACGCATGTGATGCCATTTTAAAGGGCAGGCCACGCCCCCTTACGCACAGCACGACCCTCAGGCAGAGAGAGAGACAGAGAGAGATGTGAGCAAATTTAAAGCGCGCTGCCTGCGTAAGCTGACAGTGATGAATGTCTTTTATATTTATTGAATGCCGTCGCGCGGGTTCGCGTGTGTGTGTGTGTGTGTGTGTAAATGCCTGACATGCTTGTTTGCAAATTTACACACACACGCACACAACAATGTGCGTTGTACAGGGCAATACGTTGATGTGCGGCAATTATGCAGGAATTAATAAAAAACTGGATAGCGCGCGTTGCCGCGTTGCGATTTCAGTAAATAAGTGTTGCATACTTTCGAGAGCGCCATTAAATTATTTACCCTGCGGTTCTCATTGACGCCTTGAGTGCAATTATCGACGCAGCCTGCAAGTATGCAATGGAAATTAACCCGCGAATTATTTTCGCATTTCTTACAATGCATTGCAATGTGTGTTAATTAAAAATGCAACAAAATTTGTTAAATTAAAAAAAAATATTTAAAAATTTTAATTTAATAATGCAAAATTTCCATACATTTTGCGCATGCCCCAGACACCCTGTATGGCATAGATATTTATGTAAAATTGTAGTTCGTTCACCCTGATATTTGATTTGCATTATGTGAGGCCTTTGCAGAGGTCGATGCTGGAATAGATTTTATACGTTCGCTCAACGCTTAAACCACTTGGCAGCACTTAGGCGCTGACCCAACACCAACTAGTCTGGCTGTACCTGGCATAAATTGAAAACAATTTTCCAACGCTTTCACACACACGCGTCTTGGGCTAATTTTATTTGATTTTTACTCGTTTTGCTGGGCAACTTTTAAATGAAATGAAACGTGCTCGGCATGGCCAAGCACACACACACACGGAGGCCAAGCGACCTATAGGGGCAGCAGGGGGGGGGCAGGCTGAGTGCCAAAGGATACCTTTCAGGATGCGAGTAGTTCAACTGAAGCAATAACAAATAGACGCTTTTAAAGTGCCGACACCAGCGCCGCAACTTATGCGCCACGACAGCGACAACATTTTGTCGCCTTTTATTATAAGCTCCCCCCCTCCCGCACTCTACGCCACTGCTTGCCTGTAGGTCAAAGTTTTGCGTGCTTGGCGTGCTTCACATGTCTTGCTGTTGTGGTGAAAAATCGCAGTAGCGACGTAGACGCGCGCGCGAAAGTATGCTACATAAAAAGGAATCCTGCAGCTCGCCTACATTCGGCGTCATTCTGTGTCAAGTGGCAAAGTGACTGCGCCAGCAGGCCACGAACTACGGGTAAGTAAAAGCCGTTAATGTTTATGATAGTGATGGCCCACACAGCGAGAGAGAGAGAGAGAGAGAGCGAGAGATACACTTGCTGGCAGGTATGCATGCACATACACGTCAAATTTATTGCATACTTTGCAGCGCGCGTATTAAAGCCACAGCCACAGCCAAGAAGGAGCCGAGCAGGGCAGCGCAGCGCAGACTCGTCTCACAATGACACGAACTGCCATTATAGAAGCGACGCCAAGCGCGAAACGTGCACGTGACTGAGCATCGTGACGGGATTGAGAGAGGGAGAGAGACAGGAGACAGAGACCGAGGTTAGCAAATTGACAGCGCGCTTTATGTGCAAACTTAATACACATTCTCACACACACTCCGCACACTGCATCAACTTAAAGATGCAGCCATAAACAGAATTATGTGACCCGCCTCATTCATATGAAATGAAATGTCGACGCTGTCGCTGAACTTGTCAGCTGAAACGCCAAACTGCAGTCGCCTAATTGCATCATTAATACGCTACGGGGGCCAAGGATAGCAAAATGGGAAGCATTAACTGATTTGATGTGGCATCTTGGAAAAATCTTAGATTTTAGTTATTTTGTGTAGTTTAAGTAAGTGAAAAATTAGGAATGCTTTAGCAATTCAGAGCTAAAGAAAAAATTTGTAAAATGTTGAAAAGCTTTTTAAGGTTTTGGCGCCAGAAATTCGAATAATTAATTTATTTTCAAAATTTTAAAATTGTAATTTAAGAAGAAATAGAAGAGGAAATAAATAGAAAAAAGATTAACTATGAAATGAAAATCGAATAAGTTTTGACTAAGTTATGCGAATTTAAACCTTGAAAGATCGTAAGAGGCAAGCGATTTTCAAGCGGAATCACATTAAATTGTTAGATACTATTAGTCATCCTAAAATTAAGAAAATATTTAAAAGTTTTTGGAATTTTTGTCATTTAGATAAGGCTCCTTCCATCACATTTTTATAACATTGCAGATGGTATATTAATTTTGGCCAGAAAATATCTTAGAAAACATCTCCGACCCTATAAAGTGTATATATTCTTTATCAGCATCAAGAGAGGAGTCGAACTAGCCATGTCTGTCTACCTGTCCGTCTGTCTGTCTGTCTGTCTGTCAAATTTGTCTGTCCGTCTGTCTGTCCGTATGTCTGTCTGTCTGTCCGTCCGTCTGTCTGTCCGTCTGTCTGTCCGTTTGTCTGTCCGTTTGTCTGTCCGTCTGTCCGTCCGTCTGTCTGTACGTCTTTCTGTCCGTCTGTCTGTCTGTCCGTCTGTCTGTCCGTCTGTCTGTCTGTCCGTCCGTCTGTCTGTCTGTCTGTCTGTCCGTCCGTCTGTCTGTCTGTCTGTACGTTTTTCTGTCCGTCGGTCTGTACGTTTTTCTGTCCGTCGGTCTGTACGTTTTTCTGTCCGTCTGTCTACCTGTCCGTCTGTCTGCCCGTCTGTCTATCCGTCTGTCTGTCCGTCTGTCTGTCTATCCGTCTGTCTGTCCGTCTGTCTGTCCGTCTGTCTGTCCGTCTGTCTGTCCGTCTGTCTGTCCGTCTGTCTGTCCGTCTGTCTGTCCGTCTGTCTGTCCGTCTGTCTGTCTGTCCGTCTGTCTGTCCGTCTGTCTGTCCGTCTGTCTGTCCGTCTGTCTGTCCGTATGTCCGTCTGTCTGTCTGTCTGTCCGTCTGTCTGTCCGTCTGTCTGTTCGTCTGTCTGTACGTCTTTCTGTCCGTCTGTCTGTCCGTCTGTCTGTCCGTCTGTCTGTTGCAACTGAAACTAGTCCCTCACTTTTAGAGCTATCTTGATGAAACTTGGTATACATGTTTCTTATTGCTGCACGCTCTAAATAATTCGGAACGAGCCGGATCGGACCGATATATCGTATAGCTGCCGTAGAATCTATCGATCGAATTTTGTTATTTTTTAAGATTTCGATATGAAACTTTTTCAATATATGTCTCAGTATGCCCTAAAAAGGCTGTTTAAATTTATACGAAATTAGACCGATATATCGTTAAGCTGTCATAGAACATATTTCCCGGTTTTATATGTGGAGCATCTGCAATGGTATAAAACCTTCAACGTGTCGAAGGCTGCCTTTCTTTGTTTCTTGTTTAAAACATTTTCAATCGATTCTTACGCATTCAAACTCAATCTTAGCTTTAAAGCCACATTTCTACTAGCATTTCCGACATTTCCCGACAAATAAATGATGTACAATGAATAACTGTAAAAAGAGCATGCTTTGAAGTGCAAGTTGAGTAATTTTTATGTGTGTGTTTTTTATTCATAACTCTGTAAATCTTTTGCCGCACATGCCAGTCGAATTGTTGTCCAACAATTACTTTAACAACAACAACAACAAAGCGAACAACAACAATAAGTGCATGTGAAAATTCTGTACAAATTTGCAATTTGCATTTTGTTCAACTGAACTCAATTTGCAGGAGGGGCAGAGAGAGAGAGAGAGATAGAGAGATGAGGGAGATGCCATAAGAAGATAGTTGACATTGTGCAACTATTTCAATTTGTTTGTACGCAAATTGGCAAATGCACACACAGACAAAGGAGACAGAGAGAGAGAGAAAGAGTGGTAGAGTAAAGAGTATATATATTACTGTTAATCACAATTTGTCGGCCTTTGTCAATAGAGACAGAGAGAGAAAGAGAGAGGCAGGCAGAGCTGTGCTCATTTTATCACGCATTCCACACAATTAGAGCAGCATTTCGTATTATTCAATTCGACCAA
Source organism: Zaprionus ghesquierei (assembly GCA_018904095.1). Classification (NCBI taxonomy): domain Eukaryota; kingdom Metazoa; phylum Arthropoda; class Insecta; order Diptera; family Drosophilidae; genus Zaprionus; species Zaprionus ghesquierei. The sequence continues at coordinate 2,441,267 of JAEIGP010000602.1, read as the reverse complement.
AGCTAATCGACTCGATTTGGCCAACTCGATGCGAAGCGGCAGAGCAGAAGAGAAGCAGAAAGAGTGGAAGAGGAAGAGGAATAGGGAGAGCAAAAGCAGAGGCAGCAGGCTGAGCAAACAGGGCAGTGCAAGGCAGGCAATGAATGGCCTATTAAAATGCAAAACTTAGTCCAGCTCTCTCTCTCTCTTTCTGCACCTTCTTCTGCACCCTCTCCTCCTCTCTCCCTCTCCCTCTCACTCTCTCTGCTTCCTGGGTGCGAGTGCAGCAAAGCGTTGCAGGCCATCGAAGCCTGCAGAGTGCACAAGCAGATACGGCAGACCGCAGACATAGAACAATCCTACTCGTCCTGCTGCCTGCACATGTTTTGCTATTTTCGTTGGCAAATTGCAAAGAGAGAGAGGGAAAGAGGGGGAGAGAGGGGAGACAGAGGTGTAGGGGCATAGCTCAGTTTATGTGGCTGAGAATCGGCAGCTTTATCTGCGGTGACTTTCAGTCTTTAAGCGACTACAGCAAATCGTAAATTTTAACAGCTTTAAAACGGCCAGAAATGGCCGTTAACGCAGCGTAGCCAGTGGCGGTGTTAGGGGGGGGCCCTGTTGCCCAAAATCCATTAAGCCCTTTTTGCCAGCGAAAGAGACTTGGAAGCAGAAGAAGAAGCAGAAGTGGCAAAGTAGACGACAGAGAATTGGCAACTGGCGAAAGGCAAATGCGCTGCGCACGCTGTGGACAAGATAATAAAAGCCATATTAGCAGCTATTTTTGTTGCCAACTAACGCGAGCATGTAGCTCCCCAACCCGTACCCTCTCCAAGGGGGGCCCCCTTGGCAGCTGCCAGTTGAGATTTACAAGCAGACATTCGTCATAATTCCAGCGGTTGACACGATTTGCCGTCACGTACTTTGCTTCTTGATACATCTTGGCCAAGCTGGCCCCCAGCACTCAACGCGCCATCACACCCCGCCCCCTCCGCCTCCCTCTTCCCTCGCGTCTACCTTTGTGCTGTGAACAAGCACGTGCACGCTGTTAACCTCAAAAAAAAAAAAAGGAAGCAAAAAGAACAAAATTTCTGTTGCGCTGCTCGAACATTTTTTAACGCGCGTCTCCTTCTCTGACCCTTCCGCCACCTCCCCCCCGCCCCCTGCGGGCGTTCGACGAAGGTCCAGACGGCCGCAGAGCAAGACCGCAATGGGATGCTCTAACCACAGGCAGCTTCAAATCGAGTTGATGACCAAGTCCAGAGTGACCGCTCGCTGGACAATCCTTTAGCCGAGGCAACATACGTGCCGCGTACGTGCGCTGTGTGACAAAGTGGCCGCGTACAGGGTGTGTCAAGTAATCGATTTCAAATTCCTTCCACAGGGTATTTGCAGGTCTAGCAGCTGCAGAGCTTATATATTTTATGTATTGTAACTTGGCATAGATTCGTGTTGTTAGTATAGAGAAAAATTAATCTGCGTAAAAGATTTGCAGAAACAAGGAGAAAACTTGTATGAGCTAAGTGAATTAAAGCAGCGGCAAACAAGGCAAATTATGGCATACTTGTAAGTTAAACTATAAATGGGCAGGCCGCGACACCCTGTATGCCATTGTTTGTGTGCGTGTGACGAAAGGCGTGCGCCAGTTAAACCCCAAAACAGACTTTGCCTGCAAATTAATGACCAACAATGGGCAAGAAGCGCGTGGCTGCCGACGAGGGTCAGCTAAGCCAGGCGGCAGTAGGCGGAAGAGGGAAAAGGGGTTGGGGGGTGCGAAGTTCTTGGGGCGCCAAAGTCACGTACGTTGGCTGCGACGGCAGCGACTACGTTGCGCCATATTGAGCGGCGCCTAAAAGCAGGCAACAAAAAGTTTGTCGGGCATGCAAAACTTGACTTTAAGCAGCGCGAGACGCGAACTTTAAGCGCAGCGGCAGCACTGAAATGAGGCTGAGCTAGAGACAGAGACAGAGAAGAAGAAGAGAGGGAGAGAGTTGGAGGCAATGTGCAGGCAAATGGCACACAAAGCGCCCGTTTATCGCGCGCGCATTTATTTACTTTGCTTAAAATATTTGCTAAGCTGGCTAAGAAGCAGCAGCGGCAGCTCTTTGGCCCGCATGGCCAGTTTCGGCTAGTTGTAGCTGTTGCACAAGGCGCAGGCGAAAGATAACAGCAGCAGCAGCGAGGCAAACAAAGCTGAGCACAGCTGAACACGCTGCGGGCGGCAGCCAAAAAAAAAAGCAAAGAAAACAAAAAAAAACAAACGAAGCAAACTTGCGCCAGCAGCAACAATTGAAATTGCGCTAGTTGCTGCTGCCACTGTGGCTGTGGCAGTTGCAGCTGCAATTGCAATTGCAATATTTGCCACGTGCTGCCACACTGCACTCGAATTTCATTATAATTGCATGGCAATGCATCGACGCATCGACCTTGCCACAACACATTTTTCATCTTTTTCCGCTGGCACTTTGCCTGCTTTCCGCCCCCCCTCCTACACCCCTGCTCCAGCCCTTAGCATGTTGTTATACCCGCTACTCATAGAGTAGAAGGGTATTATAACTTTGTTCAAACCGAAAATGTATGTAACAGGCAGAAGGAGACACCTCCGACCCCATAAAGTATATATATTCTGGCTCAGGATCAACAGCCGAGTCGATATAGCCATGTCCGTCTGTCCGTCTACTGTCTGTCCGTCTGTCTGTCCGTGTGAAAATCTAGATCTCAGCTATTATAAGAGCTAGAACTACCAAATTTGGTGACAATATGTGTTATTATTGCACGCTGATCAAGTTTATTTTGGATTTTGGCCACGCCCCCTTCCGCCCCTGTAAATCGAAAAAACATTGATTACAAGCGCAATTTTGATGCCATATTGTTCATTTTCGGTTTACATGATAACTACAGCTAGCCAGATGATCTCTGAAAATTTGGTAACAATCGGATAATAAACACAGAAGTTATTCAGCTTAACGTTTTCCATAGCTGTAAGCAGCGCTGCCGGCAGCAGCAGCTGGGTAGCGGGTGTATTACAGTCGAGCACACTCGACTGTAGCTTTTTTACTTGTTTTTTCTCGCTTTTCTGGCGGCATGTTCGGTTTGTCTCGCTGCAATTTCGTGTGCGTTTTTACCCTGCAAAATGTCGCAGCAAATGCAACGTATATTGCGTGGGTTGTATGGCATATCTTTTTAGAGGGATAGAAGTAAGCTAGGAAATATTTGGACAATCTTTATGAAACTATGGTGTAGTATGAGATATATGAAACTCAAAAGAGCTCCCATCCCAGCTTACAGCATATATGAAAGTTGCCTATAAGTAGCTAAAATACTTTCAGTTAAACCTTAATCTACATCTTCTATATACAACTCTGCACTTACCCATAGGGTATGCCTGCTGCCAGCCTGGTCGCCAAGTTCGCCATTCTTAACTGGGCTTCTTTATTTTTTTTGTGCGCTGGCACGCTCATTAAAATGCCAACACTTTGGGGCGCATATTTCATTGTGCGAACTGCAGAGTCGGAATTAATTTATATGTTGTTGTTGCCAACCGCAAATTGCACTTAAAATCCATTCAGCGTAGGCAGGAAAGCGAGCAGAAAGGCAAGAGAGGAGAGGGAGGGGAGTGGAAAGTAGGCTAAAGCGTGCCATAATGAAATGCTGTAGTGCAATATTTTATTTATCAATTACAGTCGAGCAGAGCGATAGCAGTTAACAGGGCGAGTGGTTCTGAATTGGACCAGATCAACAATCGAAAATCAATGAAGCTGGAGCTGAAGCTGAAGCCAAGGGAGATAAGCAGCCGCATACCCCACGGGCGCACAAATCATAACCGAGCTAAATGAGATTTGTCAACTGATACAAGGCAACAGCATCAATATTTATTTATAGCTGCTGCTGCTTCTCGGTTTCACTTACAGCCAACTGGCCAAGTGGTAACTGGGCAACTACCAAGCGAGAGATAGCAATGCCCATAAATCTACAGCATTATGAGCATGGAGCAGCCAGTAGGGGATCAAGCAGCAGCAGCAGCTTCAATCGTTGCTTATCAGTAAACAGCTAAAACGAAACACACACGCACACAAGTTGCCAAACAATTTGGGTCAAAGTTCAGGCATGCCAAACTGTCTCGCTAGTACAAACATTTCTTAAATTTTTTTTAGTGCCGCAATTTCTATTACAGTTCATGTACCTCTTGCTATCTTTACTAGATTAGCGCCTACTGCTCGATTCGATCATAATTTTGAGCGCTTGCGCGATAAGGCGGGGGCTAAAGAGCTTTAAAAAAAAATTTACTAAATTTAGGGTATATTTGTTTTGTGCAAGTGCATGTAATAGCTAAAAGAAGGCGTGGCAAATCAGGCTGTATGCATAAATACCTGCATCTCAGAGACCATAAGAGATAAGGCTTATAAATTTGATGACGTTACATGTTATTATTGCACACAGTTTAAGTTTTTCATCAAATTTGGCCACGCCCCCTTTTGCTAGAGTAAATCGCACAAAACGAATAGTTAGGGTGATTTTATAGCTAGATCTTTCATTACAAGTATCATCAATCATGTGAATGACATCTGTAAGCTTGATTGCTTACAGATAATAAAGATTTAAGTTACTTTACTGCTCGAACAGATGATTGACGGGTGTATAGCAGGCGTGCACACTTATCTGTAACTCGCTTACTTAGATTTTTTAGAGCTTTAGATTAGGCAACTCTTGAATAGAAGAATCCCCACTTTTTTGCTCGATCTTTAAGCTTAGAATTTAGTTAATCTGCGCTGTCAGTCGCAGAACAACTTGCAAAAGGCAAGCAACGAAATATAAAATAAAGACGTAAAAATGTCCATCGAAAGCAAACGAAGCGTTTCGTGGCTCGTCTTGCTCCTCATAATTGGCGAGGCAGCTGCAAATCCTTGTACGAATCCTGAGCAATATGTCGCAGTTATAGATGGCGGCAATACTCGTTGTCGTATCGTCGTTTACAGATTCTGGCGAAATGAGAATACCAACAAATTAAAGCTGCTTTCTCATGATCTCCTCGAGGACGTTAAGGGCCCGCTTCCCTTGGGCAATGTTGATCAAGGAGTGCTGTTAATTGAACGTTTACTCAATCAGGCTCGCGAATTTATTCCCGAAAATCGATTAGCCTCTACGCCGCTGGCGCTCAGAATAACCCGCAGCTTGGAAGGGGTTGCGTCTGATAAGGTAGATCGTCTGTTGACTGAGCTGCGTGATATGTTTGCCACATCTGGCTTCAAGGTGAACGACAATGCTGTACAGATTATGACAGATTCCGACGAGGGCATTTTGAGCTGGATCGCTGTCAACTATCTGCTGGGTGGTACTGCACGGTATGGCAATATTTATTTTGGCGAAAACAACACACAGATTACCTTTCCGATATCCAACGCTGAAGAGGCTTCTCAGTACCAGGCGGACCTTCGCAACATGACCATCTCTGGGCAGACCTTTAATGTTGTGAACCAAAACCATTTAGGCATTGGCTTTCAATCGGTTCGTCATGCGATTCTCACCAATGGAAATACCACACAAGAAACCACATTGGAGAGCCCATGCATTAATCCAGGCAGGAGAGCTTGGTGGACCTACAAGAATGTGGAATACGAAGTTACCGGCAAGTCGAGTAAAGATGAATATAAAATAGACATCGAAGCATGTGCCCAGCTCATCAAGCTTAACGTTCTTCCACATATCAATCCAAAACCGCTTAGGCTGACGAAAACTCAACTGTCAGCCTTGTCTAAACACACTGTTGATTTCCCAGTTACCTACAACTTGGCGGAGCGACGTGAAGTCGATTGGGCATCCAAAGTAAAAGATGAAGTGTTTCGGTGTGCTGTGGACAAAAACATAGATCCTTTCCATTGCCTCGACTGGATCTATTTGTCGACGATGATCACTGAAGGATTTGGCCTGGCCGAGAACAATTATATGCCCTTGGTCGAATACCACGGACACTATGTCTCCTGGACTCTGGGATGCGCCTTGAGCTTAATCGATTACGTGCACATTTAAATTAGGCAGCCTAAAATTAAAGTGTAACATATCGTGTATAAACATCTTACTATAATCAATTCATTCAAATGCTTCAAGATCGTTAAATTGTTTCGCAGGGATTCATAAAATTGAATTTTCGATTTGGAATGGTTTGAATAAAAAACGCGATTGTACATCTTTATAATATAAATTCTTAATAGGATAACCTTAGGTGCCAACATGAATATACCCTCTGCACGGGTATAAAAACAATAGATTAGGCAGCGCTTAAATGAAATAAGTCATGCCTTAATATAATTAACAATCGACCTTATAATCTACATACGCTTTCTCTCTCTCTCTGTCTTTCGTCTTTTGTGCTGCCTTTAGTTCGAAACTTAACGCCAAAAGGCGAACAACCAAATGGGAGGCAAAGCAAATGAAAGTAAACAGAGCAATGTGATCTGGGTTCTTATCGTCGCGCTGCTTCTATGGGACAAGACAGCGGCGAATCCACTAACAAACTCAGATCAGTATGTGGCAATTGTAGATGCCGGCTCCACTGGCAGTCGCATCATTGTCTACAGATTCACCCGCAACGAGGCAAACAATGGACTGCAACTTGAGCAGGGCGACTTCTTTAGGCAGTCCAAGCCAGGACTCAGCTCGTATCTGGATGATGCTGTAGCTGGTGTGAAAACCATTGAGAAGTTACTCAGAAAGGCTCGCAAATTTATACCCGACACCAGCTTGGCCTCCACGCCGCTGGTGCTTAGAGCAACCGCCGGAATGCGATTAGCAGCGCCAGATAAGGCAGAACGTCTGTTGAATGCGCTGCGGGATTTGTTCGATCAGTCTGGCTTTAAGGTGGGTGCAAGTGCTGTAAAGATCATGGATGGTTCCGACGAGGGTCTCTTCAGCTGGATCACAGTGAACTATCTGCTGGGACATCTTAACCAAAACCTAAACCAGATCGAGCAGTTGGCTGCCATGGACATGGGCGGAGGCAGCATTCAAATCACCTTACCGATAGCCAACGCCGAAGAGGCCTCGCACTATCAGCAGACGCAAGATCTGCGTAAGTTGTCCTTCGACAAGAGAGACATCGATGTGTTCACTCATAGCTATCTGGGAGCGGGCTTCCAAGCGGCACGTTACGCTATACTCACCAAGGGAAACACCACACAGGGAACCACTTTGCACAGCAAATGCGTCAATCCGCGCACTATGAATGCTACGTGGATCTATCAGAATGTTGAGTATCATGTTAGTGGCAAGCAGAATGAGCAGGGATCTGCTGTGAACATCACAGCATGTGCCAAACAAATCAGAGCTTACGTGCTGCCGCTTATCACACCGAAACCGCTGACACTGGAGCAACATAGAATGGCCGCATGGAACAAGTTCTTCTCTGTGCCTTTCCACTTGGACAAGCGAGGTGAATTCGCTGTGGGATCTCTGCGAGAAGAAGCAAGGAAAGAGTGTGCAAAACTAAACGAAAAAGATCCATTCCATTGCCTTGACTTGATGTACACATCGATGCTGCTCACTGAGGGATTTGAATTGCCCCAAGAGACTAAATTGATTTATGCCAGAGAAATCTCTGGACATTTTATCTCCTGGACATTGGGATGTGCCTTGAATTTGATCAAATTTGTGGGAATTTAAAGTGAACAACAATAAAAGACATACATTTTCAAGTGAATGAGTCGTTGCTTGATAAGGCAACTAGTAGGTGGTTTAGTGGGTCGCTGATTACATTTCAAATTGGGCATTTCAAAAGATAAGGCTATACTCGAAATGATTTCTCTCTCTCTCTTCAGGCAATCTCTCACCATTAAGTATGTTTTATACGCTACAACACACGAGAACAATTTCCGAAGCAAGGCAAAGAAATTTCAGGCCGACAAACTCGATTGGGTGCAGAATATACGGGAAAATTGGACTGCACACTGCACAACACACATTTGGGAACACACACAGGCTGCGGCCAGCTGCTGCATACACAGCCTGACCTCGCCTGCTGTCTGCCTTAAATCGCATTTACTGCAAGTGTGCATTTGTTGCAACAGCCGCACGAGGCAGCCAGGCAGGCAACCAGGCAGGCAACCAGTCAGGCAACCATGGAGCAGCAAAGGCCCCCAGATCGTTAACGTAATGCAATTTTAGAACAAATCAAGCCCACAAAATTGTTGCAATTCCCTAACAGTTGTTGCATGGTAAGTGAAAAGTTGTGGTCGATTGTTTCGCTTTGCCATTCCCAGTTGGCCAGAAAAGCCTCAAATAGCCAACAGACTAGACGAATAGCTGGAAATCAGATTTGTGCAGAAGACAGAGAGAGAGAGAGATGCCGCTGATCATAAACGATTTTGCGAATATTGCAAAACATTTGGGCGACCTTTAGCTTCTGCACATTACAAATTTGCCACAATGGCTAAACTTGCCACAGATCGTTAGAGTAATGCAATTGTTGCACAAATTGTTGCAATTTCCTTTAAGTAAGCATGAGCTAAAGACACATTGAATCGCTCAATAAGTTGATCGGTTTAATGCGATTTTAACAGCTGCAAATTTAACTTGTTAATAAGCCAACAAACCCAGCCGCTCTTGCCCCGCCCCCTCCCGCATTTGATAATATTAATTAAGCACTTTGGCAAGTGAATTGCAGTCAATTGGCCAAATTGAATTTGCAATCGATTGCATCGATGTTTGCTTTGCCTGCATAAATAAATAAAATAAATGCAAATGTTAAACGCAAGTTGTGCAAATTAATTTGCAACAGCAAACGAAAGTCCACAAAAATGTGTGTGTGTGTGTGTAAAACAACAGCAGCGTGCCGAAGCGGATTGCAAAATGGCAGCTAACAACGCTGACGATGGCGTTAATTAATTAATTAATTTCGCAGTGCATATATATTTTTTTTGAGACTGCTGCACGTAGCATGTTGCCACGCCCCACACGCTGACAGCATAGCAAATTCAATGACACGTATTGCCTGGCAAAAGGGGGCAAAGTGGCTTGCGAAAGTGGAAGCGAAAGCGCAAAGTAAACGTAAAAAGCGGCAAAACTGTTTGCGCACATAAGTATGCTACGATTTATTTCGCTTTTGTGTGCTGACAGCCAGGCGTCCCTCTCTCTCTCTCTCTCGCTCTGTCTCTGTCAATAGTGCAGACAAGCCCTTGGCCAAGAACCACAAGAGCACAAGCTAAGCACATGGAAGGCAAAACAACTTGTCAGTCAGTCGGCAGCGGCGTTGTCCTGTCAGCATGTCCTTGTGCCTGCCCGGGCCGAGTAATTCATTAACATTTAAGTTGATTGACACACGAGCCGAGAGCAAAGAGAGAGCGAGAGAGCGGCGCTAAGTGCGTGTATAGAAGTTGAAGTTGTGTGTGTGTGTGTGTGTTTATTTTCAGCCACGCACGTACGCAACGCTCTCGCAGTTGGGCCTACGATTTGTTTATACAGTTATAATGCATAATGGCATTGAATTTGTCCCGGCCCACGCAACGCAGCGCGCGGCAGATCGTTATTTTGTTAATTTAATAAACGCACTGGCGGCGCCGCGACGCCGGCATCGACGACGACACACACACACAACAGGTGCCACAACTGGTGACGCGCCCCCGCGCCTGACGTGCGCCTGGCCAAAATGAAGTCACGTCGCGCACATAAATCAATTGCCATGAGAAGGATGCTGCGACGTGGCAACTGCATGCGTTATACACGCACACACACACACACACACAAACAAATCTCTACTTGCTACGTAGTAAAAACCCGGCAAGGATAACAGAAGCCTCTCCCGACGTTGTTGTTGTTGTTGTACTTGCCGGGGTGCTGTCGCTTGGCAAAACGACAGCTGGCAACGAAGGCAAAACTAAGTAAAAACTGCCATTGGTCCGGCCCAAACCGTTCCAGCCCGGCCCGGCACGGCCCGGCCCGGCCGTAAATTGAGCGCATGCAATGAAAGTGTAACGAGCGTTAATTTGTTTGTCAAGCGCGCCAAGTGACCGTCCACATTTAGTTTGGCACTCGCTAAATGCAAATTATGCCAGTGCCAAGCGAGCCAACTGGGCCCAGTGCCAGGGGATGCGACAAATTGTTACACACGTTTATGCACTTACTAACAATGTTTAAACAACTCGTGCAGCACAAAACTAATTAATAAACTCAAATTTGATTTACTTGTTTAGTGATGCACGCTCTTTGCTTAGTTGAAGTCGATAACACGTGCCGATAGTTTGTGGCGGCATGCCAATTACTGCATGCGGCGCGCGATGTTTACGATCAGCGATGTTTTACTGCTCATTGGTGTTATTTAAATTTGTTTTGGTATTTTTGCTGTTATCGATAATCAATAAATCGCACTTTAAATGTTTGCTTAAATTCCTTTGCAAATGCAACTTAAAAGTGACAAAAATGCGTAAATATGCAGATTTATTGAGTCAACTAACGAAGTGACAATTTCTCACTATATTTGTCATACATTTACATGCAATATTATATTTGGAATTTATTTATTGCCAACTCGCCGCGTGCCGCCGCCATGTTACCAGTACAACACAGACGTGGCGCTGTACAGCAGCTGCAGCAAATCCCAGCCATTGCGACGCAGGACATGCAGGGCACGTAGCACATCGCGTTGGTACTGTAAAATAATTCAAGCATGTACTGCATGTGTACTCCATAATATCGATAGTGAAGCCACTCAATCACTTACCAGCATGGAGCGCAGACGATTCTGGAATTCCGGTGATGTCAAAGCTTCAGCGAAGAGGCCAAAGTTCGTGCCATATACTCGAGCATTGGTCGTAAAGTCGTGCACAGTCTTCTTGGGCAAAACGGTGAGGACATCCTCGAGATATGTGTGGCCACGCACCGCACGGCAGTCGCACGTCTTGTTGATGTTTGTCGGCAGCAGTGGCAGAGCGAAGCATTGGAAGATGTCGACAATTTTGTTAATAGCCGTGGTATTGACGCCCGCAGCGCGAATCTCCTCGAGCAACGTTTGGAATGCTGGACTGCTTTGCAACTGCTCGATGACCAAATGGAAACGCGATGTATTGTAGTAGCACACGGCCTTGCGGAACTTCGCATCGCACTGATAATGCGCCACGGTGAGATTCACAAGTAACTCGGTATCGATAAGTCCACGTAGAGCCTGGAAGTCGTCGCACAAGTCACCATTGCGATCTGGATCATTATTACTATCGGGTGGACATATGGTAGTTGCAAGAGGAACTGCCTGAGCCGCGGCCAGTGGCCAGGAGAGTGCAATCAGCAGACCACAGAAAAGCAGCAAATTCTTAATTTGCAACATTGTCAGAGCTCACGAAATACGACTTTAGCTGGCTGTCTTCGTGGTAGATGCTTTTATAGCCAAAGCCAAGTGAGTGGACAATGCAATTACAAGCATTCGCTTTCAATCTCTACACCCTTCAGCCTGCGTCATCTTATGTCAGCGCCTTATCACTCAATTAGTCAAATTGGCAGAAACTTCGCAACGCTCGCTTATCTTCAGTTAACGGCGCCCAAATACAGCCCCGCCTTCTCTGCCTTCCCCTCCCCCGCTGTTAAGTAGAAAAACAAGCTGACATGCATCGTCGAACATGTTGCACTTGTTGCATGTAAAACATGAAGTACAAATTAGCTGGAAATTCGCATGCTAAGTGTTTTTGCCTTTGCCCCAATTAATGAAGCGAACGAAACGTTGCCTCAAACCAGTTCATGCTGCCAAGGAGATAATCTAATTTCCCGGACCCGGACTCGTTAATAAGCAATTAGCAATTGTTTATTGCAGCTCGCACTTCTCTGTCAATTCAGAATCGATAAAGCGATTAAAGCTTGACTCGAATAACGATTTGGGAGCTGCATCTCTCTCTCTCTCTCTCTGAGTCCCTTAGTCGTTGCACAAGTCGAGCAAAGTGCAAATCACTTGGCAGAGCACTCACTCGCACACACACACACACACACACACATCCTGAACGGATGTCCTGCATGCATAGAGACAACTGGTTAGCCTAGCAGCCTGTCTGTCCGGCTGTCTGCCTGGCTGTCTGTCCTGTGTGAGTCGTAACAGGGCAAGTTAAGCTATACTTAATTGCCATAGTAATTTCCAGTATTTCTATTGCAATCTGTACTTAGTTTTAAGCTCTCCGCCTTTCGCTCTTATACAGGCAGCTCAGGCACTTCATACGCAAAGCAATCAAAAACAAAAATCATACGCACCGTTGCCCTGCGCAGTTATTTATCCACACACACAGACGCACACGCACATGCACAGGTATTTACAGTTGTAAGCTCAGCTTTAACCTGGCAACGATATAAGCATTTGCCAGTGAAAAATTCGAGTGAAGTGGAAATAAGTAGTTGACCGTTACGTTTCCGGGTCAAGAGACGACACAGAGAGAGACCCTCCCACTCCATCCCACTTGTGCGCTCTGCAGGTTTTCTTTTTGTTTTGTCACACTTGTGAGGAAAATGCCATTTAAAATCAATCTCACCCAACTCCAAAAAGCATGTGTTTTAAATGTTTCACATGCTTCATGAAAATTGACATTTTTTGTCAAGAGAGGCGAGAAGATTTATGCAAAATAGATGCCCTGTAATTATGCATAGTCAGCTGTTAGGGATGCACGTAATATCGATATGAGTATCGCATCCTTTTGCGCATCGCTGATTTATTGCTCTAAAGAATACCGATAATGATTTGGCACATTTGGCATATCGATAGCCCAATCGATGTTTGTAACAGAAACTCGCATATCTATCATAAGCTTATCTTGAGTAGTACTCCATAGAAACCCAAAGTTGCAATAAATTAAAGGCAGCTTTCTTTCTTTGCCACTTGGCCGTAAATCAATCCACTTGTTTAACCCTTCTCTCACTGACTGCACAGGGTATATATACATACATAACATACATGCTGGAAACTGCACGTGCACGTGCACAACCTCAATGGCCCTGGACGCTCTCCCCTATCCACAGCTCAGTGCGATAGCTGCTGCTGGTCAAAGGTTAAGTTGAACAGGTTACAAAGCTGTCAGCATGCGAGTAGCCAGGCAAAGTTTAATGGCAATTGGGGCGGCGCTGGGAATATGCAACATCATGATAAATCATTGGGGTTTTTGCCTGCGCTCGCTTAGCCTGACCCCGATGCGCTCAAATTGCCCTGCTGTCCAACTTTGCGAGCGTGTGTGTGACTGTATGTGCGTATGTGTGTGTGATGCATATTTAAAGCATTTTATTAGTGCAGACACGCCGCAAACTAAGTGTGCGTGCCCGTGTGTGTGTGTTGGGCAAAGTTAAAGTCGCAGGCAGCGAACGCAACGTTCTTAATTGCACGAGACAATGCGAAAAGTGTTGCCTACTTTGGGGGGATGTACGACCAGTGTGGCCAAATTGCGCAATGTGCTCGCTGTCATTTGCAATAGATTTTCATGTAATTAGTTTTGGCTGCTAATAAAATGTCACTGTCCGCACAGACCACAAGCAATTGAGTTGTTAGAATTGTCGGCGTGCCCATCTGTGTGTGCGTGTGTGCGTCTGTCAGTGTGTGTGTAAATTGCATTTTTTCCTGCTTTGCTTTGGGGCTGTTTGAGATTTTGCGCATCAACCGCAAAACAGACGACAGCAAACAGACAAACACACGCGCACACACACACACACAGCTACAGCAGGCACTTAGTATATCAATGCATGCGTGTGAGTGTGCGTGTGTACATGACAATGGCAGCACAGTCTCATGTGCTATGCCATTTTCATTTCCCTGGATAATTTACTCAATTAGAGGAGAACTTGAAGGCTTTGTGGCATTTGCTAGAATCGCTTTATTATTGCACTCAAACAAGCAAAGGGGGCTAGAGACTAGAGAAACTGGAATGGGGCATGGGAAGTGGCAATCGGCAAGGATATGGCTAGAGAGAGTGAGAACTGGAGAACACACAGGCAAAGACAGAGGGACGACACTTGACTATCGACTGTCCCCGCTAGCGTATAATGCCGCCTAATGCCAGCAAACAAACATGAGTCGCCGCAGTAAAAGCTCTCAGCCTGCTGCCAGCACTCATTGGTAAAAGTTGTACGCCAAACACCAAACTAACGCCGATAAACAGGCTTAATTAGCGACAGAGCTCAAAGTCAACAGACTGGCGCATTAAGCGAAAATCCAAGCAGACACACACACACAGTCACACACACCCAGCTACGCATACAAATAAAGTTAATGCCATTGGCGCCCTTGGCAGCAAGTTTCCTATGGGGTCTCGTTAAGCTTAGTCCCAGCTCTCCAGCTCCGACTCCAGCTCAGGCTGTGGCTCCATCATTGCCTTGCCTGCTTAATTATGTGCAAGCAACAATGATATTTATATTATCGGGCAGTCAATTTCAACTAACTGCGCTGCGGCACCAGATTACGCCAAGGTGAACGTATGCCGGCCAAATCTGGCTCAGAGAGCAGTTAAATAAAGCAACTTATAAATAAATAAGTAAACATCGCATAATCGGGCAGCAAAGTGGTATCTTATAAATACTTAAAGCAGACAACGATAACTATCGTTTAAATCTAAGTCATGCTTTGCTGTTTCACAGCACTAGTTAAGCACTTTCGATTAATATTTAAAAATTTGAAATGCACGATAACGATGAGTATCGATATTGGTTCTAATGTCAGCCATGTTTTGCAAAAGAACTGCTGCACAACACTGAATATGAGCTTTCGATCAATATTTAAAAATTTGAAATGCCGGCAACGATAACTATCGCTTATTGCACCTTTGCGAAAAAGAAATGGCTAAATGGACAACACTGTTGCAGCACTTGGTGCACACTACCCCTGCCTGCAAGCGAATATTCCCCGATCGGATTTATCTTCAGGTGCAAGATTAATGCCAAGTCATGGCTAACAAGCAACTTCAGCTTTGTGTCAGCTGACAAATGATGTGCAGCTGAAAATCAGTGAACCTTGTATATTAGAAGACAAACACTAAATAGTTGCTATGTCGCAGTGCACTTGGACAACAAAGTGTATAAATTGTGTACATAACTTTAGTCAAATTGTTGAACAACAAAAACGACACCAGCAGCAACAACAACAACAACAACGAAGACCTGTTGCCTGTTAGCTGAAAGTCAATGACAGTCCATTATTTTTTTCGAGGAACGTTTTCGGCAGCGCGTTAGATGGAAAAAGTCGATGGGACGCCATTGTTTTGTGCCAGCTAAACAATTAAAAAGGCAAATGGCGTACACAGGTAGACAAAGGCAATGAGAGCGACACGAAGCACAGCGTGAACAACAACAACAACAACAACAATGTGTGGAACAACAACAACAAGCAAATGGTGCACACTCATGGCAGTCACATTTCTCAATTTTTATGACAGCTCGTTGTCTGCGAGCGTGTGTGAGTGTTTGTCTGTGTGCAAGTGAGTGAGTGAGTAAGAGGGTGTGAGAGTGAGTTAGCGAGAGTGGGTGCTTATGTATCTGTGCACGGGGGAAAAGGTTTGCACAGCACAATACACAGCAAACAAAAATGAAAGCTTTGCTCGACCGCCGGTTACCTACAAAGGAATTTAATTAGCTGAGTAATTTTGCGAAAATAAAATTAATTTAAAAACGGTTTAAAAAATACAACAGTGGGATTTAATAACTTATTTTCACGATTTTTTCTATTAAATACTTTGTGTAAGCTTCGATTAAATCTTTATTTATCTAATATTTTATCGGTCCACCGCCACTTTCGTTAAATCATTGATCGTCGTGCAGTTAGTGTTGAGAAAGTTGCTAAATTGGTATATCGTAAAGGGGACTTAACAATAATTTGCTTAAATTTACTTGTACAAATTGTAACTTAAATATGTCTTTGCAAACTAATGAGTTTTACTAGTCCGCTTGAATCAAAAGACACACGAAATTATCGAAATACCTTACTAAATTTAATCAATCAGCGACTCAATGCTATTAGGAAATTTACAATTACTGCTCAAGCTGTTGCAGTGAGCACAGCGTGTAGTCGAGAGGAGTTGCCATCGCACTGATTTCCAAATTCAATGGCTTTTAATAACAGTTATGATAACGGCTTCGTGCATGGCACACATAAGACGAGACACATTTACCATTCACCTGCGGCGCTAGAACAGGCTGACTGGGACAGGGTATCAATGCTGGCGAAGACAAAGCAAACCCTGAGCGTAACTGCTGCCACCGTCACTCGGTCTAGACAAATTGAGCTCTTACGCATGCCACACACACACGCACACAAACACACACAGACGCACGCACACACACGCATATTGAGAGTCATCCAAGCAACCAGCAGGAGAGTCGGCAGCGGCAAAATGCCTATGGGTGAGATGTGTTTGCGCAGCTGTTGGCTTGAGGTTTATCACTTTAATGGCTGCCATATTTGCTGAGTTGAGCTGCCATTTCCATTTACTATCTGCGTACAGCGTACCTGATTCACCTGTCGGCGGTATCGCTGGCGCCCCAAATTGGCAACATGAGTTGGCAAGCGCCGGCGAAAAGTAATTTGCGAGCAAATTATGATAAATTGAAATTGTGTTGTTGTTGCGCCGCGTCGTCGTCGTCGACATTGCACATCAATTTGGGCGAACATGAAAAGAGAAGTGGAACAAAGGGAAGGGAATGGGGGTGTGCTAGTTCCAACCAGTACCGCCAACTTTTCGGAATAAAAAAAACTGTTTTTTACGGTACGCTATGCAAAAAAATAGCCAACTTGGCAATAAAAAGGCGTAAATTTAATTTTTGCTTAAATTAAGTAATTAAACTAAATAAAATATTCAGAATTCTAGCAGTCGGTCCTTAATAAACGTCAAATTTGACGGAATAAAGCGTAGTTGGCATCATTGGAACTTACAGATAATCACATATCTAAAAAGTTCAGTTCGCCTAGTTCCGCGTTCCAAGTTCCTTTGTTCATTAGCTAAGCACTTCATTAAATATATTCGCTTGCTTGCTCTTGATTTGTATCGATATATGTAACAACAAGAAGAGCATCTAGGGTTGCCAAAGCGATTGGCAATTGGAGGCAACCGATTGAATGAAATGCAAATCAAATCCCTTCCTATGGCAATGGCAAGTGCAAAAACCTCTTAACGCAACGTGTTTACCATAAATAACTTAACTGAATCCGGACTGCAAAAATAGTGTGCTTGCACAAGCTACAAATACAAATAGAGTCTGACAGTAGCAGCAGTAGCAGCAGCAGCAGCAGGGGGGCAGGCAAGATTGAAAGCGAAAGAGAACTCACAGAGAGAGAGAGAGAGAGAGCGGCAAAGACATTGCAATGCAGCTCAATTAAAATGGCATTAAATTCCATTTGGATTGCTTTTTCAAGCTGCCAACACTCTTCGCCTGTTGGGCCACCTGCACCACCCACCCTTCCCCTTGCTGCCTGCCTGCCTGCCTGCGTTGACACTGCCTTTGTGTGTGTGAATGAGAGAGTGAGTGAGTGTGCTCTTCTGCTGCAGATACAGAGCAGCAGATGTCTATGCATTTGGGATTTGAGCCCGAGACAGCTGCTCAAACGTCTTGCCCGCTCGCCCCGCCCCGCCCCCTGCAGCTGCATTCCCTGCTGTGGTCTTTTCCATGTCGCTGCATAGCTTTCAGCGCCTGCTACTTTTCTTGACAGTGGCCCAGAGCCAAGGAATTCAAGCTATTTGTGCAGCAAAGCCATTTTGCCTTGTTGTTGATTTAATGGCGTCTGCAATACGCAAGGCAGCGAGGCAGGAGCAGGGCAGCAGCAGCATCAGCAGCCGATAGCAATTGCGGCACTTGCAGCTTGCAGCTCTAGTCAATTTAAATGGATTTTAATTTAATTTATTTGCTTAATATCTATTATGGCAATTTGTTTCATTTGGCAGCATTAGAAACAGCAAATAAAAGCAAGGGAATTTCAATTTAACAGCCTGTCGAACAAGCTGCAATATTAAGTTGTCAGGCAAACACAAGCAGACAAACAAAAACACATAAATAACATAAGTAAATTATGTTAGCAAACAGCGCTAGCGCTAGCTCTAGCAACAGATCGTCTAGCTATCTCGTTCCACACCTGTGCTAAGGCGGCTCTCTCAAGAGCGCGACTCTCTCACGAACTAGTCGAAGAGAGCGCTCAAAGCGAACAGTGTGTACACATGTGCAATGCGGGTAAAATTAAGTAATGCAATCCACAGTCGAGAATGCATGACAGTTTACCCAATTTTAAAAAATAATTAATTAATATAGATCCACCCTTATAAATTTTCTTATAAATTCTTCTGAAATTTCTGTCACGTCTTGTTCCATATATTTTCACAAATTTAGTGTACCCCTTGTAGATGTTCCATAGTTGCAGGGTGTCATAAATTGTACATTTTTATGTGGCTCCGTATCAATTTCTTTATTTCGACAAGTGTTAGCTGGCAGCTTTGCATGCACTCTCACCTCCAACACAGACGACACTTGCTCTTGCACTTGGGTCAACTCGGTGTGAGTTTTCGTTGTTGCTGTTGTTGTTGTTGTAATACAAAATTGAATGCATATGGTCGAGGGAGCCATATTCACCTATCGAATGCCATCAAGTATGCATCAGAAGCGTCCGCGCGTCGCTGCAGTCCGGAAAGCTTGTGTATGTGTGTGTTACCTGTTAAATATTCAAAATCATATGCATGAGAGGCAGCGCTGCTCTGTGGCCAAGAGGGGTGTGGGCAAAGAGGGATTGGCAGTTGACACCCTCAAACACCTAACTACACCTAAGCAGCGCATACACACACACACACACACACACACAGCAATTTGTTCGTTTGCATATTTGATTTGTGTTTGTTTGTTTGTGTGTGCAATTTATGTGGCATTGAGAACTTTAGCGTATTTGACATGTCCGTGCCACGCACACACACACACACATACACACACGTACTTAGCCGCACACAAACAGACTCGTAAATATGCCAAAGCGGACATGTAATTCAATTTATATGCATGGGAAACACACGCACACACACACACAGCACATGTATGTATGTATGTGTTGTTGCCCAACTAAAATACTTTAATCTAATGCATAACAACAATTTTGACATTTGCAAAAAGAAAGAGAAAACGAAAAAAAGGCAACAGTTTGCATTGGGGGAAGAGATACGTTCCCTAATCCGGGAGACAAGCGAGCTACACATGTACAATGGCAGATATACAATACATATACTACTGTGCATGAAATATGCAGAGCGCTTGTTATTTCAAATATTTATTATTGTCTACAAATTTGTGTGTACTGTTTGCAATAAATACAATGGGGAATTAAGCAGCAAAGCCGTAGGCAAAGCCGAAAGCGAAGCAGGCAATGTGATTTTCTGACAGCGCCTAAAGGTATGCTACGAAAATTGTCAAGTGAAGCGCAGGGAGAATGGTTTGAGTTGAGAACTTTCTGACTAACTAAACTAAACACGCATGCGCTAATTAAATGCCTGCCAACTCAAGCCGAAACTTGTGTACCTTCCCACTACGAACTTTGACCTTTTGACAAAGAAAACAATCAAAGTCGCCGACTGACTGACAAAGCGTCGCTGCGTCTATCCACAAATTGCTAATGCCTGTTAATCTCGCATTGCCGCCTTGGGGTGTAGCCCTTATCGAGTCTATATGTAAATAAAGTAAGCAATTTGCGTAGAAGACGATGCGGTTAACCCGACAGTATTCGTCGACTTTGAACGACTTGTGCTCCCTCACCTTGATTACTCTGATGCATTTCTAGATCATTAAGCCAGCCGTCTAAACACCATTAGCAGCCATGTCAATATGCCAGCGTGCGTGTGCGCGTGTGTGTGTGTGTGTGTGTGTTGTGTGCGTGCCTGCTTTGGCCACAAGCCAGAGACAGTTGGCCAAAATCTACACGTGCGTGCATGCTTGAGGTATGTGCCTTCCCTCTCTCTTTCTGTGTGTGTGTCTGTGTGTGTGTGTGTGTGTGCGAGCATCACTTCCGGTTGACTGCACTAACACATACACAAGCTCCTCCTCTCTTCCTCCCCCTTCGAGAAGTCAACTCATTTGCCGCCTAATGGCAAATCAATGTGCCGCCAATGTGTCCAACGGGGCAGCAGCTGTGCTACACATAGACACAGTCTCTGGTTTCCTACATGGCAACCGCAGCAGCAGCAGCAGCAGCAGCATCATCATCATCATCGTCGTCGTCATGCTCGTCCAGCGGTCTGCCAATGTGTTGATGACACTTGAATGAGTTTTGCACTTTTGTTGTTGATTTCGGCGTCTTACGCTAAATTGCGCATATTATTTATACATAAGAAATCAACTGACCATAAGTTTGGTATATTAGCTAGACGCACAGTGGTGCGAAGTACAGACAAAACTGCGGCAAATATAACTTTAAAAAGTTTAAAAACTGAATTTAAATACAAATGTATAAAATAGACAGAAGAAGGCAAGGCAGCGCCCGCAAAGTGCAAATATCACTATCCGGAGTCCGTATGAACGCGCAGATCTCAAGCATTATAAAAGCTAAAGACATCAAATTTGGCATGAAGGTTGCTATATACCCTACGCAGCTTCAGTGCATATAAAATCTGGCAGGCCATGCCCAGCGCTCACAATTATCGATAATTTGCAATTATTCAGCAAGGTATTTGGGTAATAAATACTCTCTACGCAAGCTAATGTCTTTTAGAGTTGACGTCATTTGTTTGCGCCTCTTATGCTTTTCGAAATTAATAAAAAATCCCATTTTCGGCTAAACATTCTGGAAATGCCCAAGGGATGCAGCTGCATTACTTTACCAATCTTTGCTCACTTCCGCCTAATGAAGCGATAAGTATCCAATATAATTTGAAGATTTTTGAATTTGGACTTCAGTTCGAAACTCGCAATCATATCGAAAGCAACGCCATGCAAACCCACCGAATGGAAAATCAACACTCAACGCCACAAGCCAAGGGAAGGAATAGAAGCATGCTCTATTTGTGTTTCCTTCTGCTCCTGCTAACGCTGCTGGCTTCTTTCGCGACATTTCTGGTGTTGCAACCTAAAGAGTGCAAGACTCCTGCACCAAGCAATACCACCACTTCCCCCAGCTCAGCGGATCCCATCAAAGTTTCCCAGCCAGAGGAGTACGTCGCCGTCGTAGATGCCGGCTCCACGGGCAGTCGCATCATTGTCTACAGATTCAGCCGCAACGAGACAAACAATGAGCTGCAGCTACAGAATGACGACTTCTTTGCTGAGAAGAAGCCAGGACTCAGCTCGTATCTAGATGATGTTGATAAAGGAGTGAAGTCCATAAGAGAATTACTTGTGAACGCTTCCAGGAAAATACCCGCTAATAGCTTGGCCTCCACTCCGCTGGTGCTGAGAGCAACCGCCGGAATGCGTATGGCAGCGCCAGACAAGGCAGAACGTCTGTTGAATGCGCTGCGGGATTTGTTCGATCAGTCTGGCTTTAAGGTGGGTGCAAGTGCTGTAAAGATCATGGATGGTTCCGACGAGGGTCTCTTTAGCTGGATAACAGTCAACTATCTGCGGGACAGCCTAAACCAAAACCAGACCGTGCAGTTGGCTGCCATGGACATGGGTGGAGGCAGCACTCAGATCACCTTTCCGATAGCCGACGCCGAAGAGGCCTCGCACTATCAGCAGACGCAGAAGCTGCACAGGTTGAACGTCACCAAGAAGAGCATCGATGTATTCACCCACAGCTATAAGGGGGCGGGCTTCCAAGCGGCACGTTACGCTATACTCAGCAAGGGAAACACCACACAGGGAAACACTTTGCAGAGCGAGTGCGTCAATCCAGGCACAAAGAATGCCAGTTGGACCTATCAGAATGTGAAGTACCATGTTAGTGGCAGAAGTAATGTTAGTGGGATAAACAGCACAGCATGTGCCGAAGAGATCAGGACATACGTGCTTTCCCAAATCACACCAAGACCAGAGACATTGAAGCAACATCGTTTGGTTGTCTGGAACAAGTTCTACTCAGTCACTTTCAGCTTGGGCAACCCAGGTGAATTCACTGCGGGAGCTCTACGAGACAAAGCAGCAAAGGAATGTGCTAAATTAAATGAAGTGGATCCTTTCCATTGCCTTGACTTGATCTACACATCAATGCTGCTCACTGAAGGCTTTGGTCTGCCCAAGGAAACTAAACTGGGTTACGCCTCAAAAATTTGCGGGCATTATATTTCCTGGACTTTGGGTTGCGCTCTGAATCAAAAGAATTATGTGAAAATTTAAATTAGTTTGCTAAGCCTTGCACAATTTCTGCGAAGGCATCTGTTTAACATTTAAATTTAATGTTGCCCGATAAGGTTTTTAACTGAACTTTTATAGAATTTCAATAAAATTGTTAAAGAACTTGAAATTTTGTATCCCTTTGCGCAGCTGTTTAAGCAATTTGCGCCACTGTAAGCCATGCTGCGATCTGGTCAGTTCATAAGGAAACCGAAGCTGTTGAGGAACTGTCGCTAATCTGGGGCTGCACACACAAGTGCGACGCGCATACCAATGTGCCTTGTGTGCTGGCACTTGGAGAGGGGAGGGGAGGGGAAGGGAAGGGGGCCAAAGGAGGACCCATTAAATTGCAATTACATGACAAGTTGCTGCGTTAATGCTAGGGGTGAGTGGGCGTGGCCGGGCACAGCATTATGCGTACCTTTTGTGTGTACAAACTGATTGTGTATATAGCGTATATATTTACTTTATAAACTGCGAGTTTGTACATGAGTAATGTGTGGATGTGTGTCTGTGTGAATGTGTGTGTCTGTGTGAGTCGTTAAGCGGTAAGTCAAGTGAGCTTTAAGCGACGCTGCAGCTTGTTAATAACTATAAATACAATAATAATATACATCAGGCATTTCGCTGGTCACGCTTAAAAGAGAACTTAATTGCTTAGCCTAGCCTTAGGATACCCTATCAGTTGGTTGGTTGGTTTGCTTGCTTGTTTGCTTGTTATGGTGGTCTTTGTATTTGGATTTGATTGCTTAGCCGATTCGAGCGAGACAAACAGGCGCCAGAACTAAAGTAAACCTGTTTTTAATTAACATCACAAAATTCCCGGATTTCCCCTTCTCCTTCCTTCCTTGCTTGCTTGCTCAGTAGCAGCACCAGCTGGGATGTTCCACCTCGCCCAGTGCAATGTGTTCGATGCTCCATGAGGGCGTCTCCAGACGACCCTCACCTGTTGTCTTGACATCCTGTCCATCGACGGGTATACCAATATGCACATAAGGCAGGCGAAATGCGCCGCTATCCGGATTCCTTGAGGCCAGTGCAGCCGCTGTATAACTAAAGGCGGTGTTGCCATTTGTGTAGGCCAATGAATCACTCGATTCGAAGGAGCGCAGCGAATGACTCTTGCCCTCGTCGGCGAGGCGCACCAGACCCAGCGCCGTGGAGAGAAACACCTGCTCGAGGCCCTGATCTGTTTCGGTGGATGTTTCAAAATACGTTGCTCCTATAGAGCTGGCAAAGAGATATGCCTCATCGCGTGACACTGCACGCTGTCCCTGCATGTCCATCTTGTTGCCCACCAGCGTCAGGATCATGGGATCCTGCACATTGCGATGCAATTCCTGTATCCAAGACTTGATCTCTGTGAAGGTCTTATACTGCGTCAGATCAAAGACCAATATGGCAGCGTTCGCATTGCGATAATACATGGGTGCGACGGCCCTAAAGCGCTCCTGTCCGGCGGTATCCCAGATCTGCAAGGAGAGAGGGTAGAGAATGAGTATAATAAACTGGAGTGGCCAATCGAGGAAGAACTCAATTACAGAGCTTCCACTTTAATTGAGTCATTTCGCGTTTATGCAGCAATTTCGCCTTGGCTTTCCCACAATAATCATCATAACAATCATAACAATAGCGTTGCGTCTACCCCCTGGTCCCCTCTCCCCCTCCCCCCCACTCGATTCAAATCTTCATAAAATTCCTCAGGGTATTTTTCATTCATTTCGTACGGGGGCAACGACATGTCCAGAAGACAAAAGAGCTGAACAAATCTCGACGCCACTACAAGATGCGCCACATAAAAAGCGAAATCGAAATTGCACCAAAAATATATGAGCAAGAAAGGGGTGGCAACCCTAAAACGCTACAGTGGGGGGGGGGGGCCTTGAGCAACTGTTAGCTTATCAATAAACTATAAAAAAGGAGGCAAAAGACACATAGAGAGAAAGAGAGAGAGAGCGCGCGTAAAAGAAACACGAGGAGCAGCAGCAAAACAAAGTGCAGTGGACGCAGAAATTGCAATAATAAAAAAGCAAATAAAACGAGCAAAGAATAACACAAAATAAACAGCATGAAGCCGCGTCCCAGTGTGGCAACAAAAGCTCAGATTAGCCCCGGACGCTCAAGCCATTGATAAAGTAAATAGGATTACGGGGGCAAAGCAAAGTGAAGGAAACAAAGGGGGAACGTCTTAAAGGGGCAGAGGCGAGGAGGGTGTGTCTGCTTCATATCGCTTTGTACTCACTTGTAATTTGATTTTGACATCATCCAAGTTAATGTTGCAGGTGAAGAAGGAAACGGCTATCGTTGGCTCCTCGTTGCGATGCAGCGCATTCTTTATGTATTTGATAACTAAGCGGGATTTGCCCACACCTGCAAGGTGAAGGAAAGAATAGATTGAATTAAAAAATTAATTAAAAGAAAAATGTGGAAAACAATAGGAAGGAATTTCTCCATCGAACTCAAAGTTGGCAGAGCAGCTCAAAAGATGGTATTAGTTAAGGCTTTAAAGTTTCAGCAACTAACAGCTAAGTTATGTGGGGTTATCTGTAGCTACTTTAAAGTTGACTCCGTAAAACTCTCTAGATTTGTCCAATATGCTAAGTTTTATGTGCCATTCAAATTTCATAAGAATCGAGTTAAGATTAAAGAAGTTACGCATCATCTTCTACTCTCAGAGCTATCTCTGCTTCGAGCACCCCGTGTATTTAGGTCACAATGCGAGATAAGCAGCATGTTATACCCAGTTGAAACTATAATTCCCGTGTCTAATTAGCTAGGAAACTGTTTGCCAGTTGACTCAGGCCTCGGCCCATAGTGAAAAGGGGCGTATTTCTTATCAGCGAAACATAAACAAAAGAAGGTAGAGTACGGTAAACAAAAGGTGCTATTGAGACGCAGTCGAGTCGTAAACAGGTGCTGGTGATAAGGAAACGGGAACTGAACTGGGTACTATACATACATATAATGTCGCTGCAAACAGACGACGCTTCTTTGTTATTCCAATTCTGTTTGTCACACTGGCTGCGAAAATCCCCTATAAGTAGATACGATACCATGGCGATACGCTGACTCAGCGTATAGGAAAAACGAACAGATTAAGCAAAAGGCATGAGAAATAAACATATTATAAACAGTATGCGTATGAACGAACTGATATATAAAGTATCCATCCATATAGTATGCCATACCCGGGCGGGAATTCTTTATACTGCATATGCAGCGGAATCAAAGTGGAATTGTCAAATCAATGGAAAACATTGTTCACTTAAGAACAAAGTTAACTATAGAGAGACAGTTTCTCTCACTGCTTAGCCTGACTTGCTGACCTTGCGAAATTGTGCAAATTGTCGTGTAGGGGCTGCAAGAGGCGCCACTGTGTGGTTGGCACCGCTTTCCTAGGGTTGCTTCCGAGGTGAACCACCTACGCCTCCCGCAAAGCTGCTCAAGGCTGTCGCTTATCGATTCGCGCCGAAACTGGAGCTCAGCTCAGCTAGCCGTAGCAGCTGCAGCTGTTGGGTAAGGTTTCTTGTTATCTCGACATTATTATTGGCTATGGGGCTACGCTGCTTCAAAACTGCCTTGGGGATTGAAGTTCAAAGTCATTAAAATGTTTCTGGTTTGAATTGCAGTCACTGCGTGTGGCGTAAGTGTGTGTGTGTGTGTGTGTGTGATGCATGAAGCTTACCTCGCGAGCCAAGCACAACAACTTTGCCCTCAATTCCGCGCATCTTATTGGCAATCAGTTGCTGGTTGGCATGGCAGTGTCTTATTATTGTTGTTATTATTTACACATGTAAAGCGATTTGGTGGTGTTGTTGTTGATGTTTTTGATTCCAATGTTGTTGTTGTTACTGGGCGAAACTATGCTGCATAGTTGTTGATGCAGCTACTGCTGTCGCTCCACAACGAATTTTACAACTGGAGCGATGGCTCTGAACGGGAAATGAATAATGCACTTGGATTGTTGTTTGTTGTTTAACAGAGCGCTTGTTGCACTTACAAGTAGAGTTGCGTCGTTTCGCACAGAATGTATTAAAATAATTGTGGACTTTGTGGATCTGGGGCTGTGGTGTTTGTGGATGATTACACTGTCAGCTGTTCACCAGGGCTGCATGTGCGGACGGGATGCGGTCACGAAATTTGCGTAGTTGTGGTTTTTAGTTGTAAGCATAGTGATTAATAATTGCGAGTAATTTAAAAGAATTATATCTGTACTTGAGTAATATTTAAATATAAATTGTAAACATTTATACCAAAATGTATTGCGCACTAAGAATAATTAAATTTATGTGCACAAAACAACGCAATTTGTTTTTCATTTAAATAACATCGCGTTGGAATATCGGTGATGTGAGCATCGGCAGGTTTGGGTACTCGATAGTATCGCAGCATAAGCAAAAATACATCGCAAGTGTAACAACAAATTTGAAAGTTACTCAATAAACTAAATATATTTAATAGAACTACAATTAATATTTACTCGATTTAAGAACAATTATAATCGATAGGCCAACAATCATCATATACTAAATATATTTTAAAGCATCGATGCTATTTGTGCAACTAGCCTATCGATATATCGACACGATATAAACATCGAGAACAGCCGCCGCCAATTTCTCTCTTGCAGATGTTCACGTTCACGCACGCAACATAGAAAAGAATTTAGAAAAACATAAATTTTTACGCAATTTAACGTTAAATCGCATGTTTGGTATTTAAGTAAAGTCAACAACAACTGTTGACGAGTTAAATAAACATTTCTCGAAACGTAAAATTGCATTTAGAGTGTGGAAAATGAGCACCTAATGTGCGCGCGTTTTCTGCTTGGTGGCGCCGCATCGCATCGTTTTTGTGAAAAGTGCCACATTTCAGAAGGTAAATGCACTTCTAATCTTAAGCGATTGACTTGAGATAATGTTACTTAAATTGTATAATTAAACAATATCTCAACTTCGCATTGCATACACTAGCAAGCCGCGCCCCTCTCACTTCACTGTGAGCGCGCCTGTACCTTAAAATATTTCGCAAAATGTTGCAGCAATAAATCTTACTTAAATACACATAAGACATTTGTATACATATATATCGTATCGTTGATCATAATTCTAGTTGAACTGTTGAAAAATGGCAGCAATTAATTCGAGTACGGCGCAAAAGATCAACAACAGCTACGATTCGGAGCCGTCCACTGGCAGCGGGGTAAGAAATTATGCAAATATTTGCGTAGCTAATTGAATAATTAAATAAACCCATTTTGCAGTCTTCGCTCAGTGAACACAATGAGGGCCAAATATCTGACGAGGAGAACATGAATCTCCCATATTTGCTAAAGCCCAAATCACAGAGCGCAACCAAATCCGATGGACTCGGTAGCCAAGAAACAAAGTTCAGTAGCCAGGAGTCGAAATTCCGTGGCTTTGGCGACAGTCCTTACGGCCAGGTGAACAAGCAGCTTTATGGCTCGCAGTTGCAGTACTTAAAGTTACCAGAGCCGGAGACGGAACCGGCACCAACTACCTCAGAAAAACGTGTGTCACCGGGCATGAAATGCTTTCCCAGATTCTATGGCAGCATTCTCGAAGAGAATAGCTGCAATGCTGTGGATATG
The DNA here is from genome assembly GCA_018904095.1 of Zaprionus ghesquierei. NCBI lineage: Eukaryota > Metazoa > Arthropoda > Insecta > Diptera > Drosophilidae > Zaprionus > Zaprionus ghesquierei. Next base: position 2,413,456 of record JAEIGP010000602.1, on the reverse strand, counting down.
TCTGCCTCCGAAACAGCTGTAGCTGCTGCAGTGCCAGCTGTGGAAGCAGCAACAAGCGAGGGGCTGTCCTTCAACGGCAAAATCAAAAGTCTGACTGAAGCGGCGACTGAGAGTAGTAGCTCGCGTCTCGCTGCTCCAGCCGACGCGCAGGCCGAACAACTCTCGGAATCATTTATACTCAAGAGAATAAACAACGAACGTTCGCCCGATCTATTTGCGGAAGACAGCGACGAGGACGACGATGAAACCGACAAGGGAGTCGGCACAATGCTCGACGATTTACCCGAAGCACTTGAAGAGAGCCAATGCGTTTGCGAGGCCCCTTCGACGAGCTTTAATGCCAGCGCACGCTACTCTCTCAATGGACCAACTGAGTCGAGTTTTGTGGATGAGCAAACACAAGACTCTCAGCTAACAAGCAACGATCCCCGCGCGCATTTCATGGAGAACTGTCGGCGTGAACGGGAGCTGCATCGTCGCATACGCCGCTGCCTGCAGGGTGTGCGTCCGCCGCCTACAGTAACTATGCCCGACATGGACATTATCAACACGGTGGTAGACATGAAGGCCAAGGTGCTGGGTTTTCTGGATGCTCAGCCCATGTGCAGGGTAGAAGACAGCGGCATCCCAGCCACGCCCTCGCTGTTCAAGCCCACGCATAGTCTAGCCGAAGCGCAGAGCATGAGCTGGCGCGAAATACTTGGAGTGCGTCATCATGGATTGAGGTAGGATTTAAATGAGTGCTTTTAATTCTCCTATTAATACCAATTCCTATTCCAGCTTCAACTTGAACAGGGCGGCGGAGCAAAACGAGTATCTCAGTTTATCTGTAGTGGAGCGCTATGTGGGCGCAGAGACTGCCACATCCTATGTGCGTTCACCGTCCAGTGCCAAGAAGCGCAACATGCGCATGAAGTGAGTACGCAAAAGGGTTTCCATTTGCAGCCTGTGCTAATTCACTTCTGCTGTAACCTTCCTCACATAGAATGCTCACACAGTCGCCGGGCAATCGTCTAAGTCATCTGGCCAAGCGTCGCGCCATCTTTTCATCCGCAAATCTGGCTACGAATTCCATCAAGCTGAACAACTCTATGGGACCGCAGATCTTGCTGGATAAGAAGTACGTAAATAGCCATCGATCCACTACTTACGTAACTCACTATTGTTATATAATTTATGTCAATCCAGAAAAGAGCGCAACAAACGCAAGGGGACACCAAAACGCAAGACGCCAGGCAGCAAAAAGAAGGGTAAGTGGATATATATGAATATATTTGTACATGTTTAACTTGCTCTACCTTCTTGCAGCTCGAAAAACTCCGACCTCTTCGGCACGCAAGCGCCTTTTCCGCACCGATCTCATCCAGCCGGGCCCCACGCGCGAAACCTCAAAACGTGCGCTGTTCCAAAGCCCCGCGAAGACATCGTCAAGTCAACAGCAGGAGCAGCAGCAGCAGCTGCTGCAGCCACCGAAACCGCTCTTTAAGCCAGAGATAGCCAATCGCGTGGAGAAATCCAAACGTGCCCTCTTCTCGCCCGACAATGGACAGAGCACAATCACTGGCAGCGTTAGCAGTCAGCTGGAGTCGCTGCTCAAACGCAAACGCAACGCCTGCGATGACGATGATGTCGCTGATCTTGCTAGTCAGGGTAGCAAATTGTTTCGTGCTGCCGGCGACGGTCTCACGCCGCGTGCCCTCAAGATCAAGAGTCAGAGCTTTTGCATTGGAGCTGGTTCCTCCACAGCAGTGCAGCCCAGCAAGTCTGTCGTTGGCAGCCTGCAGCAGGCTAGTCTGGGCCGGCTTAGTGTGGGCCTCAGTGGCAGCAGCAGCTGCCTGAGTGCCAGCACAACGCCAGCGGGCAGTAAACTGCATCGTGCCCACTCCGAGATGAGCGGCACACCGCAGAGTGCCATGACGGACAATCAGCGCAAGGTGAGAATATGATGGTGAATAGTGTGTAAAAGGACCTTGGCTAATCCTATCTTTCCCTCTTTCGTAGAAACTGCTGTGGGCCGTGTCGCAGGCGCTGCAAGAGAAGAAAATTTCGGCAAAGCATGAGAATTTCCGACAACACGCAGCGGATTTGGCACGCATTGTGAAGCGCATTTTTCAGGAGTTCTATCTGGGTCACACGACAAGCAACAGCGAAACGTTACTCAGGTAAGTGTTGTGCGAAGTCTTTGCTAGCATCTTAACTCACGCCGCCCCCCTACTCCTGCACAGGCTGGCCAAGAAGTATGCCTTCAGCGTCATTGCGGGCAAACAGGCTGACGATATCTACTTGCATGCACGCAGCCATGAAAGCGAGGCCAAGCGACAGTCAAGCACGCGTCTCTCCGGTTACATTGGACCCGAAGAGTTTGCGCAGCGCAAGCTGCTGTTGTCGCAGAGCTCCACGCAGTCTCTGTCACAGATGTCGCTGTCGCGCAGCCTCGCGGAGGGCTCCATACAGAACCTCTTTGGCAGTGAGAACTCTATCGATTCGTTTGGACTCAGTCAAATGGCGCAGAGCCAAGTGGGCACACCGACCAGCTCCACCACACAGTCACAGTCTAGTCTCATGGAGCGTCTGACGGAGGATCTGTTTAGTAAACAGGAGCAGCAGTCACAGCAGCGTCTGTCCATACAGCCCAATGCATCGCTTCAGAACAGCTCGTCGAAGAGCAATCTGGGTGGCCTAGCACTGCGCGAGAATGTGCACTGTGAGCAGCGACGATCGGCTCAGAAGAACTTCACGGGCAAGGATCTGCGCAACACAAGTCCCTACTACGGCGGCAGCAACAGCAACGGATCGGCACGCAAGCTGCAGTCCAGCGCGTTGGCTGCCACGGGCGCCAACTCAGGCGCCAAGGCAAAGCGTCAAATATCCTTCGATAGCTAGATTGGACCCTCGTCCAGATCCTTCTGCTCTTCAACTGCAAACACTGCCCGGATTGTTATATAAACTATTTATTTTTACAAACGTTTTTTTTGTTTCATACTTTTTGGGTTGTAACTTAGCCTAATTTATTTAAAGCGCGGTAATTCAGAGCAAGAATTGGACATACATACAAACATACATGTAGTACGTACACACACACACCCCCACACACACACACACACTCGAACTAAATGAACTGCAATATTTTTCGCTGAAAATGAGAATAAAGAATGCAAAAAGTTTGTGCTTAAAATTGAAAATTTTAAACTAATTAAGCTACGTAATAAATTTTGTAAAAAATTAACCAAATAGTTCTGGATTAATGTTGCTAAATGATATGTGAGCAATAAAGAACCGTTAGCAATGCAAACTTGGAATAAAACATGTGCTCTCAATAGTAACCACTGCGATGGATATATCTGCGCACCAGCTGGAACGAGACTATGTGGAAGACTAGCGCCACGATGAGCAGACTGACACAGTCCAGCCAATAGGTGTACTCGGCGGTGCGATAGGAGGCCTGTTGCAGCACCTCCAGGCCGGTCTTGACGCAAGGATGATCCTCATTGACGGGACAATCTGTGGAGGGAGTAAGTTGTGAGGCATGCGAATTGTTTCAATATGTTTCCTTTCTCTTTTTACAGTTTTTGGCTGCCCTTATCACATCTTTGTCTATTTATAAAATTTGCAGCTGATAAGCGAAGGAATTCGCATTGGATTAGGCGCAGCTGTTTGGCAAGGTTGCCTAACGCAGTTGGAGACAGTTCAAAGAGACCGGGGACCCAACTTATCCCAACTGCGACCCATTCCAATCCTCACTCACCTATGTTATCGATGTCTATCCAAAAGTTATACATCAGCGCCTCGTTGGAGTAGAAGAAGAGCGAGAAATACTTGAGCAGCGGTATGGAATCCACATTCATGTAGGTGCCGCCAAAGATGAGGAATATGAGGTCAAAGGGCGCCGCACACTCCGATGCCATTTTGTCCGTTTCAAAGAGGCTGGAGAGGAAGACGCCATAGCCAACGGCCGCAATGGCAGAGAGACTCATAAGGAAGCCCATTGTAATGTAGAGTAGAAAACCGCGTGTATAATAGATGGAGGCATAGATGACCGATAGAAAGGCATAACCCTTGAAGAAGGCCACCGGCACAAAGGACAAGACCAGCGCCACATAGTAAGCGGACAAGCTGTATGTGCCCTCGCCCACCTCGCGTCTAATGATGGGCAATGCGCTGGGAAAGACATAGGTGACGCCATAACTGAACGTGAAGATCATCTCATTGCTCAGCATAAAGATCGATCCGCCCACATCCTGCACAGTGCGTTGTGTCAGTCCTCCCACACCCGAATATAACAGAGAGAGCGTCACGGCGGTCACCATGAAGAAACCAAACCCTATGAGTCCAGTGCGTATATTGCGCACATCCTCCGTCATGAAGCGTATAATGAGCAGATAAACCTGATAGATCCAACGTATACGCTTAAAGTTCTGCACCTGCTTCAGGTAATCCCCACTGTAGCTGCGCGCCAGCAACCAACTGCCGCTGTATAGCCCATCCGTCTGGTGCTCGTACTTCACGCGCAGCAGTTCGCCGGCATTCTTGGTGCCCTGGCTATCGACCAGGGTCTTCAGGTAGAAGTCAGCGGGATTGCAGTTCAGCGGCAGCATGAAGCCAAGGCTGTCAGGGAGAAGGAGCACGATGAGAAAGTAAAGAGAGTGAACCTTTTATCCATCACTTACTCTGTGAAGAACTTGGCCGCCTGCTCGGTGCGTCCCTGATAGACAATGCGTCCCGCATCCATGAGAATGATGTGTGTGAAGAGCTCGAAGATGTCCGATGTGGGCTGGTGGATGGAGCAAATGGCTGCCTTCTTGTGCCTGCCATTGGGACTGTTGTTGAGCACACTCAGCGTGGGCAACTCCTTCATGGCCTGCAGCAGGCTCTCGTGTGAATCCTCTATGGGTTCCATTTCAATGGAGTTGCTACCGCTGCTGTGATCGCTGGGCGTGGAAAACGAATCCTCGCCATAGACCTGTGTCAGCGAATGCTTTGTGATGCGTCGCCGTGTGCACAGATGCCGCAGCGTCTTGATCACCGAGTACGCACTGAAGCTATCCAGCCCCGTGGTGGGTTCATCACAGAACAGAAAAATTGGATCTGTAATGAGCTCCTCCGCCAGGCTGAGACGCTTGCGTTCGCCGCCCGACAACTGTTGGATACGTGTGTGCGCTGAGTCCCGCAATCCGACGGCAAGCAGCAAATCTGCCACACGCTGACGCTTCTCCGCCTTGGTGGTGCGGCGATGCATCTTGAAGTGAGACTGAAAGCGAGGAAAGTGATTAGGCTGGAGGGAGTAGGAGACGCTGCAGCGAGAGCTTACCATAAAGTAGAGATGCTCGTAGGCGGTAAATGTTTTAACATTGATCTCAAATTGTGGCAGAAAACTGGAGATTCGCGTCATCTGATGCCGGTCCATGGCCAGGCCGTTTAAAACCACATCTCCGGTCAGGTTACCGCGCAATCGTTGCGAAATCGCTGCCAGCAATGTGGTCTTACCCGCGCCCGAGCCGCCCAAGATGGCGATGAGGTCGCCCGTTTTCAAATGTCCGCTGACTGCAATGAAACCACAAGCGGATTTGGTGTGGATTGGATTGAGCAAGCACATGTGGTTTCCCACAGTCCAAACACAGAGAGGAAGGGGGGGAGAGAAACACTTACCATCGTGCAGGATGCGCAGCTCGCTCTTCTTGCGACACTCGTTCCAGAAACTGTAGTTGCTCTGCTCCTGCGCCGGCACGGAGTAGTTGAGCTGCTTCCATTCCAGGCACAGGCTTGACTGCGTGTCGCCCTCCTCGGACAACGGCATCTCGCGCAGAGTTCAATGTACGACGAAGCCGAAAAATGTGACAACACGTGCTCTACGTTGTTGGCAAGTGAAGCATCCAACTCTCATTCACAGCTTCACGCTAATCCGCACTTATCATTCGACCGGACACTTTTTTATCTAATCTCGTTGCGTCTCTATTTGAGTTTTTGTATTTGCATTTTTCGACGACGTCACACATCGGCCAGGGAAACCTTAGGAATTGTGCCTTGGTGGTGCCGTGGAGTCGCTCGACAACCGTTCGCGCCCAGCTTCGCCCGTCAACTGTGGCCCGCCAGCGGCAGCCACGTCGTTTTCTACCCCCACGCGGTGGGTAACCCTAAACTCTTGACCGCGTTTCGTCGCTTCTCTTCAGTCTCTGTCTCTGGCGCGGCAGTAATTGTCGCTTATCAATCCACAGTTCGCGCCATTGACTGTGACTACCTTAGTTCGTTACGGATTGGGGTAAGACAACAGTTGGGTACTAGTTACATATACATATATGCACCTAGTCTGTGTCTAACCCCATTGATTGTCTGGCTCAGACAACGTGGCTCTTTCTATGCACAATCCTATGGCATTTTGAAGGTTAATGTGCGGAGATCAGCTTTATGCTGGGGAATGAACTGTATATAGGCTTTCGTTGATGATCTAACAAATTCTCCTAACTGAACTCCTAGCTGAAATTAGATCTGTTATATCAACCTTCCTCTAGCTTAAAGCAAGACTCGATTGACTTATCTATCTTCAGGCTTAATCTCTGCATTGAATCGTTAAATTTTTACTGTTCCTTTGCCCTGCACATATGTATATATAATAAACATACAACAAGTATTATCAATGAACCGTATCATTGGTATAGTCAGGCCGTCATTGCCTTAAGTGATGAAATTCTGATACTCTTCCTATGGCATTGACTCTAAGACAAACTAAACAGATAGATTGGGGGTTTCTAGGGCTAACGTATCTAATATCTTAAGGAGAATAGGTACACCAATATAATAAGTACATAGAGAAACATTATGATAGTCCCTGAGAAGTGCTCGCACTTTATTCATTCAACAGCTTTCGCTAGTAATAAATGCTCAAGACCTTGTGGAATGGAATGTATTCCAAATCGGCAGCATGTGCACGTCTATAATCCCATAGATATTGATCGATAAGTATGGAGTTGACATTGCGCCTATCCACATCGGGATGTTTCTGTTTTAGAATCTCCACAACAGCATCCTTAACCTGCTCAATGATGTAGATGGAAGCACCGCGTATTTCCACCTCCATGGCATCGCCATTCTGCATGATGGTATCCTTCTTGAGCAGCTCCTGCAACTCAGGCGTGTATTCCAAGCTGCCAAAGTGAACGAGCACCTGCGGCACACGATAATCTGCAAACATTGTGATTTTATCAATGTCCTCAAAGTAGCCTAGTCCTTCGCCGCGATAACAGGACCAAACATCGCCGACAAGGATCTGCGCACGCTTCAGAATTGCCACCTCTTTGCCAGCAAACTGTGCCACATCGCGAAAGCAGGGGAACTCATCGACAATCAGCTGCAGCAGAGCCACCGCTGATTTGTTGGCTGCCTTGATGACATTCTCGAATTGTCCTTGCCATTTGCTGTTCAGACGCTCGCCCACCTGATGCAGACACTCGAGGCGCTTCTCTAGCAACGGAATGCTGGTAGTGGCATCGTCTGGACGAAATACTTTCGACAACGTTTCCAAGTCGATTTTGGCATAGAACTCGGGATTCGTGATATCCAAACCATCGGCGACGGCACGATTAATCGCAGCACACAATGCGAAGTACCCGGTGTAGCCGTTTACCTTATACTTTGTATAGTTATCTGCGACAGATGTCAAGAGCTTTATTGGTTTATTGCTCAGCAAATAATTGCACAACTCACCCGGCGTCCAAAAGCAAAAGTTCAACGTATCCACAATGAATACCCAGTTGGCGGCATGCGCATCCGTTGGCTTTGGGTGCAGTTCATGCTGCGAGAAATTTGCGACATCGATGCGTTTCGCTGTTTGTTTGCATGGTTCACATTAGTCGTGGGCAGAAGTAATATTATAAATTATAGTCGCTACTCACATACTACACCGCTGACAATCTCCTCGACCAGTCGATTGATTCCATCGGGCAGTACTTTTAAATATTTCGCATGGCGCACAATGTGCTCGCCAGATTCCCGAGGTGTTAGCGCGGTGCTCATTTTGCTCATATTGCCAAAAACTCGTTTGAGCAGAATAGTTCTTGTCATATCGATAATTTAAACGTTTCAAACGATCGTCTTGAAACTATCGAAAATGGCGAAATAACAGAGCAATAAAAGGAGATGCTGGCAGAAAATTTAATGCAGCGAATGAAAATATTCACTTCAGCTGGTATGCTTATAGAATATAAAAAATTATTTATTTTTTATTAAAATAACCCTTAAGAGTCTGCTCTTATCGCTCATCAATTATCTCATGATAAGATGTTTGTGTTATCTGAAAACAATTTTAAATTTAAGCTAGAGCGCGTATTTTGCGCAATGCGCCTAATAAACTGTTAAGGCGCCGCTGTTAAGAACGCAAAAATGCTCCGTTCAGCGCAAATTGCTCATAACATGCTGTTAAAAATTCTTATCGATGTATCGTAGCTGCACGACATTATTCACAGTGTGTACAAACTTTGCCAAAGTAAGAATTACGCACAAGGGCGGACAAATTTTCGGTTTGTAAGATTCAGTTAAGCTTTTAAAATTAACTCCCCCAGTGCTGCGCATTTACCGCATAACATATATTATTTAAAGTATGCACAGCGCTGTCAGCAGTCAAGCTCATTTACCCATTCCACTGTCAGGTTAATTTTGAACCTGCACCGCACCCGCTGTAAGCCTCATATCCTTGCTTTATGACACGCGTAATGCGAGTCAAAATATGCAATTAAACAAAAACTTCTTGACTGTAAAAATATTTGCATAACTTGAGCAAACAAACGTCAGGGTGTCACGTCCTTCGTCGAAGAAGACAATGCTAAGTTGTTGTTGAACTTGTCATTATAAGCATGCACACACACACACACACACACACATTCAACCATCTATGCAGGCAACTAACGGAACGAGGGTTGCGCTAAAGTGTAGATTAATAGCTTGGGCGAGGCTGGAGCCGGGGCGCAGGGACATGGGGTGTGCTCTGTCAGAAATCAGCGCTCGTAAAATTTACGTAAAATTCATTAAGCGCAACAAAAGACGGCAACGAAAAACAGGTTGCAGCAGCCAGGGTGGGGTGTGCTCTGCTGGGGGCAACACACGCACACACCCGCACACACGCAATCATTTAGACAAAGCCTTGCATAGTTGATAAGGCGCGTCCCCAACGCCGCGCTGTCGTCTAAGGAGAAGCTGTCAAGTGGAGCAAACGCGTCAAGCGCCACTGAAAGCAACAAATTTTTGTCATTTCAAAGGATATGATGCTTTTGTGGCGGTATTGTTGCACCCGACCACCCCTGCCACTTCCTCGCTCCTGCTCTAGTCGTCGAGCTTGTCTTCGTCATCATCATCGTCATCGTCATTATTATTGTTATCCTCTTACCACACTCAACTGTTGCGCGCCGAGGCGCAACTTCGTCGCCAGCTATAGCGTCAGCACCGGGGTTCCTTAAGTGGCTCGCTCACATCCTTGTCGCAATGACTGACAGATTAGCGTGCTGACATCAACTTCGTCCTCTTGCAGCGTTGATTGTTTAAAGCATTGACCCTGCTCCGGCTTTGTGCCCCGCCGCTGCCATCTGGCCTGCTGAAATTCTAGTCCGGAATAAAATACGGGCCCAGGCTCCACTTACAGCCAAATACTGATAGCGCAACGCTATGGCTGCGTGGTGGGGTAACGTTGCGACGCATTACAACATGTTGCGGTCACCAGTTGTGCGTGGGCACCCGCGTCTGCTGCGTGTATGTGTGCGTGTGCGTGTGTGTGTGTGTGCGGTCGGGCGCGGGCGATGTTATGTGGTATGTAATGAGTTTTACGCGGTATTGCCACAGGTTACGCCCCCGGCCTGTGCATACTTTCCATGACAATTTTGGTTGGCTTGCAATTTATAGAGCCGATAAGCTGGCCCTGCCTGCGCGACCTCCCTCGCTAATGCCGGTAATTAACGTCTTTTGTCAACTGATTTCAGTGAGGCTCCATTGTTGTGCTGCTTCTCGTTCAGGTGTACACACTGTGCCCACACGAAATTAGATAAATAATCGTATGTAAATATGTATGTGCGTAACTAACAGACTTTATCGGCTTAACAGAGAGGCATGAATTAAGCTCGATAGCTATGTAAACGATAATCGATGCTGTTCGCTGGTCACACTTGCAGTTGCTAGAGATGCGCTTGTTTTCATTGCAAGAAAAGTTGTTACGCATTTAAGTTGTGCATGTAACGCATAACGTTGCATAAGTAACTTTTATTTATTACGCAACATATATGCTAGAAATGTTGTCTTTAATAATTGATTTATTACACCACAGATCCATGCGCACAGCTCAGCTCCAAGTGAGCCAACTGTAATTGCCAAATAAATAAAAAGCAAACTGACCGCAAATGAATCTCCCGTCGCCCTCGTCTTTTACTATTCAAATGTCAGGGAAAGTAATGCACTCGAAAGAGAAAAGCACACAGAAGAACTATACAAATCCACCTACACACACACACACACAGAGGGGAGACAGAACTGACTCGGGGCAAACATAAAATGTTACGGGCGAAGCGCTTTCATGTCAACCATAAAAATAGCAGACGCATAAAAAATTAATAAGCAGCCATCGCAGCCAGTAGCTAGTGGGCAGTGGCCAGTGACCAGTGTCCAGTGTCCCGTATAGCGTATTCTGTGTGGTCCCTGTGCATGCAGCATGGACGACGTATTGCCATTGTCTTGTGTTGTCCTTTTACTTTGGCCACGCTCAAACCCTTCACCTGCCACGCCAGCGACCGCTTAACGGAGCGAGACACATCATTAATGCATAATTCAAGCGTTTGGCAGTTTTGTGCTTTCAATATTCAATTTGAATGCCGCCCGAAGCGAAACGGTTTGTGTCCAGCATATTCCTTTTGTCTTTATGTGGATACCCTGCGTGGGGTATAGAGTAAGGGAGGTGAGGCTTAAACAGCTACGATAAACAAAAGATATATCGAATTTCGTTGGCAGTCGAAATTTTAAATATTTAAATAAATAGTGATGTGCAGAACTTTCAAAGCATTATCGATAACATTTTAATTGACTGTTTAGCATCGCTGGCAAAGCGTAGCAGAATTGAAAAGGTAAGTGAAATTTACAGCGCAACTGCTCGTCTAATACACCCGCATAGAGCTATCCGGTTACTGTTGCTTTTCGTTTTCGTGCTACGTTTTCATGCTTGCTTATTTATTTTCTTTGTATGGCGCTGATCGCTTTGCCACCCCCGAACCGAACCGAAGCTGCTGCTTCTGCTACTCTGCCACAGTTTCTGCCGCTGCTGCTGTTGCTGCTGCTGCGTGTACCTGCTGCATTATTCAGGCGATTCGATTTACAACAACACAAAATGCATGATAAACCGTTTCTATCGCATTGAGACGACGCCGACGACGACGACGATGCGGCCCATTGTCTCGGACATATCCCCAGGCTGCGACGAAAACGGAACCAAGATAGCAATCAAAGGGGCGTACTAGGTACACCACGCCCCCTCTCTCACTCCTCGTGTCGTATTGCTGCATGCGTTAGTTGTTTATTAAATATAAATGATTGTCACTTGCGGCATGTCGTCAACGTTCTCGCTCGCTCCTCAATCGAGCGTTCTGTTGATGGCGATGATTGCTCAAATTTCATTGAGCAAGTGCCGCAGTGCCGCACAGCTCCTACTCCACCCACTCCCACTGCTGCTCTGCAATTGCGATTGCGATTGCTTGTACACGTGTAGTGAGTGCTTTTATGCTGCAATCGCCTGCAATTTGGCCAAGTGAGCGACTTGGCTGACACACGGGCGCCGCACTTTGACAAGTCATGTCATTCGAATTCGATTTGGACTCCTTGCAATTGATATGGATACGACTGCGGGTGAGTACGCTTGCCCCCTGCTATTTGTGTTTCTACTTCTACTTCTCCGCCTGCTGCTCCTTCATCGTTTGACATTCGCTTGTCATGGTCGTAATGCGAGTGCTTGCAGCGTGTACTTACCGCCGATCCCCATAAAACTAGTCGCGTAATTGTCGACGGGCAGACCCTTTCGTGTCCGCGTCCGTGTCCATGTCATCGTCATCGTCATCATCAGCGTCGTCATCGACAGCGCCAGCTAAAGGATTTCTGAAATGATTCACCGGATATTGACCACAAAATGCCATTAAAAAATAATTACGCATTTTAATTGGCATTTAGTTGAGGCAAAAAATTAAGTGTCGTTCAGCATAAAAACGGCTTTTATTATTGATTACTTTAACGCTTTTATTTATGATGTCCCGTGTGCGCACGCTGAACTATCTGCGCTTGTGTATGTACCGACATGTACCGATATATGTAAGTTTGTATACCTATTTGCTTGTACAGCACTGTGCTACAGTGGAGCTTCCATATGTGGCACAAAGAAGGAACTCTACTCTACGACATGTAACACTTTCTTTCTAACCTCAGTTTTGAGCCACAATTAACACGAAAATATAAAGTTTTTTTTGTCGATTATTTTCGATAAACATAACGTCACAACATATAAACTGATACACCCTGTGCTTGTGGCGTTGTGCGTGTCGCTGCTCGTTCGTGTCGCTGTCGCAACACTTAAAAATCAATTAACGACTGCGCTCGGTTGGTGCTCGTAAAAATTGATTTAGGCTGCATTAAATAATGAGTTAATAATTGATGTCGTTGCCAAAGGAAAAGCGCCGCCGCCCGGCCCGGCCCGGCCCGGACTGTGGAATCTGTTTAACAGGCAAATTGGAGTCGGTCTTAATGGATACAATCAGTGATAACTTGGCGGGCATAATTATGCGTATAATTGATCAATCGATGGATATTTACTTGGGCGTAATGGCAGGTGCAAGCGTAGGTGTGGGGTGACATTAGTGAAGGCAAAGCAAGTGCGGGGAGGCAGTAATAAGGCAGCAAGTAGAGTTTGAAAAAAACTGTAGCATACTTTTGATGCGCAGCGCGTAAATCAATGTGAAGCAAATTAAATGTGATTTCTTTTTAACAAATGCTGATGCAATAAACGCGGAAAAAATATATTTAATTTAAACAATAAATTTAAAATAATGTTAAATTATTTTTGTAATTTTAAAAATAATTTATTTTAAATTCTAATAACTTCAGTAATAAGGCAGCAAGTAGAGTTTGAAAAAAACTGTAGCATACTTTTATGCGCAGCGCGTAAATCAATATGAAGCAAATTAAATGTGATTTCTTTTTAACAAATGCTGATGCAATAAACGCGAAAAAAATATATTTGAATTTAAACAATAAATTTAAAATATTGTTAAATTATTTTTGTAATTTTAAAAATAATTTATTTAAATTCTAATAACTTTTTTTAGCACAAAAGCAAGCAAAAATATGAAGTAAAATGTCTCAATTAGGTTTAGATGCACAACTAATTGAGCAACTCTGGCGGATCGTGCTATGCTATCATGGGCTTTATAATGTATAATACGCTTACATG